>CADEBD010000171.1:15372918-16572918 GCA_902825455.1 Arctia plantaginis | reverse complement strand
TATCTCTTCTAAGCTGTACTGCGGTTATATAACAATATATTAATTTTCTTGAATTTCTCAAAGAAAAATATTGTAAATGAATACTAATATAATATCTTAAATTAATGTAAATAAATATTCGGCCCTGCCTGTTGGTCTAGTGGTCAGTGACCCTGACTGCTAAGCCGGAGGTTGTGGGTTCGATTCCCACCCAGGACAAATATTTGTGTAATGAGCACGATCATTTGTTCTGTGTCTGGGTGTAATATATCTGTAATGTGTATGTATTTAGAAATATATAAGTATGTTTATCAGCAAACTTGTTACTACAGTACAGCCTGTACTGTAGTAACCAGTTTGCTGATAAACATACTTATGTATGCCTGTACTGTACAGGCTCTGCCTAGTTTGGGATCAGACAGCCGTGTGTGAGATGTGTGAGGGTATTATTATAGTTATTATTAATTTTCTTCCATTTATTAACCAACATCAAGAAAAGGAGGAGGTTCTCAATCCAGTTACATATATCTTTACTATTTTTGCCCACAGCTCCGCTCCCGTGTCTGTTGGTTATGGCGGTAAAAACTTATTTATGTTACACGCTAATAAAGTAGCTTAATTTTACATTAAATAGTATTTGTTGTGGAATACACAACACACATTTTTAAAGTTCTAAAAAAATATTGCGCGTTTATTATGTGCAAAAGCACAAGGCCATTTTCTCCAATTTCGGGTATAAAACCCGCCACAGTTGCTTAGAAATTGCTTTATTACAGTAAAAAAAACATGTTCTCCTAAAAAGCTAGCCGTCTTGTGAACCTTAAAAGTGCAAACTTTTCTTGTAAAAATACCTGAGTCATCTCTTAATTCTGAGAGAAAGTTATCAAGTCTCGTAATTTGTTATGCGGCTTCAAACGCAGGAAACGTAATGGCAAAAGGAACTTCTCACGCAACTAAACTGAAATAAACATATATTACAATTTAGAAGACATTCATTCATTAATTGAAAGGGACACGCTGAATTTAGATTGGTATAATGACTATTAAGGGCGAAAAGTAACTGTTAATCAGGACAAGAGAATAAAAATAAGGTAAATCTCGATGGATAGAACATGGCAGCTAACGTAAGGGAACCTCAAGATTGATCTATGATTTTAGAGTCTACATAAAATAATTTTATTAAATAAATATATTTTGACTATGACTTCAAGTCTCAGAAGGGAAAATCTGACTGTGGCTAAAGTCTTGCGAAGTAGCCACAGTCGCGAACCCAAATGTACGTTTCGTAATTTTAGATGCCACTCGGCAATTAACCGGCAATCAAAATAAGACGTCTGAATTAAAGATTACGAATTTCCTTATAATTATTAGCGCTTTACGTAATCTACGGGGTTTATATGATTCTGAAATAATACATAGAACTTTTGAAGCAAGGAAATAAAAACACCCTAGTATATGTAGAAAATATGTGAAAGTTATGTTACTCTGATTGAGAGAAATATTATGTTATACAGTCCACGACTAGACAGTAGACAATTTTTGTAAGCAGTAGTGAGAATTTTCTGCGTAGATACTCTACAATATTAATGTGTTATTCTTACTTGTGAGCAATTTCGACGAGATCACATTAATGTCTTGCGTGTGTCGTTTCCAAAAATTACCCACAGAGATAATTCGGTATTTGGAAAAGTAATAAGGTATACACTTCAGTCCTGGAAACTTTTATTTCTCTGGCTGGCTTTTTATTCCTCAGTTGAAGTGTCAGACAACTAACTTGGGAGCAAATTTATCTCGCTATTTATAATGCGAATAAACTTTTTCTGTTGTTCAATTGGGTGTAAACCGACAGATATATTTCTTTCGTTTTTTTTTTTCTTTTCTTAAAAAGACAACTCCCTCATCAGGAATATATCCCGTGTCGCGGGTTTATAAACATACATGAAACGGATACAAAGAACTTCCAGACTTAGTACAACAATTTGTTGATCACACAAAGTGTTGTCCCATGTGAGGATCGGACACACAGCACTCAGCCTAGTAGTGAGCGGCGAGGCAACCGCTTAAAACGCTGACTGCACGAATGGCGTAGTGGTTTAAGCGGTCGCCACGCCGCTTCCTACTACGCCGAGTGTTGTGGGTTCAAAGCCCACATGGGACGACACTTTGTGTGATCCACAAATTGTTGTTCTGAGTCTGGGTGTTCTTTGTGTCCGTTTCATGTATGTTTGTAAAGTCCCCCGCGACACAGGATTTATTACTAACGCGGGAGTTGTCTTTAAAAAAAAAAAAAAACACATCCGTGCAGTTGTAGTTACTTGATGATCTTTCATAGCTAAGTTCATTTTAAACATGCGCAAGCGAGATGCAGCGATACAGTTAGTAACACGTTAGATAAGGATCACAAGCTATTAGACGACATTTCTGTCAATCTTTTCTTGTCATTGTTTATCTATCAGACAGTAAGACAACCTTATTGACAGTGGTAGTGATGGTGAACGATGGTGGATGGACTGGTACTCGGAAGGTTGCGGGTTCGATTCCCATTATGTGTACATTTTTTACATTTAATTTTTGTCTGGTTGTTTCTATGTATAATACTCATATATATTTACAAAAAAAAATAGTATATATATTTATATCACTATCAACTACCCATAATACAATATCTGAGCTGTTACTAGAAGGCGTTGTGTGAATATTGTTATTATTATTATTCGTGTTACTACTGTAAAACATGGAATTAATCAAGAAACGAACATTAAATTTCGAGAAATTGCATTTGTTAATAACTTGTAATGAAATTGTTCATCATCACACAAAGTATTGTCATTCTTTCTCTACAAATCCTTTCTTTGCCCTCAGGACACAGAAAAGTCTAAATACTCAATAAGGGCAACATATTTAAACTTCACTACAACAAATTTTGGAGAATGTAAACAAATACACAAAAGTGAAAATCACTATTCTACAGATAATATCACTAACTGAGGCATGAAACGGCAGATAAAATTGTACTCTGAGGAACAATTTTAAGCTTTATTCTTCGGATTAAAACTATCTAACCATTGAAATTTTTTTAAAATTACGCTAACTGTGGAATAAATGCTATCTAACTGTTTATCTAAGGATTGAAAACCCTACCCTTAGTAAGTTCATTTAATGGAACAGATGATTCTATAGAATTTTATTTTAATGTTAAGGCAATATTGCATAGTTTAGTAGTAGTAAAGTAATTTGAGTTACACATTACTTGTAGTCTTGTTAACACTTTCAGGTAAGGTTCATGCTAGTGTTAGGAATGGGTTCATATCAGTAATGCACTGGGTTGAGCTCTAACTCATAATAACTCGATCACATATACAACTTCCGAGCCATTCTAGTGGTTACTGACCCTGACTGCTAACTTAGAGGTCGTTGGTTCGATGATTTGTTCTTTGTTTGGGTATAATTTATCTGAAATATGTATGTATTCAGAAATATATATAAATATTTCTCAGCAGTATGATTAACATAGAGCCCTGCCTAGTTTGAGATCAGACGACTGTGTGTCACATCATTATCATCACCACATCAACAGCTGTTAATAGTCCACTGCTGGATGTTGGCCTCTCCTTAGAAAGGAGGTTTTGGCCACGCTGGCCAGACGGGTTGGTACAGGGTTTGTGTCAACTTTTTCTTCTCTTTGCAGTGTTGTTGCCCTGCGTAGTTTGCTCCCTTAGTCGGCTCATACAACACCCAATGGACGTCACTACAAGTATTCGACTGTGTGTAAGCTGTGTATTATTAGACTGCTACTGCTTTTAAAATAAATGATACTTTTCTTCTTTTGCACATGACCTCGGTGTCCTTCGTATTTCTGCTTTGGCGAAGTTCCTGGTAACCTGAATTCACTATGTTTTTTCTATGATCCACTGATCCATTAATTACAATAAATGTGGTGAGAACTCACCGTTCCCAACTGAGTCTGCGAGGAGTGTCGATGGCAGTATCTTCAGGAGTACCTCTAACTCCCTGCGTGAGAAGCCTTGCCAGCCGCGATCCGGTACTAGTACTGCTAGTACTGGACACCGAACCGCGAGGAGTTGGGACTCTGGAGCAATGGATAAAGGTACATTAGTTAGGTTCTGTTGTGTTAGTTAGAATTTTCGTACCATTTTGAACAACCTTAGTATCAAAGTCAGTGAATTCCATTTACTTTTTTTGTGTAGTCTATTTTTCCAAAAAACAAAGTAAAAAAGACGAACGTATGCAAATACATGTTCTGTTTTTCCATAGAAATATGAATATTTATCAATCTCGTATGCATACACACAACTTTTATAGGTCTCCAATGTAAATATAACACCAATTTTTAAAATATTTAAACAGGACACGTTCACAAAGCAGCTATAGTTGTTTTGGACACGTGACAAACATTTTTACAATCATATATGTATTTATTAAAATTATAACAATTAAATATACAATATTGAAGCGCCATAGGATTAAACGGTTCGATTGTTCCAGCATTGTTTGGAATGTGGAGGATAGCGCCATCTAGTATCACGTAGAGTACAACTATTGAGATTATGATTAATAATTTTAATACTTACAGTGCTAGATGGCGCTGCAAGTAACGCATAACAGATAATGGAATATTCTTATATGAGTGGAACGGACTATCGAATTCACGAATCATTCTAGTAAATTCGATAGCTCTATAAAAACGAAGCGTGTTAGCCGTACGGAACAGTTTCATTTTACGACACAGCGGTAAACATGGAAATGAATTTCTAGTGGAACTAACGAGTTATATAGTGATTTCTAGTTTATTATAGTAACTGTTTGTATATACAATGCAAAAAAAGTAATTAACCGACAACTTTATTTTTTGTATACCCCGCTCGTAACAACACCTAGAGTTTTATGAACTATTTACCTACCTACTTAGCTACCATAGAGTCTAAATTTCAAGCATAACACGGAACTAACAAACAAAAGTACCTACAATTAAACTGTTCATTTATGAGTTATATAAAAAAGCTACAATTTTTTACATAAGTGAGTCCGTGTTTCAGTCCGAGTTGACATAATAGCATCGTGTAATAACATAGTAATGAACTCTTGAATTCAAGTATATCCCTCAACAGTGTTAGTCACGGCTACATTAAAAACTCTAAAATAAATCATTTTATCAAAAATGGGGATAATCATTATTAAACTATTAACAAGTTTACTATTTAATAAATGATAACAGACATTTTTATTACGCCATTGGTCTGCCTAAACATAGCAGGCAGTAATGGGGCGATAAAAAGGTTAGCGGTACAGTAGTAACCTGTTACCTCAATGGCGGTCCACTATAAGTTTAATAACGGTCACTTGTGTGCTCATCAAGGTGCAAAAAACATTGCTGTTTACTAGTTTATAACATTAATGGTGTGGTTCTTTATAACAGTTTTATGAACTGAAATATCAGCAAGGAATTAGTTGACAAGTTACTCCTGCCTCTTTCACCCGCTACCTTTTTTACCTTTTACTCCTTAAGAATCGATTTTCATATAAGGCACCCGGTATGAAAAAAATATGAAGAGCAAAATTTAGTGATTGAATGATCTCATTTCGTTTTTATCCTATCCTATCGTGAGCACCTTTCACATGTGTGTGTATAGCTTGTATACTTGTGTGCAGCTGAATCGTTCTTTACGTCGTAAACTCCAGTCATACGTTGGATCTAACACACACACTTTTTTTTTCCTGTTTGATGTCAATGTTGTTGGAATATTTTGGGCAGCGATTATATTATTGCTACAACCGGGACCGACGTGGCGGTTGCTTCTACAAGCAGTGAAGCGTTTGTGTTTTGGTGACAAAGGGAGCAAGTATCTATGGGCAACGGTACCACAGAAATCTATGTATTTATGAGGAGAGAACTTAACCAGTGCTAGGGACTTTCCAAACGAAGAACGGCCAGACTCGGAACAACAATTTGTGGATCATACAAAGTGTTGTCCCATGTGGGAATCGAAGGAAGGAATCCACAAAACCCAGCCTAAAAATCGCTATCAGGTTGGTTATGTTTGCGGGTTATATACAAAACGCATAAATATAGAAATATTTGCATTGAGCGGGAATGGACCCGGCGACCACTGACGTGGCAGTCTTATGCACAATAGTCGTGATACGGAGGTCATCTAAATTAGTACAGAGGAATGCCACTACAACTCGGTTTCTCCATAATTAACCGAGAATTTTGTTATGGGTATCATTATTATTAAATTAAATGTAATTTTGCTAAATTGAAATTTGAATCTATTGTGATATATTAGGTGGTTAATTCTCAAACAGTAATTAGTTGAAAATAGTTCATTTGAGACTTGATTCTATAGTTCGTCGCTAACTGGGCCAATGGCCTGGTTTAGGGCAGTCGGTAACGTGGTGATACTCTTATGTTGTTTGTAGTCGTGTATTTGTCAACTCTAAATATTTTTATTGGTCACAACTATTTACATTTACTAGTACTTGAAATATTACACATGTCTATGTACTAAGGTAACACTTTTCGACTAAGCTAAGGGTTAGAAATCAATAATAATAATATTTTCAGACATCTGACACACAACATCATCGATTGATCATAGAATATTAATATACTTTTTTCGTAAAACCATATTATACATAGAAAACACCCAAACTTCCAAACAACTATTTGCAGATTACACAAACATTAGATCCGATCCGGGAATCGAACCCGAGACTTCAGCACAGCAGTAGCATACGCTACCACTGCACCACTTGCAGTCACTTTTTAAATAAGACCATTGTGAATTCTTACATAAAACATTATTTTTACTGGCTATAAAGCGCTAGGAAACAACTTTTTCTCAATTTATACTAACCAAAATGAACTTTAGCTTTGATAGTTTGACAGTTTCAACAAAGCATTCCACCGAAAACAATATAATATGGTTTTGTCAGTGTTCAATTTGAATAACGATAGAGCGAGACTTGGGCATTACAGAGTTATACCCTTATACAAATAATTGTTTTGATATGTGACAGTTGATATGGGCTATTTAAAGCGTAAATAATAATCAAACAAACACTCAACATCAAAGGGCTCAGTGAATCCTTGGCGTACCTTGTTTGTGTTTTGGTGTGATTGATATCAATTGAAAAGACGGTCATCAGTTTCAGAATTAATTGACATAATTGTGTTTAAGGTGACTCTTTTGTGATTCATATTTAGTATTCTTTAAAGATTTTTATTGTATGTTTTTTTAATTGTTACAAAGATAACTGCCGCACTAGGAATATATCCTGTGTCGCGGGGGACTTTACAAACATACATGCAACAGACACAAAGAACACCCAGACTCAGAACAACAATTTGTGGATCACACAAAGTGTCGTCCCATGTGGGGATGAACCCAAACGCAGTAGTAAGCGGCGATGCGACCACTTAAACCACTACGCCATCCATGCAGTCAAATTACTTTCTTACTTGTCCTAACAATTTGATGAAATTTAACTGGGGATCCTTTATAATGTTTACTGATAAAAGAGTTGGATAGAAGACCTAAATGAACGAAATCCATACTTACATATATTACAAATGTGAAAGTGAGTTTGTTTGTTACACTTTAACGCCTAAACCACTAAACCGATTTTAGAAAATCTCTCACCGAAGGAAAGTACATTATCAGCGCGTGACATAGGTTACTTTTTACCGCGATAACACGTACATACACGCGGGCGGAGCCGAAGGTAAAAGCTGATTGACAATAAACTACACCCAAACATAGGATAATTTATTATGCTCTTCATGCAATATTTGTCCTAGGTGGGCATCGAACTCACGACCTCTGGCTTACTAGGTAGTCATGATTCCTAACCAGTAACTAACAGGCCTGTCAAATGAGCGATGGCACTGCCATAGTCCTCTACAATTTTGTTATTTTATTACGAGATTATCCTCAGTTCAGTACACCTTGGAATAATAATCCCGGATCTCAAAGTTAACTAGTGAGTGAAGGGGTTATTTCAAAAGTGTAATCCTAACGTTTAATGAAAAAAAGTTTTGCTCAGTTGAAATAGGGAGATATAGACTTTTTCAATTCTCGTTTGAAAGTTATCGAGGATTTGAATTAACTGTGAGAATATACTCATCATGTAATCGATTATAAAAAAACACTTTCATAATATAAGTATTTTATAAGTATATATAAGTATTGATGTATATTTATTTAGTACTATATAAGTTTTCCAGCATTCTGGTTATCATAATACAGGCTTAGCCCAGTTCGGGATCAGATGAAGGAACCTTACATACCGTTTAGTTGTTATTTGATTCAAACAAAAATTAAAAACGCAACCATACCTACTTTTTTCTTTATATATCGCAGTCGTCTTTGAAACTTCATTGTAAATAAAGCTAGAAGCCTGAATATTACCTATTCTACCTCAAAAAGTTATGAGATCTGATTATTCAATTCTTAATTTCTTAACCAACAACACATTATAGTGAGCGTGTTAAGAACAGATTTAACTTTTTTAGTTACATATGTTTATCTTTAATACATAGAATGACTTGGCCACCAGACACAGCAAGTGGTTGTTTATAAAGGCTTGCTATGCACTATGCACTATGTTCATTAGGACTATTAAGATATCGATATTATTTTATACATATTATACATTATTTATTGTTGTCTCAATAGGTTAGATTCATACTTTAAGTTCTCAATGACGTTATGGCACTCATGTTAGCCTACTACACAGTTGGGCCTCGTTAGTTACAGGAATTGGTCTGATTAATCTTTTTCTTATGAACTTACTTCCATCGAACAAGACATTACAGTCACCATGGTATTACAATTAAATTATTAAGCTTGGACGTTAAATGAACGGTCATTCATAATTACTAAAGGCGTTATAACCTTCTGCTCTGCGTCTCGGCAGTACCGACTCACGTTCGCTATTTAACCGCATTATGCGGAGATTGTAATTAAATACCTAGTCGTGGGTGTGTCTCTCTGTGACTTGTATTTACTATATTATTATATACTACTAGCGATCCGCCCCGGCTTCTTACGGGTAAAATGTAGATACTACTAATGTGGTGTAAATGTTGAATAATAAATTATATTATTATTACAATAAAATTATACTATAGGACATATTTGTAATATTTATAGACCTAAGGGCCGCTCCGCTCCTGCCGCATCCCGGGACAGACGTACGGCCCGACGCCGCGGCGTCGCGACGCCGCTTTGCCCCTGAGTGAAATGAGTAAACTTCATGAGTGAAGTTGCCGGTGGTCCAAACAGTCTTCCGGTCCAGTTCCTGTTCCAAACCGGTCTGCGAGAACTCAAATACTGCCTACGCGCTTGTAACTCTTGAGTTTCAGATTAACCATCAGATCACCTATGTGTTCGTTTAGTTTAGTTCGTTCCTTGTACCATAAAAATCCTTTAATTTACATCAACGCCGTATATCTAACTTATAAGCATGGCACAAGAACGAGACATAGAACTGTTTGTTATTTTAGCTCGTTATGGAGCAAGATGTAAGAATGAGTACATTTAGGAACGAGTGGAGTGTGTAAGCGGAGCCACGCAGGCGGAACAATTTCTTATTCAAGCTCACATGTAGGAACGCAGCGTGGAAATGTAAGCGTTGATGAATTACTCGCTTTTTTTTACTTAGTGAGTTGAAGGCTTTATTTTATGGGAGTTAATGTTTGGCAATTTAATTACTATTTAGTAAACATAGATTTTAAAGTTTTTTTATTTTTTATTTTTCTAAAAAATCAGTAAATTAAAAATGAATTATCTAACTACATATACGGACATTTATTTATGTACGGAAAATGATCATGTGTTTTAAGGGTACCATGAGTTCACGTGTTCAAGACTTCTGGATTTCTTTCTTAACTTTATTTACCCGTATTTTAACTTGATACTACCAAGCTTCTCATAACAGAACAAAACGTTAAAATACATCAGTTATAAAGTAGTCATTGGTTGAGAGAATACATACTTTCAAACATTGGCGAGAAAAAACGTCTTGACAAATATATTTACAGACAGACAGATATGTAAGCCAATAGATGAACATTTGAATTATCCCAATTGGAAGAATGGAATCGTAAAAATTAACCCGGCAACAGCATATAGACTAACTATTTAAGTAAGCCCACTAAGGGAGAAAATTACGCAGGACAACAGCACTGCAAAGAGAAAGAAAACTTGAAACAAACCCTGTACCAACCCGACTGGCCAGCGTGGTATAGTAGGCCAAAACCTCCTTTCTAAGGAGAGGCCTATGTCCAGCAGTGGACTGTTATAGGCTGTTGATGTAATGTGATGTGGTGTAAGTAAGCTACCCAGGTGGTGAATTGGTTTTATAAAACTGCAATAAGAATAAGTGTGAATCATTTTTAATACATACCATGGTCTAGTTAGATTTAAGTTATGTACCCATTTGAACATAAAGAAAAATTGAGATTTCAAGGAAAATGGGTACATTAGAATAACAGTACAAGGAATTCATATATTTTATTATTTAAGAAAAAGACGCGCCTGTCCTATTGGCTTTTCAGTTAACACTAACATTTTTCTCACCCCAATTCGCGTTTATTTTGTTCTATCTAAACATGATACCTTTCCCAAAAAGGATTGGTGTCAGACAGACAGCCGGTCAAAAAAAAGCTAACCTATTCCTCTGCCAGAGTTTCACATTGTATCGACCACAAAATGAAATCTGAAAATATGTAGCAAAATTATGATAAAGTAGGACTAAGGCATTAATGTTTAAACATGGGCTTGTAAATAAAATCTAGCTCAATAAAACTGCTTTTATATCAATTGTAAAGCCGTAGTCCCCTAATAGTTTTAATTAAAACTTTTTATTTATTTCTTCGAACAGTCGGTGATTGTGGGCAACAGTAATCCTTACACATAATCCAGCTTTAGTTCACTCACCATTATAGTATGGTCTTACTTTTATTGCACGTTACTTGCCAATAAATGTTTCTAAGTGCCATTTATAAAACATTAAAAGACGAAGTAAATGTCTATACTACATTAACCATCAGCTCGTCGAATATCGATATAAAAGTTATTTTTCCATAAATATAATTAGTTTTATAGGCTGTTTCATTAATTAATGTATGTATTTTATAATATGACTTATATTTACTTTTTTCTGGATTAAAATCTCTGGTAAAGTGTAAGCTAAATTTTATGATGATCGGACGTAGCGTATAAAGTATGCAAAAGGATAATTTATTGATTTTTATATATTGGATAAGGTTTTTTAAAAAACTTTTTAAAAAAAAGCTGAAAAGAAACTGAAGAACCAAATAAATATAATTATAATAATTATTTTAAAACTATGAAGTTTTAATTTAAAAAATAGATGTCAAGTCACCATAAGACAGTAGGAACTTACAACAACTTACAACGAACAATAGAAGAAGTTTCTATCATCACATAAATCTATCGACAACTTGACCAACTTAAGGTTATATGGAGGCTACGATGGACTCTTTAACGTGTATTGACACATGGCCGCTATCTAGACTTTGTCTCGTATCTCGATATAAACTTAGGTCAAGTAGCAGCTTATGGTGACTTATTTGAAAAATAATTTAAAATGCAGAGTTTTCATACGATAAAGAATTACGAGGGAGTTACATAGAGTTGTTAGTACGGTTCCAAGACAAGTTTACTTTCCTAGAATAAACTAAGTAAATACTTAGCATATCTTAAGAAAATAAAATTGTCTAGGTGATTGCGTTAGTGATTCTAGTATACTTGAAATACAATTCTGAAATACAGACAGATGCAGCCCCTATTTGTAACACCTTGTATATATAATCAGCAGAGCAATCCCTGAGCAAGACCCTTGTCACAGTAGCGTGACACTTACATATTGGCCTTATGTTGTTCTCTAAATTGATCATAATATTTAACATTTCCTTTTATTCCCTAAGATCTGTATTTACATTATTATTATTTTCTCATGGCAATGGTAATTAAAGTAATTAAAGTAGTAAATTTAAAAAATTGAACCGTCGTAAGACGTCTGGTATACATGAAACATTGAAATTACGTCGCCACACGATGTTACGCATTACATAGCGTGGCGACGCATACGGGAACGACACCTCGCCACCTACCGATCTGACGAAGATGTTCAAAAATAGGCAGAACCCTAGTAACCCTAATAAAACTAGTAATAAGATAGCAAATTAATATGATTGTATATTTCTAAATTATACATTATTCCTAAATTACACTCGGGCGCAGAACAAGAAGAATGATTTACAAAAATCATTTTGCCTTACTAAAGTGTATGCGTATATATTAAATAAGGTTCAAGATCTGATATGAAATTTAAAGTATTTTATAATTCCTTCAGTACAAATAGAAAAACTTAAAGAAACTGAACCAAAAATAAGAAAGAATTCTTTATTTCAGAAGGATAAAGCGTTGTACAAACGTTCAAGTTTAGAAAGCTCGTTTCAAGTCCCATTTAATGGCTTTTAAGCCTGTTGAAATTTATCGGCCATCGTTTATAAAGTTCAGAAGTGCAGTTTAGGATTTTTGAGTCGTAAAGCTGACACAGCTCGACCCGTTAATCAAGCGTAGTCATATATAATATATATGGTAAAATTTTAAAATGTCTGTCTATTTGTTTGAACCGAATTTCTACTTAGTACTAAGTTTATGAAAGAAATTCTTCTTTAAAATTCGGTTCACTCTATTTAAAATTCTTTTAATACTAAGAAAGAAGAAGAAATAGCAGAAGAGTCAATGTACTTTCTTAATCTCATCCCAAAAATAGTGATAACATAATGTCAAATTTTGTTTTACGGCATAATAATGCAGTATGATATTTAAAATTATTTTTTTTTCAGTTTTGATCACTAAAATAACTTCCGGCACGTGCCTCTAGGCCTTTACTTTTAATCTCACGTTAATAATTATAACCGACCCACGTGACGAAGATAAAATATAAAATTATTGTCTAAACAAATGGTAGTTCATTACTTTGACAAATGCGTCGTAACAACTGAACAGAAATTTTCACTTTTTGAACTAATCTATCATAAAGATAATATAGGTGGCGCAAAAAAGGTCTTTGTTCATGTTACTGAAATGTGAGAAAATGTAATATTTTATGTCATGAATAACATTTTTTGTCTACAATGTTTTGTCTTCACATTCGGCGGGTAATAATACTATGTGAATTTGTATATTGCATACTTTTGACTTTGACGTTACCACCAATGCCAATTTTATTACCGTGGTCATAGACTGTGAGTGAGTTTGATAATTTTTCATCAACTCACACTGTCGTTAACGTAATCGTTTCTACAGCCACTTAAAAGTGATAAGTCTCTAACATTACTTCATGAATCGTCTGTTATAAACTTGAAGTGTGATTATGGAGAATTATATTTCTAAAATTTTTTTTGAACGGTTGTTGGTAAAGGTTGAAAAAAAAACTAGATTTACATACTTAAGCTCCAAAACCCTTCCAAAGTGAAAAGCACTTCCAAAGGAAACATTTTGTACGCACAAGGCACTTATTTTTGAGACATTATATACTCCATCAAATCTTGAGTAGCAATTTTCCAAGCTGAGTTGGCTTTCACAGGTGCCATGTCTCTGAAACTGCAATGCACCAAAAGGAAATTTGGCACTATTCCAATAGGTATGAAGGAAGGTAGTAGTAGTGTATTTAAAATAACTGAATCTTTCAAAAGAGATAAAAAAAAAAAAATGTATAGAAATAGCAATAAATTACATTAAGGTATGCAAAAATTTCACCTCTCTTTCAATTTTGTTTAAATATTGGTACACGTAAATATATAAAATCTGATGCTATTATTGTTATTGATTTTATTTTTCATGGATATTTACATATTTATTAGTATTTTTATATTTCAGACCGATTGTACGTGGTAGAGCTATGCTTCAAGCACAAATGGGCCAGCTCGACCAGAGTGACAACACGGCCTCACTTTTTACCGAGTGAGTGACGTTAACAGAACGCAAAGCATCCCTCCTCCTGATTTTGGAGGGACTCATAAAGCGGTAACGTACTTGAGACTCATGAGTTACAGGTATCTATGGGCGGCAGGAGACACTTACCTCTAGGTGTCGCGTTTGATCGTTTGCCCCATTTAAAAAAAAAACTGTCACTCCGGGAGTGCTGACAGAAGTAAAAACTCGTTTTTCTTTATTATAACAGGAAACATTTTGTTTTTTTTTTATTCGAAAAGGTCCGGCATGAATATATATCTATGTTTTACGTATATACACAATATATGTTTATATTATATAATAGGTATAATATCCATGTATTTCAACCCAAACTCAACTCTGGTGTAAACGGGGCCAATATATGTAGATACTTTTAGGTCGGTAACGGTAACAGTGTTGCGAGTTCATTGGTTTTTTCCCATCTCAAAAAATACATTATTTTGTTTGTTGTTCTTAAATGCCCAACGCGCCTAAAGAATTTTTTACTTTAGAAAAAAGCTATATGCAAGTTTTGGATTTAAATACCGTTGTAAGCATGTTTTATAATTATGCGTTTTGATGAAATAATTTCTAACAAACACACCGCATTTTAACTGTCATCTGAAGATAAAAAGTTGCTTATAAAGAAGATCCGTTGACCTAAGTTACTAAAGTATCTCACTGACTCACGCCTGAGGAAAGAATGCTAAGCAAAATAAATTACGAAGTCCTTCAACACAAATACTTAAAGAAAAGAATAATCTTTTATTTTCCTCGTTAAGGGAACGACTTATAAAACCTGCTTTGTTTTTATTGTTACGTTTTAAGTATGCTGCAAAAAAGGACACAACGACAAAGAAAATATAACGTTGCCTCTTGTAACAGAAGCAATTTACATATGCTACGTATATAAAAACGAATCGTTTAAACATTTTTTATAAAGACAACTTCCGTTCTATGAATATATCCTATGTCCTGTTGTAAAGTATCATACTTTACAAACATTCATCGGACGGACACGAAGGACATCCAGATTCAGAACAACAATTGTGGATCACATGAAGTATTGTTCCATTTGGGGATCGAACTCACATTACTCAGCATAGTAAAAAGCGCCAGGGCGACTGTTTAAAGGACTAAGCCATCCGTGCAGTCAAATTTCAGCATAAAAACAACACTTAATATAAGTCGCATTTTATGGCAATAGCCAGTTCCGATGACAGACAACCGAGTGAGTCTCTCGATCTCGTAGTCAGTTCAGTCCCAAATCCATCCATCATCAACAGCCTTAAATAGTGTACTGCTGGACATAGGCCCCTCCTTAGAAAGGATGTTTCGGCCTACTATACCACTCTAGCCAGATGGGTTGGTGACGGGTTTGTGTCAAGGTTTCCTTTTTTTTGCAGTGCTGTTATCCAGCGTTGTTTGCTTCATTAGTCGGTTCTTACGAGGATGAACAGGGGTTGTGACACGGATCCATCCGTATAAGCAAAATTCCTTTCCTCTTATCATCCACTCGTGTCCACTATTTCTTTACAAAATAATTAGGTAATAGTTTTTGGTTAGTGAACCTGATTGCTTAGCCAGCGTTCGTGGGTTCAATTCCCACGCAAAACAAATAAATATGTGATGAGCACGAATGTTTGTTCTCTGTTTTTGTAAAAAAATTAAGTAAATGTGAAATGTTCTTAGAAACGTTTAAGTATATTCATAAACAGCCTGTATCACATCACAGTACAGGCTTTGCTTGGTTTGGGATCAAACGACCGTGTATGAGATGTCTAAGTTTATTATTTAATTCTCAAAGTGCGCGGTTGACATTTATTATTTAAGGGGGCCTAAGTTCTGTTTGGCAAAATATGGGGTGTTTAATAGGACTCTGCCTTTCGCTTCTGGAGTATAGGCATGAATGTCCGTAGTATGTCACAGAAACACACGTAACATGTACTATATTTACCCTTCATATATGTTTTATAAGATTGTTTTTATTTCTGATATTTGCTTCTCTATTTCTTAACAGTCAACGTTAATTTTGGATTATGTTCGAAGAAATTCTAACATATATTATCTAAACAAAATTGTGTGCAAATAGTAAAGCTTTTACAGCAATCGTAAACTTTTTAGGATATATTTACTTAAGAAACAGTGGAGGGAATTTCTAGTTTCCAAAAGTGACAGCAGAACTAAGACATTTCGACTTCTAGCAATAAATATATTATTCTTTGAAATTTACGTGTATGCACCTAATGATTTTTAACCGATTTAAAAAAGGAGGAGGTTATCACTTCGGATGTTTATATTATTTTTTTATGTATGTTCTGGCATAACTCCGTCATATATAGACGGATTTTCTAAATTATTTTTTTTGTATAAGGGTTCATTTAAATTTCATAGATAGACGGTAGGCGATAGACAACGGCACTCTTCAAAACATGACAGCAAATCAACCGCGATTGGTGCCAGGTTTTTAGAGGTCTTTGTTAACATTACTTGAAGGCTGCGCCTCTCACTTGACGTAGGTCCTTTAACAGGTAGGTTCAATGAGGCAGAGGAAATCATCATCAACAGCCCTTAACAGTCCACTGCTGGACTTAGGCCTCTCCTTACAATGGAGGTTTTGGCCTACTATAAAACGCTAGCCAGACGGGTTGGTACAGGGTTTGTTTTAAGTTTTCCTTCTCTTTGCAGTGCTGTTGTCCTACGTAGTTTTCTCCCTTAGTCGGCTCTTACGACACCCACGAGATGAATAGGGGTGGTGACACTCTGTATTCTTAATCCGTCACCACACGGCAGAGGAAATAACTACACGTCTACTGAAGGATGTTCTCTTGGTAGTCTGAGTCAGGGGACATACCATCAGATGTCTCGAAATTTTTTCTAGGTATACAGGGCTAAATACCTTATAGGCTCAAGTAAAGGAGGTTTCCAGGATGCTTCGAAGACTTAAATTGGCTATAATAGTTTTTATTCACACCGATAATATAGTCCGTGTTGATTAGGTTATATTACCATCCATTATATTACCATTGTTACCACGAGATGTGTTATAACATCTCGTTTTCCGTCGAGGGTTAAAAACAAACGATTGTGTGAATAAATGTACAATAGACCAAATTTCAAACCCCGCATTAGTGTGCCAATGATTTGAACAAAATACTAATCAAAGTATAGCAGTAGTAAGATAAAGGGGATGAGGGAATGTTCTCGAATTACAAGGTAATTTTTTTTAAATAAATTATTGGTAGATCACATGCTTTAAAAAAGCTACATTGGCTACCTAAAGTTTTTGTTTTTTAAATGTGGAGTACTAGTTGAGCTTGTCACAGAAACGAACATACAAAACTTGTCTGTTAATATTTTAATTTAAAAAGATTAGTCTCAGATTGGAATAAAAAAACAAATATCTAATACAGTTACAAATAAGATTTAATAATAATAATAAGATATTTTTTAAATTATTAAAATCTTTCATTAACATAATTAAAAAGAAAACAAAAAGAAAGTACAAAACAAATCATTACTTTTTAGCGACCCTCTAATGAGGTCGGAGTCCATTTTACTAGAAAAAAAAACTCCTTCAAAACGTCTGAGCACTGGCAACCCAACAAACTCGCCGACAAAGTAAAATGTAAAAAGAACGATAAGTTTCCCGGTTAAAGTAGCACTAGAATGAATAATAAATCTACTGTAAATTCTGTTTGTAAAACAGAAACTTAACCAACAGTAAAATATGAACATTTTACCTCCTACCCACATAAAAAGAGTTTCTTTTTAGAACTCGTATTAAATGTTTACTTTATGCTAATATCGAAGTTTATTTGTTGTAGGAAGTAAAATTATTACTACTGATTATTTGCATATTGAGTCTACATCGTTTGTTAACGAATTGGGAGTTGCAAAAATCTGATTTAATTATGTTCAATATTGCCAATAGCTATTGAAAAAAAAGATTTAAGGTAGGTTTAACTAAAACTGCTTAGAAACGAAAATTTAAGGCCTAGAACAATTTATAAAAAAAACAAGGTAGATAGATAATTGCTGTCAGTGAGAACAATCCAGTCCTACCTAATATTTGGAGATAATACTAATAGACTTCGAGTGTCTGAAAGAAGATGGTAATAATGATGGGTATATAATATAATGGTAATATAGTTTAACGTAGTTTAACCTGTACACAGGTTCTGGTATCTGTCTGTCTGCCTGTGGCATCATAGGTCCCGAACGGACGGATGGATTTTGATCCGAATTTTTTTATTCGAAAGCCGATGTGATCGAGATGCTTCTTAGCTATAAATTTTGAAGATCATCAGCTCACATCTTAGGTGATGAGGGGATCTCAGTAAAATCCACAAGACCGATTGATCTGAATTTGGTATACTATTGTTTATTGGTATTTCAACGACATGGTAACCTGGAACTTGCTTCTGCATCAAGTACACCTCAGAAAATTACAGCGTTAATACCATGTTTGGGCTTTAGACTGTTTTTTTTTTTTATGTCGGGGTTTATTTTTTAATATTGTGTTATTAGTCCGACAACGCGAAATTAAAAATTAAGATTCGCATATTGAAATAAAGGCAAAAAGGAATTAAGCCTTCATGTAAATAAGCGAATCTTTATGTTTAGTATAGTACATACTTAGTATATTGAACACTAACATTTAAATCAAATCAAATTTAACTTAATCGCAATTCACAGAGCTTTAAATAAATAAGTCAGTTGTGAAAAGCTAGTTCGTCCGCAAACTAAATATTGTCTTTGATCAGCGGTGCATACTCGTAGCATTTGTTTAAAACGTGCAAATGTTTTGAACGTACTTTAGCTTGATGAGCTTATCTGGTCTGAACAAGCTTTTTATATTCATTAAAAATTTGTGCCATACAAAAGCAAAATTTGTTTAATATGAAAAAAAATACTAAGCACTTGTTTTAAATAGAATAAAAGTGGAAAACTAACTAATTAGAAGAGAGACACCAACTGGAAAACTGGTTTTAAGTTGGTTCAACTTTTTTTTTAAAGGATATATCTTGTATTCGATTACGATATTTTTCTCGTTAACTCAAGAAGATACCATTTAACTTTTGGGATTCAGTTTTGAGAGTATATATTAGTAACAAGTAAGAGAAATCAAGAGTTTTTTTCTAATACTCTTGCGCCACTTGAAGCTAATAAGGAGCTGGCGAGCAATATTGCTTTTTTATAATATTGGGCACAGGATTGATCACTATTCTGTAGTTTTGTTTTGAATTGCTGAAGTATTTAATTTTTTGAGTTCAAGTATATTTTAACCGATGTGTTGAAGTTATAATAAAAAATGCAGAGTGCTAGAATGCAAAATTATTTTAAGGCCTCTAATATTTAGTTAGATAATACCATGACCCTGAAAATACAAACATGCTGTCTTTGAAGTGTTTCTACTATGATTGCTTTGCAATATTATGACGTTTGATTATAAGGAAATAGCATGAGTATTGTCGGTTTGCGGTTGCTTTGAAAGGCCAGCCATATCATAACCATTACCAATATTAAAAGCAATGGCTTCAAATAGCCGTTCTGCGTATTGATGAGATTTCTAAAGCTAAATTTAAGTACCTGTTATAACATATAATTTACTGCCTATATTTTTTTTCGTGAATATTACCGAATTGTGAATCTTAACAACTCTCGAATCCACTTGACAAACACAAAAACTATATCAAATCGGTCTAGCCGTTTAGGAGTAGTTCATGCACATACACATGTACAGAAAAAATATATATGTACCTACATAAAGATATGGTGGACTTGTAATAGGTAAGGTTCGGGTTAGTCTCGGCCCAAAAAAAGGTCGATGAAATGGACGCAATGGTCGATGGAAGGAGTTGATTCAATTTGATTTTATCTGATGTTTGTTCACGATTCGCGAGATAGTAATTTTTTTATTTATCTTACAAAAACGAGTACTATATATAGCATTTCTTGACACATGGTCTATTCTTTATTATCTATAATATATATAAATAGTATACAGTTCTATGGAATTACTCTTACTTTATTCTTTCAGAATTAAACCTCAAGAGTTATTTAGTTTTTTACCAACTTGAAAAGTCACAGTTTCACCAAATACGTTACGCAATATCTACGCTATTTCTGAATGAATTTAATTTCATTTGATTGAATTGGTGTTACGAGTACTCAAATATGGGTTAATTCAAATTTGACGAAAACGTTCCAACTCTAAAGGGCTCATTAAATTCGGTGATATTTTTATAAATACAGTCGGTGATACTTTAGTTTGTTATCACTGTGTGTGACGTCATTCAATATACTATCGTGAAATACTCAGAAATTATTATTTTGCTTTAAATTTTTATTTATTTTATAATAATTAACATAAATGTGAAATGTTTAGGCATGACATTCCTTGCTATTCCACACAATATTGTACCAAAACTACGATGTTGAGGTAGTCTACTAATTTCACTTGTCAGACACACTAATAATACACTTGTACATAAAAGTGTTCTGACCAAAAACAAGTCAATAGAGTATAGCCCAAACGTATTTGATAAAACACTCCGGACAAACGTAAACCCGTTTAACAGCGGCGTCAAAAGCGATCGTAAATTTTAGTGCTTATTTGTTCAGCAAATGTTAGGTACCTGCGAGCTACGAAAGTGGATGTCTATAATTGAAATGGCTATATCATGTCCTCGTTTTAAGGTCCTCGTGAATCGTATGTATTTTTAAGGCTTTCACGTAATACCCTCGGATTAACACGTGGAGCTTACGGAGTGTTACCGTAGAGTAGAATATTGTGTTTGGCATGGGTTAGACTTATACTCAGGACAAATAAATGTGTAATAAGTACAATTAGTTGTTTTATATCTCGGTGTAATTTTTATATTGTGTGTGTGTATTTAGAAGTAGTTAGTTAGTCTGGTTACCATGGTTGCATGGTACAGACACAGTCTAGTTTGGGGTTAGAATTTACATCTACTACGGTAAGTGCATGTATTACGGTAGCTATTCAGAAAACTTGACTATATATTTTTGTAAATTGTTTCTTATTAAGTAGGTCCAGAAATTACGGTAAAAAATGACAAGTTTATCAAACAAATAAAAAATCCACTCATTTTTTCTCATCTGATCTTCATTATTCTGTAGAAAACTTACAGGGGCAAAACTCTCTATAGTGAGTAAATTGTAAAAATCTATAGATAATACTAAATTGTTAAATGAGGAAACAAATATCCTCCCTAAAAATAACAGTAAAATGTACGATTACATTTAAT
The DNA here is from genome assembly GCA_902825455.1 of Arctia plantaginis. NCBI lineage: Eukaryota > Metazoa > Arthropoda > Insecta > Lepidoptera > Erebidae > Arctia > Arctia plantaginis. The sequence goes on along the minus strand of CADEBD010000171.1, from coordinate 16,551,650 downwards.
AAATGAAAAAAAAATAGCAATGAATTTTGTTTAAACATAGACCCTAGATAAGCTTTCGTTCAGCAGTGGACGGGAATAGGCCACAATGATGATGATAGACCATATCTTTCCTAAAAGTCACGACCCCGACTCGCTAACAGAACATTCCATATTCATTATTTTGCTGTATTTATTTGGGCGGCGATAAATAATTCATGAACAATATTTCACACGTTCGCATTTATTTAGGTCTAGGAACTCCAAAAATGCGAGTATTGACTTACGAAACTAGGACCGCGGAACCGTTTATTTTTCTATGGAACGAGAAGAAATGTAAAATTGTAAATTTTACATAATTACATTCTGTGTTCATAAGTCGGTGATACTTAATGTTATAAAATGGATGAGTTTGTTTGTTTGGTTAAACTCAGGAACTACTGGTTTGAAATGATAATTGATTATTTAGCATTCGATAAAAGCTAAAGGTAGCTAGGTAAGATATGTAAATATATAATACATATAATTACGCTACGACCAATGAGACGAGCATTAATGAAAAATGATACAAAAACGTGGAAAAAGTCGTGGGTTACTTATCGTCTGCGGTATTTACGACCTTCAAACCTTTAATAAAAGAGCGTACTCCTTCCTAAAAGGCTGAGTAGCAGACTATCACGGGTTCGCGATTAATTAAAAGACGCAGACGAAGTGGCGCGGGTCAGGTTGTATTTGTATTATATTCTCGAATGTCAGTCTTGTCAGTTAACAGACAATACGTCGCCTAGCAGCCGGACACTTAGCAATTAGATAATTAAATTAGGAGCACATCGAACGGCGAGGTAGATCAAAGCAAATAAATATAATGTAATAAAAATAATAATATTTCACACATCTCACACATGGGCCGTCTGATCCCAAACTATGCAGAGCCTGTGCTATGGTACCAGATTGTTGATAAACATACTTATATATTTTAAAATACACACGCATTGTAGAGAAATTACACCCAGACACAGAACAAATGACCGTGCTCATTACACAATATTTGTCCTAGGTGGGAATCGAACCCACGACCGCCGGCTTAGCAGTCAAGGTTACTAACCGCTAGACCAACAGACCCGTCTCAATACGTAAATTGGTAGGGATAAGATATACATCATACAGATGGATTGAGGTACATAAGAAAATAGCTATTGCTAGAACTACAACTTGAATTCTCTATTACTAGAAAGCGTGAATTCGCTAACCCATTTTTATTTAAACTATTTTTATGAATTGGTATTTAACCTTTAGTTGCACCAACTCGTATATTAATTATAACTTTCGACTACAACTTTGGATGCAAAAAAACTCACGGCTTTGATGAAAAGCCGTTACCTATGCTTATAAATACTGAGAAACTCCATTAACTATACGTTAAAACGAGTATGGTGTTGTGCAAATAGAAATATATGCCAACCCTGATAAGTCTGCTTTATTAAACTATAATCCATTGTATTAATAATAATTGATATGGTTAATATATATTTAATCCCGTTTCACACAAGTTGATAACTTGGCTTTGATACAGAGAACCAATCTCTACAAATCCCTTAACCTAAAATAGTTTCATCAAAACTCAGTATTAAATCAAAGGTAAGGTTGTTAACGCTATGCGGTTGTACGACAGACGATCTAAATCAAGAGGTAAAACGAGCTGCCGCGTCAGTGTCAGATGAAACAGCCACAAATCTTTAATATATATTGATAAACCTATCCTACTTATAATTTGGAATTTATGAAATAAGTTAAAAGTAAAAATATACACACAGTACCTAACTGTAAACACTATAAATACGTAAAAAAACTTACTATAAACACGTTAAAAATATCTAAGATGTCCGTTTTAAACCTACTTTATGTCTCATATATGTAAAAGTGCAAATGTTGTTTAAACAAACAAACTATAGGAAAAGTTGCGTAACTTATCGTAGGAGAGCCAATTATGTTTTAAGGAAGATACGTTAACAACACTATACATACCTACTTCTATTAATTCATTTTAGAACAAAACATACGCTACAAGTGCGATAGGAAATAGGGAAAGCATAAGAGTGAAAGAGACAGCTATTTGTAATCAGTACAGCGACAGAAAAGCCATGCTTCGGCAGTGGACTGTTGAAGGCTGTTGATGTGATGTGAAAAAAAAAAAATTAGCAAGGCTCGACCGGAGTGATACCATGTCGTCACAGAACACAAAAAAGAAAAGAAAAAAGTTCTTCCGTTGCTTTTCACTGAGTGAGTTAGGTTACCGGAGCCCAAACCCCCCTCTGATTCTGAGGCAAGGGACTGACAGGGCGGCAACGCAGGTAGTCACTTACCATCAGGTGACCAACAGACTCCTATACCCCCTATCCTAAAAAAGAAGGCGTGAGGGGTCTATGGACCCCCGGTCGGAACAAAGTTTCTTTGGCTTTTTGGTAGATGTTTGCTATACAATCTGCTTTAAACTTAATGTCGGAAAAAAGTCTTATTACACATTTTATGGTCTCGCTCTCATCCGCTCAGAGCGTGTAACGTACGATAAGGAACTTCGTCCCAAAAAGTTGTCGTCGATGTGGTTATTGAATATATTTTGCTCAAAAGTAAATATATTACACGATTTTACCTATAGCTTACAGGGAGACGACTGCTGCGAAAACTCATGCTTCCGGCTACAAATTACCGCGTCAGCATTATGTCCGCACATCATTCCCTCCTATTACGCAACAACCGCGTCAATTCACTGCGGACGTCACAATATTACGTCTACACCAAATGCAGCCCAGACACGCTGGGACTAGCGTCACTCAGTTCCGACTCACGGTATCTGCTGTGATTTAGCACGCCCTACAAGAGAACACAGATAACCAACTCAGTGAAATTAAACTTTTAATTATCCTGTTTAATATAAGTAAACTAGTTTTAAAACTCAAAAAAAAAGTTAATTAGAACATCAAAGCACACGGGAATATGCTTACTTGAAGAGATATTTGTAGCTTTACAGATGAAATTTATTTTTTAGTGCACTGCACTTGCCGTAAGTTCATAGTAACATCAGTCATCGATCTATCCCTTCGTTATACATCTATAAATACATGTATATAAACGTTAAGTTGGTTTATGTGAGCTTAACAAACTCAAAAACTTCTGCACCGATTGAGCTCAAATTTTGACACTATGTACAAACCTATTCAAAGATGGTTATTATCTTGTCACGTCAGTATTGTTCCTCATTTCTCATTAATGCAACCACATTGTGCTACAGCGAAGCGCTGCAGGGCATAGCTAATTTCATATAGTTTAATACACTATGTGTACAGTACAGTTATATGAAAAACACTATAAAAAGCTTAAAAGTTTCTTTATTACTAACCTGTCATACTACGGAAAGTCTATACAATGCCAGTTCATATTATACTTTGACGTAATAAGAAAAGACATTCAAAAGTTTCTTTTTTTCTTTAAAAAAGACAACTACCGCATTAGGAATAAGTATATCCTGTGTCGCGGGGAGGACTTTACATATGTGAAAACTCTTTTGATTATGCAATTAACTTATTTATGAGTAAAATTTCAAGATCAATCACTATTTTATAAACTTGCTTATATTTATAATAAGAAAGTCATATACCTGACTGGTTTTATCATGAATGATGATTGATAACCGTAAAATGTCGTCTTATCAGCAGACTTTCAGATTTTCTTCTAGCTATAATAGATTTTTCCGTGTCCGTGTCCGTGTAGTGACGGATTAAGAATACTACGGAATGTCACTACCCCAATTCATCCCGTGGGTGTCGATCCTCCTAAGGGTGTAAAACAACGAAGGACATCAGCGCTGCAAAAAGAAAGGAAACTTGATACAAACCCTATACCAACCCATCTGGCCAGCGTGGCATAGTAGGCCAAAACCTCATTTCTAAGGAGAGGCCTAAATCCAGAAGTGGACTATTAAAGGCTGTTGATGTGATGATGATGATGTGATATATTTTTAAAGTAAAATATAGTTATTAACCTATGCTTTCCTTAGGTCTAATTGGCGTTGTTAAATATGTCCAGGAATTTGAAATTGTTTTGTTATTATAATTATTGGAAATCACACAAAAAATGAGATGAATAATTACAGAGGATTTACACGTATAAAAGAAATTTTCAATTTGATTGATTCTGTTAGGAGCTATGATTCTAAAGACAGACATACGAGTAGTTACAAGCGTTAAGCTCTCTAAAACCTTTTTTTGCGTCGATGGTTTAAAATATAGTATTAAATTTTACGGTGCCGTCAGCAGAAGGGTTAGTGAAATTTTTATATAGCTTTTTGTAAGAGTATGCTCTCAGATTTAAGTATACTTTTATACCTGGAACGAAAGTTCATATTTTGTCTAAAGCCTTTTTTTATAGAAAAAAGTGTGTCAAAATGTTTTGTTAAAATTGATGTTATATTTTCAGTCTTATGTTGTCGAAAACAAGGATGAAATTTGGTTTTCTTCTTCCTAAACATCATATCTTTTCACACGTCACGAGATGTAGTAAAAGGCTACGATGCATTAAAGTGTGGATCACACTAAAATGATTTTATATAAATAAATTGGAAAAAGACCAATATATATTGCCCTACTAAATTTGCGTTACGTTACACAGATTGAAATAGTAATGTGACAACTGCATTTTTTCTTAAACAGTTTTTGCACCTTGTTTTGGTTAAGATTAGAGTTTAGATTTCGTTGCAGTGGAGACAGAAGCATTGAGTATTGCCCTGTGGTATTTCTGTCAGCCGGTTAAGCTACAAGCTTCCGTAATATGTAGGAGCGCTCACGTCTCTTAGTTGGGTTCTGAGCTTTGGATGCCGTCGGGGTGCATGTGATTTGAATTAATTACTTTTGCACTGAAAATGAGAAGTTGATTGTTTTGGCATAAGTGATATAAGGATGCTGCAGCCATAATGTAGGTTGCACGAGCAGACGACGAGTTTGAAGTTCACCTCAATTTTAATTTGCACGTTGGATAATAATTTCTATGAACACACCACACGGTCCGTGTGGTGATGGATTAAGAATACAGATTGTCACCAACGCTATTCATCCCGTGGATGTCGTAAGAGCCGACTAAGGGAAAAAACTACGCAGAACAACAGCACTGCAGAGAGAAGGAAAACTTGACACAAACCCTATACCAACCCGTCTGGCCAGCGTGGTATAGTGGGCCAAAACCTCCTTTCTAAGGAGAAGCTTTTGTCTAGCAGTGGACTATTAAAGGCTGTTGATGTGATGATTTTTTAATAATTACATAACCCTACATTCAGGTTCGCTAATGTGAGTTGACTTAAAACTGTAGTTGTGTAGGGTGGACTTTAAAGAGTATTAATCCAACCCAAATATGATTAAAAGTAACTACTTGGTTTTACGTGCTCAAATTAAAATATTCCTAAAAGAGTCTTATCATTAAAAGAAATGCCACAACATAATTACACAATATAAACATAGCTACAACACAACATAATGTTCATTATTGAATACACTTTTTTTATGTTTGTTCAATATAGTGTCACACGTGTAAATAAAAACGGCGTCTTTATTAGTCACATAAATATTTTTCCAGCATGGGGGAACAAATACCTCTTCCATTTCATTGATTGATCATTATTATAAATATTGCTAATGTATTGCGCTTCGTTAGTAGTTGATCCCTTAGAAATAGAATTTGAGTTCAATGTAAACATTCTAACAAATTGGCTATTAAGGTTCCATTGATAATTTAACTAATTCGCCCTTTGGATAGGTTACAGTTTAATTGAAGTATATTGACAAAATTATGACTTCAATTGTTATCAAGTTTTCTCTAAGTTCTCGCCTGTATATATCTTTAAAGAAAATGCTAAAATCGGTCTTACTTCTCTGCATGGCATGATTTTGTCTGATGATCTCACATAAAAACAACTGCTGAAAGTATGCCTAAAAAAGATGTGACGTAGATAGTACTTTTTTAAAAAAGAAATCGAACATGGCTCCCAACAGCCAACAATAGGAAACCGAGTGAATTGTCAACAGACATCGACCATGTGGAGTACCTTAACGAAGGTAGCGTACATCTGCATGTAGCTGTATGTGGATATAGTAGCATGTTGTTCTAAAACATTAAATCTTTAGTGAAACGTTAGATCAAACCAACTAATAACCAACAAATAATTAACTAATTAACAACTAAACTGAACAACTAACTAACGAAAACTAACTTATAATTAGATACATAGATAAGAGAGAGAGAAAGAGAGTTTACGGAGAATATAAAACCTAAAAAAGCTATTTAAATTTTTAACGTAATTCCGATTTACCTGCCAATTTAGTAATGAACTAACAAGAAAATACTACAAAGTATGAGAATAGTAAAATAAAATGGTGAAATTCTTAAGAATTTTATCATTTTATTTTACTATTCTCATACTATAATTTTTTTACCTGAAAACAAAACTATATAGAGAAAAGGTACGTTCTTCAACCGTCTTATTTCTAAGTCAGTAAATACAACAATAAGGATTGAAACGAATGCAAGATTAGGAAAAAGTATTTCATCTCTAACAAAAGCAAGATTTAATTCGTAGCTGTGTTTATGTTACAGGAAAGAATAGGGATTTTCTATCTTCGTGAAGTACTGGCGAACCGCCCCGGCTTCGCATGGGTGTATGACATCATTTTTAGGTTATTAAAGCAACGTATTTTTTTTTTAAATTAGGCTTTATATTTTGAGAGATTTAGAGATTTATTTGTTTGTGAGTGTGTTATTTTTTTAATAAGCATAAAATCTTTATCATCATCAACAGCTTTTAGTAGTCCACTGCTGGCCATAGGCCTCTCCTTAGAGGCTTTGTCCTACTATAATATGCGTATTATAGTAGGACAAAGCCTCTAAGGAGAGGCCTGCGCTAGACGGGTTTGTTTCTAGTTTTTCTTCTTTTTGCAGTGCTGTTGTCCAGCGTAGTTTGCTTCCTTAGTCGGCTCTTACGTGCTTTCTTCTAAAGCTTTAGGTTTGTTTAAAATAAAATGTCGAGTATAGTCACAATTACTCGTTAAGACTGTCGGTAAGACTTATCTGTCTGCGGTGCATAAGTGATATCTTTGTCCGTCGATAATTTGTATGAGTTGACTGCACGAATGGCGTAGTGGTTTAAGCGGTCCCCACGCCGTTTTCTACTGCGCCGAGTGTTATGGGTTCAAAATCCATATTGGACGACACTTTGTGTGATCCACAAATTGTTGTTCTGAGTCTGGGTGTTCTTTGTGTCCGTTTCATCTATGTTTGTAAAGGGTTTGACACAGGATATCTTCCTAATGTCTTTATAATAAGATAAGTTACATTTTGATATCGCGCCTTCAATCATTAGCAATCCGTGTGTGCACAAATCATATGAAATTACCTAATCATAATAAAAATAATATATATATATGTATGTGAATTGTGTGTGTGTGTGTTATAACACACGCATATTATATATATTCACATTCATACATTTTTTGATAATGTTTGTTACACAATGATGCACTTCAGACGTGATATCGCAGAGAAATTTCGCAAGGAATACCACTGTGGACTCCCAGGCCCATTATTAATATTATTGATGAAAATTTGTGCATTAATAAGAAAACGGTGAATAAACTTAATAATGGTAAAAAGGTTCTTAAACTCATACTATTATTGCTCTTTATATGTATGCATACATATATATATAGGGGATATATATATAGCGATAAAATACTCATACAAAATATAATAGCGACGTAAAACATTAAATATATTTTTTTCGACTGGCTCATATAGTCACTGCTCTACCCCTAAGGATAGAAGTATGAGGATACATGCTCCAAAACCCTCCTCTATTCAATACACATAGAGTGGGAGGCCATACTTTGGTACATATGGGTCTTAAAATAGTTTACAGAAATAAATTCTTCACAGACTTGCCACAGAATTTAAATTATTAAATCCATAGAAAACTTATAATCTAATTCAATAATTGTTGACTTACCTAAGCGCAATCCCATCTCGATCATCACTGGCTATGCTCGTTCGAGGTGAACTTCCAAGTCGACTACTAGCGGACTTCCTACGGAGCTCGTGAGGATCAGATTCATCTTTACTAGTGAACGAAATACGAGGCGCGTGTGCCCGTAGACCGCATACTTTGTGGCCCGACACGCCTCGACATAACATTTGACTTTGGGTTACGTCTGAAACAAAAATAGAAAGGGATTTGTATTACACAAATTCGTACCATACCCAATCCAATGAAAAAGTGAGCTATACTGAAATAGTCTTTATTGTTTTCATTGCGGCATTGATAAAAATAATGTAAGAGTAAATAATATTTTATAATGTTTAAAACTAGGGATTTCTAATAATTCTAGCAAATGTATCAATATAAGCAAACAAACAAAAAAACAGAATTCGATTTATACCCTCAAATATAGCCATCTCTTTCGTTGCCTTCATCCCTGCCTGCCTGCGTGCCTGCCTACCTCCTAACCCCTTGGTTAGGAGGTATGCAGGCACTAAACAAATGATTATTTTTGATTGCTTAGCACTGTTCATGGTAAACCATAAATAGTCTATCCAAGACAACGAACATACGACCTTCTGATTACTCAGTTAAAAAAAAAGCAACTATAGCTTTAGTAATAACAATAAAATCCAATTGTCAGTATTAGCTATAATATGTTTAAATAGATGAAGATATTTGCTTACCCTTTGCAGATCGACAAAAATGGCAAAGGATAGAAAGATTTTTTTTATTACCTCCACGAAATGGATATTGGGGATAGTAGTCTCTTATTGTTCGGTTGATTTTTCCACCGAAACGTTTTGGTTCGAACGGCCACGAGGGTAGTATGAAACATTTTATTTACAAGAACAAATCGTTTCAAAGGTCAATGTTGATTTTTGTGGTTGCAGATAGCTCTGAGATTTTATTTATTCGACGCAAAGGATACTCGTAAATGACATATCGATGGGTTTTTATTGTTCGGTTATCGTCGTTTTGTTTTCTTTTTATCGTTACAAATAGAAGACAGTTAAAAGTAAGTAAATCATTCCTTAGGGTATCTACTTAACACCGTGGACACGGCTCTCCACACGCTGGCAGAGTGCCCGGCGCGGGTTGAGCAGAGGCGAGACCTCGTGGCGGCCATCGGAGTGGGAGTTCTCTCGCTCGATAGCCTGATTGCGGCTATCGTGCGGAGCGAGAGTGCGTGGAACTCTGCCGTCTCCTTCTGCGAGCAAGTTATGCTCGCGAAGGAGACGGCGGAGCGGGACCGGGAGAGGTTTAAGACTCTCCCGGGCCTGGCGGGCCAGGTACCGCAGGCGACTCAGGCGCCGGAGGTCGCAGAACGGCCTCCGTCCTCCATAAGCGCAGGCCTGGGGGTGACAGGTGAGGCCATCTGTCACCCTAGCAGAAGCAGGCCGGGGTGGCAGCGAGCGCGTTGCGAAGCGCGCTCGCTTCCAGGGAGCACAGGGAACATGGGGTTCCCACACGGGGGGGGGGGGGGTCGTCTACTCGTCTGTAGATGACCCGAGGTATGTCGGGGTACCAGGGACTTCCTTTCTAGGGTATACCTGGTTCCCCGGCTATTAGTACCCGAGACCCGCACGCCGGCGGTTTTAGTCGGTTCGAGTCCGACATGCCGACATGCATGGTAGGTGGTATCCGAGGGGATTTCCGCACGTCGATCGTCGAGCGTCTCTGTCGGAAGCCAACCTGGTTGTCTGATAAGTCGGGGCCCACTCGCGACATGTGCTCGTTGATACCTCTTTCAAAGAGTTTTCTTCCAGGATTTTTTTCCAGGTATTTCGTCCAGCATGAATATCGATCGAAATGCCGAGGGAGAATCTGCAGTCCTGCCAGGTTTCTGGATAAGTACCAGCCTGGCTTTCCTCCGGCTGGAAGGGAACACCGGGGTTATAAGGGTTATCGGTATCAACATCCATAATGCCGTGAGTAACCTTCACAGCCGCGGAATAACCTGACATGATGTTAATTTACACGGGGAACTCTATCAAAATGCATCTTTAGCTTTACGGACAACCCGAGATATGGAATCAATCGTGTAAAGGGTTTTCCAACAAGAGGTGTCATTTTGAATCACCCGGTATTTCGGTAGCTGTCACTTTTGAAGCTTTTATTTTTTGACATTTGACAAGTAGAAACTACGCCATTACTAAAAATGGAACGATACACATTTCAACAACGCATTGAAATTATTAAAATTCACTACAAAAATGGTGAAAATCTTGCAGTCACAGTTCGCAAAACTAAAGCATTTTTTGGCCGTCGTGAAGCACCTTGTCGGACCGCAATACAGAAATTGGTAGAAAAATTCGAGCTGTTGGGAAAAGTTAGTGATGTGAAGAATAAAACCCGTGCACGTCGCTCAAGAACAACTGAGAATATTGCTGCTGTAGCCTAAAGTGTTGAAGAAAACGCAGGTTTGTCCATTCCTCGTCGTTCTTTGGAATTGGGCATTCCACAAACGTCATTACACCGTATTTTGCATAAAGACTTGGGCCTTAAGGCTTATAAAGTTCAGTTAACACAAGAACTCAAGCCGACCGATCATCAACAACGTCGTGTCTTTGTTGATTGGGTACTTGAAATGCATGAAAATGATCCGGATTCCATCGAAAAATCATCTTGACTGATGAGGCCCATTTCCACCTAGGAGGCTATGTCAACAAGCAAAATTGTCGCATCTGGGGCTCGGAAAACCCAAGAGTTATTGTTGAGAAGCCTCTCCATCCTCAACGTGTGACTGTTTGGTGCGGTTTATGGTCCGGCGGGGTCATTGGACTTTACTTTTTCGAAAATGAGGTTGGATCAACACTTACGGTGAATGGATTGCGCTATCGAGATATGATTAATGATTTTTTATGGCCGGAGTTGGATGGTATTGATCTGGACAACGTTTACTTTCAACAAGACGGCGCTCCGTGCCACACAAGCAACGAAACCATTGCTCTTTTACGGGAAAAGTTTCCTGACCGTGTTATCTCTCGAAGAGGTGATCACAATTGGCCACCGAGATCTTGTGATTTAACACCTTGTGACTTCTTCCTTTAGGGCCACGTGAAAGATAAGGTTTACGCCAACAGCCCAGCGTCGATTCAAGACCTCAAAGATGGAATTCGTGAGGCTATCGAGGACATAGGGCAGCCACTTTTCGATTTGGTTATGCAAAGTTTCATTAAAAGGATATGGTCCTGTAAGCGTGGTCGTGGTAGCCATTTGGCTGATGTTATCTTCCATTATTAACGGCATACCTTCCTCTTTATTATAAAATAAACAGCCGATTATTTAACTTAAAAAAATGCATTTTTCTTTGAATACTAAAATAACACCTCTTATTGGAAAACCCTGTATGACCTACGGTGCAAAGATTAAGAGACAACCCAAGTACCTACTTTTTCAAGGAGTGACACCTACTGACGAGTCCGAAGCTAGTCGAGCATTCCTGATTATTAAAAATACTTTTTTATTGACGTGTTTATTACATGTTATTAAAACCGTATTTTTAATAAATGGATTTTAAAAAGCAAGTGAAGTAGGTAATGAGAATGTAAAGTTCGCCGGCTCGTCGACGGGGTTGCTAATTCGTCATTATTTTATTGTATTTATTTTGTTCTAAATTTCCATTTCTGTATTTTCGTACAATTTTTTATTTTATTTTAACCGATGTATGTATATTGAACCATGTTTTCTACCATTTAAATTTATGTGATAACCTAAACGCCACGGTGTATAAGATATTTTATTTTATCACAAAGCGAAATGAACTTCGTGCTGACCGGGGGTCCAGAGACCCCTTACGCCATCTTTTTTTAAATCACTGACTTAATTCACATCACATCAACAGCCTTCAATAGTCCACTGCTGGACATAAGCCTCTGCTTAGAAAGGAGGTTTTGGCCTACTATACCACGCTGGCCAGACGGGTTGGTATAGGGTTTGTGTCAAGTTTTCCTTCTCTCTGCAGTGCTGTGTCCTGCGTATTTCGCTCCCTTAGTCGCCTCTTACGACACCCACGGGATGAATAGGGGTGGTGACACTGTATTCTTAATCCGTCACCACACGGTACAAAATCTTCAATTCTTAATTCAAAATCTTTTTCATACATTTCATCTTCTCTATAATTCATTGGCATAAGTTGTACGAGCTCAGCAAAGTTCTCTTGGGAAATAGCAGGCTTATGATGGCATAGACTTCATCTCGTTGTAAATTGCAATCTTAGAGCATATTTACATTTAGAAAGTTATTTTAAAGATTTTTTTTTATAGAAGATCAGAATTTTAAAGCATTTTACTTAAAGTTTATAAATATTTTTAAATACAAGGAGAGATTTACCATTCTCTACAAGTTAATTAGCACAGTTCGGACAATAGCAGATGTACCCAAAGTCTTGAAATAAAGGGGATATTTGTCAGTGATTCAGAATAGCGGACTGATTTTTTCATAGTACTACAGTATATTAGCGATTAAAAATGCTAAATAAAAGGGTTACAAAAAGCAATTGACACACTGTGGGTACAAATATTTAAACGTCTAAACGTAAAAAACAAATGAATGCCTTTAAGAAAAGTTCTTGAAACATATAACAATACGGGAAACCTTTTAACAAATAAGTTACTGAACGATACTCGATACGAGCGAATTGTATTGTAATCGTAAATGTACCTTTGAAATTATAGGGGATTATATTTGTCCGTACTTGCTTCAAGAAAGGTTTTTGTATGCTAAAAATTTAAGGAGCAAGAATTCGGTATCGCTTAAATGTTAATATGAACATTCTATATGTATATTCGGTCATTTGTAAACAGCTGTTACACTGTATTTTCATGAAAAAATAACACACAGATACATAAAGCCTGATTATCATCTTTCTTTAACGAAATGTATGGTGGTTTTTATATATAATATGTATGTATTTACATAGAAAAGTATATAGATAGGTATTATATCAGTCAATCTAGCACAGTACATTCATAGTACAAGCTCTGCTTAGTTTAAAAATAGATGGCGTTGTATGTTAGCGGCAACGCAGCGTGAGATCTCAGGTTCAATTTCCTCGGCGGGTTATTTTTGTTATTGACACCGTTTCCAAAGACATGGTAGACTAATATTGAAAATAACACTGCGTACATTTAATAACGCTGTTTGAAAAAGATAACTAGAAAAAGGTTTTAAAACAACTTTCTTATCATTTAATATTCGTATTAGTATTACAAATTAGTTTTAGTCACAATTTTAGGGTAAGAACTTTATATTTTATTATGTAACTGTTCATTTTATTATTTTTTTAAATTTGAAGTAACTTTTCTATATTCGCTAAGAAGAGACTCAATTTCATTTTGATTTAGTTAGGATAAAGTGATTCGTATCACTTCTTTAAATCACTTTACTAGTGAAGAAGTCAAAGAAAAACGAGGTGTCAGTATTTAATAATTTGTCAAAGGAAACGCTATTAAGAGTCGATTTATTTGAACGAGGTTTTAATGAATTTCATTTGGTAGTCAATGTACTGTACAAGTTTATTACGCAGCTCAAAGAAATATTAACGTATCTGGCGCACGCATGAGCTGCATCTGCCATTTGCTGGAAAGCGGTTGACTTCGATGTAGTAGCGGATAGCATAAGAAATTGACAATTTTTAACCCCCGACGGAAAACGAGTATACCTGTGTATCTGTCTGTGGCATCATAGCTCCCGCACGGATGGACCAATTTCGATGCGGATTTTTTTGATCGAAAGCCGATGTGATCGAGATGGCCGATGCGCTCTCTTACAGACAATTTTAATACGGATATTAGATGTTAAATTTTGGGTGGTTTACATACACGTAACGCATTATCACGTGAAGTTTTGAAAATATCAACACAAGCATTCATGCACACACATATATATATTTACACACATACCTACATATATATATAATACATTTATATCCCTATTTAAAGACCTAACATATATCAATCTACCGTCACCAGATGGGTATACCAATTATGGCTATGTGCAGGTTTGTAACGCGACCCACCAGAAACATTCCTTACAAACCACTGTCCTTACAGCTGGTGGTTAGAGCAATGCAATCCCAAGCAGATTTATCATTTTTATAATCTTTAACACAGTAATAAGCTTTTGAAATAAGTCAGTCAGTAAAGAAAATCAAAGCAGAGTTTGTACTATGAAAGCTAGATTGACTGATAGAATACCTTTTTTTTGTAAATACATACGTATTGTACATAGAAAATAACCAAACTCCGAAACAAATATTTGTAGATCATACAAACATTTGGTCCTAGGAATCGTAGGAATCGTAACTTGAGCACAGTAGTCGCATACGCCACCAATGCACCACCGAGGCAACTATAATTTAACCTTACAAACAACCCTACTAACAAGAAAGTTGTAGAAATTTCTGACAGTTCATTATGGATCGTTCACAGAAACTACGTCTTTATCTTATCGTTAAATATAATCAGATAAAATATGATTTGTGAAGGTTAATAAATGTATCACAGCATCCAAGATAATATTAATCATACCATTGTAATAGGTTCTAGAATATAGTTCTATCAATAGACTTCTATCTTGTAAATACTTCCATAACATATATTTTTTGCTGCTAACCGTGGGAGAGCCATGATTAGGCACAGATAGGCTAGCTCAAAACGTGCGATACGGCCTCACAGAAGACCGATGTCAAGTAATTTTTTCTTTTCTTTTCACCGAGTAATTGAGGTTTCCGGAGATTAAACCCCTAAACGGACTCAAAGGGCGGCAGGGTACAACTTAACATAAAGGGTCCTGTGGGCGGCAGTCAGTTACCATCTGGTGATTGTAAACAGTCGCACTTCGGGAGTGCCGACAGAAGTGAAAACTTGTTTTTTTTTTTATTATAACAGGATTTTGTTTTTGTTTATTTCGTTTCGAAAAGTTCTGAAATGAATATGTTGTACATTATTACTCGTATATCTATGTTGTATATTTTCAATAAATTTCGACCCAAATTCAACTCTCGGGTGTCGGTGCGGTAACGGTAACAGTGTCGCGAGTTCAATGGCGATTTTCCATCTCAAAAACTACAGGATTTTGTTTGTTGTTCAAAAATGCCTAACGCGCATTAAAAAAAAATCACTTCAAAAAATACTTTTATTTTTGTTTGATGGGTAGCTATATTATACTTAGATATTAAAACTAAAGATGAAAATACGGTTGTTTACTATTTATTATATTGAACAAAAAAAAACCGAATATACTCTCTTTAAGATACTACTACTGCACAGAGTGACTGATTCACCTAATAATTTTTCAAGCATTTTAAGCGTACTGACTTAAGCGTTAAGGGGAAACTTCTAAAGACGATAACGCATAACAAATTAAAAAAAAACTTCGCTCCAAGAAAATTAAATATCAAGTCTAAATTAAAAATCTTACAATCTTATCTTACAACAAACCCTTGAGTAACTTTTTAGGGTTCTGTAGCCAAATGGCAAAAAAACGGTACCCTTATGGATTCGTCATGTCTGTCTGTCTGTCTGTCTGTCCGTCCGTATGTCACAGCTACTTTTTTTCCGAAACTATGAGAATAATACTATTACAACTTGGTTAGTAGATGTATTCTGTGAACCGCATTAAGATTTTCACACAAAAATAGAAAAAAAATCAATAAATTTTACCTTTACCTTTTATATTATGTTAACTTTTATATTATGTTACTTGCTGCCACGGAACCCTTCATGGGCGAATCCGACTCACACTTGGCAGCTTTTTTTTCTACATCAATAATTCGAACTTTGATATTATCTAGTAGACTACGTCCAAGTTATGTAATTGATAAATGATAAATATGTTAGGTTTGATTTTACGTAAGCCGTTTTCTATCATCAAAGCACGTAGTTTGCTTTAGTGGGAATATAAGATATTCGAATCACAAAAAACTCCTTGAAAATCAAAATGTGTTACTGGAATTCGTTACCGACAATCATGGAGAGTGATTCTTGCGAGCCAATGCACTTAGCCCAGAATGCTGGAACTCTCTGACAATCCATCCATTATTTTATCCCAGTAATATCACTACTTATGGCAGCCTCTTCGCTTCCAAGATTCGTGATTTAAAAAAGCCTTCTTCAAGAATTAGGCCTACAAATTTGAAATAAGTCCAGTTGTTCTAGTAATTAAAATAGAGCCTGTTAATGTAATACCTTACATTATACATAACTTCATGGTCAAGTTTTAAGCGTTTAATCTTGCTGAAACTTCAGATGTAACAATTATTTAAACGACTAAAACTATTTTCTCTGAAGGCATTTAATGATGTAGACATTTTATCAGTCTGCAAAAATTATATAGTCTGCCTTCCAATAAAACCGCAAAATCTGAAAATCTCGAAACGCAAAATTCTGTCGTTAATTTACAAGACAATTTTGCGCACTAAGTAACTTTTGATTTGTCCTTTATTAGTCCTGACTGAAATGATGGGTTGTACAAATTTTCATGATGGAAATTATTCTGTGAAGCCTCACAAGATTGAATTCAAATAAATTTACATAAAGGATACCTTGCCCTGCCCTTGATATCTCTGTTGAATTTCTATTTATTGTAAGAAGACAGATTGATATTCTGACCAAACTCTGACCTACCTTAAGTCTAAAGTCGATTGTATTCAAATGCTCAGAGAGTAATTTTTTGGATATTTATGAGCAATAATGGTATAATTAAATATTATTATACCATTATTGCTCATTATTATTATTTCATATACTATATTTAAACCAATCATCAACAGCCTTTAATAGTCCACTGCTGGACATAAGCCTCTTCTTAGAAAGGAGGTTTTGGCCTACTATACCACGCTGGCCAGACGGGTTGGTATAGGGTTTTCCTTCTCTGTGCAGTGCTGTTGTTCTGCGTAGTTTTCTCCCTTAGTCGGCTCTTACGACAGCCACAGGTTGAATAGGGGTGGTATCACTCTGTATTCTTAATTCGTCAACTCACTTTAAACCAATAATTACAGTAAAATAAATAAGAATTAAAAGCTGGTTGGCCATCGTGAAAACGAAACTTAACCACCTTATCTCGACGGTTTTCCTAGCTGCTGTTGAAGAATTCTATTCAGCTCCTGAATCACGTCAAGTCGTAGATGCCAAAATAAAGTAATGTCATCCGAACTACACATAAATTAACGTTAATATTTCAAGATTTGTTTACATAGTAATAAGTGAATTTATTCAAAGCGTGTTAAAAACAACTTCTGAATTTACTTATTACGAGTAAATTAAAATTGAAATCTTCAACATGGCTGCGCTTAGTTGAGCAATATTCTAACCATTATAACTGTCATTCAACATTGAAGAAGACAAGGGTCGAAATCTGATATGAATTCAGAATAACTTCATTACTAGGCTACTTACTGTTAGAACAACGGATCTTTCACATAAAGAAGTGTGCTAAAGGAAATCATATCACTCTATCTTAATAAGAAATTATTTGCTCTGAATATGCCCGTATCTGCTTGGATATGACAGTAATAATCATCATAATGGGTGTGTAAGTCTTTTTGGTACTTACACTGATATAGGTTTGTTTTCACTGTAAGACATATATAACTATGTATAATAAACAATTGTCATATTTTTAACTAATAGCAAAAAAGGTGGTGTTTAATTCATAAAAAAATTTGAACCTTTGATATATGTAACATGATTACTCAAAAAGAACATGACCAAATACGATTTTTTTTAAAAGTTTATTTCTTAGTTGGATGTACTATAATCAGGATCTAATATTTGTTGAATTTCGGATGGAATACTGCACAGATAGCGTAGTGGTTTAAGCGATCGCCACGCCGCTTACTACTACGCTGAGTGTTGTGGGTCCGATCCCCACATAGGACGACACTTTGTGTGATCCACAAATTGTTGTTCTGAGTCTGGGTGTTCTTTGTGTCCGTTTCATTTATGTTTGCGAAGTCCTCCGTGAGACAGGATTTATTCTTAGTGCGGGAGTTGTCTTTAAAAATAATAATAATAAATTTATAATGTATTGGTAATAGATATTTTACCGACCATTATTATGTCTTTTATTATTTTTACAATACATATTATGAGAAAAGTCGGGCGAATCCCTTTACTGTTCACATTTCAACAACATCGAGAAGAGTAATATTTGTGGTACACCATTCACTGCATACATTGATCTCCTATATACTAGTTGTTAAAAGACAATTGCAATTCCCTTGAGTATTACATATGTAAACTAAAAACCAAACAAGGAACTTATTAAGATAAGTGCTTTTACATAGATAAAAATATTGAGAAAGGGACCAAAGTTCGTTTGATATTACTTTACTAATTTAATTTCGTTCCTCGTTTATATAACGCAGATTTGAAATCACTGACGAAGGCCGTGGCTTGCCCTGTAACTTGTTTAATTTACTTACAGTTTTGTTAATTATCCTATTTAATTAATAGGCTTTAGAAGCTTTCGTGAGTTAACTTTGAGCGTATATGTCGTATCAAGGAAATTACATTTAAATTTACTTTCTTCTTTTAGATCTAAATTCCTGTGTGTCAATATCACTAAAAAAGTAAAAACCAACAAATGTCACGAGATTTTCTGTTAAAGAAGTATAAAATATAGCAAACGAATAATAATATAATTGATGGCTAAATTTTGCAGTGGAAATAGTTCATTTATAAGTGTGTGTTATCAGTAGTCTGGTTACCACAACACAGGCTCTGCCTAGTTTGGAATCAGACCGTCGTGTGTGAGATGTGTAAAGTTATTATTATTATTTTAAATGTCGCTTTTCCTATGGTATGTTAAGTATTTTAGTTTTTTCGTAGTCTAATAGGTCACTGTTGAGCCGTTATATTTAAAAAAGAAAAATTGCTTAATAGATACGTTTTTTTTTAGTCAAAACCAAATGTAACTGTTGAGAAATTAGATTCATGTGGTTGTGAATTTGAACACTCCAACAGAAAAAAAAATAGTTTTTCCCAAATATAATAAATTGAGTTATCAACGAATCAAGTTCTATCTTCTATTAATTCAAATATAAAATAGAAAAAATTTAGTTTCTCCGATAAATATATCAAAGATTGTTAACGAAGCTAACAAGAAACTGTATTTTCAATAAAAAATCATTTTCGAGTCCATCAAACGCGAGGACTTTTAAAAGGCTTCGAAAAAATGTCATACTCCAAGCGGGAGCTAATGGCGTTTACCGACCAATCAATGTAAGTGTTTATTTAATTTTAGCGTTAAATTTCAAGTGTGTCGAGTACTCGTTAAATTTATTGTACACAACTAAAAAAATATTTGAATTAATTTGAAGTTAAATTTAGCCTAAAAAATTACGATATCCTTGGTTGTAGTCATCTATTGTTGTATGGTCACTGTTATGCTGCTGACGGTCGTACTGCCTAAACGCCTATGATTACCAGACTGCTGATTATTTATATTTTTTTTTGCTTTTAGAAGTAAATGAGCAGACTGGTACCTGATGGTAACTGCCTACCGCTGCCCATAGGCACCTTCAACTGAAGAGTCACAAATGCGTTGTTGCCCTTTGAGTCTCTCCCACCAGAGTCAGGAGGAGAGGAGAGGAGAACTCCGGTAACCTCACTCGCTCGTTGAAGGCCGTAGTATAATACATACTTATTCAAGATGATTTGTTGTAGTCGCTGATTTTTTTATTGACTGCCTTTTTTATTGGTGCAGTGGTAGCGTATGCGACTACTGTGCTGAAGTGAAAAATGTGTTCATTGTTTATTATTATTCAAACTCAAACTCAAACTCAAACTTTCTTTATTTCATAAAATTTCCAAAATTGTTTGAAATCGTCATCCATGTAGACTCTAAAGTCATAGATCAACACACACAAAAGCAACAATCTCTGTTTTGTCAAATAGTAACCAAATAAATTTAACAAAAATCAAACCCATACAAAATCTATGATATGCCTGTGCCGATCTACAACCGCCCGTTTCCAAGGGGTTGAGCCTTATGAGAAAAAAGGGCAAACAAACTCATGGCCACTCTTTTGCAATTCACAAGTAGATACAATGGCACTATTAAATATATCACAACATTGTTTTGATGTGTGCTAGTATGTCCGTTATTAAGGACTTAAAGGTGAAAAAACAACGAAGAGAAAACAAGATTAATAAGAAAAAACGAATACAAGAGAAAATGTAGTGAAACATAAAAAATAGAAAAAATAATAATAATAAAAAACATACTAGCCACACCACATTTTTACTTAAGAAAGAAATAGCCTGCGCTAATTAATCCCAAGCATTCTTGTCCTCCATGTAATCCACAATCGAGCAGTAGGCCCTCTGGCACAAGCCACGTTTTATTGCGGATTTAAATTTGTTAATACTCAACTCCTGAATATTATTTGGGATTTTATTATAAAATCGGACACATTGACCTCGAAAAGACTTGTTTATCTTTTGAAGCCTAGAGGCGGGTACAACAAATTTATTTTTATTTCTGGTATTTATGGCATGTACATCACTTTTTTTCAAAAAGCTATCTTTATTTTTGTGAACATATATTACATTTTCATAAATATATTGATGCCACTGTCATTATATTTATTTCTTTAAATTTCTGCCTCAATGAACAACGATTGCCTAAATTGTAAAGTGCTCGAATTGGCTCTCTTTTGCAGCACAAAAATAGTTTGAATGTCGGCAGCATTCCCCCACAGCAGAATACCGTACGACATTATGCTATGAAAGTAACTGAAGTAAAGAAGTCGTGCTGTATCAACATCAGTCAACTCTCGGATTTTCCTTACTGCGTATGCTGCTGAGCTGAGTCTACTCGACAATTTATCAATATGTGGGCCCCACTGTAGCTTAGCATCTAGTGTTATTCCTAAAAATGTCGTAGTGTCCACAAGGTCCAGCCCGACATCCTTAATTATCACAGTAGTTTTCACTGGCTTGACGTTTGGCATAGTGAAACGTATACACTTAGTTTTTTGTTCATTTAATAGTAAATTGTTGACATCAAACCAATGAACCACTTTCGAAATGGCGCTGTTTACAAATGTGAAATCAAAAAGTGTCCGTTTTAGTCTAAATAATAGTGATGTATCATCTGCAAACAACACAATCTCGAGATTGTCCTTGACAAAGTGAGGTAAGTCGTTAATATATACTAAAAACAAAAAATGATTATCTTTGTATTGATCTTTGCCAGTTTCACTATTAATAATTTTCCAAGTGGTTTTAATCTTATCATTACTACTTTTAATCTTTGAACTAATAAAACGAGACTTAGCCAGTTTACAAAGTTTCCTAAACAGCTTCGAATATTCTTTAACATAATTATGAAACTGTTCACTTTTATTATAATTCCTCTCATCGTATAGCTCGTATAATCTTTTCCTACTTTTGAGTAAGCCAGGGGTAGCCCATTCACTAAATGTGGCGTTACCTTTAACCACTAGCGTTTTTGGTGTAAAAATGGTGTTAAATGTTGAAGAGAAAGTTTCAAAAAAACTATTATAATAAGTATTAGGGTTATTCTCTACACAGAGTACTGAATTATTTAAAGCAGCTTTAAGTTTATCCTTAAAGTTTTCACAACGCTTTGCGGTTTTAGGTATCACCACAATTCTTTTTTCTGACACTTTTTCATACCTATCACAGAAAGATACTAATTGACCACAGTGGTCAGAATGTAATTGATTGATTATTTTCTTGTCCTTAATAACAATATCTGTAAATATATTGTCCAAACATGTGGCAGTGGTGGCAGTGATTCGTGTAGGCTCCAAGAACAAGTTCTTCAGATTGTATGATTGAAAAAGTGCCTTGAACTTGGTTACTATACTTGAATTTTCCAATAGGTTAATATTGAAGTCACCACAGATGATGACCTTCTTTTTTGATCTTGTTACTTTAACTAATACTTTATCCATAACACGTTCAAAACAATCATACATAGCTGAAGGAGGTCTGTATACACATACTACTATGAAACCTTTTAGTTCTAAACAGGCTATTTCTGTAGTTCGCTCAACTGATAAACTAACAATGTCATGGCGCTCTTTAAACTTAAGTTTCTTATTAATGAGTATCATAGTGCCACCATGTATTGCTGTACTTCTGCTGAACGAGCTGCCTACCTGGTGGTGGTCAAAATTGAACATAAACTGATCCCCTTTTAGCCAGTGTTCAGTAATACAAAAAATATCAATTGCATTGCAGTTCATGAACAGTTCCACCTCCAAGTCTTTGCCCATCATTCCTCTAATGTTTTGATGCACCAAATTTATATTATTTATCATATTATTTTTAATAAATTTACTGTGATTGAACTTTCTATTAGTGATCAAATCAATAGTGCAAGAGGTAGTCTCTATTGTCTTATCAGTAAATTTAAATTATTTGAAATGTCAATCTCATTATTATGTAAATTATTAGGTATGTCATTTAAATTTTTATTAATGTCTAAAGTAATATCTGCCAACGGATTGGCAAAGTCGCTATGGGTAATGTCAATTTGCTCAATAGAAGCAATAGTTTTAGCCAAGTTCTTGGCTGTAATGAAAAAATAATATGATAGCGAAATTGCTATCTGTCTCTTATAATAATTAGAAAGGTAATGTCTACCTTTCGTCAATGAAATATTATTACTAACAAGCTTGTTAGTGTCGATTAGATGTAATTTATTACAATAGGGTCCATTTATTTGGCAATTTAGGTTGTGCATCATTATATTTAAATTATATCTAACATTTCTTTCCTTCTGCGACAACCCTTTGCTAAGAGGAAGTGTAAACAATACAATTTTATTTACATCTAACTTTAACAATGATTCAAAGTAGCCTAAGAATTTCTTTTTGTTTACATTTCCCCTGTTACCAACAAAAATGACTAATGAAGTATTTACATTGTGGTCTGATTTGGAATTTAAAACTTTTTCCATAATATCATTAAAAGATGAGTGAGGCATGCAATAATTGCTGAATGAATGTCCCAACTGTGTATTTAACATTAAGGGACCCATGCCCTTTCCAATTTCATCACTAAACATTGCTATGTTATCATTTTTGTACAATTTGTTTGTTTGTAAATGGGAGTCCTTGAATTCAGGTACAAAAGTTCTGATAGGTTGTGGTGGCAGCGAGGAAGGAACATGTGCTGTCCTGGGGCTGTCTATAGAATACACTGAATCATTACATTTACAGGAGTTAACCAGCCTGCCAATAGCCAGAACCTGCTCCCTGCTCTGCTTTTGGGAAATTTCATATTTATAGGTACTGTTACTAAGTTGTTCTTTAAGACGGTCAATCTCACTTTGTAATTCTCTTGTATCTTTAATGTATTGACTCGACATGTTGTCTAGTTCTAATGAGTACATAGACACCTGATCAATCAGATGCAGTCTCTGCCTATTTAGTGACATACTATTAATAAAAAATTTTTGTTTGTGAATCATTTTTTTTGTTTTGGTAATTATTTTTTTAACTTTAATGTATTTTTTCAATTTTCTCAAGCTGCATTTTAGAATTTTGTTAGGTTTATAAGTACAACTACTAGTATCATCGTCAGCTGTGAGATCTATTACCATAGATGGATGGAGACTGTCAACTACAGCCCGATCCAACCCCGGGGCAACCAACTCCTCGAACAAACTTTGGTTAGAAGCTACAAGGCGGTTGTGCTTATGAGTGTCGATTTTTGATATTTTTTCCTCTGCTTTCTGTAGTTGGCATTCTAGCTTCCTAATCCTTTTCAGTGCCTGCTCATACTCATCCCTACATGTATCAAAGCTGTCCACAAGGAGTTGGAGCTTGTTCCGGACATCAACAGAAACTGTATACCGACCATGCAACAGAGACATATAGACATATTATTATTTTTTTTATTTAAAAAAGACAACTCCCGCATTAGGAATACATTCCTGTATTCCTGGGGACTTTACAAACATACATGAAACGGACACAAAGAACACCCAGACTCAGAACAACAATTTGTGGATCACACAAAGTGTCGTCCCATGTGGGGTTTGAACCCACAACACTCGGCGTAGTAGGAAGCGTCGAGGTGACCGCTTAAACCACTACGCCATCCGTGCAGTTAAATTCATTTCAAGTCAATTGTTCATTACTTTTCTATTATACAATATAGTTTTAGTAGTAACGAAACGGCCAAGCCACATATTTTGAATAAGGTGTAGAGATTGTGAAGTTATAGCGGGTAGAGTTTGAAGTCCTAGACGGTAGGTGGCTCTTCGACGAGCACTTCCGACAGCTTGGTCCGAAGCTGTCGGACTGCCTCCGCCCTAGGGCGACTTTTGCCCAATTTGGGCGGGGCCAGTGTTCCCACGAGGAGGCTGTACGCGGGGGTTGTCCGGTCCATGGCGCTTTATGGTGCACCGGTTTGGGTGGCGGCTCTGACCGCCCCGAATAGGGCGCGCCTCTGGCGCCCCCAGAGGATATTGGCGGTCAGAGCCATACGCGGATACCGCACGGTGTCCACCGAGGCGGCTTGCGCCTTGGCCAGAACACCCCCGTGTGATTTGGAGGCGGAAGTGCTCGCAGAAGTTTATCGGCGAGTGGCTGACTTCCGGGCGGAGAGCGGATTTCGCCCTCCGCCCGAAGACGTACGCGAGTGGCGCGAAGCCGCTCGCCGAGCCACCATGGTCAGATGGTCGCTCCGGTTGGAGACTCCACGCGCTGGCTTCGCCGCCGTGGAGGCTCTCCAGCCGGTCATCGCTGAGTAGGCAGGGCGGCAGCACGGGACCCTTTCCTTCCGGCTGACGCAGGTGCTTTCCGGGCACGGTTGCTTCGGAAAGTACCTGTACTCGGTCGCTAGGAGGGAATCGAGTCCCGCCTGCCACCACTGCGACTGCAGTGAGGATTCGGCCCAGCACACGCTGGCGGCTTGCCCCGCATGGGCGACGCAGCGCCGGGCCCTCACTGCAGTCATCGGAGCAGATCTCTCGCTACCGGCCGTAATTCGCTCCTTGGCCGGTAGCGACAGTTGTTTTACCGCGGTCGCAACCTTCTGCGAGGAGGTAATCTCGCAGAAGGAGGCGGCGGAGAAGGCCCGGGAGGACGACCTCCACTCGGACCTGATCCGCCGCCGGCGAACCGGGCGGCGGAGGCGCGCTTACCTGCGCCTTATGCCGCCCTGAGTGTGGCCACGGGTGGACGGGATGGGTTCTCCCCTCCACCCGCATTAGTTGGCCAGCCGCGAGGGGGCGGCGTCCGCGTGTGCCGGACGTCGCCTAAAGAGAGGGTCCACTGAGACGGAGCCCGCATCAGGAGCGGGCCGGCGCTGGGAGGGGTCCAGAAGGAGATAGCTACCTGGACCCCTCCTAAACTGGAAGCGCAAAGAGGGCACACCGTGTGGTTTTAGTCGGTTCGAGTCCGACACACCGCCCCGCGGGGATTTCCACACGTAAAACAAAAAAAAAAAAGGGTAGAGTTTGAAGCTTAGCTTTGCTTGGGGTTTCCTTGAGCCAATTGCCACTACATTGTAAAAAATTATTGACGCATTTAAAAACATCTTTTAAGAGCCCTTAGTGTTTGTAATAAAATCAGTGGGAGTCGTTCCATTTAATACAAACGTTACGAAGGACCATTTTCACTCCATATTGTAGTAGTTTATTATAAATGGTTGGAGGCTTGTCTACCCATCTACTCATTACCATGAGGGACTTTGGCTTTTACAAAGGCGCCTTGGCTCCGCCATTTTGCACCCTCTCAGTAAATTATTTATATTCCTCGAAAGTGTTACTTTATAGCAATAAGAACAAATATTTCATGAAATATTTTCTAGTTTAGAAGTACTGAAAAGGTCACTGTGAAAACCTATTAGGAATGTGTTTGGTTTTAAAAATGATGTCTTTGTTTTTGGCAATTTTTTTGCAGTTCTGTTCCTCCTCGTGACTTTATGATTAGTAAAAATAGACGGGAACAATTTAAGTAGACATATGGGTGTTTGTAGTATATCATTTTATTTTTATTTTAACACTATAGGAAAACTTACAGCAACTTGAAATGCAGTTAATATTATACTAATAGGTTAAACCCAATTAAAAGTTTTCACTGATAAAATAATTTTGATAACCCTGAGCAAGTTCGGAGAAATCAACAGTAGGCTTAGTTATATTGTTTTTTTTATGTTAAAAGATGGCAAACGGGCGGACGGTAACCATCCACCGCCGCTCCCCACCCTGTTGTTCTTGTAGAAAATTAAACTATTTGGTAGCAAAAACTTTTCATAAACTTTAAACTGGTTCTCTAAAAAGTCAGGTATAACTCTACACATAATATTTTACACACACTAGTTTAAACAAAAAAAGGTTTGCCTTCTATTTGTATGCTTCAGACAAAGCGCTATTCAATACACGTGACGTCATTTGTAAAACTATGGAAGTAAATTGTATTACAGTGTTTGTTGTATGTGTTAATTTGGTATAAAACCGCAAATGTTCATGTCATTTTAAAAGCGTTCCCTGCCAAGTTCTTGTTGGCTCTTTTCAACGTTTTTCACCACGACGTAAAATATACGACAGTTGATAATTTAAAACTATTTTTATACATTATCCGATAGTATATATCATTCATTTGTAATGATTCATTATATTTTCGTTATCATTCATTACTAATGAATGCCAGAATACGAATCTCAAAAAGTGTTAAATTTCGCTACGTTGCTAACAAGGCGCAAAATCTATATTGTTTTTAGTCGCACGCATCCAAATTGCATTTGCACGATATTTTTAAACTATTAATATGTTAACATGGTTTTAAAAGTAAATAAATGAATCAAACTGTGTTGTTCATATCAAGAAATAATCATAATAATTAATTTAAAACACTTTGGAACATTTTCCAAGATAAAGTGTATCAATGACCACCCAGGTGTACCTGCGACAAAAAAGTCATAAATGCGTTGCCTTTGAAAAGGTTGAAGGTTATATCACCTGGGAAATACCGCAGGCGTCAATTTCGCACAGAGATTGGTAGTGCGAGATAAAAAGTTTAGTGAAAAATGCACAGTGGTTGAAGTTCATAAAAGTATGAAACAAGACTAACGAGAATTTTAAACAAGAATTTGTCTGTTAATGCCAATTTCAATCGCCACGGTGGCATGTTACCAACCCCGATTTAAAAAAAGGTAAGTTTTAAAAAGACTAATGTGGCAAACAAGATAATTTACCATTTTAAACTGGAAATTGGTAAAAAAATTATAATATCACTTTAAGAAAGAAAATATTTGTTATTAATATTCACAGTCGTAAATATTCAAGACATCCATCAAGACCTGTTTTTGTCACGTCCCCTACACACTGGAGTTGTATTAACTAAGTTTAGACTTCCAAAGTTATTTTGCCAAACAATTCGTTTGAAAATAAAACAGTGACGTCATTTTTTGTCAAAATCCCAAACAAAACGTTAAACGTTTACGAGCAAGACTGAAAAAAAATCAATTCAGTTTGACACTGATTAAATCGGTACATGTGATTCAATTTATAGCATTGGCAAACTGCCATGAGCGTGTATTCGATCTTGGGTAAACCTGTGTGCATTATTATCCTATTATGGTCTGTTGTAGATATGTTAATACGAGTATACATAAATAAATATAACATCTTGATAATCCTTGATTGCGAGAATAACACGCAAGGAAAACAGAAAAACGTTTCATGTTATTGTTGGACGTATTGTGAGAACTAAGGAAAGACAAAACAAATGGCGAGGCAAAATCTTGAGCAAGGCTAGTTAATGAAATAAGTACATGCGTATTACATTATAGAGAAAGGATAATGCTAATTAACCAAATAACGCTATAAATATACTCTTGATATGGTTGGTTAAATAAGGCGAAAAATTTGACCTCAACGTGATATGAACACTGCAAAATAATGATCACGTACATCTCATTTTAGAAATGATAAAGTTAGAATTTTACAAAGATTTTTCTGTGACCTTTTTTTATTTAGTTTTTTTTAACTGCTAAAAACACATATTAGATTAAGATATCATATAACAAACACAATCATTTCAAAAAAAATATTGAGATTGTACATAGTATGTTTAATCGGAGAGGCCTATGTCCAGCAGTGGACTGCGATAGGCTGATGATGATGATGATGATGATAGTATGTTTTTTTCGATATTTTCGGTTTCGGTTAAATTTTATTCAGGGGGAAAATTTGAAAGGTGGTTTTCTTCTACGATAGACGTTAATTTAGAAAAAAAAATGTCTACATAAATTATAAGCCAGTATTTTCATTCTAAAGGTTAAAAAAAATTAATTTGCTTAAACTACAAGTCTGTTTAGACAGTATCTTTAGTCAGACCCCTTAAGACGCAACACTTTCAAAATACAAATGTCAAACAAAACGAACACACTGCACATATCAATTTGCAAAACACAATTATGTTACAAAATGTGTGGGACGATCAGCAAAATTTAATTTTCTGCCTTGAACCTCACTGGCATTTCAAGAACACCCTCGCGACCTTGGTAAATGCTTGACAGATGATATATTACATGTTTTCTTTTAATTTAATGCATGAATATACACACGACGGTAAAAATGCAAGCAATTTTTTATCTGAACACCTTTTTACGTGGAATGCAAAAGGGAAAGTATTTTTGCAGCGGTATAGCGGCATCCTTTTCAATTTGGACACGGACACAGGGGGAAAATATTTCCAAAAGCTCCTGTTTTTGCACACGCGCAGTTGTGTGTTGCACAGTGTGGTTTTAGTCAGAAAATCAAAACGAAAGTTTAAGAAGAAGTTTTATTTATTTAAAACTTCTTGCGTATAAACGAGAATTTACAAAAGAGTTTGAAACATATCTAAACATATACTACGTCCTAAATTTAATGTGTTCAAAATGCGTGTTGTAGAATCGAAATAGCTTTCTGTAAGATGTAAAAAACTATAAAAAAGAGAAGATTTAAGTGCTGGTTCTATTCAATATTGAAGCGCAATTCATTTCTTGAAAATTGGTGAACAATTTATCTGAACCATGGTCTACTGCTGTTTTAAGTCACTAATAAATAACCTCACTTTAAACAAATTTTAAAATCAAAGATTAAAGATTTGTATAATATTTTATCGCTTTGCATAATACTGGAGATCCGCTAAGTGGTTCCAATAAAAAAAAAAAACAGTAGTAATTTGGCCCTTTGCTCTCCCTGTCCTGTAGGTGGCTTCTCCACTTGCAGGGCGGACTGACACACGACCCCGTCTTCGTCGAGCTACTACAGCCTTAGTCCCGTTGTGTTGCCACTGGTATCGTCCATATCATCATTATTGCCAACAGTCTTTTGGCAACAGATTTTGGCATAGGGATTCTTTCAAGTTTTCCTTTTCTTTGCAGTGCTGTTTTTCTACGTAGTTCGCTCTCTTAGTCGGTTGTTACGATACCTATAGCATGACTTTGAGGTGGTAGTACTCCGTATTCTTAATCCGTTACCACATGAACTTCCACATACAAAGAAAAGGATATAGTGCAGTATCATCTTACGAAGATACACCGAACTAAGAAGTAATTAATCTTGCAATTATTATCTTTCATCGCGCGATTGGTATAAAAACATAACTTCTCAACATCAACCATCGGACCCAGGTCCGCCAGGCATGATCACCTCGCCTGGTCGGAGGATCAGTTGTATAGGAAGGACATAACAGTTGCACACCACTTTCCTAAGCGAGCCGAGCGGTTTCGATTACTCTGGCGTTCTTGCTTCATCGGTTTTCTTTTCCGCATTTTAAAATGATTACACTTCTAAAGAGTGTTTGCGTCGACCATTAAAAATATATTAAAATGGAGATGAAGGTAGCCATTTAATAATATCTAC
This sequence comes from Arctia plantaginis, assembly GCA_902825455.1. Taxonomy (NCBI): domain Eukaryota; kingdom Metazoa; phylum Arthropoda; class Insecta; order Lepidoptera; family Erebidae; genus Arctia; species Arctia plantaginis. Next base: position 16,521,754 of record CADEBD010000171.1, on the reverse strand, counting down.
ACAAAGCGGCTATGAATGTGCAAAAAACAATAAGAAAAATAAACCCAGAATAACAAAAGATTTTCATAACCACAAATGAACTTAAAGGTCAAATACATCGCAAGTAACAATTTTCTCAATGCACACTACATAGAACCGCATAATAAAAACATTTTCTCCTTTATTCCTTTATTCAAAGAAAGTGTTGGTTTTTATTAGCAATATGAAGCATTATGTTTTTGTGGCTGCAAAAGGAGGATAACGTTTCTAACGAGCTATTCACGGCAAAGCGATGCTGTTTCATTTATAATTCATTCGAGTAGATTGCCCGTAATGTACAGCATCTGGGTATGTTGTACACCGTCAATTGCAGAGATGAAGTGTGCCATATTTTATGTGTAAAGGCGGTTTAAATAACATATATGAAAATAACTGTTACTGCTTAACGCCCCTTAATAAAAAAACCTCTGTTCGGTCCGACACTTGTATCAAAACACACACGTGGGAATAAAACGTTCTTATGGTCATTAAGAGTTATGCTTCAGGGATCCGCTGAGTGTGTAGAGTTCCTGTCTATAGTACATTTTATTTGTTACCCATTATACACATAAATGTCATTTTGATCATTGTCATATTTTAAAGATACCGAAGTTTTTGTTCACCGAACGTTTCGACCGATCGTATTCACAAAATATACAACTATCTGTGACACTCTTAAAATACACGTTATGATAGATCAAAAACAATACTTTGATTGTGATTATATAAATCAAAATCCCCATCTACAACAACTATGACTACACGGATGACGTAGTGGTTTAAGCGGTCGCCACGCCGCTTCCTACTACGCTATGAGTGTTGTGGGTTCGATCCCCACATGGGACGACACTTTGTGTGATCCACAAATTGTTGTTCTGAGTCTGGGAGTTCTTTGTGTCCGTTTCATGTATGTTTGAATAAATAATTAAATAATTAACTACAACACTCATGAAGCCAGTTTTATAATTGTAAAGCTGGAACTAGTCCGAGTGTGTATAATCAGAGCTCAATATAATTTGTGCAGTCGTTATTGCATTAATAGCTATGCACTAAACATGCGGCAATCGTTAACGTCACCTATTCAGGTTTAATAACTTTGGGTTATAGGTTTTTGTTAAAAGCTATGAAATGAATATAGTTGACATATATTAGAAAGATTGCCTAATGATTTCTTGCTGCGATGTCTATAACTAGTGATAAAAACTTATAAATTTAAAAAATATGGATCATTTGACTGAAAAGAAAACTAAGAATTTGGGATTATCAAAATTCTTTAAACGTTGGTACAATTTAAATCCCATGTGTGATTATTATTGAGTTTTATGTTGCATCTGTTTATGTGTGATACTGTGATGAGTGTTATAGACAATGAGATGATAATTGAAAATTCTTTTTTAATGTGTGGAAGCTTATTTGGTACACTGCTGATATTGATAATGTTTGAGAAAAATCAAATAAAACCACTTGATGTCTTTAACATCGGCTATATACCAGAGAAGCGGATACACGCGAAATGGCGACACAGTCATCAATACCGAAATAGACAACAGGAAATAAAAGAAGATCCTGGTGATCGAATGACCGGCTGTAAAATCAAATTGAAAATGGAAGCACTCTAAATTTACTTTATTTTATACTAGCTGACCCTGCAAACGTTGTTTTGCTATTTGCATAATTTTTTTTCAATTTCTTAAAATCCGTTCTTAGCTGACCTCTACTTGTTGAAAAGAATATTTCTACCAAATTTCAAGTCTTTAGCTCTAATGGTTCCAGAGATATCGTGATGAGTGACTATATACGTGGAAATCTCTTATATATATAGACTAGTGTCTATGTTATGTCACATAGATAGATGTACATATATAACATTTGTACATAGTTACGAAAATACACACACTTCTCTTCTTCATCCCCGTAGACACAGGCAAATTAAAAACACCCCAATTTTGTCAACTGTAACTTTAGTCCCACTAACCTAAGTGGGTGTGCCCCGATATCCGTGCGATGACGGATTAAGAATACGGCGTATCACTACCCTTATTCATCCCGTGGGTATCGTAAGAGGTAACTAAGGGCTAACTAAGCTAACTACGCAGGAAAACAGCACTGCAAAGACAAGGAAAATTTGACAAAAAGCCTACACCAACCCATTTGGCCAGCGTGGTATAGTGACTGTCTCTGTAGTGCAGTGGCAGCGTATGCGACTGCCGTGCTGTGGTCTCGGGTTTGATTCCCGGGTTGGACCAAATGTTTGTATGATCTGCAGATATTTGTTTCGAAGTTTGGGTGTTTTCTATTTATAATATGTATGTATTTACAAAAAAAAAGTATACAAGTATTCTATCAGTAAATCAAGCTTTCATAGTAGAAGCTCTGCTTAGTTTGAAACTAGATAGGGTTGTGTGTGAAATGTCCGAAAAAAATTATTAAAAATATTATAGTAGGCCAAAACCTCCTTTCTGAGGAGAGGCCTATTTCCAGACATAGACCTCTCCTTAGAAAGGAGGTTCATCATCAACAGCCTTTAAGAGTCCCAGGACTCTCAAAGGCTGTTGATGTGTAATGTGATGCTGCCGTAACCAGGCACATATATTTTTATAGCAATCAACATCGATGACCACTAGACCAACAGCCTTGCTTTATGTATAAATAAACAGATATTACATTTGTTATCGCCGTATACGCCGATAGTTTTTTTGTCTATGCTATTCGAGTCATTCATGTCGCATCACTATACATTGTAATTACAACATTACTTTTTCCCTTACTTCCAACTCGCGAGCATTGCGACACATAAAATTGTAAAACCTAGTTATTTTGGATATTAAAGCCCTGTACAAATCTTGGGAGTATTGATTTAACTACGTTGAAGCCCACACAACATTATATGGTATAAAAAATAATAATAAGGTGGTTAAATTAACATAAAAACCACATTGATTGGGGTTTAATTAAAGAAATCAGTATCATTTGACGACTATGCATATCTGAAGCACCTATGTTTTTTTTTGTTTAACCTACAGTTTACTTTTAATAAGGTCCTCTTATATAATGCAATGACAATCAGTCAAGGGAAAATAATTAACATAAAGAGAGGAATACATTTTTTTTTTCCAAAACAGCCAATTTTTTAACATCCATGAAAATTTGCGGTAGCCGCTGTTAGGGTTAAAGCTGTCACGACTGTGAATTATTACAGTCGAGGTTACAGTCTACCAGACTATAGATTTATATTTTTACACTCACAAATCACCTACGCATTGCGGGTATATGACAGCGATTTTAGATATTACATTTCAGTCTCAAGGTGAAAATATTACGCTAAAATATTACCGTGGGAAAGTCATACGGGTACACTGAGTGGTACCAGTACGCGTTTTACACGGATTGAGTGATTTATCGGGTACACGGAAACTAAACAGGTTCTCTACTATGGGTTCTAACACACGGACAAATGTGTGTGAAAAAAGCACATTTGTCCGTGGTCGTGGGTTTAAACAAACTGCATACACAAAAGTCCAGACCAATTCCGACATAATATTTGTAATATTTGCACCGACCGGTACTTGTCCCGCGACCTCCTAAGGGGTAAATGCAGCACGAGTCACAAGATTAGCTTTTTTATGTAAACTTTTTGCAAGTTTATATATTTATATTATCTAGACACACTGATACAATATTACAAGTTTTAAATGCTTATTTTCGCACTACATATTTTAAGGTCTGTATAGCTAAATTTTAATATGACAATTAAACTTTGTAATGTTGTTATCTTGTCTTTCGTAACACTCAAGGCCGAGGTAATAAATTGAGCAGTAAATAAGACAAAATATAAATCATCTCCGCTTCTAGCACGTAAGGTACGTAAGCAACTAAATATACATGGAAAACATATATACTTACATACACTCAAAATAATGCAAGCTAATTCTGAAGCTAGTTTCTCTTGCTAGTTTCTGTGGTACAATTTTAAATAGAATAAAATGTGTAATAAATTACTGACGTCTGAACTGTATTTAGGGTACTTAAAATTCAAACGTGATTAAAGGGTACCTGACCCCGTTATCACGTATTCCTTTTTTGCGTTTTGTCAGTCGTCTGCGGATCTACATTATGTTTTGTCAAGATAAATTGTATCCCGATATCTCTGGGGCCTCAATGTAAAATTAGCAAGAATAGCAGATAATCGATTTCGATCGATTCATAATGAAAATAACGTTTTATCTACCCCACGATCGATCGATAATAAGATCTACTATCAGTGTTCATTCGATGTAAACTAATTTTAGTTAGTATTTCGTTGCTTCACTACAATTTAAAACTATTCGGCCTGGCATTCATCGAAACTATGCCGAAATGACATGCTACAATCAAACAAACAACATATTGTCATTCATTGAACGTTTTATTTGATTATGTAGCAACACGCTCTCACGTTATTGATTCACTGAATTTAATTATAAACCAACACAGGAAATATAAGGTTAATAGGCTTTGTTAAGCCTAATGCAAATATTTATCTATAATTATAGGTTAGTAACTTATATCCACGACTTCGAGCTGCCTAAATTTTATTAGTCGACTTAGGTTTCTCTAGGCAACTATATTTAGCTGGATGAAGGGAACCTAATCTCTTCAGTACCCTTGAACAGTTTTAGTGCAGAATTTCATCATGATTAATTAAAATATGTCAAAGTGTAACAAATAAAAACTAATATTCAAGTGACAAAGTGTAACTAATACAAGTGCATGATTTATAATTGTTGAGTGGACATTTTAACTTCTGAAGTTATGCATTCAATACTTAACAAATTTACTCATTTACTTTATCAGTTATACGTATTACAACAAGCTTACATAAAAGCCTAAAAGTTACATAAAAGTAAAATAATGCAATAATCACAACATGCATCAGAATTAAATTTAAAAACTACTGCAGTAATTTACAAACTCTGTCCATCTGCGCCCTACAGACACAGCTAACTGAATTTACTTTTAATTTTGCAGTATACAGTTTTTTGCATCGTGCTAACCCTGTATTGTAAATCAGTGCACGAAGTTTTAATAAATTTCGTGTGTAAATTATTCTACCAGTCTAACATTATTCTAGTGAGTAGTTTAAGACTGACACCATACATGGACGTGAAAGACGAGTAAAAGAAATGATCACCACTGGGGTAAATATCCCGGGGTAAAAGAAAGTAAGAATACGAAATGTCACCAATCATATTCATGCCGTGGGTGTCGTAAAAGCTGACTAAGGGAGTAAACTACGCAGGACAACAGAACTACAAAAAGAAGGAAAACTTGATACAAAGCCAGCCAGCATGGTATAGTAGGCCAAAACCTCCTTTCTTAGGAAAGGCCTATGTCCAACAGCAGACTATTAAAGGCTGTTGATGTATGATGTGATGTAAAAACAAAGTAAATAAATATTATATTCGCCACCACCCCCATTTTATTTCATGATATAGAGGCAAACGAGCACCTGGTGGTTAAGTTATTATCACCGCCCAAGGACACCTTTTTTTTTCCGTGCGGAAATCCCCTCGGATACCACCTATCGGTGGCATGTCGGACTCGAACCGACTAAAACCGCACGCCGTCTCGGGTACTAATAGCCGGGGAACCAGGTATACCCTAGAAAGGAAGTCCCTGGTGCCCCGACATACATCGGGCCATCTACAGACGAGTAGACGACCACCGCGTGTGGGAACCCCATGTTCCCTCTGCTCCCTGGAAGCGAGCGCGCTTCGCAGCGGATTGGACATAAGGAGAAGGCACAATGCCAGCACTGCGCAGCCTACTGGGACTTCGCCTAGCACGCGCTCGAAGACTGCCCTGCATGGGCGTCTGAACGCGAAGTCCTGGTCGACATAATCGGACGAGACCTGTCCTCGCTAACAATCATTGCTGCCATGCTGGTGGGTGAGGAGGGTGGGTCCTGGGTCTCTTTCGTGAAGCTGTAATACTCCAGAAAGAGACCCCTGAAAGGGATCGGGAGAGGGAAGAAGATTAATTGCTGCGGTAAGATGGCAGCCTGATCGCACTAAAAATGTGATCGTGCTGCAACATCTGGATAAGCTGAAGCTGGATAGGCAGGGAGAAGCCACTGGCTTTCGATGAGATAGGGCCGAGTTAGGTGCGGCGTCCGCACCTAACTCGGCCCTATCCGAGGTCAATCCGGGTCGGGATCTGAAATCACATGGCCTGGGTTCTCCATAGAACAGTGCGCCTAAGACACACAACACCACAAGAAACACCACAACTCAAAAAAAAAAACATATTAAAGTGTCGGTACATTATTTGGATATAACTAGTATTTAAATATACTCTTAAATCTTAAATCGACGCCCCACAACTTCTCTCCAAGATTGAGTTACGTGCCCCGCTTGACTTATTCTTATTCTTGAACTTAATTTATTCAATACTAAGCCACATGTACTTAATCAAATACTTTCTAAACGTTGGTTCGAACTGGTTCAATAACTGTTTACATCTGATGTATATTGTATTACAATTAATGTTGTCAATTTTTTTTAACAAACAATTTCTTGATTGTTATTTATATGCGAAAACATGTAATTGGTAATCAGCCACATAATTTGGTGTCATCAATAAGTTTTTAATACTGGTTGTTTTTTGAAATAAAATAAAATAAAATAAATTATACCCGTACTGATGTTGATCACGCTCATATATGTACTCGTATTTCACAGTTTCAGTTATTTTCAGCCACTTAATTCTCTGTCGAAACATGAAGCATTAATTGCAGATGCAAGGGTAAAAGATTTTTATGTGTAGTATCTTTCCTCTTGTTTCCTGCATTCAATGGGGATAGAAGTGTGTAACAGAGTGATTTGTTCAATGAGGGCACGCAGTTCTAGAGTTGGCCGTCAGGAGATAGTTTAGATGTCAGATGGTTGTTTTTTTCACAAAGCTTGCTAATGAATTAATAATGTTATGAATAATTCCGAAAGTGTTTGATATAATTCAAATCATATCGTTCGCAATGCATCAATTTACTGTAATTATCCTTACACTGTATGTATCTACCATATTCTTTACAAACAATCAATCAATAAAATCGATAGTCAAAGTTTTTATCGAAGAGCAATTCTAAACTTTTCTCTGTACATCTTTTCCAAGTCTAACTTTACGGTTAAGAGCTGTAAATGTAAGAGAAACACTTCTTAAAGTTTTCGAATTAAGTGACTAGTCCCGATTACTTCACAAGTTTGCCTTTTGAATTCATGTTAGATCTGTAGCTACTTAACACAATGGTAAAGAACTGTATATCGTGGGAGTTAATGGCAGAGAAAAGAAGAAATGTTTTTAAGTAAGGCTCTTGGTTCGTGACTTAATATTTTCTTTTGATAAAGGTGTCAACCTGGTCGAAATGTTAAGCAATGGTATGTAATAACAGTTAAATGTTCCCTTAAGAATATAATGGTTTTAAGACAGGCCGAAGAACAACGAGAGAAAGTAACTTTTGGTAAGGAGAACTTATAGGACGAGAGAACTATGCAAAGTGACCGCACTTTCTGATAGAAGAACAGTACTAATACTTTTTTTTATGGAAGAGTTAGTAAACGAGCGTCTGCTCGTTTACTTACTCAGGGTTACCTGATGGAAAGTGATTACCGCCGCCTATGAACGCCTGCAAGGGGGAAGGAGGGTCAAAAGGGTGGAGACAAGCCGGCGGGTCACCTGATGTAAAGTGACTACAATTCAGGAGTCAGAAACCCGTTACCGGCCTCATAGTATGCTCTTTTCTTGAAGGTAGTATCGGTTCGGAAATACCGAGGAAGATCATTTCTTCCACAAATTGGTTATGCGAGGCAAAAGTGTTTTGAAAAGTGCACAGTGGTGGCTGACTGACAAGACTGCAGTAGCTTGAAAAGAGTTATACTACGGCTTCCCAGAAAATCGGTGTTCCTGATTCCTGGAGCCCTAACCCCCTCGCCTTGATTCTGGGAGGGGGGGAGGCTAAAAAGGCGGCAACTCATTTGTGACTATGGAATTGCCGATATCCATCGGCGGCGATAGTAAATACGATCAGGTGACTCATCTGCCCTTTTGTGCTCGTTTGTCCACCTATACCTTAAAAAACTTTGTTAATATAGAAGTTTTTACATTTTCTAATCAATTAGGACCTGTATCTTAATAAAGTTTATTTATTTTAAAGTTCAAAACTTGTATTAGATCACACTGAAGGTGAGATGCCAATTAAAATTCAAACATTATGCAAATAGCCCACACCGGCCAACTTTGGGCGTCAATTTTGTATGAACCCCTATAAATACAGACTAGGGAGCAACTTCTCGTGCCCTCAGATTAGTAATAAAACCGTTTGGATATAATTGGTATTTGGCCAAAAATATGATAATACTGGGATTACTGATGGTTAAAAGCTTTTAAGGTGAACGAATAATGATATAGTTTGCCTTCAAATGGAACCTACATATGAATGATTTACTAACTAAATATTATGTGTAAACCGAAGAGTTAAAAGAATTTAATATATTTGTTTCTTTTTTTATTACTGGCGGTGATAATTAAACTCGCGCTCAAATATTGTGATGAAAGCCCAAACCTACCACGGTCTAGGCACGGTACAATTATAATACAGTACTCCAACTTCATACAAACGGACGAAACGCGAGCTATACCTACGCGCCTCGATCTCGGGGTGCGCTCAGGGCGCAGATAGTCACGGCTGCACCGCAGTGTCGAACGGACGGTGTGTTGTTTTTTTAACAATAACCGCGCGATTTTTTCTCCAAAAATCAGTTAATATGACGAGTAGGAAATATTGTGCTGTTTTTTGGTGGTATGAATTCGTCAATAACGCATCCAGACAAGTTTTTTTTAATTACCTGGAAACTCTAAAAGGTAAGACTATAAAATAATTTTACTTACTAGTAGGTAGGTACATAATGTGTGTCTTTTTAATGGATAAGTATTTCCTTTTATCTCACGAAAGAAAAGGTGTTTGGATTAATAAATAAAGCGAATAGAGTAACGGAAAGTTATTGAGACGAGTGAAATAGGTAGTTATATGCGGTTCTGAATAAATCATGATACGGTAGGTACCTACCTACTTCCGCTTGTGTTAAAACTTCGGTGCATGTGTGTTTTTTTACTTTGCATAATTCAAAGTAAAGACGTGGTATTTTATTATTAATAATATTTGTTTATTATCTGTGTGTATGAATAATACTAGAAAAACAATTTTACCGTCTGTGTGTCATTTGATAGTTTTCGAAATTTTCACAAAGTGTTTCTGCTGTTACTATACCAACATACGAGTATACCACTAAAAACTGGTTTTATTTTCTCGGTATTAACAACAACAGTTAACAACAACACAATATATAATATTTAGATGTTTGAGGGTTCTGATTTTAAAACATTCGTAGTCAGCTGTTCAGCTTTTTAATAATTAATTAATTGGTGACCAAAGAATTTATAGAGACGTTGATAAGCTGAGATAAAAAGTTACTTAGGTACTCGTCAGCTGTTTCTTGCATTCTAGTTGAGTAGGTAGGTGTTGGAGTTTCTAAGGATTGGAGTTTTGTAACGCGTAAGGAGAAAGCACATTTTTTTTATTCTATAGAAGGATTTTTAAGCTATTGCATAGCTTTTATCGCGGGCTCTGAGCGCGGCGCGGCTCGGTGACCGAATCAAGAAATTCTCAAAACCTTACGAAAAATACCTGACACCACACAGAATTTTTTTCTTTAAAAAAAAATGTTATACAATAGCTTTACCGCGGCAGTCTCCGAGAGTGCCACATGTATTTTTTTTTCAGACATGGTTGCAACTGATCCGGCGAGATGATTTGGAAAACAAACCTAACTTAAGTTCCTACCAAGTTTGTTAAAAACATTTTAATTTGGAGGATGTATTACATTCATCAAATAGAAAACTTTTAAAAAAGAATACCCTACCATTGTTGATGCTGCCAAGCTTAGCTAGTACTGATCCAGGAGTCTCTCTAAAAGAAGATAAACACACCCAAACTGCTCCGTTGGTAGGAAATGAAAATACTACACAGACTGAAAATGAAACAAATGAAATCTTTGTTCAAACCTCAACGAGTCTCTCTAGCAACACTCCAAGAAAAAGAAAATTGAAACTTGAACTCCTCCAATGCAGAAAGAAAATAAAATTACACGAAACTGAAAATGAAACAACAATTTTTCAAACAAAAACATGTTTTTTTAATTAAATCTACCAATCAAAAAACAACACGCATTTTTATTGAACACTTCCTATTCAATATACAAAGTATTTCATTCATTTATATAAAAGGATATTTACAATCACAAATCTAAATAGAAAGTTAATGATTTATGATAGTTACTTACGATAGTAGGCAAATATAATTAAAATGCTGGAGACGGGCAGCCCTAACGCATGTTTACGTACCACGCGGCTGTAGGCATTTATTTCTATCATGCGGCCGAGTTACATTACTGTATTATAATTGTACCGTGGTCTAGGCTTATCAGTGACTTTAGTAATAACTTTTTCGGATCTATAATCCGTACTTATATTAGAAATGTAAAAGTGAACTTGTTTGTTTGCTTGTTACGCTTAGACGCCTAACCCACTAAACCGATCTAAAATTCTTTCACTAATGGAAAGCTACATTATCAGCGAGAAACATAGGCTACTTTTTACCGCGATAACCGACAAACACGCGGGCAGAGCCGCAGGCCAAAGCAGTGCATGCTTGTATAAAACTATGGCTTGCTATTTTTTATATATTACCAAAAACGATTAGAAACTAAAAATAAAAATTATCACATTTTATAACAGTTTGGCACACAGAGAAAGTGTTAAATATATTGGAAACTTAGTAACAAAGGGTCTTGAAAATATTATGAATACCTTATGAAGGATTAAAGTAGTTTATATTGAAACTTTAGTCATAAATATAAATGAAATGATAAAGTAAATCTGCAAGTAAATCATTTCAGATATTTTTTCAAGTCGGACTTTGCAGCTAGAAGGCGCTGGCATTTCCGAAGACTCAAGAAAAGGCGAAACAAACCACCGCGGTGTCATTTTTTAAGAAGATTGATAAGGATACGTGTACAAGCATGTTATTGTACGCAAGTTTTATCTTTTGTAATTTTCATTACCGTCACTAGCTGGCGCTGTTCAATTTGTGTACACTTCTACATCGCGGTATAAAGATTTTCGGAATGTTTATTATAACCCTGCTAACGTGTTACTTTAAATATACTTGGTTAACACCGTAAATGGAATTTGGTTGTTTTACTATTAGTAAACCTTTATTCTGTTTACGCTTGAATCCCTGAACAAAGGATTTGTTCAATAAGATTAAGATGATTTAGTTATAGTTCTAAGCACTCATAAGTCATTGATGCCCTTGTATGAAACACGAATTCTAAGTCAAAGAAAGTCTAGAATGAAAATGAAATCCTAAACATCGGAGTATCGAAACAATGTGGGATGTGGAAAGCACTGCTGCATTCATATTAATAATATGAATTCGTAAATAAATAAAAGTAATAGTACAACTAATTGACAAGAAACTCCACGTTTAAATTATTTGATACGTATTTAGTTAATGGGCCCACTATATCGGTCCCTAATGGACTCGCTAGATGCCACCCTTGATTCCATTAAATACGACACTTCTATACTTAGTCAATGTTAAAGTGCTTGATATACATATATTTACATACATTTGGAGATTAAATGTATTTTCAGTTTGGTAAATCAAATTATATTACTTTGATTTAGGGCAATAGATATATTGACGGGCCTGTTGGTCTAGGGGTTAGCGACCCTGACTGCTAAACCGGAGGGTTCGATTCCCACCCAGGACAAATATTGTGTGATGAGCACGGTCATTTGTTCTGTGTCTGGGTGTAATTTATCTATAATATGTATCTATTTAAAAATATATAAGTAGGTTTAACAGCAGTTTGGTTACCATAGTATAGGCTCTGCCTACTTTGGGATCAGACGGCCGTGTGTGAGATGTGTGAGATATATTACATATTATTTATTGGTTGCTTATTAAGGCGTTTAAACACTATTTTAATGGCAAATTGGTAGCCAGCAACTCCAAGTCAAAACTCACCAGAACATTATCAAAAGTTTCTAACACCAAGTGATCATGTTAATTCCATTTCACACAATTAAATTGATTTTATGATCTTAAATCCTACACTGAGTTTCTTCTTAGAAAGTCATCAATGTAAACAAGTCACCTTGGCCTAGAATGGATCTCCCCCGTAAATCGCAAACTTGCGCCCCAAATTCTATAGCTTTTATAATTATCTCCAACTGCACACTGCTAAACATATACTTTTACAAAGTTTTTTTATTAAGACTTAACACGAAAACTTTTTGTGTCTTTAACACAAATTAACACATAAGTTAAACACATAGTTCCTTGTGATGGATTGTTTCAATTTCACAAAACATGATACGACTATAGTGAATGAATTATTTTATGAAGAAAACTCGATTTCACATGTTAAATTTTTACATAATCCTATGATTTATGGCAAGTCTGGCCAACAATAAGAAACCGATAATCTAATTATAAAGATAGTGTATACTTTACTACCAGTATTGTTAAAATAAACTAAATATAAATTCATTCATATACTAAAATAGTCAAAGAAATAAATATCTTCAAATTCGGTAAATTAATTCAACTAACTGGAAATTTAAGAGTAATATGTACTCTTAAATTTAGAATAAATACTTTTAATCTTCTCATACTTATTATTAAAACTCGTTAAATGGACATGAAAAACATCACTTACACAACCACACATTAAATAGATTTTATAAATAGATTTAATGTTGAATCCTGCAGTTATTACAAAAAAAACATCTGAATCCTTAAACTTATTCAAGAGAATCAACAAAACAACATGAATTTATCCATAAAAAAACATATTCCACATGCAAATGAAGCTACATTATGCGCAAGGAAAGTCGTAGCCATAACCAGTTGACAATAAAATACACATAAACCCTTATCAATAGGTCCAAATCTTACGACTTTATGAAATGAAATTTCCATTTGGACTGACTCACTAGGCGTAATAAATACAAACTGTTATAGCTTAATTCTGTTAAATACATGCTTCATGTCCCAGGAAATGATGATGAAGTAGTTGTATGGTCACAGCAAAGCCTTGGACTGTGGCCAATACCGTTTGGAAATGTATGATGTATATTTTACTAAGCACCTTGGCTCTTTGACAGAGTATTTCGGTTCAGCCACAGTTTTTGGACAGAATGAAATAATACTAGATACATTTTGTTTTTATATTTGAACACCTGTTATACTTTTCACATTTGGCAAATAATTTAACACAAGTATGTAAATATTGTGATTACTATCGACTTATATATGTATATCGATCATAATACCCTTTTTTTTTAGCAGGTTCTGTAATACTTTCACTCTCATTCACTTAGCCCTGAATTAGATATCTATGAGAGGATACGAATTTGGTCTTCGAGCTAGCTTATAATATATTCGCTTCGAATGGTGAATTTAAGAATTTAATTTGGAATATTTTTTGATATAGACGGCAAATGAAAGGATATGTCACCTAAAGGAAAGTGACTATTGTGTCATAAGAGCGTTTCTAGCTTTTTAGATGAAAGTACGTTCTTTTCGTAAAGGTTTGTAAGTCGTATTGACCCGGAAATACACCGGGTGAAAATTCCTTTCTTAGATCTGTTGTGCGGAATAAAAAGTTTCCTGAAAAGCGCACAGTGGTGGAGTGCCAGTTATCTAAATGATGGGGATGGATTTATTTCCGCGTGGAACGATACCAAAAAGCTGCGGCCAGACTTAGTTCGAACAATTCCTCGGAGCACTCTATTTGAGGATATCAAATATACGTTACTCTGGCAGAGTTAGACTCACGTGAAATGATCACAAATAGATGTGATAGAATGAATTAGTGGAATACTAATAGTATTAGAAATTCCTTACAAAATAATTATAATAAGAGCCCTGCCCCAAGAACTCTTTGAATATTAAATTGCATAATATTATGACTGTGTTCAAAATAATTAGTGATAGTTAACTTTTTATCACTACAATGTTTCAAATTATGGCCCTGATTCTATTTTGAAATTAGATATATTTACGTCCTCGTAGTAGTGTCGGTGTGTATGTGAATATTCTAGTGCACAATAATTCGGTGAGTTCTGTTGCAGGCCAAGATGCATTTTTTTTCGGGACGACATGTCAAATTGCATGCTCAATGTTGTTGACACGCTGTCTATTTTAGTCTATTATTACGTATATTAAGTATAGTACAATAAGTGTTCTACGTAAAACTTACTATTCTATATATTTTTTTGTATTTTTTAAACAAATGCGAAAGAAACGGTGCTAGATTCTCCAAATACAATGGCAATATAATATATCCTAATAATTTAAATTCTTTTTAAGGACATTGTTTCAATCCTTAAACTGAAACTCATATCATTTTAGCTATTTATAACAACATATTATATATTTACAGCAATATTTCAAAACTCTCATACTATTCATTTTATCTGACATATTCTGATTGGCGATTTACGAAAAAAATTTGGAAAACGCACGATTTGAAAGACACTAGTGAATATGTCTGTTAAAACGTTTAGTTTATTTGTCTACAAAGTCAAGCAAAGATCCTGAAAATCTAATTGTCTGGAGACATTAATTTAAAAATCATAATTCCTGTTTATTTAACTCTATAACATTAAGTAATTAGGAAGGATTTTTTTCTAAATAATGAAAATTGTGTAAGTAAAGTGTTTTTGTTGTATACAAATAAACATAATTTATTTCTGTACTACAAATAGTCCGAAGTCTAAATTTTTACTACTTTGAAATCAATTACTGTACTATACCTGTAATGTACCCTTAAACTTGAACTTATTGTTGAAATTGTTCTATGTACCAGTTAGTAATCGTGGTATTGATACAATACACTTGAAATATACCTGCAAATGTACACAATATCAACACAAGTCTCGTACATCACCTTGTCTATTGTCAGTACTTCACCTCGACCCTCGTTATTCAAACAGCAATTTCAACCGTATTAGGTTAAGTTTGAGCACCAAGCCTCTGATTATGCTTATCTGTTCTTACGGAAGGTCTAAACTACTTGGTCCTTGAAACCGAGTGCGAACTAACGGCGGCGGCGCTTGAATACGAATTATTTTAGATCTACATTTGTATAAATGTATGAATTTAGAAAACATCCATAATATTGAATTTCTACTCTTTAAAAGACTGCTATGTAAGACCCAAGTAGCAGAGAATTCTAAAAAATATTAAATACAAAATTCACGGCTAATATAGCAAACCATTGAATGAATGAAATTTTGCACACATGCTTATGAGGTGTACAGTAAAGAACATAAAGAGTTTCCATAAAATAACAGAAGAAAACTTTCATCGACAGTGTCTACTGAGGCAAGGTAAGTCTCAAAAGCATGTTCTGCCGTCGCAAGGTAATGAAGTTTTGTTTGTACTATGCAATTAACGACCTTAATGATACGAGTATTCATACATAACTATTGGTTAGTAGTTACCATCAGGAGAGTTACGTGTTTATTTGCTTCTATTATGATCATCTGCAACACTTCTGCTCTTAGTTTGCATATCTTTTTATAAGAACATTTTTGACTTGAAAAACTTATCTTGTCGAAGTCAAAGGCTGCAAATTCGTTGGCCAGTTACGTCTTTTTTAATCATTGCAATCAAATAAAGCCCTCATCACACGAAATTGGAAGTCTTAGTACCGATCCTCGGAACTTATAAATAGCTTGATTGGCTATACGCATCAGTAATGAAGGTTCCATCCTTACTTAAAGCGACAACCCCATTCCTGCCAATCTACATAAATTGGCTGCGTGATCCTTCCAATAACTTTTTGCAAAAGATTAGGACGTACATATATGTGACAGTGAGCTCTGAGGAATTGAACGCTATACGTACTTATGATCAAAGGAGATGAGATTATAAGGTTCGAAACTGCAACATAAGAAAGTATCCTTTCTTTTTGGTAATTTTCTGGTTCAATGGTTTGATTTTAATAACTATTTTTGTTTTTCTAATTAGTGAAATAGAGTATTTATATTTATTCATACTTCTTGACGATATTTTGCAATGGCTTAGTTCTTTTAAAAGTTTTGGGATATAAATGAAATGTATCCTTTATCTTCTTTAGTAACCCACTTTCGCGTTAATAATTTACTGTATTTTGCTCGCGATTTCGATTGCTTAGAATTAGTACCATGACTAGTCTATTTGTCTCTAAGTTTTCATACATCTCTATACTAAAAAAATATATTTTTGTAAGTGATATTTCTCTTTGTGTATTTTATAATCGTGAGAGTTCCATAAAAATACTGTAGGAAACATATATTTTTTTGTAGCCTGGTCTATTACATGGATACCAGACCAGGCCACAAACGTCACAATATACACATGAATAAACACGTGATCTTAGTTTATTAAACTTTATGCCTTAAACATTTCAGTTATACACAGATTACTAGACTCTTTAAGTAATTTAAAAAGTTACTTAATTGAAGACATGAGATCGATACACTGCCCATAAGAAAACTTTTCCACTTAAAATCAGTAAATTTGCCTAAGTTCAATGAAAGCATTTTGTATTACTTTGAAATCCTTTCTCGGTTTAACTCCTTCACTTATAAAGAATGAAAAAAGTTTTTTCTTTTGTACTTTGATGTGGAAAGTGATCAAAAGGCAATTCTTTGAGGCTTTTTATTTTTTCGTATTCACTTTGAAATAATACTGCTCTTTAGTTTAATTCCGTTTGTTCTAATATTTTTTACCAATTTACGGCACCTTTCAACAAACAATTTAAAATAAATATTCACTTTATTTATAGGAATTGAGTTTGATATAGTTACGTATACACATACTTATTACTTAATAATCCGTGTGTGTATTTCTATTAAACTTAAATGCAATAAGAAAAAATCTTTAGTAGGCACTGCACTACCAGAAATAATTTTCTACCCGGTAATTCAAAATTTACAATTTAACAAACCCTCAAAAAAAATACCAAAAAACATTTTACCTTAATCTGTACTTTTGATTTGAATTTCGGAGGGCTAGCTGGAAAACTGAAATCAAATTTACATTATCTTACATCATTAAAAATGTATCCATCCCTCTTTATCTATACCGTGACGGCAATCATCTATTCACCCTATCAACATTTAGAAGAGCTTGAATGATAGGTCTTTTTACCTCGCGTGCCGAGGAAATGCACTGGCAGGCTAAGGAACTACTGTTGAACACGCGAACATTAATGGAATTTTTGAAACTAACATTAACTGGCGATGAGCTTAGAGGTGAGGTCTATTTTTAACTAAACGAAGCATCTAGCATTGCAGGTTCTTTTCAAAAAAGATATAATGATCGATTAACTAGTTTGGAATTGGGATTGTGCTTTCTTTGAAAGTGGAAAAAAAGAAATTTTTGCTTGGAGGAAAACCATAAAGAGAGTTATGTGTTAATTTGCTTCTACTATGATCATCTGCAACACTTCTGCTCTTAGTTTGTATATCTTTTTATAAGAACATTTTTGACTTGACAACCTATTTATTCGAAATCAAAAGCTGCAAATTCATTAGCCAGTTACGTTTTTGATAATTCTTTGATAATTGCAATCAAATAAAGCCCTCATCACACGAAATTGGAAGTGTTAGTACCGATCCTCGGAACTTATAAATAGCTTGATTGGCTATACGCATCAGTAATGAAGGTTCCATCCTTACTTAAAGCGACAACCCCATTCCTGCCAATCTGCATAAAATGGCTGCGTGATCCTTGCTCCTCCTTGATCCTTGATCTTCATCTCATGCTCTCGAAATGCAGACCATTACATAGGCAGGTGGAAAATGCAATGATATGACACATTATCAAGTTTTTACAATGACCAGATATTTTTCAAACATTGAGGAAATCTGTACAAAATTAGTGTAAAGTTTTTATCGAAATCTTTATGTTCTTTTTATGACGAGTTCTATCTTTCTGTAAAGTCTCCTAAGAGTACCCGGTAGCCAAAAAAAAACAATTAACTATAGAATTAGTCCGTCTAATGCAGGGATGGCGTAGTGGTTTAAGCGGTCGCTACGCCGCTCACTACTACGCTAAGTATTGTAAGTCCGATCCCCACATGGGACGACACTTTGTGTGATTCACAAATTGTTGTTCTGAGTCTAGGTGTTCTTTGTGTCCGTTTCATGTATGTCTGTAAAGTCCCCCGCGACACAGTATTTATTACTAGTGCGGGAATTGTCTTTTTAAGAGATAAATCGTATCATATCGAAATACCTTCTCTCCTCTAAAAGTAATGGAGTACGTCGTCAAGAATTCAATGATACTAAATGTTTTTTCGATATCATCAAAATTATTGGGAATATCACGTAGGACTTAATATTGTCGAAAATTTAGTTATTTGTAATTTCTATCTCTAAAAGAAGCAAATAGTCCCACACATTCAACACGGAAAAGAACGCTATTTATGCGATACCTGACACTGGATTACACTTAAAGAAAAAATAATATATAATAATAAAAAAAACAATAGGTATAGTTTGTTTTTCTGACAGAAAATAAAATTACATAAACTGATGGGCCTATTCTACAAACTGATGGTTTTGACTACAGAAGTCGTGGATTCGATTCCCATCCAGGACATATGTGCATGAATGATCATTGCTTCTGTATCTAGGTCTAGGTGTAATTTATCCATCGGAGTGGGAGTTCTCTCGCTCGATAGCCTGATTGCGGCTATCGTGCGGAGCGAGAGTGCGTGGAACTCTGCCGTCTCCTTCTGCGAGCAAGTTATGCTCGCGAAGGAGACGGCGGAGCGGGACCGGGAGAGGTTTAGGACTCTCCCGGCCCGCCAGGCCCGGGAACGGGCCAGGTACCGCAGGCGACTCAGGCGCCGGAGGTCGCAGAACGACCTCCGTCCTCCATAAGCGCAGGCCTGGGGGTGACATGACAGGTGAGGCCATCTGTCACCCTAGCAGAAGCAGGCCGGGTTGGCGGCGAGCGCGTTGCGAAGCGGGGTAGCGGCGAGCGCTTTGCGAAGCGCGCTCGCCTCCAGGGAGCACAGGGAACATGGGGTTCCCACACAGGGGGGGTCGTCTACTCGTCTGTA
This sequence comes from Arctia plantaginis, assembly GCA_902825455.1. Lineage (NCBI taxonomy): Eukaryota > Metazoa > Arthropoda > Insecta > Lepidoptera > Erebidae > Arctia > Arctia plantaginis. Next base: position 16,502,513 of record CADEBD010000171.1, on the reverse strand, counting down.
GATGACCCGAGGTATGTCGGGGCACCAGGGACTTCCTTTCTAGGTTATACCTGGTTCCCCGGCTATTAGTACCCGAGACGGCGTGCGGTTTTAGTCGGTTCGAGTCCGACATGCCACCGATAGGTGGTATCCGAGGGGATTTCCGCACGGAAAAAAAAAAAAAAGGTGCAATTTTTCCATAATATCTATGAATTTAGTGACAAATTAGTATGTTTATCAGCAGTTTGGTTCCCATAGTACAGGCTCTGCCTAATTGGGAGTCAGAAATTTATTAGAGAAGTTAGTTAAGCACTTCAGCCGTTGGCGATGTGTTTAAAAAACACTTAAAAAACACAAAAACACTAGTTATTTAATAAGTTTATTTGCTTTTCTCTAGGTACTTTTATCGCCATATTAAACTGCCATTTAAGATAAAATATTACGACGTGTAATGTTTGTAATCATAAAATCAATTAATTATACTTCAGTGGTGTCTATTATAAATAAAAGCGATTTAAAGAATGTTGAAGCTCTTGTTTTAGTAATTACTTTGTTTCAAAAGATATTTCGGTCCAGTCACATTAATTTAATTATTTATATTAAATTAGTGGTCGTGCTTCTTATTTGATGAAATAGCATCATATTTACTCTGTATATAACATTCTTTTATCACTGAGACGTAATATAATACTTAATTACTTTTATAGGTAATCTTGTCAACGCCATCTAGCAGAAATAAAGTAAGCTAAAAAGTGAAAAATAATCACACTGGTTAATATTTATATAAGTTCAAAACATTAGCCTAGTCGGGGGACTCTCCATTTGTATCGGAGAAGAAACCGCTGGCATGATCAAGTAAGCGCCTCTGGCCTTTCGGTAAAAATCATTAAGAGAAGTAAGAAATCTAATACATAAAATTCTCGTGTCACGGTGTTCGTGGTTGAACTCCTCCGAAACGGCTCGACCAATTTCCGTGAAATTTTGAATTTAGAATCGGCCAACATATATGAACCATTAATTTTTTTTTGACAATTTTTTTGAAATAATGTATATGGCAAAACAACGTTTGCCGGGTCAGCTAGTAAAGGTATTAAACATTTTCCAGCACAACTTCCCCTTAGCAATAAAGTCCACGATTAAGAAGAGATCTACTCACCATTTGTTCTCTGGGGATCGATCTGTGCGTGCAGTATAGAAAATCCGGGCGCGATGATGGCCGGTAGCGTGCGGGACCGAAGTAGCGGGGGAGGCATGCGTCTCCCACCCCCGCTACCGCCCAAGGCTTCCGCCGCCGCCGCCGCGGCCGCCGCAGCACTGAAAAAAAAAACAGTGTATTGTAAAAATATTTTTAGCACCATCTATTTTTTAACAACTGGTAGTCAACAATGTTCTTTTTAAACCACTCGCTAAATTAGTGCACGCTTAGAGGATTCTAAAGCTCTGCTGACCTTACTCATTATACAAAAGATAAAGTAGTTTTTAATAGTTATAAACCGTAACTAACTTCAATAGATTATGAGTCACCCTTTCCAAAATGAGAAGATTACTTTCGTACGAAAATGGAAAGTGTTCACTCTTCATTCTAAAAAAATGTCCTTAAAAAAACGTCGCATTAGTCACAAATTGTAATTTTTAATGATAAAACTTTTAAATATTACTTAAAACATAAAATTAAATAACAGGTAGGTTAGGTAAGTAGTTTATATATAACGTTTAAATATTCTTTTCATGGGATTAAGATACAAAAAAAAAACAAATTGCCCTCGTGGTAGAGTCATCATCTAAAAATATTGATTTGTATACTTTTAAAAAACACGTATCTAGTACAGGTATCATCATTACAATTTTCGAGAGAATATAGAGAAGAACAGTTCTCAATCTCTAATAGATTTAAAAGCTGAAGCCTGAATATGGAGCGTCCTTTGAAATTGTTTATATATCAGAATCACATCACATATCAACAGCCTTTAATAGTCTACTGAAGGACATAGGCCTCTCCTTAGAAAAGAGGTTTTGGGAGGTTTGCTATAGAGTTTGTGTCAAGTTTTCCTTCACTTAGCAGTGCTGTTGTCTTGCCTAGTTTGCCCCCTTAATCAGATCTTACGACACCCGCGGAATGAATAGAGGTGGTGACAATCGGTATTTTTAATCCGTCATCACACGGAGTAATAAACCAAACACAATCAAAGTACCAAATATTTATATTTGTACAGTTATATATGCAATAAAGAAGTGGAGTACAATTTATAAGCAATAAATAAAAGATACACGTCCTTTCATTTATGTCATGAGTTAGATAATACCCAAAAGTCCAAACATATAAAGAGCTTGATACTTGAAGTGGGACACGAACAAAAATGTCTTATACTTATAGTGTCACAATATGACGCAATAGTACGTGGTACCTTGACATTTTCACATCAGACAAAAGACAAGAAAAATACAGAGCCAGATACTTTGAGATTACTACAATCCTGGCTCTGTAAATAGTGCTACAAGGAATTTTATGTTCGAAGAATATTATTAAGAAATAGTAAATTGTAGTGGTTTATTGTGGTTATTTTTCTATCAATTAGTTTTAGGTTACATCATACCAAAATAAGCTTTGAATTTTATACAAAAAAAATTAACACACAATCCAGACTGTTGTACATAGTACCACATGGATGAGTGAGCAGCTTCTTGAATCCAATACGTGATTTGCGATGTTATCCTATATTTATATTATTTTATATTAGTGTTGAGCTCAACATCTCGACTTTTGTCGGTTTTATAAATACCCCGTCCCGTAACACACGGGCAAAAAGATATCTATGTCCCCAATAACTTCAAATTGATAAAGTTAGATATGAATTATGAGAATTATTTACTGTAATTTAATTTTTAATGTGTAGTTTCATTGTATGAGAGGAACCTAACTAGTGTGTGTCTGTCGTGTGGTGCGTGTTATTTGCGGCCCTTCTCCTTCCTCGTCCTCGTCCTCTCCGTCTTACCCGTCATATGCTTAATGTATGTTGTGTGTCCAGTGTATGTGCTATGTTGAGTGGGTCTAGAGTGTCTGAGGATTGCGGTATGTGTGGCAATTGTTGCGAGCCCTGTGGTTGTGGGTCCTGTGACTGATGCATGTTTTGCGATTCCTGGGTGTTTTGTGTATGTTGTAAAAAGTGGAGGTTTTGATCTAATTTCAGTCATTTAAGAAAGTTTTGCAAGTGCAACCTTAAATTATAATTATTCATGTAAAAATACTTTATTTTTGTACTTGAATAAATTGTTTTTATCCTGCGACCTTTGTTTTGCTTTCTATTAAATCCAGTTACTATTAAAATAATTTTGTTCCATCTCTATTCATCTTTTTTATATTTTAATTGTTGTTTTTAATTTCACGTTACACACACATCAACAGTTTTTATTAGTCGACTGCTGGACATTGGTCTCTTCCTAGGAAGGAGGTTTTGGCCTACTACTTGTATACTACGCAGGCCAGCCGGATTGGTATAGGGGTGATTGTTTATTTACATGCATGTACTTATTGAAATATCTCGATTCACATATTAAGCTATATATGTATGAATATTATTTAGATTATACTCTGCTAATAATTAAATTGATGGACTACATATACATTTCATATCTGTTTTTTCATCCCTTATAAAAAAAATTAAGATTTTTGCGTAGTCAGAATCCAATTTCAAAAAATTCATGGATGACTTGAGGCAATAAAACATCTCTTTTGCCTATTATTTTGTGGAGTTAATGTGGTCTCAACCCGTGATATTAGCTTACACGATATTGAACTTGATAAATAGTTTTAGTAACTTTAGACAGACCGTCTAGCTTTTTGTCTTTGAATATTAGAGTGAAAAATTATTATTTGTATTCTTCTTCTGAGACTTTTGTTTAATGCATAATTATAATAAACATGAAAAAAGATGAGGATTTTCAACTTGCTCATTCTTTTATGCTAATATATAGTTTTAGAAATTATCTCACTCCAGTTTATTTAAATAATAAACATTAAATACTTGAGAGCCGCTAGTGTCGTCGCAAAATTTTAACCTTCGCTGACAATGTCGCATTTATATTTCACATAGACAAATGGGATAGTCTGGATTAGTCTTCACACAAAAGATAATAATAACATTTTCGAACATCTAACACAAAACGCCATCTAGTTTGAAACTAAGCAGAGATTGTACTATGAAAGCTAGATTGACTGATAGAATACTTATATACCTTTTTTTGTAAATACTTGTATCCCGAAACAAATATTTGCAGATCATACAAACATTTGGTTCGAACCGAGAATCGAACCCGAGATCTTAGTACTGCAGTCGCATACGATACCACTGCACCACCGTGGCAGTCTGATTATGATGCGTTTTTTTTGTTTGAAATCTGAAGTGATCATAATGGTTCGTAGCTATAATTTGTAAAAATAATCAGCTCATTTCATTAGTTGAAGAAGGGATCTCACTGACTTACACAACTCCGATTAATTTGAAATTTAAATGTACTGTTACTTTAGTGGCATTTCTATGGTATGGTAGGGTTGATGCTGATATGGGTGTCTGGGGAGTTCTAAATTTTCAATTTGTGTTATTACAGTCAAAAGAATTTCATCACAGTCATTAAACTACTCTATTTTATTTTAGTAATGGCAACCCATACTTTCTTACTGTGTGTCAGTAAGCGAAGGCGTTAGCAAAATCAGACTGATAGAAACATCTTAAAACCATCTTACCCATAAATCCCCATAAATCATGTTTACCTACTCGCAGAAGTTCGTCAGTTTTTTATTTACAACACCATATTAATACAATATAAGCTTCTCACGTGCAAACTCTCACACTTTAGTAAACGCCTAAAACATTAAGTTTGCCCTCCATTTAGTATAAGGCAATCCACAGGTTTTTCTAAAAGTAAACAAGAAATTGCATATGTACGTACTTTCAAAATTTATCGTATTTCATTAATTTACTATTAAAATTATGAAACAAGTTATGTATGAGAACCTAATAGATTTCAAGATTTCTAGTTCCTTTTATCAAAAAATAATATTATAAATCTACTTGCAAAATCCAAAACCCTAGGGCCGTCGATAAATAGCATTAATTTTCTCACGTACGCATAGTACGTGTAAATATAAGCAACTTTGGTTGAGTATATTTTGGAATGAGCACCATTGAGGGAACGTAGCAGAATTCACCTGAATGAGTAACTTGTTTTTCTTAGTTATTACGTTGTATAATATATGTTTATTGCTAGATTACAATCATTTTTAAATTTACAATTAGTGCTACAATGCCTGCCTATTAAGACCAAAATTTGTTTTTTTAATTTAAATTTACCTAAAGCCTAAAACAAGCCTAAAATAAGTCCCTAAAACCTAAGTTTAAATAAAGCTCTTGCTAACGTGTTGCACCAGCTGTCAGTTCAATTCTTCTAACAATTATTATTTCTGATTTCTACGAAATATGAAAAGAATACTCATTAGAAACAGTTTGGTTAACAAATTAATCCGACCCCAGCCAGCGATAATATGAATTACTTGATTACAGGTCGCAGAACTTAGAAATTTTTCATAATCTTCTGAGAGCCCTTAACTATTTTTAATCAGCTTTTGCCATGGAATCCTTTAATTACTGTTTATTACTTAGTAGTACCTTTATGCTGAATTTAGACTTTCAAGTAAAAAAATAATAATCCGATCCTGTCGCACAATTCTTTTTAGCTGATGTCTCCTACCTGTAAATGCTACCTGCTACCATAATGTTATTAATGAAGTAATTAATTGATTAAGATTTATACGTCTAAAACCAGACCCCCTGGATATCTCCCTAATTCGGACCTGTCGTAAAAATTTAAGCTGACGTCTTCTAGTCATAAACTACCTCCCTGATATTTATCTTAATACGTCAAGAAGTTTTCGAGCATTTGTGATAGTCAGTAAATGTCTTTGCGCTTTTATTATATACTAGCTTACCCGCGCAACTTGGTATTTGTCTTTCAAAAGGAATAAATATCCCCGTTTTTACAACGTTTTTCATTGATACTCGGCTCCTTTTAGTTGTAGCGTGATGTTATATAGCCTATAGCCTTCCTCGATAAATGGGATATCGAACTTTAAAATAATTTTTCAATTCGAACCAGTAGTTTCTGAGATTAGCGCATTCAACCAAATATAATTAATAATAAATATTATAATATTAATTATAATATTTGTATAGATAGAATTATAAAAAATGGAAACAATTTTATAATTCCGAAACCATTTTTATTTATACAAGATCTAAATGGCTAAACAGCATTAATAATACCATTTGGTGGTACAGCTTGTTGAACAGCTTGGGGATAAGCTTGTGGAAGAGCCTGAGGCAGAGCTTGTTGCGGATTTGCCTGGGGTATCTCCTGTGGCATACCCTTTACTATTGGAAGCTGATTCGCTCGGGGAACTATATCACCGAAAAGAGCCGGAGGAAATATTGCGGGAGGTGGTTGATTTACAATAGATGAAAGCGTTGAAGCAGTAGGAATAACAATCTCAACTATTTTGGAGGCGGTGGTTGTAATTATTTCCGATAAAGGCACAGTAGACGCATCAGGCCTGATGTCAACTTGAGCATCCATTTCATTCTTATTATTATCTTCAATTTTCTTTGTGTCATCAGACTTTGCTTTTGCTATGATTGTAGTCGCTCTTTTGTTTACACAATCCAATAATTTGCGATCTTAAACAAATTATGATATTAGAAAATACATAAATGTATATTTTTTAGTATAGGAGGGCAAATAAGGAGACGGGTCACCTGATGGTAAGTGAGTACCGCCGCCCATGGACACTTACAACTCAAAAGTCACAAGTGCATTGCTTTACCTTGAGCCCCCCCATTAGCCCCCCGCAAAAAAATCTACCCTCCCCACCATGAATTAAGGGGGAGAGAGCTTGGTCTAATGTAATAACAAAAACACTGTCGTCTAATCGTCATAAAACTCAAGGTTAAGTTTGTTTGTCTTATATTGACCCCATTTGTATTGAGGCTTATGTCCAGCAATCTAGGTTACGTAGGAATATTTACTTCTTACCAATAAATATGTTGCTGAGGCCCGGGATGAACACGGCACTTTCTCCAACACCCAACTCTATGTTAGCTTGGCCAACGTTGGAAATTCCGGTTGAGTTAATATTTATGAATCCTTTACCTAAAATTAAACTTGTAAGTCAAAAACCGTTTTAATAATTTTACACATTTTCTTTTATTATGGAAGGGAAATCTTTATTACTGATATATATTATTGTTAGTTACTTTCACGGCATATTATTCTTCTTTTAAATTCTAATGAGGAAATCAATTTATGTTAACAAAGCATGCCTGGAGCATGTAACAAGTATTCTATTATCCGGGCCAACATAGATATCAGAAATCGCTTAGGCTTACTACTTGAGTAGAACTTCAAACTAAACTATGTTTTTCATGCTTGTATTGTATTTATTGCATTTTAAATTAGTAAAATAATAACATTAGAATAAAATCGTTTTAAAATTGACGTTAGGTATTAAATTGTATGACGTAAATTTATTTTCCTTAGCTAAAGCTTGAGATGAAACAAACATGTTTTTGTTTGTATAAAATTGATATGTGATGATAAACAAAACTGATACGGTTAGACTACTCAAACATTGTAACATTTGTGCAGCCAATGTTTAAGAATTCAACCTCCCGAAGAATTGAAGGGACTGGGCTATTTATCTACGTTCTTACTATTCAAGGGAAACTCGACGAATTCCCTTAATTAAAACTAAGAAAGGTACAAATCCTTAATTAAAGTAATGAATCCAAAATTACCATAGTAATTGATTGCACGGAACAAGAAAAGTTCCAACGCTTTTATTTTACAAAACAAAATTAAAGAATTCCTTTTATATATCATCCTTGTAAGCTGAGTTAGTGGTTTTCTAATTTATAGGGAGTTCAAACAATACTGTATTTGAATTTCATTAGACCGAATTTCTTGCGACATATTGTCTTTCATGAATTATTTAGTTACATACGTAACAGGTACAAGTAACTAAGATATTGTTCGTAAATTCCAGAAGATCATATATTGCTATTATTGTCATTAGTAATTATAAGATTCGAAATAAATTTAATTTTTAATGTAACAATAGTCTTGACACAACTATTTGATTAACAAAACAGTATTACAAAGGATATTAAATTCTACTGTACCCATTGTAAACACGTAAAGAATACCTAGTCTTATTAAAACCATCTTATAATTTTAACCATTGTTCGTTGCCAATGTTTATGTTGATAAACCCTGGGTGAGTTTTTTCAACTTGAATTACTATTTCACAACTATTTCATGTTTTTTTAATAATAAGTTTTGCAAACAAAAGTACAGAAATATTTTAGTATGGGTTTAGTTCATATCTTCTTGGTAGATTGATTGAATTCGTAGAAAGAGAATAGGCAAAAGGAACACTATATCATAGGAGCGCTGGCAAAATGTATGTCCGAGTTTTAATAGCGGTATTGTTTCAATACCATGGCTGCAATAAATAAACATTACGCCATGACCGCTTATTATATGGTTATGCAAATATTATTAATATGCAGATAGGAGTATGATGGAGTTATGAATCAGGAGGGAGATGGACTCGGTTTCAAAGAGACCACGTATGTAGATGAATGATGATGATGACCGTAAACAATCGAATCGAATGTATCGAAGAGAACCAAAACTTGAAACAAACCCTATACCAACCCGTCTGGCCAGCGTGGTATAGTAGGCCAAAACCTCCTTTCTAAGGAGAGGCCTATGTCCAGCAGTGGACTGTTATAAGCTGTTGATGAAGATGAATCGAATTATAAGTACAAAGTATAATTACTCGAATTCCCATATTTAAGTTTCAAATCTGCCTCTCCAACAGCGCTTATGCCATTTATTTTAACATTAACGTCAACATTTTTGAGCATACTTTCACACTTATCGCGTTCTAATGCATCGAGATGTTTCCCATCAATAGTTTTCTTCTTCTTTTTGTCTCTTACTTCCTTTAGTTTTGATTCTAGCTGAAAGCGGAGTCAATGAAATGAAAAATCTTAATAAATAAACTTTATATTAAATAGTTTTTTTTCTTTCGAAAACAACAGATAAGAATAGTTTTTTTTTAACCTGTGATAAATGAACTAATGATAAATTATACCGCCATTAGATCTTAAAAATTGCCAGTTGTAAAATAAAAAAATTGAATGTAACCTAACTTACATACCTACGTAAGTCGAGCAGTAATAAAGGCTTACAAAAAACGAATTCAATCAAAAAGCCGAATACGAAGAGGCTTTTTTCACACGTACATGTGGGTATTCGTATATACAAAGAAAAGCTCTTCAAAAGCTCGAAGGCATCACCAAATAATTGTTTTTTTTTTTTTACATTTTGTACTTCAAGGGTAATGTGACCAATGATGGGTGTTTGGGTTAGATTTTCGTTATAACTCTATTATTGAAGTAACAAATTCTGAATAAGTAAGTTCAATAATGAAAGTTATAAAATTATATTGATCTCGTTCTGAGAAATAAATATTAAATACTTCAATCAATAGTAAATAAATATGAATTTTGTTCCAACATGAATTATCGTCACAATTTAATGTGACGGATTTTGATATTTTTTTTACAAACTTGCACTAACTAACATAAAGTATAGACAAACGTCGCTATTCAGCATTTTCTTCTCCAAAGCTTTACTTTCAAAAAATATACGCACCATATCCAATAATATTTCTTTTTGTTCTAGAAATGCTTCGTCAACTATATTGCTCCTTCTTTTATCTAACGTCGGTTTTGAGCTATGTCCAGTTTTATTTGCTTCACTGCCTTCGACAATAACCATTATCTATGCACAAGAACAAATTAATGAAAGTAAGAAACTAAGTAACTTTTATATGTAATGGGCGCTACTTTAGGCCTTTTAGAAAAAAATTAAGTTATTTCTCACTACTGACTCCTACAACACGTATTATAAAATTAATGAGTGAATTTACGCCAATTTCGTCCACAACATAAACATATATTTGTAGTTTGATGTCTCTTTGACCCCATCTCTTAAGAACTAAAAAAGTACACAATTTAATGGCGCCATTCACTATTTATACCATTAAAAAATTGATTAGTTAATCTCAATACGATTAACTGTTAAAATTCTTCTCTTATTTACAGCAAGAGAAGATGATGAATATTTTTTTTATAGATTTATAAACTATTTAGTTTAATACTAGAAAAAAATAGCAGAAGTTTATCATGTTATCCAATTCCTCTTAATAACATCAAATAAAAGTTACTTATTTTTTTGACATGATTGGCAAACGTTTTTTTATTCAGGTTATTTTCTACATTCAAATACACAAAAAAAAACTATCCAAATAAACACTAAAATTTTGAAATTCATTGTCACTTAATTTGGGCTGAATAATTTACGTCTCAGAGTCACCGACTTTGATAAAATTATCAATGGAAAGATCTGACTGGACAAAGTGGAAAACAAGTTTCTAACTTTCTTTCCATTTGTTTCAATCTGTGGTCTGTAATTAAATTGCTATTTCAATAAAAGGTTAATACTCAAGTGATCAAGAAAGATACCTGTTTAAAAAAACAGTGGCACACTGGGAGTGTCGTCAGAAGAATCTTGTTTAAAAAAAAAAGATAATAACAGGAAAAAAATTGTTTGTTTTTGAAAAGTTCCGATATCAATATATGTCTATTTTGTGCATTTATACACAACATGTGTTTAAATTATATATTGTTAAATACTGTAAAGTAATTCAGCCGTTGTTTTTCAGCGAGTGAGTGAGGTTACCGAAGTTCTAAGCTCTTCTTTTCTTAAACCTTGGGCGGGAGACAAAAGGCGGCAATGTACTTGAGACTCTTGAGTTGCAGGTGTACGGCAGTAGTCACTTATCATCGGCGCCTCAATTCTGCTATTCTAATATTGTATCAATAGACTATCGAAGGAATGTCGTCGGAATAGTTTTGCACTTTTCGTATTTTACTATATAAGACCAACGGCTGACTGATACAAATTTCGTCGATGTCTTTGTAATAGTTTGGTAAACAAGTACATTTTAAATTTGTAAGAAAATTTTATATTTAATTTTCCAGGTATGGCAATGTTGCTGTTTCTGTTGGTGACCTATATTACTATATCGACAGTCTATTGACACTGAATTTATGTTAGTAGAATTTTGACCGATGTCAATGGCGTCTCATTGGTATCTCAATAGCTTGTCAATGGAATGACAGTGACTTGGCGTTAACATAAAATAACAGAATTGAGGCCAAGGTGACCCGTCAGCTCGTTGTCACTATTCCATAAAAAAAACTTACTAGAAATTTTATTTCGATTTAAAAATTAAGTAACTCTTGTCTTTATCAAATAAAAAAGATATTGTCGTCCAGAGCCCAAGCCTTGGGGTCTCTACCTTTGATATTTGTTATCTACAGGTTTTGGATGTTTTAATCAGATCCTACAATTCCCAACGCTTTTACGCCAGGTTTGTAGGTACCATAAAACTGGCTCTAATTTTGTTAATGTGACAGATATTACATCACGAACAGTTTTAATGAGTTTCACTAGTCGAATTAATTATTAGTGAAACATTGCTTTAATTATGCTAAAACTCAGAAGAAAGCAGGTTCTACTGAAACGGTTGAAACTGTAATTTGAACGTGTTCCACATTTAAATTTTACCATAATTAAGATACTTTTTATTAATTTTCTCGTTGCATCGATCGAATTTCACCCGTGATCTCGGGTTAACAATTATTCACTTACGATCAAGATCAAGACTGATAAGTCGCGAAATTAGGAACAACAAATCTTTAGACCTATTTCTTAGCGTTCAATGGTTTCACCGTGCGGGTGCCGGATCCATCGCGTGATAAATGGGGGCAACGCTTGCGACTTCGACAGCGCCTGGGAATTAGCCCAGGTATAGGTTTAGAGAGTACTCTTTGCGACGCGTCAATGCAAATATGTTTAGGTAGAGAGGTAACACAGCAGACAGTGAAGTCTACTGTTTTACCCCTCTACCTAACCATATTTGATACGAGCCTAGCAGACTGCACGGATGGCGTAGTGATTTAAGCGGTCGCCACGCCGCTTCCTACTACGCCGAGTGTTGTGGGTTCAAACCCTACATGGGACGACACTTTGTGTGATTCACAAATTGTTGTTCTGAGTCTGGGTGTCCTTTGTTTTCGTTTCATGTATGTTTGTAAAGTCCTCTTGGCAATCCAAGGTGTTTGTGTAATAAATGCCAAATATCTTGACATATTTTGTGTATGTAACTTAATAGCTACAGTTGACACCAACATGTTTATTTTTAGTAATTACTTATGTCTCCTTTCTTATTTCTTTATTTAGTTATAATATTTGAAAAAGAAATTGTTAATTAGTCAACTCGATGCTTATTAGAATATAAGGTACTTAGGTACGAGTACTTTAAAGTGTTTGAAATATTAGTGTTGTGACAATTTTGAATATTATCTTCTATATTGTATTATTATTTGTGTATACTTTTGGTGAACCTTAAAATTTCATAATAACGAGAATTCGTAACTAAAAGTTTGAGTGAAATAAATACTCGGATAGAACAAGTTACATTTAAGTGAAAATAAATACTCGTATAGAACACCTATAAAATTGACATGAAAACTGATAAGAGCTTGCTTACAAATCACGTGTACTCGGGGAAAATAATGCTCCAATGAAAAACACGTGCACTGTTCTATACAATGCATGTTTTTTATTTCATTTTATATAAGTATTGCATAAATAAATTATCTCATTCCTTATTTTCTATAACTCTTTATGCTGTAGACCGATTTTCCCAATTTTCTTGGGTACATCATTAAGGATTTGATAAACTATTTGTGTATTTATTATTATAGTTAATTATACTTCCTATTTGGTATTTTTTAAATTTAATAAAAAAATAGCTCCCTCAATGAAAAATTAATGAATAAAAAAAATATTTCATTACGATTCGTCATGATATACCCGTAATGAAATGGATGATTCTGTTTTAAAAGTTAAGTATTTTAAATGTTTTTTACAAAATATTTATCATCATCATCAGCCGGTCCGCTATAAGAAGCTCTAATCTAAACACAAAATATAAACCTTAGATGTCAGGTCAAAAAAAAAAACCTCCTAAGCTAATGAAGAACAAAGATTTTTACAATAACACTAAGCGTTGAAATGATATCACAAAGTAACGGAGAGGTATAGAGCCATATCGTTGATGTTAAAACAAAATGGCCGAATTCCACACGTTTTAGTACATACCAATAGCGTGAATGCCAAATGCGTAAGCGCCATTCCTGCGTTGTACTGTAGCAAACCAATAACTCTGAGTGTTGCCTGTGCATGAAACATTTGTGAAATAGAGACATAAAACTGGTGACGTAATAACTTCTAGTCGTAACAAAATGGGAAATTATTTCTGTATTGTAACTAAAAAAAATATTAGAAAGATGAAATTATTTTAAACACACTGTTCATGTGAATCTTGTATGTTTTAAATACTTATTTGAAAACCAGTTTTCTTTAATGTCTTCAAGTAAAATACTCATTAGTTAGTCTATTAGTATACACAGGTTACTCAGTCATGGTGCAAATCCCTTTTAATATTTTAATATCAAATATCAAGGTCAAAAACACAATTTTTTAATTCTGGTTTACACCAGGATTTAAAAATAGTATCTGCTGATTCTAAAGCACAAATTTTCTATTAGAAACTTTAAAATTACCCTCAATAGTAGGTAATTTACGAAACTTGCAACACTAAACGTATACAGTTTTACGACCGGTTTCAGAAATCGACGTGTATAAATAAATACAATTTAAGATCATTTTATGGCCTGCATTCGCTTGCCGAAATGCATTTGGATCAAAATAGGAACATATAAAACGACACTTCACTTCGTATGATATGGAGTTCCTTCACCGACTATAAAATAACTTATTCGATGCTAATATTCTGTTGTTTCATCCCTGAATTACACAAAATACAACAAATATCCCTAGAATATTGTCACCATTTTAAACATATCTTTACTTAGGAATGTTACTACATATTTTAGTAACATTAGCTTACTCTGAAATTATAAAAGCTTAAGTATTCTATAATACCATTGTTATATATATTTATATACCATAAAACTTTTTAGGCACAAAATTTAACTAACTTTCGCGGCATGAGGTTTCAGCATGGTGGTTGCCCAGCACATTATAGGAGAAGAATGGCTGGAATCTAATTACTAATAAATAAGTGGGTTGGATGGCTCGTGCGGGTACGCATTGGCAGTATCCGTAAGAAATCAAATCATCAACCAACCATCTCCAACAGTATCAGAAGCATAAGTCAAAGTTCAGTTAGCAAAAGTTAGTCATGAATAGAAAAAGAAACGATTCAAAATAACAATCCAAGTTTTCAACTAGGTACTACCGGGTTGTACGCTAATTCTTAATACTCCCGGTCTTTCATCTAAGTTTTTTCTATGAATTCTGATACTATCCTAGACTATTATACCTTGTTAGATAGCTGACAATGCGTAAATATTTTTAAACATATCTGTTCATACCGTGGGTGTTGTAGGAGTCGACAAAAAGAGCAAACTATACAAGACAACAACACTGCAAAGAGAAGGAAAACTTAAAACAAACCCTATACTAAACATATATAGTAGGCCAAATCCTCCTTTCTAAGGAAAGACATATGTCCAACAGTGCACTTATTAAAGGCAGTTGATGATGATAATGAACTATGGGAGATATGTGGACTGAAAGTCACGAACGCTTGAATATGGTAGAGTAAAGAATTAGTTGTTTTTTTTACCACATTCACACAATGCCATCTGGACCCAAACTACGCAAAGCTTGTACTTTGGCTACTAAACAACTGATATAAATACATATATACTTTTTTTTGTAAATACATACTTATTATACATAGAAACACCCAGACCAAATCAAGCAGAATATGTATGTTCATGCACACAAATGTTTGACTTGAGCGGGAATCGAACCCGCGACCTTTGGAATAGCAGTCCATTACACAAATTACCACGCTATTCGGTCGTCACTACCACCACCATTTGGTTCTGAATATATCGTAAAATAGAAGTACATTATCTATTCATATATGCACATAGTTTTGTTTATATGATGCATCACAAATTTAACCAATTCTTCTGCAACATAAATACGCTCTCAGTTTTTCTATCGAACGAACTCTATCTTTGGATTCCGAGAAACTGTTTTTTTTAACCGAATTTAAAAAAAAAGTATCTAAATGTATGAAATGTATGATACTATGTATAAATTTACCAAAATAAATTATATCAAGGACATATCAAGCTAGTTTGAATTGTCATCATCATCAGCCTATCGCAGTCGACTGCTGGACATAGGCCTCTCCCGTTGCACGCCACTGAGATCGATTTTGGGGTTCTCGCATCCAGCTCCATGAATATCCAATATCACGAGGCTTGTTTCTTCAATAGTTATATGATTTGCAATTTTAAATTAAATTAATGCTGGCTATGATTATCATCTAATATTCCCCAAATAGGTATTTAAAGATAAACTTTCTAAGTTTTTCTATATTTAACCTATACTACTCTAGCACTGGCTCCCAATAGAGAATAAATAAAGCATTCATATCATTCTCGGGTGGCGCCCTTTAAAAAATTACGAATTTGCCTGCACTACGTATTAAGGAAGCCTATTGGCGAGAGTAGGCGAATTTTTATTTATTTTCATTCCAATTTTTTTGCTTTCTTATTTTCTCTTCAAAATACAAATAAATCATGTAATAGAAATTTAGAAAGCGATTCAAATTCAGAAATATTTTAAATATACCTGTTCACTTGTAAAGTTATTATGTGTATCATCGATGTGCATACTCGTACACTGATATGCATACTCCTTGCAGGTCAAGGGCAGACAATACATAATAATATAAAGAAAACGATTGTGCGACTAATAATATATAGGGAGCTTAAGGGCTTAAGGGGGGATAATAATTATTGTCTACTGACAGTGCTGTATTCTGCACAAATACAGAAGACTGATTTTGGAATACTCCTATTATTCTACTTGTTAGAATATTTGACATTGCATTTGTCTTGTACTTGGGTTTGGAAAGTTCCATATGGATTGGTTGAGTATTTTAGATGGTGTGACATGGTATCAAACAAATTCATTTTGCATTTATCAATTATGTTTTGCATGAAACTTGTTGTATAATTTAGTATTAGCGATTCGTTTGTAAGTAAGTAATATATAAAAGTAATATCAAAGATGTTTAAATAACAGGTTTTAAATATATATTTTTATTAATGTTTACAAATGTTTTGATTGAAATCTTAACAACAACCATTTCTCATTAGTTATGAAAGTTCTAAAATTAATTTTCGTCCATAAATCATTAAAGCACTAAATCTAAAACCCAAGACTGCTGCAACAGTACATTTATAATCTCATTTCGGTCGAAAATTTGCTTACAAATGGTATTTCTCAATCGTTGCGATAAATTGAAAAGCAATAAAACCTAAATCAAAGTTGCGAAACAAAAAGAATTTGATTTCTGCCGAATTTCAATCAATTCGTTATTTCTTGTAGACCAAAGAACAGTAAGTACCTTTTTCAATACAAAGTTTTATGCTTTTATCCATTTTTAATGCCTTACTCTTTATCCAGTTACAACTTTGGCTGTACTTTACTTTACTTATTTTTCTTCTATAACTTAATATAAACAAAATTCAACTAACTAAAAGAAAGGTTCGTAAATTAATATGCCACAAACAGTCCTGGAAGTATATTATCTTATAATATAATACACTTTTACAGCCTAGCAACTTCAAGACATCGTAAGTAAAAATGTCTGATCAATTAATCCTAAAATTAAATTGAATTAGAATTAAAACACAAGATGCATTAGTAACTAGAACAGCGCTGTATTTTGTTGTAGAGTATGCTGTTATACACTGTGGCAGTAATAGTGGCGTATCTGGCGATGGCATCGTCCAGGGAGACCATACGACCTATGCCTACTATAACAAACTCCCTGGTGAATCTCGGCAAAATGGAAATCTCATTTTATTTCAACGGTAACGATCGTGGTAAGATACGGATAAAATAAAACGAAAACTTCCCAAAGACACAAATGAAATTGTCATAAGTAGCGAATACGAATATATTGTATATATCCTAAGCCTGGGGGAATATGATTTCTTAGCTCACTGCTCCTTTGTTTCTTATATAAGCTTTGAAACATTCAAAAGTTTTTTATTTTATTTGTACGACATACAATTTATAACTTTGTTCATTACAGATTCATCCTCCCAACATTACGATCAT
This sequence comes from Arctia plantaginis, assembly GCA_902825455.1. Lineage (NCBI taxonomy): Eukaryota > Metazoa > Arthropoda > Insecta > Lepidoptera > Erebidae > Arctia > Arctia plantaginis. Next base: position 16,485,107 of record CADEBD010000171.1, on the reverse strand, counting down.
GTTTCAAGATCAATGGGACCATTTATAAAACCTGAACCTGTTATTGAAGATGCGTGTCCCTGCTCGAGCCTCCGCAATTTTAAAGACCTCAACAATCCTGCTGGCATTCTTAACAAAATTCTCATGAGTAATGATTTGTTCTCCTTTAATAGAGAACCCGTAACTTCAACCTTATGCTGTGAATCACACGAACACGTACAAGATGGTACTGTTATTTTCGAATTCCCCAGCAACCCAAAGAATATGAAACCAGTGGCACGTAGTAATACTGTACCCGTAGAAGGTAACTCAGTTCCTATATCAAATAACGGTTTACCCATGTTGCCATTCCTATTTGAAACCGCGATTCCTAACAAATCAATGTTACCTTCTCTGAAGACAAAATCAATTGAAATATTTTTGTTCCCGAAGAAAAAAGAAATGGGTATTGCTAATACAGAGAGACTGCCATCGAAGAAGAGAGATTTAAGTTCTAAAGATAATATTCAGGTTGTAGGAGATAAGGATATCAAAAATAATGTTAACCTGTTCAAGCCAGTTTTTCCAGTCGTGAAAAAAGATTTGACTTTTCAAGATAAGAACGAGAAACTAAAAGAGAAGGAACTGCAAAGAGAAAAAGCCAAGGAAAAAGAAGAAATGGAAAAAGTAGAGGGTAACCAAATTATAATAGAACCTGCAAGCAAACCTAATGCAGTGTAAATTAATATTGTAATAAATGTATCGCACGGTTAAATTAAATACTTCATATCTTCATTTGAATTATACTCTACCCAATTTTTTGTGTAAAATTTTAAAATTACTTTTTCTGCCTTTTTAGATCGAACTCAACAAAAAACTATCCCAAAAGATATTGCCCAACTTAACTAAAAGAAAACAAAAGTCAGTTATTATACGTTTAGAATCAAAATTAACTTTAATGTTGTTTAACATAATATATAATATTTAGAATTAAAAGGGTGTTTTTTAAAAGTTTAAAAAAATATTTACACTTAAACAGTATTAATATTCTTTTATTTATATACTTTTTATTTCATAAAAATCGTTAAGGTAACTGATAAAAAATTCAATTTGATATTAATCCTGCCCCATACAATATAAAATGCAAGAAAAATAAATAAATATAAAAACAATATACTCTACTTGGTAGAGACGGTTTTTTTTACTAAAAATATTTTAATTTTAAATGATGTGAGATTAAATTATTTATTAATAACAACAGTCTGCAAAATAAATATAAGCTGCAAACTTTGAAGCAATTGCAAATATCAAATTAATCCTATACATTTATTTGTCTTTGTAATTAGCTTATGAAGGGTAGAAGCAAGGAGAACCATATCTGTGTATGCAAAGTGTCCAATAAGAGTGCCATAGCCTTGAATAAATTTTAAAGAAGTGTCAAAGTAATAAGGATAAGATAGACTAATAAGATCACGTAAATAGTTGAGGTTTTGTATACTGGCTTTTTACTAACTACTCTGATCATGAAATCAGCACACTTCACTCCGTCTACATGTTCATATCGTAGTTTTTCGTAGGCCAGCAAACTCTATTTTCAGGGTACAGCTGGACACTTTTTCAACTTTCCCCCATATGAGATGGTTCTCTTTGCTTCTACTTTCCATAAATTAGCTGTAATTACGACCGCTAAACTTTAAAGGCTGGATTGTAATGAAACTGTTGTATATCATCAGAATAACAAATATTTCGCTAATACAGTAGTACAATGCCAGCTAATGTACACATTAGAATAAACAGCTTGAGTTGCAAGGCAGTAATCTATATCGTGCGCAACAATACGTTCAGCCTCAACATGATTTACGTGGGTAGATTCTCGCTCAGTTACCCCGGAACGTGCTTCTAATGTTAACTACCCTCATTTGAATTTGAATATCTGCAGGTATCTGTAATGAGACACGGCTTCATTGGGGTCAAAAAATAGGTTAACTTTTTATTATGATCACGGATTAGAACATAAAATTTGTATTCATATCAACTGGTTTAAGCGTAACTCTTTAGGCTTAGGCGCAAGTTCAATCCAAAAACAAATTAGATTGTGTGTACTCACTGTTTTTCCTTTCGCTGCTGCCTCTTCTTCTTGAAGGCTCGTTTGACCCTCAATAGCAAGAAGGCGGCTCTATCGATAGTGAGTACTGATGGCCGCTTGGCGGCGCTGGGCTCATCCATTCCCTCCTCTTCGGCCGGTTCATCGCACAACCTCAGGCCAAGCCATCGCTGTTTGGTTGTATTTCTCGTTTTGACGTCGACGCGAACTGCCGTTTCTTAGAGCTAGTCTATAGCATTTTATCTCTCGATACACATATAAGTCACGTAAATATATTATAATTTTAATTTTCAATAACTAAAGAAATCTTTCGTAATAACACTTTTAACACTGTCACTGTAACGTTATCCTAAATCTATCACTGCGTTTCTGATCACGAAATTTAAACCTGAAACAAAGGAAAAACACGTAAGAATTCGTTCACACTTAAAAATTATCACACAAATTTAAATTTTTAAATGATACGACAGCCTCACAGAAAGACAACTAAAGATTTGCTTAACATCGTTTTTACGATATAAGTAACCTTTGGAATAACCCTCCCCCCTAACATTTTTTTTTATTTTTTTAACGGGGGGAAATCCTAATGGACTACCTCCGCCTGGGGAAAGGCGGAGGGGCGTGCCGGACTCTTACCGGCTATAACCACCCCGGTGTCCCCTTCACCGGCCTCTTGCCACGTGCCCGCTCTTCCTCGCGTCAGCGCTATAATGACTCGAGGTACCAGGTATCAGGGCGGGGATCCGGCCAGGACGCAAGCCGCATCGTAGGAAATCGTGCGATACCCGCGGACGACTCTGACGGCCATCGCCCTCTGCGGTTTGCGCAGAATGGCGAGAGTGCTGGCCGTCATGTCCATCGCCCACACAGGGGCCCCATACAGAGCCATGGACTTGGGACATTCCCACGTACAACCAGGCGCTCGGGCCCCCCAAGTTGGGAAGTAACGTTGAAAGCGCGCCCGCTGCACCCATCAGCTTGGGCGCCAGCCGCCGGAAGTGGGGCCCGAATTCCCATCGGCTGTCGAGCACCAATCCCAGATACTTCATGGTGGACTCGACAGCTATCCGGGCCCCGCTGACCACGATGTGCGATCCCGGCGCCGACGCACGTCGGGGGCCATGAAACACCATAGCCTCCGACTTGTTTAGGGCCACCTCCAGGCCCAGGCGCCGGATGCGGTTCACCACCTGTAACACCGCAGCCGTGGCTATCAACGCCGCCTCCCTGTGCGAGCTCCCCCGGGCAGTGACAAGCGTGTCGTCCGCATAACACGTCAAGTCGGCGCCCGAGGCGAGCTCGCCTCTCAGCACCCAGTCGTAGCCGATATTCCACAGGAGTAGTCCCAAGACCGATCCCTGTGGAACACCGCACGTCATGAGGTGCCGATGGGCACCGTCACGTCCCCGATAGGTGACGCATCTACCCTCCAGATAAGCCCCTACCGTACGGCGGAGGTAGGGAGGCACGCGATGGTATTTCAGAGCCTCCCGAATACAACTCCAGGGTAGGGTGTTGAATGCATTGGAGATGTCTAAAGACACCGCCAGCACCACCCCATCCCGGGACACTGTCTCCTTCGCCAGGGCCCTCACACGCATGATGGCGTCTATGGCCGTCCCCGACGAAAACCAAAGTGGTTGTCGTCCAGGTCCGGCCCCTCCCTGCACAAGTGGCTGACGAGACGATCTGCGATAATGCGCTCAAAAAGTTTGCCCGCCTCGTCGAGCAGCACTATGGGCCGATACGCGGACGGTGAGTCCGCCGGGCGCCCCTCCTTCCTGAGCAGGACCAGCCTCCCCTCCTTCCACACACTGGGAAACTGACCCTGCTCGAGACATGCCGTGAAGAGCCCCCTCAGCTGGGGCTCTAGCTCCTTCAGAGCCAGGACGAGAGCTCGACCAGGAACTCCGTCGGGTCCGGGCGCTGTGTTCTTAGCCCGGAATCTCCCCCCTAACCTAACTCAACTGCCCGGTGCGAAAAAAGTGGGACTACCTGGCCCGGGCAAATACAACCTACGCCTAACCCACACACAATAAATCACATAACACCTACACGCAACCACAAAACACACAGGAACACAAACAAAAACATACACAAACATGAAGCACACAAAAACATAAACACAAACAGATACACAGAATGTATAATAAATAAACACGATGGTATCAGTACAGGAACACAAACACATACACGAACACTCAAAAGAAAAATATGGTATGAAATAGAAAATTAGCAGAAGAAATGTCAATAAATATATGTATATTAAATATAAGTATATATATTTATACAACAAGAAAAGTACACAACACTACAAAACTCACCAAACCGCTAAATAAAAATGTAAGTGATGTAAAATATAGACGTAAATAGATTTAAGAAATAGCAATGCATACTAGAAATGTAACAAAAAGTGAATAGTGAAAATATAAATGTAAAAATAATAATAGAGTTAAGAAATAGTAAATGTAAACATTATTATATAGTAACCAAGTAATTAAGTAGTATTGTATATAGTATATTAGTAAACAGCTGAAAGCTTAAATGTAAATAACAATGTAAAATAATAAGAGGAAATCCCATCCAAGGGATAGTGTGGATACACATCATAAATAGATTAGGCATGTAGGATAAGTTTACCAAGTTCCCGATGTGCTATGATTGGTGACAAGCGAAAAAAAACCAAAAAAAAAACCCTAACTCAACTCTGGTGATAATGAGCACACAAATATAATATTTATAAAAAAATGTGTCCGTGTGATGACGGATTAAGAACACGGAGTGTCACCATTCGATATTCGCAAACTAAACAGGAGACTACTGCAACGAGAAGAAACACTTAAAATAAACCCTATAACAACCCTTCCGGCCAGCGTAGTATAGTAGCCCGAAACCTCCTTGCTAAAGAGAGGCCTTGTTGAAGTTGATGATATGAAATTTGAATTTTTGATACTTAAAGGATTATATTACTACTCAAACTGACGCGGTCCTTATTAAAAACATCAATTCACTGTATTGAAAGGTGGCCGTTACGGTTTTCGGTTCTTGGCCAATTTCTATTCCGTTGTAGTTTAGAATAAATTTTAAACCCATTTAGCGTTAACTTTGCTTAAGACAGTTCTGACATTCCGATGGCTTTTAATGTTACTTTGATCTTATTTAGTTAATACGTTCAAAATGAACAACGGAATACCAATAAAGCAATTGTTATTAAACAAGATTATCTTTGTCAAACTAAAATAGGTTGTCTGTTTCACGTGTTTAAAATACGAAATATTGGTAGGCAAGACAATAGTAAATGTTATTTTAGGCTAATTTTACTATATAGAGGCTTGCCTATGTTATAGGATTTCATTTTTTCGTCCAAATCTAATTCTAGATACAGATATGAAACCTAAACCAACTGGAACTATTATTAACAGTCGATAATTCAGGCCTATATATAAACAATATCTCTTTCTACCATTGCCATTTCTTCTTATCCATTTTCTTTTCTATTTGCAGAATATTTTTCTTCTAATCCCTAGTGCCCAATCGACGGCAATAAGCTTGTCTAATACGTAGGTATGTGGGGGCTAAAATCATAGTTGGCTAAATGTAGGCGTTAATTGGACCTTTGTTTTTTTTCTTTGGGTATAAAACGTGAGAAGGTTATTACATAGGTTATATACAAAGGTTTATTTTCACCATAATATAAAAAGCAGTATTAAGGAATAAAAACAGTATGCTGGTTACCTATCGATAAATAAGCTAGGTCTATATGAACGAAATAAATACCAAAATTTACATGGTAAAAGATATCTGGTATTTTTTCTATCAGCCCTCTCAAATGATTTCAAATAGCGCTGTATTGACGACATTATACTTATCAGACAAAAGTTTTATCGTGAACTTTATCCATTTTCTAAAGACACTTATCCGCAAAGTTCGTTAGTTTCCGTTGATTTTGGTTCATTGAAGTTGTCTTTGGGTGTTTCTGAATCAGTATTACGAGTATTGATGGTGTCTAGACAAATAAACAATCAATTTAAATTATTATTTACTGGCTCTTTGTATCACCTTTCTTGTTTTGTGCGTTAGCCACTATATAGATTTGTACTGTTCATATCCGTTTATTTAAATGTTATTTTTTCCCTAAATCTTTTTTTTAAGTGGGAATCGAACCCGAAATCAAAGAATAGTTTACCTAAAACCGTCTATAAACGTAATAAAATACTTATAAACTGATTTTCTGTCGCTTCTTATGTTATATTTGACTATAAATCAGAACATAAACATTACTATTTTTCATGATGAAATATTTCTCGTCTGAGTGATGATCGGTTTAGTAAGTTTAAGACTGAATGCTCAACAGACAAATAGATAGAAATCTTTTTTTTTTCGCATTAATAATATTAGTATATAAGCTATCCTAATATTAAAAATATATTGTATTGCATGGCTTGTATTTAAATGTAGGATTTTTTATTTGCTCTTATTGCTTATTTATTATTCAAGTGAATTGAGTTTTAAAAACATCACCTTGCTGACGCCATAATTCATAAACTTAAGTTTGTAAAGAATAACAAATAAAGCAGACTGCGAGTTTAATGGCCTTGTTGTTTTCTCCATGAATTTACCACCCATTGCGTGCAAGTGGGGGTCATTAATAAAATAATTGTATCAAGAATGTCTTAGAGAGTAAGGACTAATTCTTATTTTTACGCGATTAGGGTACGAGTAAAATTATATATAATTCTATACACTACAACCTGTACTTAATGTATTAGAGGTTTTCTATTTGTCAATTTATATCGCATTAGCTTTGTGACCATTACTGTAGCGTCTTTGCCTTACAACTATTTTGATAACCTTATTTAGGCTACATACGCATGGTGTTTACGAGTTTTTATTCAAGACAGTGCTGTTTCAATGACGTCAACTTTTTTAAACATGCTTTTAACTTGGAAGTTTTAAATGGTTTTTAAAATTGAAAGAATTATAGTAAAGAAAATTAAATTATTTATTGTAATTTAACCAGCAAAGCAGTTGTTGTAACTAGCCTGTTATTAATGGATACAATATCCAGACAGCTTCTTTTTTATTTGTATATTGGTGTAATCAATGACTCAGGCTTATTACTAAGCATCTTAGACTAAAAGCAGTGATTTAAATTTAGATCTTTATAGATAGACTAAAATTATGGTTTAACATTGTCCGCTTTACGACCGTGTGATAACGCCCATATCGCTATTAAAGGCCTTTTGGGAGATACAGTTATATATTATGAGATATCAAAGTAGACGTAAATCCACAATAACATTATCAATGTGTTTGTTCTGCGGCGCTCAAGGCAATTTGTTTACTCATATCTACGACTCGTTATAGATGATACTTGGATAAGTAATGTTTGTGTAACAAGCTAAATTTGTAATTGAGACCTTTACGCATGTTGATTTTGAAACGTTTGTATTGATTCCTGACACTTAGAACATACAACATTTGGGAACTTGTCTTCTTATTGTTAAGATTAAAGTTTCTAATAATATGGCAAAATCAGATGATTCGAATGGAATGAAAATTGATTTTAGGTGTGTACTATAGTCGATCAATAAGGATTGCCTTTCAAACTTCAGTAAAAAAAGCAGAGAAATTAAAAGACAAGCAGTTACTTTCATGAGTTTTAAGTGTCTTTTACATTGAAACTTTATGGTTGCAGGTTCTAAAAAAAGACATACTTGTTATTTTAAATTTAGTTCTACACAGTATCTTCGCTGCTGGACATAGGCCTCTCCTTAGAAAGGAGGTTTTGGCCTACTGTACCACTCTTGACAGACGGGTTGGTATAGGGTTTGTTTGAAGTTTTACTCCTTATCTGTGTGGTGATAGATTAGAAATACTCGTATGAAGTGTCACCACCCCTATTCATCCTATTGGTATCGTAAAAGCCGACTAAAAAGCCAACCTCTCTCTTCTCCCCAACTAGGTGAAGGTCGGCTTTAAGTCTACTACGACACGGCTGCGACTGCCATCAGATCTCCACAACCCAAGTACCAGACGATATCGAAGTTCTGTAGAAAGACTGTTGTTGGACTTTTTAGAACTCTAACTACCCATAACGATTGTCACTCATGTTCGTATGGCCACAGGGACCCACGGCTTAACGTGCCCTCCGAGGCACGGCAGGGTTTTAATGTATTAAGAAACTGTCACCCATCTATAGACTAGGATTAAGGAACCAAACAACGCAGGATAATAGCACTGCAAAGTGAAGGAAACCTTCAGATCTTTATTAATACCTGGTCCAAAAGTTTGCCCGTAGCGTAATATTACACGAATATTCCGCGCATTATTTTTTTATCCGGCCAGCAGTCTCAAAGATTAGCAAGAATAAATAAACTAAGAACAAAAAGTTATTTATCTATATAATACTAATACAGACAATGTTAGTTACAAAAGGTTGCAAACTTTCCAGTGTAGTCATAGTCTATTATTGCTTGGTCCTGATTTCATTGGGGAGTACTTTTAAATTTAAGCGCTTAATAAAATATAATTATTCTTAGTTAGGCTTCATTGCTTTTAATTACCTATTGTCTAAAAAATGTTAATTATGTTCAACTCCTGATTACATTTTATTCACCATTTTTCTCTCTCAGGATGAGAGAGGATGATTCAGTCATAAATGGTAAAGAGAAACTCGTTTAAAAATATAAAACGTTATATATGAGACTTTCGTTCATGTTTCTATTAGGAATATACGTTTTTATTTCCCGAGGCGAACTGGAATATTAGAACATTGTTGTACTTACCTTGTAGATTCTTATACAAAGTAAGACCCGAGGGATATCAAAATGAACTTAACATTGGTCAGTAAGGGCAAGGTTTTAAAATTATGGCACTGAATTCTGGTCTTGAGAGACTTTGAGTTGAATAATTTCTTTGAACGCTAGGAAATATGTTCTAGAATATTTTAAGATAAGTCATGTTGAGCCCGCTTATTGTGTGACATGTGAAAAAGGTTAGTCAGAGTTCAGTTCAGGCTTTTGGCCTATTGGACTCGAACGTTGCCCGAACAGAATACCCATTTCAATAAAACAATTTTGCCATTAATTTGCACTTATTGTTGAACGCTATATTTTTTCATGGATATTTGGCAAAAAAAAATTGTATAAATAACAGCTAATTCGACAGATGTAGCTTCAACAATATGGCCCCTATCAACTGTCTAAGTTCGAAAGTCCCTATTGGAAGACCCTTTATCAGTCAGTCAATTGACATTTCTGTTTTAGTTTTCTTTTCCTTGGCATTACGAAAATATGAAAACTATTATTCTCGAATGCACAAAAATGTATGAGAATATTAGTTGAAATTCTTGTTGTTGTTTCTAAGTCAACCTATGTTCATTGATCACCCTTCTCTTTCGTACATTATAGTAGTAACCTTAAATTTACCATCCATTTCATTTCCTTCTCTATCTATAAGAACCATATTTACGTAAAAACATCTATAAAAACCAACCTTAAAAAACCAGGGGCTGTGTGTGGACAGTCATATATCTTTATTCGTTACATAAATGGATATTTCGTGTTGCGAAGTGCTGATAATAAAACTTGGCATAAAATCGTCTGAATTGTGGCTAATTTCTTTGTGTTCACAATATTTTACATTGAATCTATTCTTTATTTTTCAGACGCATACGGCAAGTATTTGGGTGTTTTTATAATATGTTTAAAATATTTTTATAATATGTTTGTATTTATAAAGAAATATATACATATATTTATTTATATCAGTTGTCTAGTACCCATACTCTGCTTAGACTAGATGACATTGTGCGAATGTGGTAGAATATGTTATGTATATGTAATATGTATGTAATAAATATTATGTTATATTTTATATTTAGTTTTAACTAAGAAGTAAAAATATGATAAGAGTTACGACACTGCTTTAAACACAAAGTATTAAACAATTGTATCTACTTGATATTTATAGAGTATTTTGTATTGTATCTACCATGTGGATATTATTTTTTATATAAACTTTTTAGGGAATTAAAATTAGCATCTTTTCTATACCCTCGACACCGTGTATCTAAATTTGTGGAGTATTAAACAGTTGTAAGCGTTTTTGAAAGCGTAACAAAAGAACAACCTCACTTTAGAATTTATAGTATGAAAGTTACGATAGTCAGGATAATTACGATAATTACGTAGTCAATATATTCACGTTACTATCGATAGTCAAGGTAGTGAAGATAGTTGAGTTAGTAAAAAAGGAGTAAGAAGTTGGATTAGAATCAAAAGACATAAGATAAGCATACTCGAAAGCATATTCAGAACAAATAACGGAAATTATTCTTTTGTGTAGGAATCGATGAACTATTCGCCTTGTTAAATACCTACAAGTCCTCTCATACTAGAGTCCTAAATAGTAGTTGTCTGTTTGACACAAACAAAAAATTACTGATATATGAAAACCAATAGAAATATTTCTCAAACTTATCGCAGTTATGAGGAAAGTTATCTATCTCAAACAAAAACACTAATATATCCACGGGAATAGATCCTTATAACTCTGTCTTGTTATTTAGGTAATTGTTATATTTATAAATTAGCTCTTCTTTGCCTCATCAGTTCCAAAACTATATAATACTATAATAATATATACCAGAGTAACTAATTTCCGAGGAAATAATTCTTAAATGTCTTTTTTAACCGACTTCAGTAATCCGACTTCAAGTGGAGGTTCTCAATTCATCTGTATTTTTTTTAATGTTTGTTACGCAATATCTCCGTCAATTGTGGTCCAATTTTAAAAATTCTTTTTGTAATCGAAGAGGTATACTCTATAGGTAATTCAACCGACTTCAGATTGGAAGGTATCTATTGCTATTATAATGTTACCTGTTATATTGAGGGTCGCACTTATTTAGTTTTTTCAATTAGATTTGTATTATTTGTTTACCACTTCATGTTTTTTTGTTACGTTTTAATTTTTATTTTTATTTGCGAAAGTATAAATAACTAGAAGGCTTAGCTCCAAATGTGGTTTAAATATTTTTTTTGGTTACCAATAAGTAAATGCTTTATATGCTTTATCTAGTGATAGCCATATTTAACTTAATTACTACCTTCTGGTATCGCGTACACTTTACGGGAGGATTATGCCAATATTCTCTTTGGCCCAAACTAGTTTCTAAACTTAATTCATATTAATATTAGTAACATATTTATATACAGATATCTAAAACATTACAAAAAGACATATTGAAGTACACAAATAATTACTGAGCGAGTATCGAGCTCGCGATTCGCAAAAGGTAATCGAATGAGTCGCTATTTACGCTTGCTAGTTGGTCAAAAACTACACAAACACTCTACACATAAAATAAACTTGCTGTTGTTGCACTAGAGTAAATCTAAAATACACTTTCCTTTTGTAACCAAATAACAATTTATCCCAACACCAAATAACCTCAACTAACATTAACCTCCGTAATATTTTCTCCAAAAATACCTCCAAACAGGAATACTAGAACTGTACACATTGCCTCCACTATAAGCTCTGCAAGTCCCTAATGTCCGAACTCCTGCTGTGTTAGAAGAGATACTCGTACCATTTATATATGACCGGACCACCATATGATAGCGGTCTGTGTCCCTGGATGTATTCTACAATATAATAATTATCTAAAATAGCGCACACAAAACAGTTTGTGTACTTCGCACTGCTTCGACTGTGTTATATGGTGGAATTATGTGCCATTTTCTAAGTTTAGTTCACATTAATGTTTGGAATTGGATGCTATTTTTGTTTGTCCATAGTTATTAACAATGTAATGTGCTTGCTACAGAATCTTTAAATGACTTTTTGTTTTGATCGAGTGGAATTGTTAGAAAAAGAGAAATTATCAACTATTAGAGCTGCCTAGAGATTTAATTTTTAGAAAAAAATGATAGGGAAACTTGCATCTAGAACAGAAGTACCATTCCCAAAGGATACTGTAATTAATTTACAAATTCTATATTATCTATATTTAGAATACAGAGTGTCACCACCCCTATTCATCCCGTGGGTGTCGTAAGAGCCGACTAAGGGAGCAAAGTACGCAGCACACAACAGCACTGCAGAGAGAAGGAAAACTTGACACAAACCCTATACCGACCCGTTTGGCCAGCGTGGTATAGTAGGCCAAAACCTCCTTTCTAAGGAGAGGTCTATGTCCAGCAGTGGACTAGTAAAGGCTGTTGATGATTGATGATTGTCCGCGGCTTCGGTCTCGTCATTATATCTTATTTTATGTTTCTTACTTTTTTAAAGGACCCACTTCCATACAACCGTTCATCCCTTTTTTACCTCCTAGGGGTGAAATTTCAAAAAATCTTTTCTCAGTGGATACTTACAACATAAAAAGCATCAGCGGCCAAAATTTGAAGTTTTTAGAACTCTAGCGATTTAGACTCTGTGTTAATGAATCAGAAAGTCAGGACAAGTAATTTTATAATATGTATAGATGAACACATACAAAAGCAAAAACAATATTTTTTTAATAGATTTTACTGACCCTATGAAGACTGGTCTGTGATAACTTAGAGGTTTCATTGTACCATGGTTGCACCCTCTCCGTCATTCCTACATTCCCTGAAGTTAGTGATTACCTTAGACTGCAACTCTACCGTAACGTCATTTGTCGGTAACTATAAATAAGCCAAAATTAATTACATATTTAATGACTGCACGGATGGCGTAGTGGTTTGAGCGGTCGCCACTCCGCTTCCTACTACGCCGAGTGTTGTGGATTCGAACCCCACATGGGACGACACTTTATGTGATCCACAAATTATTATTCTGAGTCTGGGTGTTCATGGTGTCCGTTTCATGTATGTTTGTAATGTCCCCTGCGACACAGGATATACTCCTAATGCGGGAGTTGTCTTTAAAAAAAGTTTTGCGTGACAATCGTATGATGATTCTTTTAGTATTTTTACATAAACCATATTTTAATATCGACAGTAAACGTTATGTTTTGGTATCTTTATATGCAGTATACAGTGAGCAAGTCTCTACACAACCTACTAAAAGCATATTAAAAATGTCAATCGTAATTGTTTACGGGTTAAGTAATCACTACTTTCTTCAACTTCTTCAGACAAGGTCTTTTTAGACAAGGTTATATTGAATAAAGCTTAGGGAGCCAATAGTAAGTATTTAAAAGCAATTCGTTTGTAAAGGAATTGCTTTTAAATACTTACTATTGGCTCCCTAAACTTTATTCAATATAACCTTGTCTAAAAAGACCTTGTCTCTTCGTACAAACAAGTTCGGTGTCATACTAAACTAGACTCGACAGTACACCCAATATTTCGAAACTTTGAAATAACTTTGAAAGTGAAGTACAAAAAATGTATTGTGTTCAGGTTAACTCAAAAAGATATATACACGTTCAGTTGGAATTATAATACAATGTTAAGCAATTTTTGAGTTCGGAACATACACTAAACCTCTTTTTTAAATTATCGTGAAAGCTCCTTATGAGCATTTCTTGTGCTTTAGTATATTGTTTAGTCATTGATTTATCACAATTGATTCACACTACTAAAAATAAGAATTTATTGGTTTACGAATTTAAAAATATGGACACTAAAGCATGAGTAAAAAAAGTTAACTGCAGTGTCAAAAAAAAAGTTCTTGAACTTGGATGAAGATGGATGGAAAGATGAATTCGTAAATTTACTTTTAATTATGTATATTGAAATAGAAAGCTTCATTTATCTATACTAATATTATAAAGCTGAAGAGTTTGTTTGTTTGTTTGTTTGTTTGAACGCGCTAATCTCAGGAACTACTGGTCCGATTTGAAAAATTCTTTCAGTGTTAGATAGCCCATTTATCGAGGAAGGCTATAGGCTATATATCATCACGCTAAGACCAATAGGAGCGGAGCACCAATGAAGAATGTTTCAAAAACGGAGAAAATTTATTACTATTGAGAGACGCAGACGAAGTTGCGCGGGTCAGCTAGTTTAATATAATTTCAGTATTTCATTAACAGGCTGTAATTATATAACATTCAATAAATACCGAGTGTGGTCACTTCTCAATGATGGGATGTAAAACATCGAAATTATTTTGTAGTAATGTTATGTATAGAAATGTGGCTTATAAAAGGAAAATGGCGACACGTTGCAACGCCGCATTACATGATACATACGAGTAGTATACTATCTTCAAGCGTGACGACGCATGAGTGGCGACGCCACGCTAACATCCGATCTGACCCTCTGACTTTCATATCAAAAAGTGAGCTCATATTATGTTGCTTAATTTGAATCCAACTTTGTTACCGAGAATGCTAATAAAAATGCTCGTAACAAACACAAGGTATGCCAAGTAATAGAGAGATGTATCTACATGTTTCATGATCCATCAAAATTTCACTGTCTCTTATAGTAACAATATTGTGTCAAGAATGTGTTTGACATTTGGCCGGTTATTAAACATTTTTATGTTGAGTGGAATTCCTGTGAAATGGCCTAGTAAAATAGCTGTTTGGGTTGTTAATAGTTCTGGGGATCATTGTTTTTGTACAAAATAGTGTCGCTGTTAAATCTCTTAAGGAGACATAAATGAATTAGAATGTTAAAAGTTTGAAATAGCAATCAATATCAGTATTCTTATTTTCTTATTATAATTATACAAAGAGTGACATACTGGTTAGAACATAAAAGTGTTCAACCTTTTAAGAGGTTTTAATCATTTCTTAAGATGCCTTGATCTACCGAAACGTGAGTCGAAGTGCATTTGCTCAGATTCAACCTTTTTGTATAAATACTTTTACCGTGGGAGAGCAGGAGACTGGGGGGTGTGACCGGGGTTACACCACAGCCCTATAGAAAACCGGTGTTAAGAGAATATTTTTTGCCTTTCATGAAGAATAGAGTGTGTCATATTCCCAAAGGAAAACATCGCGTCTCTATCAATTCTATGAATTTCTGAGGGGATGGCTGACGCATTGGCTACTCTTGGATTGCTGAAGTCACTTATCATCCGGTGACTGGTTTGCTCTCGTCTCGTTTGTATAGGTACCATAAAAACATATTTCATTAACCCTAGTCAAGGAAGAATTTTTATTTTTTTTACTATCAAAACATTTCTTTCGCTTGGACACACTCGACTTGATGGATAGATTAAAACACTTAATTTACAACTTAGAGACCTGCAATAGCTCTTAAAGTTCCAAGTCAAAATCAAAGTAAGGAAGTTTTATAAAATAAGAACGCTTAATTCGCATCTTACTGTCAACTTGTCAACATCATCCAAAGTTCATAGCATGCCTATTATACAGTACTGGTACCATTTAGAGGTGAAAACACTTAAATTTTACTATTAAATAAACAACTAAGAATATAATTTCCTTTTATTTTGAAAGTTATTAGGATATGGACATGTCGTGTTGTCACCCTTGTCGTAATTAACTGTAATTACTAAAACGTGTCCTTTGTGTAGGTATATTGTTAAGGTCCAGTTCTGTTTGTGTGTACTGTTGGTATTTTCACGACTAACTAGCAGTATGGAGATATATGGATATGTTCCATCCGTGTCGCATACATCTAAAATTGCATCATTTTTATTGGCGTCCGATTGTACAAGACGTCAATATTTCTATATTCTCTATAGTCTCCGGTGAATGAGCTTCAAAGAAAAAGTCCAATTAGCGCGTAAAAGAGTTAGTAAATGACGTTTTGGTCTTCACGTGTAAAAAAATATTACACAGATTAAAAATAACTTAGGCGTTAATAGATTGGGGTGCGTGGTCCGGAACCTCCTTGTGGTGCACCCTGGGCAACGGAGACGGCAGCGCCTCTCTCCCTAGGTGGGAAAGGCGCTGCCGCCTGCGGCCAATTCCGGCCGAGGTGGGAACGGCCCGTCAAGGGCTGTTCGGAGGGCTGCTTTCCGCATGTCCCTCTGTTTGGCAGAGGGCATAGGGGAGAGCGGGCTGGGGGCGGACGGGTCCACTGCCGCTGGCTCTGTCCAGAGGTGGTGGACACTGGTCTGACGCAGACCACCGTCCGGCCATGTCGTAACCCTGACTGGCAACAGTCAGGAATGACGGCTCTTCGAGGGCTACGAGGAAGGCAACCTCTATAAAAAACCCTGGGGCGGACGGACCCGGTCTGGTGCAGACCCCGTCCGGCCCAGCCGTAATCCTGAATGGACAGGACCGGTGGATCTTCGGATCCGCGAGGACGTAAACCTCTATAAAAAATGCTCTAAGCCCACGTTCTGACGCCTGGCAAGGGGCTGAGTCGCTGGAGGGAGTCCAGTGCCGAAGGCGTCCCCGTCGAAGGACGTTAAACTAAAAAACATGACATGAGGCCAAGGATTATTAAATCTACCCAGGAGGGTCCCGGACACACAGTGTCTGGGGAATCCCTCCCGGAGCCAAACGGCTCCGGCAGCTCCCACTCGTATTCTGGGGGGAGCACCAAATGTCGAACCTGCCCGTCGCCGAGCAGTACATCCGGCGACGTTATCGCGGAGGACGCGAAAAACCTGGAGGTAGTGTCGAACACCGACACTGCCTCGGAGAGGAGCGGAGCGAGTACCCCGATGGTCTCAGCTGCAGAGCAGCACCAGAAGGGTACTCCAAAGCGCAAAAGGCGCTCGCTTCGCCTGGGCCTGAAGAGGCAATTGGAGTCGGCCTCGAGCGATGAGGCCTCGGCTCCCAAAGTCGGCACAAGCCGCAGAGGCGCTCGCGGCGGAGGCCGACTCCCCAAGGCCATGGTGGCCCGAAAGAAGGTGGCGGTCCAGTCCGCGGCTCTGGGAGGAGCCGAAGATGGGGGTCTTGGACGGAGACAACAGGAGGGGGTCGCGTCCGAGATGTCGACCACTGATGTGGGGAGCGGGGGTGGGGGTGCTGGCCTCGTTGAGCTACGAGGCAAAACCGGCAACCCCGTCGACCGGATCGAGGAGGCAATCGGCGCGGCCGATTCCCTGCTTCAGACGTCCGGTGTGGCCGGGGGCCCCCAACAGGAGGCCCTGGTAGCGGTCGTGCGCTCCATAATTGAGGCGGGCAGACTCCTCGTGGCCGAGAGCAAGGCCCACGCTAGGGAGAGAGCCCGCCTCGAGGCGGATCTCGCACAGGCTCGTGCCCACGCTAGTGCCACACCAGCGCCTTCGGCACCGTTGGCACCGTTGGCGCTGTCCGCCCCGGAGCCGGAGCCGAGCTTAGTCCGACTCATGGCGGAGATGGAGGAGCGGATTATGAGGCGCATCTCCGCAATAGAGAGCGCCCGTTGTCGCCCACCTCTGGCTCCGCCAAAGGCGACATATGCGGCCGCTGCCAGGGTGGGCCTAACAGCCCAGCCAGCAGCTAGGGTGGCTGGGCCGTCATCAGCGCCCCCGCCCCAGAAGGCCGGAAAGGGCAAAGGGAGGGGGAAGGCGGCCCCAACTCAAGCCCCAGTCTCGGCCCCGGCTGACACAGCACAGCGCCCGTTGGAGCGGAGCTGGACGGTGGCCGGGGACAGCAAAAAGAGGCGGAAGGCCGCCAAAAAAGCGGCCAAGAAGGCGAGGAGGGACGCCGCCGCCGCCGCGAAGGGAGCGCCGAGGAAGCTCCGCGCCCCTCGCTCCTCGGCCGTCGTAATCACTTTGACGGCGGAGGCAGCGGAGAGGGGCGTGGGGTACGCCGAGGTCTTGACGAAAGTCAAGGCCAACGTGGACCTCAAAGCCCTCGAGATTCCGGGCGTCCGGTGTAAAAACACACGGACGGGAGCCCGGCTCCTCGAGGTAGCCGGCGCTACCAGTGGCCCCAAAGCCGATGCCCTAGCGGCTAAGCTGAGGGAGTCACTGGATGCAGCTGACGTCCGAGTGTCCAGGCCCACTAAATGCGCCGAAATCCGCATCACGGGCCTGGACGACTCTGTCACGGCGGACGAGCTCAGACTCGCCGTGGCGGAGACGGGAAGCTGCCCTCTGGACAACGTGAAGGCCGGAGCAATACGCTTCGGCCCCGGTGGACAGGGGGCAGCGGTTGTCAGCTGCCCCATCGCGGCGGCCCAGAAGGTCGCCGATGGACGGAGCCTCCTGGTCAGAGGTTTCCTGAGGGCGCAGGCACGACTCCTGCAGGCCCGACCGGCAAGGTGCTTCAGGTGCCTGTCGGTGGGTCACGTAGGGGTGCACTGCACGGCGGAGGCCACCGTAGGTGACCGATGCTTCCGCTGTGGCCAGCCCGGTCACAAGGCGGGTGGCTGCAACGCTCCGCTGCGTTGCTTTAGGTGCGCAGCGGGGGGCAAGCCTGCCGACCACCGGGTTGGTGGTAAGGCCTGTGCCCTATCGCGACCGAAGCCGGGAGGCCGACCTTCCGCCTCCGAGCCGCTGATCCAGACGGAGAGTGCCGCTGGACAGCCGCAAAGTTCGCTGCGGGATGCGGGGATGGAAGTCCAGTGATGGATCCACATCTCCGCATCCTCCAGGTGAACGTAGGCCACGGTGCCGATGCTCAGGATCTTCTGCTCCAGAGCATGGCACAGTGGTCCATCAACATCGCCGCTATCGCAGAGCCATATGTCCATCGGTTTCTCGGGCCTGCCTGGGAGACCGACTTGGACGGCACGGCGGCCCTGGTGCACGGTACCGCAGCCGGCACTCCACCTCTTGCAGTAGTTGCAAGGGGACGGGGCTGCGTAGCGGCGATAGTTGGAGATATAGCGGTCGTGGCCGCTTATTTCACGCCGAACCGAAACCTAACTGAGTTCGAGCAATGGCTCGCTCAGCTGGCCGTCGTCGTCGATGCCTGTCGCCCCCACCCGGTTCTTGTGCTGGGGGACTTCAACGCCTGGTCGCAGGCTTGGGGTTCCCTGCGCACGAACCCGAGGGGCAGGGCATTGGAGAACTGGGCTGAAAGATTCGGCCTAGTTCTCCTAAACTGGGGGGCCGTGGCCACGTTCGTGACGGCGAGGGGTAGTTCGATTGTGGACATCTCGTTCGCATGCCCCTCGCTAGCGCGTCGTGTCCAAGGCTGGCGCGTCGTTGTCGGGGAGGAGACAGGTTCGGATCACCGATATATTCGGTTTGACGTCTCCGCCCCTACAGATGGCGCGCCGGTCAGACCGGCACCACCTGAACCACGTTGGGCGCTCAAGCGCTTAGATCGCGACCTCCTCCTGGAAGCCGCCATCGTACAGGCCTGGGCTCCTGCGCCGGACAGGCCTGTCGACGTCGATGATGAGGCACAGTGGTTCCGGGAGGCCATGACCCGCGTCTGCGATGCGGCGATGCCTAGGGCTCAGCCCAATACTGCGAGGCGCCAGGTCTACTGGTGGTCGCCGGAGATCGCACGGCTGCGTCAAGCCTGCGTGACCGCGCGCCGCCAGTGGTCCAGGTTCCGCAGGAGGCGTCGCCGCCCCGAAGATGCGGCAGCGAGAGAGGCGGAGCTGTTAGCGGGTTACAGGGTTGCCAAGAGGACCCTTCAGGCAGCGATAAAGCGGGCCAAGGGCGAGGCCCGCCGCGAGATGCTGGAGACACTGGAGCGGGATCCGTGGGGACGCCCCTACCGTATGGTTAGGGGCAAGATGCGCCCATGGGCCCCGCCGCTCACACGGTGTCTTCAGCCAGAGCTGCTTGAGAGGGTCGTTGGCTCCCTGTTCCCAACGCGAGTGGTGGAGCATACTCCGCCACAGATGGCTCCGCCTCCGGAGCTTGAGGCGCCTAACGTGGATGACGACGACGTGCCTGAGGTCACTGGGGTGGAACTAAGGGTGGCGGTGTTACGGCTTAAAGCCAAAAACACCGCCCCGGGACCCGATGGCATTCCTGGCCGAGCGTGGGTCCTGGCCTTAGTCGACGAGGCTCTCGAGCCCCGACTGCGAGGGTTCTTCAGCGCATGCCTCGAGCGGGGCCAGTTTCCGAAATTGTGGAGGACGGGGAAACTGGTCCTCATCCGAAAGGAGGGGCGCCCGGCGGACTCACCGTCCGCCTACCGGCCCATAGTGTTGCTTGACGAGGTGTGCAAGCTCTTTGAAAGAGTGATTGCAAGGCGCCTCGTCAAGCATCTCGTGATGGTTGGGCCGGATCTGGCGGACAACCAGTACGGTTTCCGTCAGGGGCGCTCCACCGTGGATGCGATCATGCGCGTGAAGGCTCTGGCGGAGGAAGCAGTCTCCCGGGGCGAAGTGGTGTTGGCGGTGTCCTTGGACATCGCCAACGCGTTCAACACTATGCCCTGGAGCTGCATCAGGGAGGCGCTCGTGTATCACGAAGTGCCTCTCTACCTCCGCCGCATAGTCGGGGCATATTTGTCGGAGAGAGCCGTCGTCTACCCCAGTAGGACCGGTCTCGGTAGGCGTGAAATGTCGTG
Source organism: Arctia plantaginis (assembly GCA_902825455.1). Classification (NCBI taxonomy): domain Eukaryota; kingdom Metazoa; phylum Arthropoda; class Insecta; order Lepidoptera; family Erebidae; genus Arctia; species Arctia plantaginis. The sequence goes on along the minus strand of CADEBD010000171.1, from coordinate 16,464,708 downwards.
CGGTGTTCCGCAGGGGTCGGTGTTAGGGCCACTCTTGTGGAACATCGGCTACGACTGGGTGCTTCACGGTGCCTTCTTGGATGGTGTCGCCGTCGTGTGCTACGCGGACGACACACTCGTGACGGCGCGCGGCAAGACGCACCACGAGGCAACCCTGAGGGCCACGGCCGGGGTTGCCCAAGTCGTTGAGCGTATCCGGCGGCTGGGTCTCGAGGTGGCTCTGCACAAGTCCGAGGCCCTTTTCTTCCACGGGCTTCGGAGGAAGCCGCCTGAGGGATCTAGCCTCACGGTAGGAGGCACTCGCATCGGCATTGAGCCCTCGATCAGGTATCTGGGGCTCGTACTCGATGGCCGATGGGACTTCGGATATCATTTCCGAGGTCTGGTCCCCAAGTTGGTTGGGGCAGCGCGTGCGTTGGCGCGGCTGCTGCCCAACATGAAGGGACCCGATGACTCCTGCCGGAGACTCTACTCGGGGGTTGTGCGGTCCATGGCCCTTTACGGGTGCCCAGTATGGGCGGGGGCCCTGAAGGCCAGCAACGTCGCGATACTGCGGCGACCGCAGCGAATGCTGGCCATCAGGATCATAAGGGGGTACCGCACGATCTCCTTCGAGGCGGCGAGTCTCCTGGCCGGAACTCCACCGTGGGACCTGGAGGCGAGAGCCCTTGCAGCACTGTATCAGTGGCGCAAGGAGGCGCAGGAGTTGGGTCGATACCCCGAGATTCGAGAAATCGATGACCGGAAATCCCAACTCCGCCAGGTCATCATAGGGGAGTGGAGGGAACGACTCGGGCAACCGAGCGCCGGGCACGCCGTCATTGCGGCGGTAAGACCCGTTATGGAGGATTGGCTCGAGAGGCGTCACGGGACCCTCTCATACCGATTGACGCAGGTGATCACTGGGAAGGGATGTTTCGGAGATCACCTGTGTCTGATCCGCAAGGAGCCAACGCCTGAGTGCCACCACTGCGATGGCCAGACCGTGGACACGGCTCTCCACACGCTGGCAGAGTGCCCGGCGTGGGTTGAGCAGAGGCGAGACCTCGTGGCGGCCATCGGAGTGGGAGTTCTCTCGCTCGATAGCCTGATTGCGGCTATCGTGCGGAGCGAGAGTGCGTGGAACTCTGCCGTCTCCTTCTGCGAGCAAGTTATGCTCGCGAAGGAGACGGCGGAGCGGGACCGGGAGAGGTTTAGAACTCTCCCGGCCCGCCAGGCCCGGGCACGGGCCAGGCAGCGCAGGCGACTCAGGCGCCGGAGGTCGCAGAACGACCTCCGTCCTCCATAAGCGCAGGCCTGGGGGTGACAGGTGAGGCCATCTGTCACCCTAGCAGAAGCAGGCCGGGGTGGCGGCGAGCGCGTTGCGAAGCGCGCTCGCTTCCAGGGAGCACAGGGAACATGGGGTTCCCACACGGGGCGGGGGTCGTCTACTCGTCTGTAGATGACCCGAGGTATGTCGGGGCACCAGGGCCTTCCTTTCTAGGGTATACCTGGTTCCCCGGCTATTAGTACCCGGCGAAGGCGTGCGGTTTTAGTCGGTTCGAGTCCGACATGCCACCGACAGGTGGTATCCGAGGGGATTTCCGCACGGAAAAAAAAAAAAAAAAAAAAAAAAAAAAAAGGCGTTAATAGATTATTTCTTTTCAAAAATGGAACTATTTGTTCTTGTATGTATTCCACGTTTGAATTAAGACTGATGTTTTATGGTTCATTGCAAAATTATAAAAACAAAATATCGACTTATTGCTTACTCCATGTGTACATACTGAGTTCAAATATAACCAAACTATTATTTTTTACAATATTTTTTTACATATACCTGTAATAACAAAACTACCTATGGCTAGGTATCTATGGCTGCAATTCAATATTCATTTCAACACCTCTATTTGTCGGAGCTGCGGTTCGATGACTCAATATTTGTGGTTCGTGCCACTTTTCGTGTTCACATTTCGGTTAAAATCAACTCTGTCTTCTCTATCTACTCTATAGACTCACATCACGTTGCACAAAGAGTTTATATCCTTTCGGTTACTATTAATTTAATTTACTAAAAAATAAACTGGCTTTCTATTTACAATAATAGTCTGTTATCTTCAAGGCGCTGGCACGCCAAACGAGTTATTTTGTTTATTTAAAAAACCGCTACTCCTTGATGTCCCGTCAGAACATTACAACGTAGGGGTTTCAAAGGTGATCTGCGTACTTTACTGTAAAATCATTTCTGTAAAAATATTTGGTGTGAAAAAAAACCAAAATGTTTGTCCATCTTTTTTTTCAATTAAATTATATTTCGTTCAAAAAGACGGCCTCTATATATGTCTGGTGACATCCTTATTTTAAAATCACCGCCCTCGCCTTTATGTTACACTCGAACTTTTTAAAATTAATTAATTTTGGTTATCAACCTATTACTTGAAAAACTCTTTTAAGAAAAGACTCTTCTGCGACTGATTTCTTTAATATACAAGGTGTAAGGGACATCGTACCGAATACTGAAATAGTGTATTCAGACCATGATTTTGAGTCGAAAATCATTGGAATTTTCAATTCAATCATTGGAAAAATGATAGCACAATGAGTAGACAGAACATTTTACCAAAAAGGATATAAAAAATACCAAAAAACTGCAATGTAATTAATCAAACAGCCGAAGCTCGCGGGGCCCCCCTCCGGCCGCCATTTTGCGTTAGTGTGCGTAGACTGTTTGCACTGATACCTATGGGGAATTACCTTAACCTTTGATAGTTGATTGCATAAAAATCCAATGATGGTCTAAATACAGTATTTCAGTACTTGTTACGACGTCCCTTACACCGTGTATAATACGTTTTTTTTAATGTTTCGATATCTTCCCCATTTGTAAATCGATTTCAACTTAGTGCTTACTGAAGGTCTCAATGAGTTATTTTCTTCTAATTTAATTGACCATTTTAATAAATTTAAAGAAAGTATTCCTCCAGTAGTATCCTTCCAGTAGTAAGAAGATAACAAAAAAAAGAAGACATTATAATCTATTAATACTTAGACGCGTTGAAGTCAGCGATACTTTGTTCAAAAGTTAATAATACCTCCTAATAATACTCGGCTCAGACAGATTATCACTCAACCCCCAACATATGTATGTGTTAACCATAATGTACGAGTGTAGGCAGACTAACGATTCCCTAGAGGTATTACCGAATAATTAAATTTGTTCGGAATTCGCGGCCTAAGGGTCCTTTCCTTATTATATTTTCTTCCCTTTTATGTTTACGCCTCTTTCCTTCGGATATAAAGGTATAATAAAAGAACGATGTCAATGGCAGATTTCAATTGATAATTATTATCTTTATGATATCTTTATACTATCACCAGAAATCTTCGACCATCATCATCAATGGTCTCATTTAAAACAATACATTTAAATGCATTAACATTCTGGGTGCTCATTTGACCACAGAAGTTTGTTCTTATATTATTTATTTATTAAATCGTTTGGTCGATTCGCACTCAAGACTTATGTGATGAGCAATTGTGTGTAATTTATTTATAATATATTGAAATTTCGAAGGATATTTATAAACAGCCTTGCTACCAGCTACCACTGTACAGACTGACTAATTTGGGATGATATAGCTGTGTGTAAGTCAATATTATTCCTAATTTAATGTTTTCAAGATATTATTAAATAATATTTCACAAAAGATTAAATATGACTCTATAATTAACTCTAATTATTTTCATTTCATCATAATAAACATAGATAAACAGAGTTTAAATAACAACAGAAAATTAAACCTCTGTTTATCAACTCTTCAAACTTGTTAGTTTAAAACTTCAATCAAAATATTTTTAAATGTCAACTCGTGCACATTGCATTTTAAATGTACGTGATTATAAACGCAGCAATGTAAATTACCCCAAAGCTTTTTATTACCTTCGAGATTGTGGGTAATAAAGTCCACTTGTTTTCACAAAGCCGAGGCTTAAATGCCTTTGTGAAACGACACTCGCTGGTTTTCTGTTTTATTTCTTTTAACCATAACTATATTTTTCACAAAGCGGTTGGCATTACTCATTTTTTTTACGTGTCAAGACGCGAAAAGATTTATTAACATAATATTGACTTGTGTTCCATATGTAATTCTTAAACTATTTTTAAAAGAAACAGAGCCCTAATTTGATTAGTTTTGGTTATTCCTTGTTAATTTGTATCAGGTAACATATATATAAAAAAAAAAACAAAGGCAATAAGAACAATGTGTAAACTGCATAAGTTAACAAGCGTTGCAAAATTTCTTAACTTTTATTCTTTTAACTGATATCTTGTAACGCTCCAACTTAGCTGTCGCTTTTTTATCTCTTATAAAGACAACGCCCGCACTAGGAATGTCGTAGAATTGTCGCGGGGCACTTTTCAGAGATATATGAAACGGACACAAGGAACACCCAACTCAGTTGTGAATCACACAAAGTGTTGTCCCATGTGGGGATCAAATTCACAACACTCAGCACAGTAAGAAGCGGCGCGGTGTGACCGCTTAAACCACTATACCCTATCCGTGCAGTCAATTTGCCCGTGCGTTAAATTACCATAACATTTACATCGTTAGTTTTCTGAATGGGGCTCGTGCTCACAATCACTAAATCATAAGCCAAGCATACAACATTCCACTATCATTACTTTCAATCCCATTTGATAAAGTTATAATTTTGAAATATACACACGCTTAATCTTTTAAATAGTGTTGTAATGTCATCTGTAATTACCGTTTTTCTCTCTTACGATGAATAATGATAAATAAGTCTTTTGCAATCGACTTACATCTTAGATTTAATATATGCCTTCATTCTTTGCCCTTCCTCCTTAGTAGGAGATGCCACTCTATTTGATATCTAAGTATGACGTACTATCTAAAGTTTTAAAAAACTATAATTCTTTGAATAAAAAGATTTCTGCTATGGGCTACTTATTTAAGTGAGAAGAAAATAATTGTATCGTGTTTCATTGCAGTATTATATCTGATCCATTTTTCAGGGTTCTGTAGTAAATAAGACTTGCTTATTTTTTTAAGCCACCACATTTACCTGTCACACTTGATAAGCGGTATCCTTGTTAAAAATATTTATTCTAAATATATATAGTGTGGTCAAATTATGTTTCTTTCAGGTCCATAGCAATTCTTTATTTTTTTATTACATACCATTTATATAACATAATGAACTACGTAAATTTTAATTTGAAAATAAGTCATAGAATAAAATAACTCCTGTTAAAGACTAACATAATTAATTGTCGGCGCTTTGCCAAGATGTATGTAAATTTCACTCAAACTTCGACCAACACTAAATTAAATTCAGTCGCTAAGTTTATTAAAATGGACGAAACTTGAAACTAGTTTTAACACTTATTATTTGGTTTAGTAAATATCAGATGCAAATAGATGGACTTTATTATTTGCTATATTTTACAACCATACCATAGAATATCCTTGAATCCACTTAATTTACTTCTAAGAATCTAAATAATTGCTGAATCAAACTGGTGGTTCGATTTCAAAAATTATCGTACCTATTTATGAAAATATTTTTTCGATTTAGTTGTTAAATAACATAGGTTAATAACCTTTTAAAAAAGTATCGCCAATTTCAATTTGCCTATATTTTCCTTGTAAATATAAATTGAATTATTCATTCCCTAATTTTCACCCTTTACAAAGCATTTGTTCTTCAAATTTGAATGGATAAATAAACTTCCCTTTCAAATAAAAATCAATTTTCCAAATTGGTGTGTAATTGACGGATTTCTGACGTAACAAACATAAAAATATATATATATCTAAATTAATTTTCTTTTTCTGAAGCCGGTTAAGAAAATACATATTTTTCCCGAAGAATCATGAGAATGAGTCACTGGTGAAAACAAGATTACGTTCAAACAAAATAAAATAGAATATGACACCCCAGGGTAGGCTTTTTGATGCCTTTTTCTATATCAAAGAAAAATGCTTGCTAAAATACAAACAACGGTAATTAATTAGTAACTTTATCCATACCGTGTCATTAAAAGTTTGACAATTCTAGAGACACTCGAGAGAGCAAATGACTGTTTTTATGAGCGCTAACAGTTTTGTGCTTGTGACAGAAAGTACCAAATATATCCGTCTTCATCATCATCAACAGCCTATACTAGTCCACTGCTGGACATAGGCCTCTCCTTAGAAAGGAGGTTTTGGCCTACTATAGCACGCTGGCCATATACCAGACGGGTTAGTATAGGGTTTGTTTCAAGTTTTCCTTCTCTTAATAATAATATATCCGTAATCAAATCTCTTAATCTCCACCAAAGAGAGGACTACCACATCGGTTCATATTTGTATGCAAAAATACTTAAAGCGAAAGTTAGTTACCTTGCCCTCACAATTTTCGAATTACGCATTGGTTTGGAGAGACGATCCTTTGCAGGTGCCAAGACTATTTATTGTTCCGCTTGACTTGACCTGCTTACAATTGGAGCCCTATTAGATCACTACGTCTGACTGTGTACCAACCGCATGCAACGTGTGCAACGTCGATTTGTTAACTAGCCTTAACTCGAGAACAATGTTGGCGGGTTTATTGATCTAGTGGTTAATGATCTTGATTGCTATGCTGGAGGTCGTGGGTTTGATTATCACCCAGGAAAAATAAATGAATAAAAGCCTTTTTTTTATCAGCAGTCTGGTTACCATAGTACAGGCTCTGCCAAATTTGGGATCAAACGGCCGTGTTCGAGATGTATGAGGTTATTACGATTCATTATTATTATTTATGATTCATAGTGATGGGTATTTCGAGACTAAAATAAATCCGGTACAACTTAATCTTTTATGGATCTAATACAAACTGACTTCTGATATTTATTTAAATACCAGTGTTCAGCATCGGACTATTAAAGGCTGTTGATATGATGATATGTAATAAAAAGTAAGAAATAAATTTTAGAAAGAAAAAAGAAGAAAATTACTTGACAGAAACCCTATACCAAACTCGTCTGGTCAGCGCCAAAACTTCCTTTCTAAGGAGATTCCTATGTCCAGCAGTAGACTATTAAAGGTTGTTGATGATGATTATGAAACAAATTTTATTACTTTCATTTGAGGAGAATTTAGTTGTCAATAGAACACAATATGAGATTATCTTTTAAATCTTTATATTTCAGAGACTGACTGAAACATGTCCGCCTCTGACCATAGCCAGTGCAACCTAGTTGAAATGTCATGCAATTCAAAGGTATATAATACCTATTAAGTATTATAATAATGGCTGCCTACGAAAAACGTTTGCACTGTTTGGTATTATAATATAAAGAAACCCTGAATGTTTATAACTCTCAAATATCTTTCGCTACGCAAAATGATTAATTAATTACCTTCCTAATGAGGGTTCACGTCAGTCAGGCTGACTGTCATAAGAGGAAAAGCCAGAACCAATCCGCAATGAAATAAAGGATTGCGTGAAAGAAGATATCGATTGATCAAGAAGAATTAAAGATGATAACTCACTGCACCGACCGCAAATAAATTTGAAAACGTATTAAGTAAAATCGTTTGAAGTAGACCTATATATAAGACCAATATAGATTTAGTCTTAATATGTACACAGATATCGTCCATCATGTTATTATGCATATCAATGAATATGTTACGTGTTGTCTTGCGTTCAATCAATTTTCATAACAATCATTAGATTACCGATTTGAATCGGGCCGGATTTGCATTAGCGTAGCAACTGACATCCTATAATTTGCGTTATAATAGTAGCACTAGCAATAATACAATATGCATTTAGATACAAATATTTACATATTTAAATACTGACTTTATCTGCATGCTATAATATTGTTCTGCATCATTGATGACTGGTTACCAAAAAGCTGCTAGTATTGTCCTTAAAGGATGATACAATTCTCTATGTAGGTGAAGGGCTTATACGATACTTGGGTTGTAAAATAAGTAGTCAAGCTGACAGTATTTTAATCACAAATCTCTACAACGCTTCTTCCAGTCGCCTTGCTCACCGGGTATAAGAATAGCTTACTATAAAGTAAAAAAAAAACATATCCCGTAAAAATTATCATAAAAATAGTTTAAAATGAACTCGCTTCCCGCCCCTTTTCCGCTAAGATCTTTCAACCTACGCAACAGATTTTATTGCGGAGAAAATAAGAAAATTTTAAAGATTTGTAATGTAATGTCGTAACAAACATGATTTTGTGCGCTTACATTGCAAACGCTGGCTAAGATAAGCAGGCTGGCAGGTTACGAGATAGATTAAAATAATATACTAGAATAGAATAGAATAATAATAATAATAATAATCTACCACATTCACACAACGCCATCTAGTCCCAAACTAAGCAGAACTTGTACTATGGGGACTAGACAACTGATATAAATACATATATACTTTTTTTTTGTAAATACATACATATTATACATAGAAACACCCAAACCAAATCAAACATTAAATGTTCATGCACACAAATGCTTGACTTTGGAATAGCAGTCCGTTACACAAACCACTACGCCATTCGGTCGTCAAAATGGTATTGTATTTCTTCAAGAGACCTACAAAAACGTGAACTTTGGTATAAGACTATCTCCAAAGGATATCCCACAGTAACCATTTTATCTTTAACATCTAACAAAAAAAATGGGTTACTTACGAAGCTATTTTAAACAATACTATATTATTCCTTATCCAATTATATACATTTAATACATTGTGCATTTAATGTAATCGAAATTACTTTACCTTTACAGCATAGCATTAAAATGAATATCTTAGCAGATATCAGAGATTTAAGATGTGGGGACAGAGCGGCTGTCGCGTCCTCACCGTCAGCTGAGCAGAGCAGTGCAGAACGTGCCTATGAATATAGTATATTAAGATATCCTATAGTCTAATCATAATAATATAATAATAAATTTCTAAACACTGACACCACATTAGTATCTACACCCATCTACACCCGTGCGAAGCCGGGGCATCAAGAGTCATTAAATTTTCTCACAATTTTTCAAAATAAGCAACTTTATGCCTTCAATTAAAACCTTTGCATAACAACCTGTGGGAACAATGCGGTGCGTGACGTCACAATAGCACCCCATTACTACGACATCAAAGTGCACTAGACACCATTACGGGCATGATCATTAATGAGAAGGGTTCATCTTCACTGCCGCTTGAAATTAATTAATTGATTGTATTGTCTACTTATGTTATCTACAGTTTAACGCAAATAAATGTAACACAACCCTCTAGTTTTGAAACTTATTATATTGTGTAACTTCCATTCATTCTATCAACTTGTAGTTATCTATGATCGCGTAAATATTCGTTGTTTAGGCATTTTTATGGTGTAGAGGCGCAAATGAGCAGGGTCACGCGATGGTAAGGAAGTACCAACGTATAATGACACCTGCAACTCAAGAGTCACAACCCTTTTAGTCTCCGAGGATCAGGGAAACAAAGAGAATTTGGGCCCGGGGCACGCCGTTATCGCGGCGGTAAGACCCGTTATAGAGGATTATCTCGAGAGGCATCACGAAACCCTCTCATACCGACTGACGCAGGTGATCACCGGGAAAGGATGCTTCGGAGATCACCTGTATCTGATCCGCAAGAAGCCAACGCCTGAGTGCCACCACTGCGATGGCCGGACCGTGGACACGGCGCTCCACACGCTGGAAGAATGCCCGGAGCGGGTGGAGCAAAGGCGTTGACTCGTGGCGGTCGTCGAAGTGGGAATTCTCTCACTCGGTAACATGAATACCGCTTTGGTACGGAGCGAGAGTGCGTGGAACTCCGTCTTCTCCTTCTGTGACCAGGTCATGCTTGCGAAGGAGATGGCGGAGCGGGACTAAGAGAGGTTCAGAACTTTCGGTTCGTCGCTAAATCCCCTGAAATTACTTTAAAGATCAGAAGCTCTTAGTCTTTGAGGCTTTAGCCTAGTAACTACGACTAATTTTCATTTTATTGTTAACTCTTTGATCGATATCTCTTATATGTTGTCGATATTTCGCAATTATTTCCTTTTCAATGGATGCTGCTTCAATTAGTCTTTAATAATTTTCAAATTCATTCAATTGTAACAAAAAATAAGCTAAAGCCGTATCTATATGTATTTAAAGTTTAATAAAATGACTGACTGCCTCGTTCATCATATAGGGTGCGTACGCGACTGCTATGCTGAGGTCTCGGGTTCGATGCCCGGGTCGGACCAAATATGTGATCTGCAAAATATTTGTTTCGGAGTTTGGGTGTTTTCAATGTATAATATATTTATATACATATTTATACTTATGTATGTATTAACAAAAAAAAGTATATAATATTCTATCAGTCAATCTAGTTTTCATAGTACAACTCTGCTTAATTTGAAACTAGATGGAGTTGTGTGTTAAATGTCCAAAATATTAAAAAAAAAACAGAAACCTCAAAAGCACATCGGATGTGTTAAATAAGTACGTATTTAAAGTAGAATGAATGTTTTTGTTATAGACGACGGGCAGACGGGTCACCTAATTTAGTGACTACAGCCGCCCATGAACGCCTGCGGTTGTGCGAAGCAAAAAGTGTATTTAAAAGGGCACAGTGGAGGAGTGCCAATCATCCAAGTGATGGGGATGGAAATTCTAACGTGTGGAAATGGCGGAAAGTTACGGCCGGTATTTGTCCTAACAATTCCTCGGAGCACTCTCCATGATATGTACGATAGAAAATGCAGAGTGAAGCTACATGTATACGTAACGTCGAGGGATCAATCTATCAAGCTATTGGCGATTCGAATCACTCTTCATTGGATGCGGTCCAAAGGTAGAAGCTGGTATTGGGGTGCCCCTGAATAGAGATGAGAACAGTATTCCATATGCGCCTTGCGCCTTGCGCCTTATAGAGTTGAAAGCGGTGGGCCGGAGTGAAATACTGGCTTGATCTGTTCAGCACAACGACCTTACGCTCTAAGTAACCCCGAAACTGGACTTCGCTGGATATGTCGATGCCTAGGATTCTGATATTAGCTGGGGCAATCAAGAAGGTGCTTTCAAACCGAGGGTAATACGATGAACGGTATCTTTTTTGTGGTGAATGCGCAAACCTGTGTCTTTTTTTGGGTTAAAAAGGACAAAATTTAGTCGACCCCAATCTGTAACCTCTGCTAAGGAATTTTCAATTTCAGTTTGTTTCGACTCTCGATGATGTTTTCCCGAGAAATATTGGGGCAGCCGGTATTAAGGGCATCTCCCGTACTAGTTCTAGTAGTAATGCTCCTCGTTTGCAACATGTCATTGAAATGCAGAAGAAACAGTGTGGGTGAAAGCACACACCCAGCCACCGGAATTTTTCATACTACCCTCAAATCTTCTCATCTCCAGCTAAAAAAATATAATTTTTCTTCAATTTATATACGGATAAGATATGATGAGAGTCAGCTTCAAGAATATTTATCATGATCGAACCAGAGTATATAGCAGGTATAGCATGGTGACAAAGGCATGGTGAAGAAAGAAAAGTTTTAATTCAAATGATGACTTACTTAGACTGAGTCTCAAATAATGACTTCTGCCTAAACATAAGCCTACTACTTGAAAAGACTCCACTTGAAAAAAACCCTAAAGGCTTTTATATACTCATAGGCTTTTAAAATGAGAAGTCTTTTTAAACCCTCCTTCATTAGCAGAGCTCTAAAAAAGGACCAATAGGCTTAAATTTAGGGCTAAAGGCCCTTGGAAACACTACCTGTAATTGGTTACAATTTTTGTTTGTTCTTCTTAACCAGCTTTGAAAACAACAAGTAAAATCATATTACATACGAAAATTGTCTCATCCATTCAGGAAATGAAAACATTATTCAACTCTAGAACATCTTGGAATGGTAACTTAAAACAGAATTACGGTCCCTGTCCGGGTCGCTATTTTTCATTCTCTCACACACTGACTGAAAATGCGAGCATTTCTCTAAATGCTATTCTTAACAGCTACAATGCCACTGAAAAGGCGACCGGTAACACAGACGAATATATGCAATACATTGAAAACGATATTTTTGTGCATAAAAAAAAATGTTAACAATTCTCTTTTTTTTTTATATTTGTTTGTTCTTTAAAATTTTCTTACATTTAATGTGTTGTATTCTATAAAAAAGTGTTGCGGTTATAAAAAAGCTTCACTGCGCACTGTGGAATTGTAGTGATCCTTGCATGACAATGTAAGTTTAACTGTACACGTATACTAAATTTAAACCCCCGCTTACGTAATATATAATTCTTAGTTCAGGAATTTACGAGCATAATAGATATCACCACATTTTGACTATGGTCAGTACGTGTAAGCTTGGACAGGCCGTAGGCACGGTCAGTACACGTGCACTGCAGTGGTGGTCACACAACTAAAAGATATGTGGTAACTATTAATCACCTCAATTTCCAGACTCCCAATCCCCGTCCTCCTAACTTTGAATTGAAGAATTATAAGTGCGGTAACGCACTTATGTCTCATGTGTTGTAGGTGTCTATGGAAGGAGATCGTCACTTACCATCAGGTAGCCGATCTGCTCGTTGCCCCATGTTATGCTTAAAATGCTATTGCCCCTATATTATGTCCACATCACATATTATCACATCAACAGCCTCTCATAGTCAACTGCTGAACATAGGACTCTCCCTAGAAAGGAGATTTTTACCTACTATACCAAGCTGACCAGACTTGTTAGTATAGGGTTTATTTCAAGATTTACTTCTCTTTGCAGTGCTGTTGTCCTGCGTAGTTTTCTCCCTTAGTCGGGTTACGACACCCACGGAATAAATAGGGGCGGTGACACTTTATTTTCTTTATCGGTCAGTACAGGGACTATTATGAAAAATTATCTGCTATGTAAAAGCAAATTATGAGCTATATACTGCATTTTTTTTTGTAGTTATTTATTCTGCTATCACACAAAAGAAGATGACTTGAACAGATTTAAATAGAAAAATGAAGTTCAGCATCCAGTTTATAGTGTATCACTCCTTCTGCATAACCACACTATATATTACAACATAGTCAGGTAGCATCGGCCGGGACATGCGTCAAGCGGTTCGATAACCGGTTTCCTAGTCATAAATAGTATTGGGCAATTGTTTATTCTAATCATAAACATTCGTTTTGGTTTTAATTTGTTTGTGAATGTGTGTTAATAGATTGCTCAAAAGTGATTCAACGTCTAGACAAACCTGACATTTTCACTGGCATTTTGAAATTGGATTTTTATTGGCTATAGATCGTAAATAGAATTTTTTACCTGTTTTAACTGCAGCATCATTTGTTTCGCCGTTAAAACTACGATTTACTTTATTTTCTAAAATCACTTCAATACCATATATAATCGTGTAGTAAGTAAATTTATATTTTTAGTTTTTAAATATATAGATTATCATAAGAAGATAATTTAAAAAGACTTGCTGCAACCGTAGGACCTACGATGATAAAGGTTAATACTGTACTGCCTAGCTGCTGAAATTACATAGATCGCCATAGAAATAATTAAGGCCAAGAATTCTGCCTTGCAGTACAGCCTAAGTAACTCTTACATCAAAATTTAGGTGTTCTTTAAGTCGTCGGCCAACGACAGAACTTTGTAACCCAAATCATCATCAATAGCTTTTACTAATCCACTGCTGGACATAGGCCTCTCCTTAGTAAGGAGATTTGGGCCTACTATACCGCTCTGGCCAGACAAGTTGGTACAGGGTTTGTTTCAAGTTTTCTCATATTAATTGAAATTAAATGTGTAATCCAATCCTAAGGCGTTCTTAAAAGTTTATTTTACTTTAAATTATATTTATTATTATTATATTGTTTCTAAAATATTGGAGGCGTTTGATTGTTAATTAAGTAACTAATTCTATTAATTTATACAGTTCAATGATTTAGCCTTGTAGTAACAGTGATTAAAATACATAACTTGGAGTTTAAGTATCAAACACTTAGTTCTAAAATCCTTTAAGCGACTTTGAAGAATCTCGAGATCTCTTGAATATATTAATACACAGTATTTCAAAGCAATTAGTTTAATTTTAGTTAAGAAATAGAGTATAAAATAGTGGCAAATGTACATTTATGCTAATTCATTCAAATAATATGCATTATAATATTTATTCAGTCTTCGTCTAGTCCTAAAATAACCACATTTTCAATAAAAAATACATGGTACCTGTATATTTTCCATTATATTTTATGTTTGGTATTTTTATAACTATATTACCTAAAACTGTTATTGGTTTAAGGGATGGTTATCTTGACTGGTATGTCAAGGGTTTCATTTCGCATCCAGGAAAAATGGTTGTGTGATGAGTACGATCATTTAATTTATGTTCGGGTGTAATTTATATTAGGTCTTTACCTATGAAATTGCCCTTTTGTATGCAATAAGTGAAAGTATGTACTTATTCAATTTTTTTTATTTCTGTTATTCGAAGTAATCACTCATGCAATCGACGCATCTTTGCCAACGCATTGGCAGTTTATTGATGCCCTTCTTGTAAAAATCAGCTAGACGGGAGGCAACAAACTCTTCAAAGGCATTTTGTACTGCCTCTCGGGAATTGAATTTTTTACCCACTAAAAAGTTGTCTAAATTTTGAAAAAAGTAATAGTCGGTAGGTGCAAGGTCTGGTGAGTATGGCGGATGAGGGAGAGCTTCCACCCCCAGCTTATGCAGCTTGGTCGCGCGTTGTCGTGAAGGAGCAGTGGGGACGAATAATGTATATGGCAAAACAACGTTGCCATATACATTATTTCTAAAAATTTTGTCAAAAAAATAATAATTGGGGTATGAAAAATAGATGTTGGCCGATTTTTAGATACCCGATATGCACACAAAATTTCACGAAAATCTGTAGAGCCGTTTCGGAGGAGTTCAACTTCTAACACCGTGACACGAGAATTTTAAAAATTAGATAAATAATAAAATAAAATTGTCGCTGTATTTCTCAACCAAACAATACACGCACCTGAAGAATAAGAAAAATACATGACCAGCCTTGGTGTCTTTTAATTCACATCCCTAATGAAGACAAAACATTCAATTCAATTAAGTGAATTCAATACATATATACGAGAGGATATTGCGTTCGCGAGATAAAACTTAAGGGAAATGGGTGCGCTTAATCCCAAGCAAGTTCCTCAGATTTATTGCCCACTATAAATTCACTAAACTCATTGTTTCTACGTTCCTTCACACCTTCTAGCTTAGCCAGCGTGAGATTTTACTTTTTCTATTTCACTCCAATAGTGAGTGTAATCTCGGTCATCTGTTACTACTATCTTCATTTTTCCTCAAATTTAAGGAGGATGAGAATATTATTATACATTACACATTTTTTTTTTTAAACCTCTAAGACGTCGGACTCTCGTTACTAGGCAAACGTGTCTTAAGAAAACCTATTATTTTGACATTGCAAACAGACACTTCAATTTTATTAATTTTTATAGATAATACTTGAAGAGTAGATGCCATTTTCTTCTCACAAATAGGATAGAAGCATATAAGATCATTCAAAATATATAAATATCTAATTCATTAAACACTTTTTTTTAAGTAACCCCATTTTCTTTTTAGTTGTCTGGTTAAAGACTCTGATCTTACCCAGACAGCCAGTTCGAGTTAGAATAAAGGTTACTCGAGCTATTGTTTACTCGATATATGGCTCGTAGATGAAAATATCTGTTATACTTCTCAAGTATACCTACCTCGAAACTGCAACTACAATCTAAAGAATTAATATAAGATGTACCAGTAGATACCAGGATCTGTGATGAAATGAGGATGTCCACAAACCGCTTTATATTCAAAAAGAAGGTACACGCTCTCCTTCTTAAAGAAATGGCAGAACGGTCTAATCCATAGTTAAGTATACCTCATATTCAGGTTTTCATAGTATACGAATAAGATATGTCTATGTATCTATATAAATATACTTGTATATATGTATGTAGTGTATGTATCTCCATCGTTACCTGAATACCTCGTACCCCACTTCCGTTTCCTATGCTCCAATCACGATCGAAATCTTCGATCAACCAACAAAATGTTTCTTCTATGCCCCCCTCACACCTCCAACTTCATCAACTCCTTCTTCTACGTCCAGTCAGTTCTTCTCTGGAATGCCCTCCCTGCCGAAATCAGGATGTCAACAAATCGGCTTGCATTCAAGAGAAAAGTGCGCGATCTTCTTCGGGGTGAAATGGCGGAACAGTTACAGCGCTAGTACCCGACTGAGTATTTATATATTTTATTAAATTTATGTAGGTTTATTTATGCATATGTGTTTTATATTGTGTATGTTTCTGGACCTAAAATATGTTAAATTTCAAATTTTATTTTGCACCTACCGCATCATATTTCTACTTCACCTAAAGGTTGACTGGGAGAGAATGCCTAATGGCATTAAGTCCGCCTTTGTACAATATGTCCATTAAGTTTAAAATAAATAAATATATGTATGTGTATCTATGCGTATTTATGATGTGTAAGTGTAGTATGTATGTATATGTTTATATATGTAGTGAACAGTATATATTTTCATTGTACATTTAATATTATGATGTAACCTCTGTGCACCTACCTTACAAGATTTCTACATCACCCAAAGGTTGACTGGAAGAGAATGCCCTGGGCATTAAGTAAGTCGATGTGCAAAAGTGCATAAAGATAAATAAATAAATAGACACATGTAATAAGTGTATATTCCTAAAAGACGAGTAAAGCACATGACAGTCTTCTAAATTTGAAAATGTCAGGTGTACTGTTGGATCAGGCAGGTCGTACACTTGTTTTCCACCACATCACATAGATTTTTAAATGCTATAGACTATACCATAGATTTTATAGTATAGTCTATACACTCTATAGTGTTACATATTAGTGCAGTTGCAGTGCAGTACAAAGAACGGTCTCATGCTACTAAGTTATTATTGCCCCTTTTATCAAATAAGGTTGAAAAGAGACAATGAACATTCGTGGTAAATAAACAGAATGTGATGAACAAAATGTAAGAATAGTTATATATAAGTGAACTTATCCTAGTTTTAACCGTTAATAAAAAATGACGTCATTCACAATCATCGAACATACTTCAATGCCATTTACTTTATAAACCCGAAATGCACAGGAACTAATAATGTTGATTAGTATTTTAACGATTTCCCTAATACCTTTTTCGCGGTCCCCACATACAATCACCTACCCTGCACTCTGCTGGTCAGAGGATTCCATTTATGAGTTGAAATTACTCCCGTTCCTCCACAAAACTTTCTCATATAATTCTATTGTATCGATATATTTTATACCAATCTCTATATGTCATGTGTGTCAATGACATTGTCGAGATTTGACACGCAGAGAAATAAGTTTTACGACAATTTGTTTTTATTTTCGTATGAAAGCCGATAAATCCAATACACAATGAAATAGGAATTCGATTGAAAGCACGCCTGGTTTACGCTAAGCCAATAAGTTATAACGCTATTATCCCTTTATGGTGGTTTAATAGAAAAGGTTATTCAAATAGTAAAAATATATACAGTTGTGAAAAAAAAACAAAAACTTCAAAACTCAAATTGCTTTCAGAAGTTCAGACTCTCGGAACGGCAGACTAGACACAAGTGTGATAGAAATTTGTTGTGTACTACTAAAAATTCAGTTAACAAAACAGCCACATGTTTACATAGGCGAAGACATGGACACACAGACATAATTTCAAAATAAATATACCTAATTAGATGATAAACTTAATTATAAAATTACAATAATATGTTTTTAATGTTGCTAATTATATACTGCATTGCATAAGTAACTACAAAAGTACTATAAAACTTTATGTTTAACGATTGTATCTTGTGATTTTCGGTAAAAATTAGTTATCTATGAGAATAAATAAAAAAAGAGATTATACTGCCTTTACGATTACTTTTGTAAATCCTAAGTTAGCAATGAGTGTTAATAAGTGTTAGTTTCATAAATATTTAAAGTAATAAATGTGATATTAATAAAAGATATAAAAAGTTTCGGTTTTATATAAAAAGGTTATGGATTACTATCTTTACTCAAAATACAGTGAAACTTGGTTAAGTTTGACCTGGATAAGTGAGAAACCTCCATAACTGGAACTCATCCTAAGATCCTCGCGCCTTGATAATCGCGCCTCTAGAAATGATCTGTATTCTGACCTCTATTAATGGAACCCTCTGTAAATGAGACAGATATTTATTCATACCTGGATATCTGAGACACTGGGTAAGTGGAATTCCTCTATAAGTAAGACAAATTTGCAGGTCCCTTGATATCACACTTAACCAGGTTTCACTGTATATCTCGTTTATAAGACTAATCGAACTAAAATTATATCCTTACCCACAGACTCACGTCAAACTTTGTCAAGGGTAGACAATTTAAGTTACTCGCAAATTAACGCAGTAGACGCGGGTCTGTTTTAAAATATGCACATGAAAATTGTTAATGAAGGCCTAATGTAGACAGAGGTCAAGCGAGATAATATTTGAAAGGGTTTTGTATGATGACATTTGTTTTTTTTTGCGATGGAAAGAAGATCTTTTGTATGATAATTTTAACAAAACCTTAGTACGCAGGTAGCTTTATTTCTTAAATATTCAAATAACAGGTTTTTTTTGATTATAAATATAACTTTACATCAACAAGACGTTGTACACGCCTTGTAATTAATTTGAAAGATATTTTATCAAACATACTTATACTGTATATTAGGTATGTCACATACAAACTCTAGAGCTCAGAGTGCGTTCATGTGAAATAAGTTTCGTTAATATATAAGTGTATTCAATATATACTTCAAGTGTTTTTTTGTTGTATATTGCCATATCAGTAGGCTCACATTATTATTTATACTTTTAAATTAAATGACAGTCAGAAAAAACTAATATATAAAAAAATAAGTAAAAGTAAGTAAGTATAGGTAGGTAGGTATACTATAAAACCATGGCATTATAAATGTATAAATACAATTGGTATTATAATGTACGCATTGAGTCAAAACTGCGTACCTAGTCTAATTAGTAAAATATTTATTCCATAATTTACGATTAGATCCATTTATTCAAATCAAGACTAGAGAGTTATCACGCACCGCTTGTTAACAATCCACAAAAAGATTTCTGATGTCACGTCGTGCGCCAATTTTGCTGTTCACGCTCCGCTTGCTATTCGTACAAGTGATAAATGTCGTTGATTTGCATGAATGAAAGTTCCTAGGCATAACCGAACTTAACAAAAATATTTAATATCGCTTCGTAAAAACTATTTGTGTTAGTAGTGAAGGTAATAATATAGTTATAGAGTCGAAATTTTTTTTACAGACTTTGTAAATCGTTATAAAATAAAGCAAATTTAAAGAAGAAAACAATGATTTATGTCTATTAACAGAAACGCTGTTTTAAACAATTCAAATGTAAAAACTTCCTTCTTATACATTTCATGGATTCGTCTCTTATATTCGACTTCATAGAAGTAATGTGATTTGACGGCTCGTATGGCGTAGAGGTTTAAGCGGTCGCCACGCTCACTACTACGCTGAGTGTTGTGGGTCCGCTCCCCACAAGGGACGACACTTTGTGTGATCCACAAATTGTTGTTCTGAATCTGGCTGTTCTTTGTGTCCGTTTCATGTATGTTTGTAAAGTCACAGGATTTCTTCCTAGTGTGGGAGTTGTCTTTAATAAAAAAAAAAAACAAAAGCAGGAACAAATAATATCTTTCAAGTACTTTTCTGCCTTTGACTGTAGTCCAAAATTATTTAAATAAGGAAGTCGCACTTATTTTCCCCTCTAAAAAAGGATCAGACTATACTAGAACTGCAACTGTATTAGATTTATTTTGTTTTACGTAAAAAAATTATTACTTCATAACAAGTCTCAGAGTATTGATTTCCAAGGTTAATTTAAATCCTGAATGATCAACTAACGCGTTTGTAATTACTAATCAAATAAAATGTATTTTCCAATTCAAACTCAATAAAAGGCTAGAAAATACGCCAGCTGTGTATTGTTTGCATTAAACAAATATATATATATACCAACTAATTTTAATCAGGTGTAGTTTTTTTTTGTATGGTTCGTGTGGTGACGTATTAAGAGTGTCATTCATCCCGTGGGTGTCGTAAGAGGCGACTACGGGAGGAAACTACGCAGGACAACAGCACAAACCCTATACCAATCCGTCTGGCCAGCGTCGTATAGTAGGCCAAAACCTCATTTCCAAGGAAAGGCCATGTGAAGCAGTGGACTATTAAAGCTTGGTGATGATGATGATGGTAGAATAATTCTTTTTTCGTAGATGATTACTACACAGAAGAGATCGAATGTACTTGACATCACGTGTTTTAACTTCCTATACATGTATAATTTAAGTAAAGATAAGTATTCCAAAAAATGTTACTGCGTACTTGTGCGCTGTCCACAATATAACTTACTTTTAATTCTATTTTCAAGAAATTTGGAACCTGGAACAGTAAACAATAGAGTAAATAGGTTAATCTATTACTCTATTTCTCCCTTTAACACTCTCTGTAATTAATCTAGTTTCAATCAATTTTGTCTGTCTGTGCGTCTATTTACTGCTTACTTCCGTTCTACTTATATCTTTCGCGTAGTCTGACCATCTTCTCTTTGACCGTTTACTACTGTTGTACGTATCATTTTCCGAATATTCTCTTGTAGTCTTAATGTCTATATAGATTCTATTCATATATTAATATATATATACTTCTAGTAGTTGTGTTGATACTTGTATACAGTACTTGTGTAAATCTCACAAAACTTAAAAAGAAACATAGTATGTATTCACATCGACTTACATTCCTTAAGAAAACCCTTTTTGAGAATTATCGAAGCCAACCTTCTCTCAGAAAATAATGCGAAGTCAATGCCTTATAAAAACTATATTACTTTATACTCGATATAACGTAAGCAAATAACTAAGTAGGGGCTCCCTCAAAGAAATCCCTGAGGTTGGCCATAAAATACATTAGAGAGCATTAGAGTGTAAATCTACAATTTCGGAGGCTAGAATTGCTATAATCTATCTCTATGCTATATGCGGGCTGCTATAATCCTTATATAAATATATCTATGAAAGAGCTTATGGAGTTCAGAAACATCCATAAAAGCAAATTACAATCGTGGGAGGCTATTAATTACAAAAAGACAATTCAAATGTAATTGATAGTTCTAAAGATTAGTGCAATTATTTAAGAAAACTCTTCTGCCTTGTTCTTGTATTAACACACCTAATACATATAACATTCGTTCCGTTACAAGAAATAAAATTGGTGTCCAAGTGTTTACAGATACAGTCCGTATTTTCATCATATAGGCAATACGCCTTTTAGCAATATATTGTTGTAATAATAAGTATTAGTAATTAACTTGAGAACTTGAAGTAAAAATCTAAAATCTTACTAAGCCTGTCAAAACAAATTATATAAACTCAAACTTTTTTGGGGTGGGGTTTATTATTAGCTACTGTAAGTTCTACAATCAACAACTACACTACACTTACTTGGCTTCTTCATCATACGAGGGTTGCAATTTATGTATAGCGGAATAACAAAGTGAAACAAAGATACAGTATTACAGTTTAATTGATTTTAAAAATATTCGCCATGATGATCAATTCATTTTTGCATACTGGCTGCATGGCGGATGACCCGTTAATTCGACCTTTTGATCTTCTAAATACTGAATTATTTCGGCCGATGTTTGGCAGCTAGCATTGTCGTGACGAAGAAGGATTCTGCGTTGTCGGTTATTCTATCTTATTTCTTCAAAGATTTCTATCAAACAAATTCTCGTGTACCATTCAGAAATAACCGTTTTACCATCCTCTATTGGCACTGTAACCTCATGTCCATTTATACCAAAAAAACAAGTGACCATTTGCTTTAAAGTGCTTTTTGAACGAGTGACTTTTTTTGGATTCGGCTTATCTTGGAACACCCAAACCGTTGATTGTTATTTAGTTTCAGGATTATACGCATATATTCAAGATTCATCACCTGTGTAGATATCATAAATAGATTTTGACGCACCCTGATTGTGCTTTTGTAACATTTTTTTACACCAATCGAGACGAGCCCGATTTTTGAAAATTCTCAAGTTGTGCGGCTTCCAACGTAAACAATTTTTTTACAGCTAAAGTTTGTGTCGTAAATTTTATATACTCGCCATAGGTATTCTAAGAGATGCCTCTTACATCAATATTTTAAAGTACAACAACCGATTTAGGGCGACCTTCTTTAAATTCGTCCGTGAGCACAGACCGCCCTCGATTAAACTTGCTAAACCAGTGATGCAATGTTGTTTTTGATGGTGCTTCGTCCCCAAAAGTCAAAGTGGATGATCGATGCACTGTTTGTGAGTTAGCCCTCGCTGAAAATCGTAATAAATCAAAGCACAAAAAAATTCACGAGTAAAATACACAGTGATAAAGAGACGCAATTTTCAAAATGACGCCACAAAGGATAAACAAATGACAGCTACATGAAACAAATTGTATTATTCAGCTTAAGAGTTAAAGTTTTTAATGTTATAATTACTTTTTTAATATTGTTCTGTAACTGGCCAGTTCCGGATACATAAATAGCAGCCCTTGTATCAACTCCATGATGCTGAATTACAGTACTGTCATCAAAATTACATATAAATTATACAGTCTTGTTTTGATGCTATAATTAGAAGTAAGTTAAAATCAACAGCCAAGATTTGTTTCGATGCTTAGTTAGTTAGTTTGCTAGAGAAACAAGTAAAATCTTAAAATACGACACATTTTTTTTACATTAAGTACAATCGTAGCTACAGCCTCATAAATTTACTTTGTCGATTAAAAAAAAACACTGGAAATCACCTAATCAAAGTCTATCGAGAAAGTTAAACAAGAACAAAAAACTTTAGATTCAACATAATTTACAAACAAATCTTAGATTCTAATTCATTAAGCTCGGCGGCATTTGAAATTATTTTTATTTCCATAATATTAATGAAGTTAGAACCGAATAAACAACCCAACACAATTCTAAAAACTTTATTCATTCATCTATTGTTAGCTCTGTGATTTCCCCGGGCACATTTAGATAGAACGACTGTCTTCCTTATAACATTATTTCGTACCCACTCTCTCACACACTCAGTAGCTATGTTTTGTTTATAAGGAACCACATAAATCCTATTGAACCGAATGGAGAAGACAGCTTTATGCTAATGTGCCTTTATGTCGTATCAACTGTGAACAGAGTCATCGAAGCTTTATGGGCTTACAGTATTATCTATCTTCATAGACGATATTTAAATGTGGCGGCAAAACAGTAAAGCAACAAAATAACTAATAATTTTTATTATACTAAACTGTGAGAAATAATTATGAAAACGTTCTGACGATCTGTATTTCAATGATGTTTCAGGTTCTTCAGAAACAATTTCAGTACACTCAGTTAGTATTGTTGTCTCCTATCAAAGTCAATCCCAACGTTGGAGTGAAGAATGCGATGAAGAACTTATGTGAAAGTGTACAGATTGTGATAGGTAATGAGAGTAAATGAGAATAGAGAGTGGTTCTCTTTCATTCTACGTTTCTAGGGTTACTTACCTCTTTTGTATTTATTGATTAGTACCCAAGACTGACTTTAATTATTTAAACTGCGAAAATAAGTGTTTCGGTTATCATGTAACAAGTTATTTGCAATATTTGATTAAATTACTACCGAACTTAATTAAATACCGAATTCACTTGAAATCAAACACAAGAACCAAAGAAAACATTTAGCCGAATAGAATTAGATTTTCATATTAAAATTTTGCAATTTATTCAAAAACTACTGAACCGAATGGGGCTCAAAAAAACTGCTTTGATTTGTCTTTTTATTGCGTATCTTTTTCTCATTTGACTTTTTTTTTTTAATCTTTTACTCTTTTCGTGCAAGCCTGCAAAAAACCGGCCTTTAAACTCAGGATGTTATTTCTGACACTGTAATCTAACGAAAAAAATAATTAAAACCCAGGTTACATCAATTACTACTATCCGACTAATCTAGTACTTTTATTTGGAAGAGTAAGGAAACTGATATGTATATTTAAAGCGTTGTATAAATGTTTTCATTCCAAATTATAGATGTGATATAGCACATGTTACATAATAGCGTTAATTCCCATATACGAACATAATTATATATCACGGAAAGCAAAAGTTTAAAAGTTAAAAGTTCAGTCATAGTCAATAAAAGAGAGCACTTTTAAAAGAACCTGAGGTCAACAGGACTACATATGCAAGGATCTCAATCGATTGAAGAAGGGAGGCAAGCAGATCGGGAGAATACATTTTCTAAACGAGCGAACTGCGGTGCTTCGAACTCTATTTAAACCATTCTAAAGAGCATGTACTGAAAATGGATAGCTGTTACAAAAGTGCTGGTTTTTCTTCGGCATTTCCATTATGATTTTATTGGAATTCTGATTACAATAAACCAATTGTGGTGTTTATTTCGGTGTTTATTTATCTATAAAATAGTTTGCACATATTATTAAATTATGAGATACCAAGCAAGTGATGCAGAGATAAAAGATATTAGGAACAAATATGACTAGTTCTTGTAGGAGGATTTTATTTTTACTTTTGCGACCAGAATGAGGACATTTAACTAAATTATATTTATAATGCGATATCTGTTGCTCTACACAGTATAAATAAAGGAACAAACATTTTCAATTATCTCTACTCTTTATAATTAAAAAAGTTTACAACTTTGGAGGAAAATATGATC
This sequence comes from Arctia plantaginis, assembly GCA_902825455.1. Taxonomy (NCBI): domain Eukaryota; kingdom Metazoa; phylum Arthropoda; class Insecta; order Lepidoptera; family Erebidae; genus Arctia; species Arctia plantaginis. Next base: position 16,439,860 of record CADEBD010000171.1, on the reverse strand, counting down.
CCTTTGCCATGAAAGTATATTTAATTATAAAACTCAATTTTAACTTCAATAAACTTTTTATATTTAAAAAAATTAAAGCGGCCATAGTTGACATCAAAATTAATCCAGTGGAATAATTATGAAACTATGCACTCATAACTATTTATTTTAATTTTAAAATCCGAACAAATTTTGTATTGTTAACAGGTTAACAGGTTAACATTCTGGTGAGGTAAATTACCTCACCAGAATGTTCAATAGCATAGCTCTGCATCCTTTCAACTCTGCATTTCAAATAATATGAATCACGTAAATATCTTTCAAAAATATATTTTTTAAGATGCAATATTTTATAAACCTTTTAAATATATTCGTTATTTCTCATTAATCTCATATTTCGGATCTTTCGCTTAATATTCGCCATTAAATCAAAAACTGTAACAAAGACGAGCTGTTACCCTCATTTATAATTTGTATCATCCGTCTAAAATGTCAGAGTTGACATGGGTTGAAGCTAACCGCCATTGTCTGATTAAAATATTAAAAATTGAAAACAATAACTTAATTTTTATAATGCTTAAAGCTTTTTTTTCATTTTTTCTTTTCTTTCATCATTTTTTTTATAGGTGATAATTTTGGAATAATTAATACAGTTGGAGACCAAACTGCTGATAAACATATTATCGACATTCTTAACAATTATAAAATTAATTTATGTTATATCATTTAAGTGTTTAATAAATTTGAAAAAGATCACTAAATACATACATGTTATAGATAAATTACACACAGACAAAGAATTATCGTGCTCATCACACAATTATTTCGGGCATCTAATCCAAGTCCTCTAACACAAACTACAGACTAACTTCCCTATGTATTAACCCTCGATATAAATATACAATATTGCAATAACAGTAGATCAGCTATGGCGTGCATTAAAATAATAGCATTCACTTCCAGAACACGCACCTCTGAATTTTCAAAGTTTACTAATAATTAATTTCTAACATCGCCTCAATAGAAATTAATTATTCAGGTAAATATTATGCGGATAAGCTACGTAACTGACAAGTCTTCATTAATTTTGTTAAACTTATATTAGCCCATAGAGCGACGATTTCAGACCTCGCAGAGCTCTTGCCTGAAGGTTACCCTAGCAGAAGACCCAAGACGACGCAGTGTTACGACCCTCTCATTAAGATGGGCTCTCAACACATCATCCTCCTCGCCCTTCAGACATCGTAGTGGAGTCGCCTTGCTAAGCAGGTGGCCAAATCTTCTTGGTTTTAGAGGGATTTCTATTCTAGGGTACACCTGAGGCTCCAGCAACAAGACCTAGGGAATAAACACTGTTTTTTTCTTTTAGTCGGTTCAAGTCCGGTCCAGTCAATCTCCTTACAGTATGTTGAGACGACGACAAGACGTCAATATGATGCAGTTTTTTTTTCTAAACAGCATGGTGTAGACAGATTGGTGGTGACAGATTAAGAATACGGAGGGTCAACACCCTTCTTCATCGCGTGGGTGTCGTAAGAGCCGACTAAGGGAGCAAACTACCCAAGACAACAGCACTGCAAAGGGAAGGAAAAGCTGAAACCAACCCTATACCAACCCGTCTGGCCCGCGGGGCCTATCGAAGGAGAGGCCTATGTCCAGTAGTGCACTATGAAAGTTGATGATATTGAACTTGGCATAACCCCTTTAATAACTCACTCAGCAGTAGACGTGAAATGAAATGAAATGAAATTTTAAATAAAACACATTTCAAATAAGGAGCAGTGTTTCAATAATTGATATAATATAGTTGAATGTCAAAATAAAATAGTAGGTTCTATAGAGTCTTCTATGAAACAACAAATTTTGACGTCATACTTGCCTATCGTCAAAACAAAATTTAGTTCCCCAATTTTTAATAATAATAACAAACTAATCTAATGAAAAAAAAAATCGTACCGACTAATTAATATATATTTTAACCATCGACAAGTTTGATTGTTTTTTAATAATATACAACTATGGCATAAATATGATCGAAATTTAATAAATTTCTGACCGGAAGTGATATGCCAAAAAATCGAAGTCTTTTTATAAAGATTCCTTAAACAAATACACAGCTGCAGCAGTCTTAGTCCCACTTTCTTTATTCCTAACAATTTTCTTTACCCCAATTTATGATCTTCCTTAGTTTTATTCGAAAAAGTTTGATTGCCTCGGTGGTGCGGTGATAGCGTATGCGACTGCTGTGCTGAGGTCACGGGTTCGATTCCAAGGTCCGACCAAAAATGTGTGTATGATCTGCAAATATTTTGTTTTACAGTTTGGGTGTTTTCTGTGTATAATATGCATGTATTTATAAAAAAAGCATTCTATCAGTCAATTTAGCTTTCACAGTGTAAGCTAACAAACATTTTATTATTCTCAAGGGGAGTTGCCGTCACACAGACGGCTGGTAAGAAAATAATCAAGCCAAAACCTTTTGCAAAGTTACACTTAGCGCAAATCCAAAATTTTAATAAAATTGGTCGCTGCGCAGAAAAATAAAAACGATCCTGGGATACAAAAAACAATCAGATCTTAGACTATGGCTTCTAAAACACAGACAAACACACATAACGTAGCTTCACAGAAATATGACACTTAACTAACATGCACTAGCTTAGATCCTTAGTCTATTTTCGTTTACGTACTGCAGCAAAAGCCTCTAGGTCAACGACCTTCGCCACCGTGCAGAGCAATTTGCTGTGAGTTATTGCTCCTACACTCGTTAATGGCCAAGCCTTCCGGCTTTTACCTGTAGCTGTTAATCATGTTTCATCCAAACGTCCCTTAAAAAATGTTCCTGCGGCCGTACAAAGGTTTGACAAGCACATTTGAGTTCGAAAACTCCTATATAGGACTTTAAATTAAAATGAATAGCCCAATCGCTGACACTGTAGTTTGACAGTGCCGAATATCAGTAAAAGCGTTAATATGAGTGATAAATAATCCTTAGCGGGTGAAATTTAATTTAAAAATGCAGTAGAATTTTCGACCTGGGCTCTCGCAACCTAATAAGAAAAACCACCCAAAAATTTAAAGTGGCCTCAAATTCCCTATTTTATGGTAAATATAAAATACCTGAAGGGAAAACATTTATCTTAAAATATTAATCAAACGCCGAAATGTTCGGACTTCGCGACATTTTCCTTAAATATATTTCAAGAAAAGTAACATGTTTATTTTATTATTAGTTAAGATTTTCCGATTATAATAGCAATTTTGCTACATTTATCGTTATCGGAAGGTCAAGTAAAAGAATCGCTTAAAAAAAATCGAGGGCTTCAGGTTCCGGTATTATTCGGACAAAAGATTTCCGATACATTGTTAACTTTGGTAACTACAAATGTAAGTAAAATCGAATCTCACATTTTTTTCTATAGAAAAGAAATACTTCACAATATCTGGAATATAGCTAGTTACTGATAAATGCGGGCGATTTATCGATTATGCACAGCTGTTTTCACGTCTTGTTTTCTTTATGTTGTGATTTAAAGATGATTTCTGTACTAGGCATTGTTCTTTTGTATGAAGTTGACTATGAAAACATGCAATCAATACAATGTAGAATACATTTAGATTCAAAGCTCTAGTTGGTATCTGTGGCATCGTGAATAAGTTATTTTTTGTTATTTAAATACAGACTTTACAAACATACATGAGACGGACACAAAGAATACCCAAACTCAGAACAACAATTTGTGGATCACACAAAGTGTCGTCCCATGTGGGCTTTGAACCCACCACACTCGGCGTAGTAGGAAGCGGCGTGACGACCGCTTAAACCACTACGCCATCCGTGAAGACATAAGTCGTCGAGCAATCATATGACACTGCGTTGGTTTAGAGGTATTGCAGATTTCTGCAGATTGCAAACAACTATTATCAAACAGTAATTGGATTACGATATATTTTTCGCTTCCGCATTCAATGCAATAATTGCGGAACTTTTATGCTGTTACTAAGTTGATGGTAGATAGCGAATGTTGCCTAAATAATTGATTAACAGAAATTTGAAAGTGGCAAGACTTGTCATTCAAGTGTTAGGCTTAAGTATTTTGTTTGACATGTTTATTGTAAATTAATCATACTGTATTGTGGAGCACCTAACATACGACCTTATAACATGCATTGAATGATTCATTGTGTTAAGGGAATATTCGAGTTTGATTAATGTTGCCACCTTGGAAAACAGGCTGTCAAAATTAAATAATTGATAAAGAAATTTTAATTTTATGTCGTACACTACTGACATTCCTACTAATTAAGTCTGAAGCGATAGGCATTTAATCATTTAAAAATACTGTCATCCGCAACCGGATAAACATTTGCAAATGTGAGTCTAAAAACCACATCAGCATCTGTATGTGCGTGTTAAAACTTCCGCATACAAAAATACAAATTTCCAATCCCGTTTTTAGAAAATAATTATAAGATTTTTTGTTGGGATTGCCCCCCTCGCCTCTATAACGTGGGATTAAAGTTAAGATTAAACATCCCTCGTGTCTTTATGAATTAAACTCGTGGATAAAGGTATGAAAAATGCATGCTAATTAAACATCTATGCACAAATTAACTTTTGAAAAACATTACTGGCTTTTATGCGCCTACTTCAAGATTAATTAATTGTAATCAAACTATATTCTTTATTCTTTAACTATACTCTTAAAAGGGTATTTTTTTTATTTAAATGGGACCGAATCGAAAGACTGCCCTTCCAAATACAAAGGGGAAATTTTCCAAATCGCTTATGAATAACGATAGCGCAACAAATATTTAAAAAAAAACAATTCAGAACCTCGCTCTCTTCTTTAATTCGCTTAACAGTTATAGTTATAATTCCTTGTTAGACAAATAGCATGTTATTTTTATTACATGTTACTACTACATGTATCAAATGCCTCGACCATAATCAAATCTAACACGCGATTATAATTAAATAAATGCTAGTTGACGTCACTTTGACGCTAATTGTGAAGTCTTATGAAAAAAGCTATTTCACACTAAAATTAATTAATTAATTTACATGTAACAAAGCATATATTTTATTTTATATAGCTGTACCATGTCACGCTTCGATATGGCACATTGTGGTTGCGTTGATGAGACAAGATAGAACATAACCTTCCTTGGCCAGCGGGTAAAATTAACATTTCTAAGTTTTTTTATAATTAGACATTAATTAATCAATAATGCGCACGCTCGTTGCCCTGGTATTGCACTTACCTAATATTTATTAAAAAAAATAATTAAAAATCCCCGACACATCTAAATTTGTGAAAAAATAAATTATCCGCCATTTTGTGGCGGCTAATTTAATGGAGGATGCAAAAAAAAAAGAGTTTTTAAAGCATACACAAACCAACTTAACATTTTTATATAATAATAATATTTCGGACATCCAACACACAGCGCTACCTAAGTTTTATACTAAGCAGAGCTTGTACTACGAAAGCTAGATTGACTGATAGAACTGATTTATTTGCTATTATCTAGTGATATTGCTAAAAAGATGAATAGACTTCTACGAAAATACTAGGTTAGTCTGGGAAAATGACTGATTTACAAAGTCAGACTCACAATTGCAATACTTGAGAACCAATTTTCGAAGTACCGGAATATGTAATGAAGCTTATTTCATGGTTCTGTAAATATATACATTTATGTCAGTGTCTTTCAAATACCATTTCGTTCTTACCCTCACTTTTACTAGTTGGAAGCCCGCCCCTATCCTTTGAAAGCCCAGTAGCTAATTGTCTTCTCAAATCTGTGGAATTTTATTTCAATTCATAGTGAAAACAACACTGAAACAATAAATTTATACTTTAGCTGATATACAGAACTTCTAATAAAATTAATCTCTAAATAAATCTTGACTACTAATTCTTTTATCAATTAAACTATTAGTATTATACATGCAAATGTAAAATACAATAGTTTAAGTGATAGTGCATACAAATTGCCAAGGGTAAGAATAAGTGTATGTGTCAGCTCCGACGCACGACGTAAGTTTACTCGTTAAGAACGATTCGGCTGCACACAAGTATACAAGTTATACATACACATGTGAAAGGTGCCTAAGAACTTAACGATACACGATAGGTTGTGCCTAAGAACTTAACGAGGTTTTCATACCGAGTGCCTTGTATTAAAATAGACTCTTAAGGAGTAAACTCCAAAAAAACATTGCTTTTTTTCTTTTTTGGAAAAGAGGCCAAACCAGCACACGGATTACCTGATGGTAAATGATAAATTACTACTACCGACCATGGACACCTAAAAACCAAGAGTTACCTGTGGGCTGCCAGCCTTTGAATGCCCCTTCCCCACTCCCGAAATAAGGGGAGGGGTAGGAGTGGGCTCCAGTTACCTCACTCACTCAATGCAAAAGCAACGGAAAAATTCAGACATCCGTTCAATCACAAATAAGATACTGTACCCGAGCTACAGAGAAACAACAACTACAGAAAACAATGAAATTAGAGGAAAACAAAAGATTCAATTTAAATATTCCAAATTAAACCACTTTGATTAAAACTCACTTTTACAAGATCAGATATAAAAAGTAACACTTAAGTAACATTATTAATCATAAGCTAAACTAAGCGGTTGTTAATTGCTTATTCTCAGCCCTCACACCGTAACTTATGAAGCCTCTGAACGTGACATAATTCCGCTGTACGTATTAATACTGTATGTCGAGAAATAGACATATTATTATTTAAAAGGAAGGTTCACTACTCCACTATAGTAAAAGATTACTCTATTTACCATGATTAAAGATTAATTCCAATGTGAGAATAATACGTGAACGTTTATGAATTCGACAATTTAGGAGACATTCTGTATTTTTGTATTCAAAATACCAATTAAGAGTATATTAAAGGAAAAGATGAAGTCTATTTCTAGTCTTCACGGTTGTTCTATCTAACCGATTTGGTTTATTTTTTAATCAAATATATTTACGCAATGATTTGTCATCAAGCATTGCGTAAATATATAAAATACAAAATAAACCCTTCTCAAACTAGTAAAACGTGATATACCTCACATTTCTAACATTTTCATAGCTTTCTTTATCAATTCTTATTTGAGGTACGAGGTACTGGAATACGTTCTTCCATTTTAGTTTTTCCCCACCTAAAAGGGTTAATTCAAAGGAAAGCTAAGCGTATACAATCAAAATAAATTAAATGCTGCAAGCCACCATGAAAACCCTGATCGTGGTGGCTTGCAGCATTTAATGTATTTTTATAACTATGAAAGTAAAACTACGTCTCTTGTGACGGTATTTGCATTATATCCTAGCTTTTAAGCATGCTGTGTCTGCTAAATCCATTTGTGATAAATATCTTATAGTAAACAGTCATTAAAGATAGCAAAACTTAAGCCATTATAACCACTAATCGTCGTTCCTTCAATCATAGAAAGTAAAAACGTACATCATCGGCACAATCGTAGGTCATCGGTACTCGAACGATAACGATTATAACATAAAAATCTTCTTATAACAAAACGTTATCGATATTATTAGTATCAGTATTTTATCGATTTGATAACAGTCGTAATCCACAGAGCACTAATAACAGATTACGCAAACCTCTTCAACGTTATAATAATTGAGATATTACGAATACATACTTTATTGTGTACAATAGACCTCAAAATCAAGATATTATAAATATTTAAGACATGATCTTTGTACTAGAAAGACGATTAGAACTAAAATAAATCCCTCACATCACTGGTGAGAAATATTATATAGAATTTCAATGTAAGTATCACACTAATCGTGGAAACAGGCAGACTCCGGCTGCGACCACAGCCAGTGCAACCTGGACCAACTGTCATGTAGTTCAAAGTATATCTAAATACTTATAAATGGCGTTATATCCCGTTCATGAGTTATAATTGTAGACTATATTCTATGTAGAAAGAAAAATATTTATATACATCATCCGTGCAGTCAGTCAGTCAGTATATCTAGATTTAGAACTTAAGATTTAATTTTGATAATTCTCTTATTGTATTGTAAAATTGCTAATCAGGATGTACAGAATTTACTCTCCAAACAATTAATAAACATATATGAGAATGATAATTATTGTTCCGAAAGACTGCTGTTATTTATTTCAAATCACTGAATAGTATTAATGTTTCTTTCACGTCCATGTGGTGACAGATTAAGAATACGGAGTGTTAACATCTCTATTCATCCAGTGGGTGTCGTAAGCAAAGTCTACAGGACAACAGCACCGCCGCTTCCTACTACGCCGAGTGTTGTGGGTTCAAACCCCACATGGGACGACACTTTGTGTGATCCACAAATTATTGTTCTGAGTCTGGGTGTTCTTTGTGTCCGTTTCATGTATGTTTGTAAAGTCCCCCGCGACACAGGATATTTTCCTAAATTACAAACAATGTAGAAAACTAAAACTACTGTAATTTATAAGGGCACTGCGCAGCACCGACTACTCGAACATTAAACAATGAGTACATTGAAAGAGCTTATACTTGGGATAACTTTATCTACTAGTATTTTTAAATACAGATGTTTAAATACGAAATACCCCATAACTCAAACTTCTTTTCTTTTAATAATTATTAAAATAAATTTATAAAACTTAGTTATAATTACATAGAGCCTACACTCACGAAATAATCTGCCAAATTTTGTCATAATCTGTAATTTTAGTCCTCCTTGTGTAGGGCAATAAGCTTGTCCCAATGCTTATTCCTATAACAAAATCACTTGAAAGATTAGATGTGAAAATCGGTTCCAAATTGAAAGACAAGGGAAATAAAAAGGTCAGGAATATTAGGGAACTGTTATTGCTCATTCGGATGATTTGGAAAATGTTAACGCTAGCTTGAGTAGGCCAGGGTCATAAACTTGTAACTAGAACTCTATTGCGATTCCGAGTCCTCCAACCAATTATAATAATAATATTTTCGGACATCTGACACAACACCTAGTTTCAAACTTAGCAGAGCTATGAAAGCTAGTTTGACTGATAGAATACTTATATACTTTTCTTTTTGTAAATACATACACATTATAAATAGAAAACACCCAAACTCCAAAACAAATATTCGCAGATCAGACAAACATTTGGTCCGACATGGGAACGAAACCGAGACCTCAGCAGAGCAGTCGCATACGTTACCACTGCGTCACGGAATTATATTATAAGTAAGATATAAATAAATTCAGCTGATTATACAGCTGTTTTACAGCATATAAAATTGTCCTGGCCGACTGATTCATCGACACAGAGCCTACAGGGATACAAATTTGAAACTTTAGCAGCTGATGATTTTTATGTTGTAGGCACTCACTAAGGAAGGATTTTTGTAAATTTCATCCCTTAGGAGGTATATTTGAGTGTGACTAAAGGCAGAAGAAGAAGGGGGTAGTTCGTCATTTTCAAAGTTAGAAATAAGCGAAGTGATGCCGCTGGCAATAGCTAGTTGTTAATAAAAATACAAGTGATTTAATTAGTATTTTTCCTTATAGTCGGTTCCTTTCTTGTAACTCTGTAATTTAGTGTGCAAATAAAGAGTTATCTATCTATCTATCTATCTTATTCTAATGCTTTAATAATAATTAATGATAAAGTATATGATCACCAAAGCTACCCAAAATAATAAATTAAGTCATATTGTTTGGTTTAATAGACTTCCATCGCCTTCCTTTGCCTTAAGACAAATGACTTTTACTTCGAAAATATCTTGATTTATAGAGTAAAACATTTACCTGAAACAAAAGAAAACATATTTCAAATGCTAATGAATTAAAAAATACAAAATATAACATAATAATAAAAAAATTATGTATAGTAAAAGGATCTTATTCGCATAATTCAAAAATTATTCACTAGTTGATCTCAAAATGTACAAAATAAGACACATATTTGATCAATAAATTATTATAGTTACGGTTAGTAGCATATTGATCAAGTTGTTACATATTGTTAACTCAAAGCACTGATATTAATTGAATAAGGGGTAGTAAGATTTCATGCAATTCCAAAAATGTATGTTTATAGTTCCTATTAAAACCCTGATGATACGTTACGATTATCACAGAAAGGCTGCATTACGAAAGTTGTGTCATGTCTATCATGTTTTACGATAGCAAGATACTAAAGAAATGAATAAGGTACTAAAGCGCGCGTTGTGGAGTGACCACAGCTCACGACGCGTTGTGGAGTGACCACAACAGAGTGACGACCACACTGTGTTTTCGCTTAATTAACTTTTTTCGTCTTTGAGCGTAACATATAAGCGATATCCTATTATCTATGTGAATAAATTTACTACTTATAGATTGTTTTTCTTGAAAAACATTCTATAAGTAGAAATCTTCTCCCTCCCGCCCTCGTATATTTAAATAACAAAGCGGTCGAATATTCTTGTTTCCACAAAGTAAAACGTAGTTTTATAGAGAACATAAAAGTACAATCGAACATCTCCAAGTATTGGACAAGAGAAGTCGTAACTCTTAACACCTCTCGTTAAATTACTGACGATCGATACAAAGTTCCCCAAGAGATAATCAGGTCCTAAAAGGCGATATTCTCTTTAGTATAAAAAGTTATCTCTATATAATTAAAACTACTTTTTTTTTACTTTATAGTTGTTTACGAGGTAAACAACTATAAAGGTAGGTTGTTTTCGATTGTAATTTTAACTGTCAGCCTCTAGATTTTTTTTCAAACTTCTAAAAATTCTATAGTTGATGAATGGTTATTTGGCTTTAATCTTTAGCAAACATGTTGGTACAGTCAGCAGCACATTGATGTTTTTAAAATGTTTTGATTTGGCATAAAAAGATTTTAAAAACATCTCACAATAACCTATCTCACATAAGTGTAGATAAGAAATATGTAAGCAACGTTTACCTTGAAAACTTGCACCCGTACTAAGGATCGATAACGAAGGAGACTAAAATTTAGAACAGAATTAACAATAATTAAAAAAAAAAGAATGATAAGCTTTAATAGTAAAATTGAATATTTAATTTTTAAATTTAATGGATTCATATTTTGTTTCATATATCATTCATTTATAAGATTTCAATCAATATACTTAATTTTTGTAATTACCTACAGAATTTTACCTCACATAATATCACGAAACTCGCACTTGTCGACATGCGAGATACAATCATCGGGAAAATTGACACGTTCGTTATTGAAATTAACAGAAAAACTCGGAATATAAATGAGACTATACGTCCACGTTCGTATCAAAAATAAATATTTTTTACTATTATATCCTTATATTTAAAAATGTTAAATTAGTTTGTGTACACTTCAATAACTGAAAAGGTTCTGCCCGGGTTGAGCTAAAATTTGAACACGATATACAAAACTTCAAAGATTGCTTTTATCAAAATTTCGCTTCAGTTTTGTTCTTCATTTCTCATAAATGCAACCATAACACACAGCAAAGCGTTGAAGGGTACAGTTGATAATGTATAATTTTAAATCTCTTATTGAAGCGACAAATCGGTTTAAGTACAGTCATTACCCAAAATACCTTACAACTTGTATATGGCTAAACACCTGTTTGCATATCGTAACACAACAATATTATCTGATCATTGATTGGCAGTAGAAGTGTTGATGAACAACGTGATAAAAAGATAACGTCAAATAGAATGATCAAATTCTTATTGTCATGTAGGTGGACAGATAAAATGGCCGATTAGTCCATACTTAGATAATTTGACGTGTATCTTTGACCCCATTAACTTTACACGGGTTTACTTTTCACGAAATTTAACTTATAAAAAATATATACAGTTTTATTTAATAAAAATATCAATGCAGGAATATATTTTATTGATTACGATTGGTTGACTGAAATAATTTCAGCCCATCTTAAGGTTGCCTGCAACAGCTGGGTGTCGATAAGGTCATTCCTATTGACTGTTTTTTTTGTTTAACATTTTCCGTAAAACCTTTATGTACAAATAAAATATAATCCATCTATTGGAATAAAAACTTTAATTTATTTAATAATACTGTTAATATAAAATTTGCGAGCTAGTCGTGTTTGTCACAGAGGACCTTTTCTATATCAATAAACATATCAACAACAAACATTCTCTTTGTGACTGAGTAGAGACCACCGTGGAAGAGCCATACTCCGTACATGCCGGCTTATGGGCTAACTCGACCGGAATAAAACCACGGTCGCACAAAAAAACGATTTTAAGAAAAAAAAAACGTTTCTTTTCACTGAGGGAGTATGGACACTGGAATAATTACGTAGTGGACTATAATTCTGAGGAAGATACTTAGAAAGTGGCAACGAACTTTTGTTAGTTACCATCAGGTGAACCGTCTGCTCGTTGATACCTAATACCATGAAAAATGTAGAGCACACTTTTGGTTCTAAGCCAAAGATTAAAAAAAAACAACGCATTTCACGACAAAGGCTTTATCACGACGGGCGTTTTAATTGCGTTATTGTATCCACGATGTACCCATCGCAGTCACGGTGTCTTAGTTCATGGGATCCCTTATCTCTTAATTAACAAGATAAACTGATGACGCAAAACAATTTAACTTGAAGTACTGTCTGGCTTACTGTTATTTTATTAACATTCGAGGAAGTGGGTGTTTCAATATTATACAATATATTACTACTAGATTTGTTAAAAGGACGTTTCAGCCTTATAGTCAGTTTGTTTGGTTGCAAGTGCAGACCTCAGGAACTGGTGGTTCGAAAAGAAAAAGTTTTTTAATGTTGGATTGATTGATCGAGGAAGACTATATAACATCTCGCCGTGACCAATAGAAGCCAATAGAAGTTGCGCGGATCGGGTAATAGAGATATGCCTGATACTTAAAACGAAAACGACATAAAACAATAGAATACAGAAATATATTATAGAAATATATAAAAAACCTTCTCTGTTTGTTTTGTAAAAAATATTGTAAAATATAGATGTTAAGTACAATATTTTAATATTTATAATAGAACGACTAACCAGTACAACGTTATTTCCACAAAGCAATGCAAATAAACAAATAAATCACGTTGTCTACGGAACCACTGAATACAAAGTTGAAAATTCTTTTGTGCAGGATAAATCTAGATAAATTGACCTTTCATGTCTGGCTAATGGGAAATCCTAGACGCTGTTATTGTTATGGCCCGACGTCGTGCAGACGTCAAACTTGGCGGGTCCTGAATGTACGTGTAATATCGTGACTGTTTCTCATGGCAATGTATGCTATAGAAAGCCGTGGTGAGGGCGGTTTTTTTTTCTATTCACACTAATTTTCTTTTCTAATGTATATTTGATTCCAAGTGATAGGTATCGGTAGTTTTAGGATTATGAAGTCATAGTTGTAAAATTATGGTTAGGTGAATATTAGGAACAGAATGTCATGAAAAAACAAGATCATTAAAAGACATTAAAACAATCCTAAAGGCACATAAAGGACATGAAGATTTTCCCTTTTAGTACTACTATTAGTACTTTTGCATATTATTATTTAGTACTATTTAGTACTAGGCCAAAACCTCCTTTCTAAGGAGAGGCCTATGTCCAGCAGTGGACTAGTATAGGCTGTTGATGATGATGATGATGTGACTATTTTAGCACCCTGTCCCAAAAATACAAATTGTGTACATAATAGCTTTACAAAATTTTACGGTGATCGGTTTAATAATTAAAATGTGAAAACGTAACAAATGGACGTCATTACATTTACGTGTAACATTAAACGTCTACATATTATAAAAAACCTCGACAATGCTCAAAACTATCATGGTATACGACGCTGTGCCAAAATTTGATACAATTGTGTGTACTACTGACTTTTTTTTTTTTTTTATTTTTTTTTTAAAAGACAACTCCCGCACTAGGAATAAATCCTGTGTCGCGGACTTTACAAACATACATGAAATGGGCACAAAGTACACCCAGACTCAGAACAACAATTTGTGGATCACACAAAATGTTGTCCCATGTGGGGTTTGAACCCACAACACTCGGCGTAACAGGAACCGGCCGCTTAAACCACTACACCATCCGTGCAGTCGCATTTGTAACTTTTTCTTAATTATAGTAGTAATATTCCAAACAGTTTATAGGGAAATATGGACCAATCAAACATGGACCAATTTAAGAATATAGTTCTGCAAGAATCTTTGGATAATAACTTCTCACTGCATGGACTGCACGGATGGCGTAGTGGTATAAGCGGTCACCTCCGTCCATCACCAGATCATCCATAAAAAATATAATTTATAAACTTCATCGATTGACGAAGTCTTTTGAATAGAATCGAAGACAGTGTACACAAATACTATTAAAGGAACCATGTATGTCAAAAGGCCTAAAGGGTTCTTTGATAACGTATATACAAGATATTTCTGAAATGGAAATACCTCATGAATGTACAAAAAATGTAATCTACTTATTTCACCCAAAGTTGACTGGTAGAAAAAGCCATATTTAATGTGGATAAAGGTTACAAAGATAAAAATGTTTTGTTTTTTTTTGTCTTAAATTGCTTTTTCATTGGAGTATATCAGATTGCACGGATGGCGTAGTGGTTTAAGCGGTCGCCACGCCGCTTACTACTTTGCTGAGGGTTATGGGTCCGATACCCACATGAGACCTTCAAAAATTCAAATTCAAATGAAATTTTAATTTTTACCTAACAAAATATGTGATATTAGTTTGAAACATAACTTATTACACCTTTAATCACCATTACCACACATAATATAGCGTCTTTAGGCGGCTACATCAAGCTCAGAACTTTAGTGCATAGGTCAATGTCATAGGCTTCAATGTACTTTTTTAAAATTGCGATCCAGACAGATAATACAATGCCATCTATCGAAGCGAAACGTTAAAATTAACGCTACAATTAACCTGAGCAGGGTACTGCACCGGTCAAGTCAAACAAAAAACTTAAAAAGGTACGGTTTTAACAACCCTGTCTCTTGAAGAAAGTCAATGCTTTTCCCATGTGACTTTAACTTAAGCTACGTTATGAATAAAGCCACTTAATTTGTATTAGTTATTTAAATGTTTGTTAAATCACTTCTAGTTCTGAGAATCGCCTTTAAAAATGTGATTTGAAATGCTTACATTATCAACGTTAACCCAATTCTATCACTAGAATTTAGCTTAGCTGTAGGGTTAAGAAAAAACAACGTTAATAGTATTCTTAAATAAAAAACGATAACACGCAAGAGATTACATTTCACTGAATTTACGAAGATGAAAAACATAATCCATCAGATAGATACTCTATTTCATTAAAAACTTCATTCGCCGCGCCAAGACCCAATTCCTCGTCACAAAAGAGCACACGGAAATTAAACAAGCACTCCTTTAATCACATCCGATACAAAAACAGAAGCATCTGCGTCTATTGTCTTAGAATTATCGTCTATCTCTTATTACAACGACATAAAGGCTATTATTCTAGTACGTGATCGTTCGAGCTACTGTCACGAAATTGAATCAATTTACGTTAAGAGCGAATTGCCAGAGATGGAAGTTTTTAGTTTCTTTTTTCTGAAGGTAATCAAGTTAAATCAGGCTGCTGTCACTTGCTTAATGGACGCTGACCTCAATATAGACTGAGTGACAACTGCAGTGTGTAACAGAATTTCTGTTTTAACAAAATCATACAGTATAACAAGTTCTCCGATAAAATCATTCCAACTTAAATAAAAAATATTCTATACATATCAAATTAGTTGCCCTTGCTGACTGACGCATCAAAGCAGAGTCTAAACCGTTGGGGCTATAAACCTGAAATTTTTGCAGCTGATGAAATAAATATGTTGCAAACACCTACTAAGAAACACGAAATAGGAAATAATCAGTCTTGATCCCACTACTAACACGAGATTTTAGCTTAAGTAAGAAAACCACTGATTTGTCAACACAGTCAAACAAGTTTAAAAAAAACTAAATGAAAAATATTCATGAGCTCATTTCAGCATCGGCCCCTAAAAACACTCATTAACTTTTTCCCTTCTTAGCCTCACTTCGTCTTAGCGTGTCGATGGCACGCACCACTTTAAACGTCTTTAAACGAGCACTGCTCGGCGACGCGAATGGCCTTTGGCTTTGCTTGATATAAGCGTACACGAGTTTGAGCTCGTGGGGAATGTTTACGAATTGACTACTGCCTGTGGAGAAGCGCCACAGCGCATTTATTTCCGCTTGACAGATTACCCTTGGATCTGCAAACCTTGGCACGAAGCCTATTGAGCACCTTCTGGGCTGGCCAGAGGAGTTTATCTCCTGGAGGTAGTTTTTCTGCCAAAGGGGATAAGGTTGAGAAAGGCAACTTTTCACACCATATGTTTTCTACAGCCTTGGGAGAATTGGGGTCGTCGGCAGGAATAGTGTTGAGGAAATAGACTTCAAACTTTTCGTGACTTGATTTTGGCTATATAGTGGGTCTACAATCAGTTTCCTGAACCAATTTTGCTATGGCGGAGGCAACTTCTCTCCAGACAGCTGGAGCGGCAATTCCTGCAGTGGATATAGCATCTCTACTGAAGTCGGCTTTAGACATCCAGTTATTTGCCGGCACGTTTCTTTTAGAGCTATATCTATTTACAATTTTTGGGAGCAGATCGTTACACACAATATCAACCCTGTGGTACGCAGAACTAAAGACGCAGCTCCCCGTTTCGCAGATGTTAAGCGAAGAAGCAAATTATTACGAGCCGAGAAGTTCAAAGCCAACTGTGGAAATTTAAAACACAAATTTAAATTTCCACAGTTGGCTTTGAACTTCAACGATCGATCCAGAGGGATGCCCAAGTATATTGGGTAGCTGCAGTGAGCAATGGGAGCCTTACTTACTTCCTGTTTTTGAAGAATTTCTAGTAAAGAAGTTCTTAGGCATTATTATCTTAGTCCGTGTATTGACGGATTATGAATACGGAGTGTCACCACCCCAATTTATCCCGAGGGTGTCGTAAGAGCCGACTAAGGGAAAAACTACGCAGAACACCAGAACTGCAGAGAGAAGGAACCCTGTACTAACCCGTCTGGCCAGTAGGCCAAAACCTCTTTTCTAAGGACGCAAGGACAGGTCTATGTCCAGCAATGGTCTATTAAAGGCTGTTGATGATGATGATGATGATGATCTTAGACAGAACCTCTTCAGGTTGAAATTCTAGTTACTTTTGTAGATTTTTAAGTGGGTTGTTGAGCCTTTGGTGATATCACTCTCTCGGGGAAAAGAAACAAAAGAAGTGCTTAGCACCAGTTTTCTGTGAGTATCACTCCAGTCGAGCCGGGCCCAATTGTGTCGAAGCGTGGCTCTCCCACGTCCATATTTTGTCAAACAACTGTCAATTTCAAATATTGTATGTCTACGTTTTGGATATTAAATACCTGTAGTTTATAGGTATCGAGTCAACCTCTTCAGAACTTATATGATATACTTACTTAGATGATTGATTTTTAAGATACAACTTTTAATATTGTTAGTTAAAATTTGGAACTATCCTAAAATATAAACATACCTTTCTATAATAATAAAAAAAATATCGATCCGAAAAAAAATATTTCAGATTGGTTTGTGTGTGTTACCTGCCACTCTATTTAGCCGTATCTTATTCAAGATGTAAGAAAAGTAAAATAAAGTATAAAAAGTTGATTTATTAGCCCTACATTAAAAGTTTAGTATTGAGTCTATTTTACTTATGATTTAGTGTTACGACTGTGGTTTTATCTTGTTGTAAACAACAATATAAAACCATAACAAAAAATGAAGGCTAAATCAATAAAATAAAGAAAGAACAATTTAACTAGATATAATAGTGGGTAGTATAACATATATGGACTTAAATATGCTTATGTAGCTTGTTAGGAAACAGTTCCACGACGCAGGGAAACACGACTCAAACTCGGGACAAGGGCAGGTGGTCAAGTCTATCGGAAGTCCAAGGAATTCTAACTTAGGTTATACCTGAGCGCCTGGCCATAGACACCTGTGATAAAACATCAAATAATTTTAGTTGGTTCGATTCCGACGTAACAACTTCGCCGAGTTTTTTGTATGTAATTATCTTTTTTGAACAGCACTGTTTAAAAAAGAAAATTACATACAAAAAACTTTTCAAATAAGTTTAAAAAATATTTCCCCAATAATATGTCCAGCAATGGAATACTAGAGGCTGTTGATGGTGATGGATATATTTTTCTATCCGTGAAATGCTATTTAAATATATTTTTTCCAAAAATACTTTTTTTTTCAAGACTTAAACTACTTAGTTACTTTCTAAACTTATTCTCCGCATATGTTAAACTTACTATCTATACTATAATAAAAAAGAAAACATTTAATTGTGGATATTAGTTTAACTTATTTTATTATTATTAACGAAATGTGTAACAAATTTATAAAGGGTAAACTGTTCCCCTCACGTATTTATTTCAGGGATACCCGAGTATTTTCTCATTCGACGTAGAACCTTTTTTAAGGGATGATACCACTTTCCACGTCGATCCCCGCCAAAAGGTATAACCTTTATAACTATGAATACTACTCACGAACATTTTCATTTCAATTTATAATATATAAGTACATCGATGTTAGTAAATTATTATTGAAAATAAAACAAAGAACTCGACTGATACAACTGTTTAAATTTCAAAGCCGCTAAAGAAATACATCCTGGCTGGATACATCTGGCGTAATCAGATAAAAGACAGACTTTTGTTTAAGCTACTACAATAACAGACGTGAACCATTTCTTTCTTTATTACAAGTAGGTCATACTCGACACTTTCATCATTCACGCATTAAGTTACGGTATTTCGGACAAGCTCATCTGGAACCAAACTTTATAGCAGTTTATTGCATACTACAGCAGTTCTAAGTTTACGGCATTAAACATTTAGATTAAAGAAGCTGACACTGATGTGACTAAAGAAACACTGCCATGATTTATTCATTAAGAGTCCTCGAGTCGATGCTTTCTCTGTACAAACTTTGAACAGGAATTACTTAACAGTTCAGGACCTCACGTCTGAAGTTAAACCCAGTTTGACTAGTTTGTATTTTAAGCTACTGATATTATCACACAATCTTCCGATTTCTTGTCAATGTCGGTGAAATAATGTATTGTGATGTGAGGTAGGGGGAACTTGTAATTATTTTACTTTAGACTTAATTTTACTTTACTTAAATTATCGCGTAGACATCTATTCCAACTTTTTCTTTATCTTGTTTTCCTTTCATTGCTTTTTCAGCTTTCATTCCTTAATAAAGGACATACTGGCACACGTCAAAACAATGTTGTGGTACATTTAATGATGCCATTGTCTATCTACCTGTTAACTAAAAACAAGTGGCCGCAAGTTTGTTTGCTCTTTCTTCTCATGAGGCTCAAACCCTTGAAAACAGGCACAGGCATATAATAGATTTTTGATAGGAATAATTATTAGTATATTTATTTTGCTAAATATTTAACAAAACAAAGATTGTTGCTATTGTAAGTCTTGATCTATGACTTAAGAGTTTACATTAAAGACGATTTCAAACAATTTTATGAAATAAAGATATTTTGTGTTTGAGTTTGAGAGAGAGATTTATGTTAGTAATATAGAACCATATAATAGAGCCAAAGCCGTACGAAAATTAGTAATAAAAACAGAAACATGGTTGTCCGACCAAAAAAATTGATGAAACTGCTTTTTATGACAATTATAATCCTGAGTTTTTAAAGAGTAAAGTATAAAATAGGCGTGTACTATTGTCGTCCCAATTGTCGCTTTTCATCAAGTGAGTGAGTGAGTTTTCGTAAAGAAGAATGTTGTGTCAGTTCAACACCTGTAACCTGTGTGTAACCTGTGACCTGTAAAGTCATTAGTCGTGACTGATAGTAACGCTACCTCATACTAACAAGTAACTTCATATTTTACATCAACTGGTCTCGT
This sequence comes from Arctia plantaginis, assembly GCA_902825455.1. Lineage (NCBI taxonomy): Eukaryota > Metazoa > Arthropoda > Insecta > Lepidoptera > Erebidae > Arctia > Arctia plantaginis. The sequence goes on along the minus strand of CADEBD010000171.1, from coordinate 16,419,891 downwards.
GAAAGAAAAGCTATTCAACAGAAAACCAAAGCAGAAATGCTGTTAAAGGTACGATTTCAGAGATAGAGTAAAAAATATGTTATGAAATGATATACCGAGGGTGACCTGTTCGATTTATAAAAAATAATAATTGCTGAGCACATTTTTAATATTAAAAGGTAGAACAGAACTATGTCAACAAGTTTCGCTATCGGTTTGAGGCCACCGCTGCTAATGACAACATACAATTTGTTTTAGAATGAAGTTAGAAATTTTGAAAATTTTTTAAAGTACAAAGTTCGATTATTGATTTTTATTAAGATTTTTATGTTATTGCTAAACTTATTTACTTATACAAATATTATGTAAAATATCTTTTTAAAATAGCATAATATATAAATAAGTTTTTAAATATAATTAGCAAATACGTTAACTACTTTTTCACATTACAAAAAATAGTATACTGTTAAGTATAATTCCCTGTAAATGTGAACCTCGTAATTACTATAGGACATATTAACACAATTTAACAAAAAGGGTTAAGGCGCAAAGGTAATCAGTAAACATATTAAAAAGGTTTCTAATTTGTCAGAAATTTTACTGCTTGCAACCAAAAATAAGGCCTTTGTATGGCAACATAAAGGTACACACAATATATTCGTACAATACAAGCGTCTACCACAACAATTGGCCCTTATTCTCAGCGTATGTAATTAATTGTAGCAATTTATCTGTGGTTCGTAGTTTCTACTCGGTGGTCTAAGTAATTCGGGTTATGAGCTCCATTTGTGTGACCTTGCCCTTTTCGTATTGGTGCTGTTGAATGTAACACTTCTATGAATTGTCTATTAAAGATTTATTAAAGTTTTAATTGGCATACCTACTTTCTGCCTTTCAATATGTAAGCGAATTGTTGTATTTATCTATAAACTGTATTTGTTTATTTAACACTTCCTGAAAAACATTGCATAAGGCGGATTTAATGTTATTGGTGTAAAATTAAAGCTAATTAGATAAATATCTCACTAGCTTACAAGATTATCCTACACAGATAAAAAGTTTAATATGTAATTTACTCGTAATTAATAATTGTATGTTTTTAAGATAGAAATACTAATGTTTGATTTCACGTTTATTTGTTTGTTTGTTCAATCAGTTATACCTACAAACAGAAAGAATGACCTTAAGGCGTCAGTTCTACACAAAACACGCAATTGCAGAATTATTTAATTGAAAGACAAACAAAAACAAAAAAAGACATGTATTTAATTAAGGTTAAACTCATCTCTGACACCTAATCTTTGCCAGGGCTTAAGCAAAATCGTTCACGTGAGCGTGATTATCGATTAATCTGATTATGCGGTCACTAAATTTGCCTTATAAGTAAGAAAAAGTGTCCGGCCTACTTTTGTTTTAGTGTAGAAAGAGCTTATGTATGGTCGAAAGACATTCGATGTAAGGAAATACGTTAGATAAATGTATTAGAAAACTCTGCATAGTTTTATCAACTCGGTAAATACAAAACAGACGAATTTAGAAACCAAATGTCAGTAGTCGTGGTCGTATTCAATAAAGATTCAAGCAATTTAAGTAAGTAGTTAAAAATGTCGTTATTCATTCAACATTCAGACGGTAAGATAATAATCTTTGTAAAAGATTAGGATAAACCTTGTTTCAATTTGTGTAGGCCTCAAATAATAAGGTACATCATAAAGTCAATAATTACCCTGTTTTAATGCACGCGAAATCGTTAATCAATCTCTATCGGTCTCTCGCAAGAAAAACATCAGTATGCGGGTGACTGGAGGAGCTTCCACCTCACGTACTTCAGAAAACAGGGCGAACATAGCTGTGCTGTTCATATGACGGCATAGTAGGTGTTCAGAATATAGCCAATGTAAACCAGTCGAAATACCATTTTAGAAACAGTATTTCAACCATTTAACGGTGTACACACTCTTCGCTTTTGTTCTTGTTAAATAATGATATTTTCATTTTATTTTTAAAATTTAATAATTTATGGCGGCTTCCATATATATAAAGAAAATCACAATTCAACAACATTTAACGAAGACAAATAGAACTGATAATCCTGCATCGCACAATGAAAGTCCTCGCACCTATTTATATATAGGTATACAGCTTGCGACATCAACCATTAGGCCTCTACTCTCCAGGCATAATCACCTCGTCTGATGAGGCACCATTGCTTTCCCTTTGTCTTAAAGGGATAGCAGCTGTTGCTCTACAAATTATAAATTTTAAAGAATTGTTGTTAATTTTATTAGATATTTTGTTTCATTAAACTAACATGCGTTTTATTTAACGAAGTAATTCGAACTCTTACTTAGTATTGCTAAGAAACACTAATATAATAGATTTTAGATATAATAACTTTCTTTTGTGCGCAACGGAGTTGTTAACCTGTAGATTAGACCATTATTTTACTTAATAGTTCAGAAAATGTGCTGAAACTTTTCCAATCTTTAATATTACATTAACTTAGATAATCTTATTTAGTTTGCGTTGATTTTTAGGTTAAGGAAGGCGAACTTGATAACAGTTTGGCCAGCTGCGAGGGGGCGGCGTCCGCGTGTGCCGGACGTCGCCTATATGGAGAGTTTACCGAAGGTGGTGCCCGCGCCGTTGCGGGCAGGCGCTAGGAGGGGTCCGGATGTCTTAATAACAGCTGTTCCCGGATCAATCCTATTACATTCGCAGAGTGGCACACCGTGTGGTTTTAGTCGGTCCGAGTCCGACACACCACCCCGCCGCAAACCCCGGTGGGGTAACGGGCCGAGGGGATTTCCACACGTAAAAAAAAAAAAAGGCGAACTTGATAATAAGCAGTGTGGGTACCTAGATGTAATCATAATTTCAGCACTTTTTATGACATTCAAGTTTTAGTGGCTTCCAAGCTACTATCATGCTTATTAGCACATCCAACTATACCTTAGCTAGTTAGCAGTTGTTTCATCATAAGTCCAACCTATTTGCTATTATACTACCGTTGTTTATTACAACTAAAACCGAGCCTTTATTCATATAATATATATATGGCTTGTGTAAAAAATTTGCCGATGTTACATGAGTCGCTCCTTGGTCGAAATTTAAAAGTCAACAAAATAATCCTTGAGTGTGCAATCAACACTGAAGACATTGCGCTATCCGAAAAACATTCGATAAGGCTTGTCAGTATAATTACATTTTATCTGCTCGAAGTGTCATGGACTTTAGAATGATGAATCATGGAAATTTTGTGAAACGTGATATTAATGGGTATCGGTTGTGATCTTAGAATTTTCAATTAAGTAACGAATCTGGGCAAAGTTTGTGAAAACAGTTAAAACAATAGCGTAAAATAAAATTAAATATAATCTTTAAACAATGGTATTAAAATGGGACTAAACTAAAAGCAACTTGTAATGTTTTATGTGAATCTAGTACGGTTTCAGGACCATAATTTAAATTTTATGTCGTAACCCAGTTTTTATATTACCCACGTTACTGAAACAATAAACGAATAATTTATGTATTGCAGATGTCTGTCATAGCATCACAAGTTTATCACGCTATAAAATCACACCATTGCTTGTGATAGCTTAAATATATAAATCATAACTTAATGTAATATCCCTTTACCTAACACTTTGGCTCTGTTCCTTTTGCTTAGCCATATTTATCTTCTCTCTTTGCCTCATCTACAAACGATTTTATTCACAAGGAATATTAGTCAAAATAAAAAATATAACTAGGGAAATGACAGAAAGACAAGGCTACAGCAAAAATTCCTGATGCCAGATTTCAAAATCCAGATCAGTTACACCATTCTAGTGTAATTGAGATAGAAACATCAGTCCAAACTGGGGGGCCATAATTCAGCACATGTGAGCCAGCTCAACCGGAGTGACACTCACAGCAAATAGCTTAAGCTATTTTTTCGATGCTTCTATCCAACTGAGTAAAGTTATCGAGTGCTCAACCCTTAGCCTCCCTTACTGTCTCTCAATTGACGAGGCCGTGATATCACTCCGATCGAGCCTGCTTGTGTTTGCCGAAGAGTGGCTCTTCTACGGAATCACGTATATGTATTTGTTTTTAGTTTGAAAAAAATAAAATTAATGTGAATAATATTACAATAACATCTCTAAATAACTCCTTAGTCGTAGTAGAAAATCGTTTTGATGTTAATCCGCTGTCTCGTAATACAATAAACAACAAATAAACAATCCTGTACCTTACGGCCAACACGCTCCACTTATATTGGGCCACCGAAATTACTAGAGTAATCCCGAAAATCCGATAGAACGTTCAGAGAGACCCACGTATTTTAAGGAATCGACAGAGTTGTATTATCTTTCGATATTCGACACTAGATAGCGTATCGGAATTATGAATCAATATTAAACGCGTAGTGTTTGTTCTGCCTTACTTGATACTAGATGGCGCTGTCCTCCAGATTCCATACGACTCTCGATTGTTCACGAACTAACTACAATATACAAGAATCATTTAATCCTATGGCGCAATACTTCTTTTAACTAATAAAAATAAGCATTTGTTGTCATAATTATACTTGAGACGACAAGCACACTATTAAACAGTTTTCTAAAGAGAAAACATAATTAAAATTTTTGATTCACTACGCTCGCTAAGCCGTGTGCCGCTGCTACGCGCTGTAGGCCTTGCGTAGCACCTCGTAGCACCATTAATCATACAAGCTACAGCAGGCTACAATTATTCTCGAACTCAAATTTTTGTACTGGATTACAAATTCAAATATTACGGCTTTTCGTAGTTTGTTTTTACGGAAACTGATGAATGAAGTAGCAAACTTAATGGTTTTTAAACGACTATTACTAAGAAAGTAATTTACAATTATTTCTTTCTTTTCATATTTTGTGCGCTCCTGTACCGTTCATTATAAAATTTTGCCGGACTTCAATAAAACTGTACTGAAGTTTTGGCAGGATTTCTGAGAGAGAGAGAAATTTCTTATACGCTTTTAAATATAAAATAGTTCCAAGTATATTTATAAAAGTAATAATTAAAAAATATTTACTTATAATAATTAATAGAGCGAATCTTGATACCAATATTATTGTTTTAGTTTTTTTCCGTACCCCTCACAACAGGGTTTAGTTCAGTATTGCCGTTATCCCCAAATGCTTACATATTTTACAATACCTAATGATAACACAAAAATAACCAATAAATAATTTCCTTTTTGAATTTCAAATTTCCTTTTCCAACAAATGGAAGATTCGTCGTATTTACCGTGTTCTACGCTTTTTAAAGAAACTAATTATAATTAAACCCGAAATGTGCCATGAAATAGGCATGAAATCAGAATATAATTAAATTAAACCTCAGCAAGGGTGGGCCGAGCTGTTAAATCACACAGTTTTAAAAGAAGTGGAGAAAAATTCTTTTTTCGAGTTAGGTGCTTCACTTCCACTTCCAAGTGGAAGTGAAGCACCTAACTCGAAAAAAGAATTTTTAACAAAACGTTCTTATTTTTGTTACTTTAACTGAAAATATACGAATGAACAGCATAGAACCATGATTTTACTTAAAAGTCTTTTAAGTTAAATTTGATCTGAATTGTTTTTTAATGGCTCTTTTTTATGGTATACAAAGAGGGTACAAGTTTACAAACGAGTTGAGGGGTCACCTGATGGTAAGTGGCTATCGCCGCCCATGGACACCTGCAACTTAAAAGACCCAAGTGAGTTGCGGTCCTTTGAGTGAAACTCGGTGAAAAACAATGAAAAAAACAATAGTACTGCAAAGAGAAGGAAAACTTGACACAAACCCTTAACCAACCCGTCTGACCAGCGTGGTACAGTAAGCCAAAACTTTTTTTCTAAGGAGAGACCTACGTCTAGCAGTGGACTATTAAAGGCTGTTGAGGTGATGAACAAAGTAACTTTTACCTTGATTTACTTAACTAGTTGTATTTGTTACCTTAACCCCAATGCTCAATAGAAGCAATATCTAATCTCAACTTATAATACAATGACATTAATAATTCTATACTTTCCACAGAGAGGATCGAATATAAGGAAGATACCCAATCGAACGAAAGTTACCGATATAACAAAACGATTCTGAATATTTAAGTGGCAGTTGGCAGGACACGCTTCACAGATATCCGATGGGGCTACTCAGCCCTATCGGATATCCCATTTTACGGGACTAACTACTCATTATCAACAGCCTTTAATAGTCTACTGCTGGACATAAGCCTCTCCTTAGGTCTTCTTTTTCTTCTTTCCGATCCTTCTATGGATCGGAAAGAAGAAAAAGAAGACCTGCTGGAAGCGGCCTGTTTCTACCGTTGACAAAAGTGATAAAGACAGTTTAAGTTAAACAGGTAAATTATACAGAACGAGACATTAAAAACGGTAGAAACTGGGCAGCCAGGTTTTATCCAGTTCATATAAAAATATAAAGTCCCAAATAAAACAAATTGACCACTTCTGCTTCAATAATCTTTGATCATCAATGATATTGTTATATAAATAAAGTACGAATTAACATACTGTAATAATAAAATGTAGATTTTATTTGTTTGTCTCCTAATAGTGTTATTATTAATAATTAAATTAATTCAAATTTAAAATAATGTCTGTGTCCCTTCTAAAAAAGATGATTTTCCCAAAAAATGGTCCAACAAGCGGCCGGTTAGAAAAAAAACCAGTTAAAACGTTAATAAGGGAGTGGGATTACTTAGTAAAGGGGCTTATGGGATGTATAACTTATACCATGAGTGTTACGTCTGTTCGGAGCTTAGCAATCATCATAAGGATCACGAGGATAAAACAAAAAAGCATGATAATATCAAAATATGTAAAAATTGTATCTTTAATAAATTTGTATCCATAGGTACCTACTTTTGTTTTGAACTGTGTATTTATGTGTCATTAAATAGAACAACTCAATATTCTATAGCAATATCCTCAGAAGAAAAAGTAACTTCTATGAAATGGTACAAATAAATGTATAACAATATTGATATCACAAAGAAAGTAATATGTTATACATTGCCAATACGTGAATAGAACAACTTGTAAGTCTCTGTTCCGGTGTCGCGTGCCAGAACAAAACTTGCAAAGTGGTTTGTTTTTAATACGCTTTTGTTAGCTTGGTGTGTATGTATCTATGTATGTGTGTGAAGGAATCTTCGAATGTGATTTGGACCCACTTCTAAACGTCGCATTAAATTAAAACTTCGCATACTTATCAAGGACCGATGACAATACAGTTTTACAGTTTTACAGACAATACTACTTTCTCCATACCTAAAAATAAGGTAGTATTTTTTTCCCTCATTTTTAATAATTTTATCCACGGGGATACGCCAACCCCATTGTACCTTATCATACACAACACAACATAAATTAATATTTCCTAAATAAAATAAAAGGAATTATTCATGTTTTTTGTGGCAAACTTCCACCAAAGCACACAACCGCATTGCAATTTCCCACACTCACTCTATCCCAGATTTCTTATGCATGGAGCACATCTGAATTTAAATAAATAAATAAATATTTGAAAAAAATAATTGCACTAATTCTAACGCAGCCTTTGATATCTACATTCTGGACAAAGAAAGCTGCTCCACCATTATCATTATTCTTTGAACCATCTGTAAAATTTCTTTAAAAATCGCTATACTTCGAAGCTAGTTCTGAAACTACTTTCTTTACTAAATGACTTTTACTATTTATTCATTTTTATACCTGATACCCATATATCTAAAGTAAACATTGGAAGAATTTCAAGAGAGGACACTTCAAGTTGACATATCGACTGCACGGATGGCGTAGTGGTTTAAGCGGTCGCCACGCCGCTTCCTACTACGCCGAGTGTTGTGGGTTCAAGCCCCACATGGGATGGCACTTTGTGTGATCCACAAATTGTTGTTCCAAGTCTGGGTGTTATTTGTGTCCGTTTCATGTATGTTTGTAAAGTCTCCCGCGACACAGGATATTTTCCTAATGCGGGAGTTGTCTTTTTAAAAGAAAGAAAAAAATATTCATTAGAAGTAGTAACAAGTAGGGGTTTATTTTTGTTTGTCCAGTAACTATTATGAATAAGCGCACCCAGTTCTGCAAATTTATCTAAATTAATGTTATTAGACCAAGATAATGATTTGAGAATGAACTAGTAAGCAAGATATTGTCATCTAACGAACAACAGTGGTATGTGCAACTCACTCTCCATCACATGAATAGGTGAGCTTTTTATAAAACTGCCTACAATTCTAAGTGCTCGGTTTTGTAATTTGTCTAATTTGGATGTATGTATTTTGGCACTGAAGTCGTATAAATAACAATCTTCTTCTTAGATTAACAATGATAATTAAATTCTATCATGAACTCCCTGTTAATTACCTTATTAAATTTAAATATCTAATACATTTGTCAAGCGTTTCATTAACATGTTTTCCCCAAGTTAAACTTTTATCTAACCATATTCCTAAGTACCTGACACTATCTATTGCATTTAACCGTTGCCCAATTTTTTTTAAATTTAAAAACAAAGGAAGTTGCTATAGTGCTTGAAAATAATAAAATTAGTGTAGCAGATCTTATGTGTTAGATATTTAACGCGGTCCCCACACTAGGCAAGCCTGTATCGTGGGGTTCCAGCCAAACGTAATTATAATAAGGTTTAGAGCTCATGCTCTTTTCTTCTTAATTAATCGGATAGTCTATAATAATATTATAGATCTGAAGAGTTTGTTTATATGTTTAATTGATTAATATAATCGCTAATCTCAGGAACTGCTGGTCTGAATTGAAAAATTATTTTAGAGTTGGATAGCCCATTTAGCGAGGAAGTTTATAGGCTGTATAACATCACTGAAATATATTCCGACAACGGAAAAAAAAATTCCTTTTGAGAGACGCAACCGAAGCTGCGTGGGTCAACTAGTAATATTTATGTGAGCTATTTCTTTCTATTACATATATTTTCAATTTTTGGTGAACCATCCATATCTAAGGCAAGTAAATATCAGAATCCCATGTGATTCGCAAAGGCATTTTGGTGTCACTGTCAACGCTATTTGTGGATCCCGCTGTGGGTCACACTTTGAAGGGTTCGTGAAATAAAAATGGTCACATTAGGTACGAATATTTTTAAATGTAAGCAGACCAGAAAAGTGTTTAGACACACACACTACTATGATATGAAGTTATACAATTTTACAAGTATAATTACATACAATCTACTTAAAGCTGCATAAAGCGGCGGCAGCCTAGTGGTTAAGGTCAAACGGTCGTGGTGAGCGACGTGAATCCACTCCTAACACAAGCAATTTAGCTTATCAAGAGGGGTTAAAGGGAATACTAGTAATTTCGGTTGCTAGTAGGCCTTTAAAAAAAAAGTGAAATTCTATTATATGAATTCTCATTGTTATATTACACGTGCCATATTTTATCTGATCAAGTTCAATAGTTTTAATGTAAACACGGATGTAAAAGAAACTTCCATACATCACACACTATTTTGGGATTCCAATAATGTAGGTACATAACTTCGCTTCCGTAATGTATTTTTCGTCAATCAATTCGGATATCTACGTCGTTTTCTCAACTCTTGAAGACGTATATATAAAGTTTCATGATGATCGATGGAAAAGTTGATACGTGAAAGTGTAATAAACAAACTAATATACGAACAAACATACTTATCGTGGAGGAATCTTTCACGTAGTTCAACTGAATGTACTCGTGTATCAAGAAAATTATATAACAGTTGAAAGTTGTTTTTTTTGCTATGGGAGGGCAATAGACGGGTCACCCTGATGGTGAGGATTTCTTGTTTCGTGCCGCTAACCTCAATGAGTCGGTGTGATGAGCAACTATATAATTGCTGAACAGCGGTTTTCTGTGTAGCCGTGGTATCACTCCGGTCGAGCCAACCTATTTCTGTTGATGCATGGCTCAGCAACGGCTACTTTTGCCTTCATCAGCCCTAAGTAGTTTGTGTCAAGTTTTCCTGCTCTCTGCAGCGCTGTTCTTCTGCTTAGTACTTTCCCTTAGTCGGCTCTTACGACACCCACGGTATGAGTAGGGGTGGTGACACTCTGTATTCTTAATCCGTCGCCACACGAACTATTTTTTAACATTTAGATAAATATAAATATGTTTAATTGTTAAAATTATACTTTCCTTATTATACAATTCCTGATCCGCCGCCGGCGAACCGGGCGGCGGAGGCGCGCTCATCTGCGCCTCATGCCGCCCTGAGTGTGACCGCGGGTAGACGGGATGCGTTCTCCCCTCCACCCGCATTAGTTTGGCCAGCCGCGAGGGGGCGGCGTCCGCGTGTGCCGGACGTCGCCTAAAAAGAGAGGTCCCGGAGACGGAGCCCGCACCAGGAGCGTGCCGGCGCTGGGAGGGGTCCAGAAGGCGATAACTACCTGGACCCCTCTTAAACTGGAAGCGCAAAGAGGGCACACCGTGGGGTTTTAGTCGGTTCGAGTCCGATACACCGCCCCGCCGAACGAGGGCCCCGGCGGGGTGACGGTCCGAGGGGACTTCCACACGTTAAAAAAAAAAAAAGGGTTTGTGTCAAGTTTGGTGTACCGGTGTGGGCGGTGGCTCTGACCGCACAGAATAGGGCGCGCCTTTGGCGTCCTCAGAGGGTATTGGTGGTTAGAGCCATACACGGTTCACTGCAGTTATCGGAGGAGATCTCTCGCTACCGGCCATCATACGCTTCACAGCCAGTAGTGATAGTTGTTTTGCCGCGGTCGCATCTCTGCGCAAACGTCAGGAGGCGGCGGAGAGGGCCCGGGAAGATGATCGCCGCCGACGAACCTGACAGCGGAGGCGCGTTTGCCAGAGCCTTATACCGTCCTGAGTGTGGCCGCGTGTGTACGGGACGGGTTTCCCCTCCACTCACCATAACGACGAGCCGCGAGGAGACGACGTCGCCTAAAAAGAGAAGATACCCAAAGTTGTTCCACGCGCCGTTGCGGGCAGGCGCTAGGAGGGGTCCGGATGTCTTAATAATAGCAGTTCCCGGCGCCCTCTTATTACAGGCGCAAAGTGGCACACCGTGTGGTTTTAGTCGGTCCGGTTCTAACACCACAACCCGCCGCAAACCCCGGTGGGTTGACGACCCGAGGGGGTTTCAACACGTGAAACAAAAAAGGGTTTGTGTCAAGTTTTCCTTCTCTTTACAGTGCCGTTACCCTGCGTAGTTTGCTACCTTAGTCGGCTCTTACGACAACCACGGGATGAATAGGCATGGTGACACTCCTTATTCTTAATCCATCACCACACGACTACTTTTATTTACACTTACTAACCCAAAACTCTAAATAGGTATTGACGTTCTGTTTTACAAAATTGTCACTAATGATACCTAAATGAGATTTATACTTCATAATATGAACGCGTATACTGAACATTTTTAATACACTATTACTCGTAGTACTCATTCGTATCAGACTTTCTGATATAAATCTGCCAGTCATAAAACATGATTAATGGTGCTTAAAGGGCAGTTGTCCTGATAAAATTTTTACTGTGCTCTTGTAAAGGTTCCGTTTATCGGGTTCATTAGTTTGATAGACAACGCGGCTACGCGCTGACCTACTGTGACATCATAAATACATTATGTTTATTTACTCATAAACATTATTGTGTAATGGAAATAGCTGTGTATTTCTTGCTGTATTAATTTGTTGTCAGTGTCACGCATTGCAATTTTGTGCTCTCGATAGTGAGCGTTAGGTGTCAGGATGATACAAGCACACGGTCTCTGAGCCTAGCATAAGCCAGTTCCTTACTATTCTACCGGCAGTCTTTGTCACGCGATACTGGTGTCAAGTCAATGAAATCAGAGACTTGCTCCGATATTAATGGGCCCCTTGGTCCAGTGGTTAGTGGCCCTGACTGCTAAGCCGGAGGTCGTGATTTCGATTCCCACCCAGGACAAATATTGTGTCTGTCACCCAGACGCAGAACAAATGATGTTCTGTATCCGGGTGTAATTTATCTATAATATGTATGTGTTTAAAAATATATAAGTATGTTTATCAGCAGTCTGGTTACCATAGTACAGGCTCTGCCTAGTTCAGGATCCCTATTGGCCTAATAGGGACCCTGAACTAGGCAGAGCCTGAGCCCACACTGACTGTGTGAGATTTGTAAAGTTATTATTATTAATAGATTCTTAGAACTGGTTAGGTTAGGGCAGACTGCAAGTTTTATTAAAAGCTAAGTATTTTTTCTTTCAGTCTGAGTCGCTTTTTCTTAATGAATGGTGTTTAATTAACATTGTCCTCAAACAACAGTTTTATCCTTCATATAATTTTCCTTTTTGCTCATAAAGGGGATTATTTACCATATGTATCGGCTCCAATATATTTCCGATTAATTTGTGCTTTATTACTTAATAACTTTACGTTTTAACTTTACCGAGAGCCTGACATTGCTGTCTGTTGTTATTCCTGGTATATAGCTCATAGCTCATTATTGTGACATTCTAATCGTATATATTATTAGGTCTTTACCTATGAAGTTGGAGATTTATATGAAAATTTTGGTTGTTTTTTTTATTTTAGCTAATGTATGTATTTTAGCTAAAAGTACTGGCCCAAATTATCTATCCGATTTTGCCATTGTGATGGCAGTGTGTTTATTTTTTACTGTTAAAATCTGCTGGACGAAGTATTTTGTACTGCATATCGGGTGTTGAATTTTTTACCACTAAAAATTAGAAAGTGACGGAGAGCTTTCAGTTCTAACTCTTGTAGCTTTACGATGGTCTGTCGTGAAGTGTAAACTCGCACGTTGTTGTAGAGAGCCAATGGGGAAGAACGATTGACCAGTCGTAGTTGTTGAATTGCGAGCTTCTCCATTCTTGTTTACAATACTTGGCAATAGACATCTGCCGACACTGTTGTGCCATTCGGTAAGAAGCTGTCATGTAAAAGTCTGGCACTAGTTCACCAGACCGTCACCATAATCTTCCTATGGGTAATCTTTGTTTAGAGCACTGATTAAGTCCACCCACTGAGATGAACGATTACGGTTGACGTACAGTATCCACTTTTCATCGCAGGAAACAGTAAGATTCAGAAATCGTCGAGAGGCTCGTTCTGTAACCCAAATTTCTAGATGTAAAACAATTGAACCAATAACGGACCGAGTTTATGCAAGTAGCGTTAGGCCCGAACCCGTTGTTAGTGTTTCGTATTGTTTGCGCAGCGGTATTTAAACGTAGAAACTCATATTCGAAAATCGTACGAATTTTCAGTTTATCCATGGCACCAAAAACTATCACAATCTCACAAAAACAAAACACCATCTAAAACAAATCACTGAATTTTAAATTAGAATAACATTATTTACATTATTATATACATTATATGTTCTATGTCACTGATATCTCCATTTCAGTGTTTGCCTTAACGATCTACATTAACTTTTGAAAATATGGGAACGCCTAGTATTATTTCTACATATTAAGGAATTCCTACTTATTTGATTTGCATAAGCTCACCTTCACGAATAAGTTGTGAAGGATAAAAATCTATTCCTTTGAATTCGTGCTATGCAGTTGCCACCAAGCGCCTGTCTGAGTTTATATCAAAATCTTTTGAACGCTGAGCGTTGTCAGAGTATAAATGTTTTATTTTCAAGATCATCGTAAGCGGGCTTGAAAGAATTCGCTTTAAAATCGCTTTGTTATTTTTTCTTATAAATGACATCAACCTCGCTGAACATAATGGTAATTTAACGTAATAAAATACTCTTACCTGAAAACCTTTGTGTTTGTTTAAAAACTTTTTTTTATAAAAAGGGCAACCCTGTAGTTTATATTAATTTTATAAAACGTTAGTTTATGAGTTTGAATGTAGAGAAACATCTTCAAAGTGACAAGTATCAGAATTTGTAAATTTTTTTATGGGACAGATAAATTGTCGAATATATATATAAAAACGTGTAATATTCGACAATTGACAATCCATGATGCTCCAACCTAGCGAGGTGATTGGGCTCCATCTTTAATGTTAGGTAGTGGTATATGTCCTAATCGGCATGAGAACTTTTCTTTGCGCGATGTAGGATCAGTAGCTACTGCGTAGATTTTACCATACGAGAAAAAATCATGTATCTCGTCGTACGAGTATATACAGTCGTAGTATGAGCTATGCTTGATTTCGTTTTGAAAAACTCAGTATCAAAAAGTTTATCGAGAGATGTGACACAATTTTTTTGTGATTAAAACTTCATTTAAGAATTTATTTAAAAAATGCGCATACTAAAAACTTAACATGTACAAAGTGTCTCAATTTTGTGCCAAATTTATAAAAGCAAAAGTGTTTTGGTACTTGTAGAAATTTTAAAATCCTTTTTTCCTTAAATATTATATTGAAGGCTTAAAAAGTATTAAAAGCTTTCAAAGGTCTAATAAAAAGAAGGCAAAGTAATTAATTTTGTCTCACCAAATATCCAGATTATAAAGTTTATCTCTTAGAATATATTTTTCTTAGAATATTCTAGATCTACTTATATATCTTACTAATAAAATCATATTGTTTTCGTTTCATTTTTGTTTGTTTCATAATAAAAAATTTAATAAAGTATTACAATAATTAAAATACTAATGAATTACATCTTTGGAAGTATCTTTTAAATGTTATTTCCAGTAGTAACTACTTGAAATATTCATTTAGTTAAATCCGTGGTTACATAACTAAGTGAGTGTAAAATTAAAATGAATATGAAACATGAATATATTTTTTTATTTCAAACACAACTTCTGCCATAGGAATATATCCTGTGTCGTGGGGGACTTTACAAACATACATGAAACGGACACAAAGAACACCCAGACTCAGAACAACAGTGTGTGGATCACACAAAGTGTCGCTCCATATGGGGATCAGACTCACAACTCTCAGCGTAGTAGTAAGCGAGCGCTTAAACCACTACGCACTGCAAATTCTGTCTTAAATTCATGAGATCCATATACGAAAGAAGACCTGTAGTAAAGATAGAAGAATTACAGAATTATAAATAAACTTCACAGCTATAAATTGAAATCACTCTGACTCACTTATCGACCCGTTTTATTACGTCCGGAAGTGACGTGACCCACCCCTTTCTGACTCGTCCTTTCCGTCTATTGGTTATAGGAATTAGGAAATGAGAGAGTGGATATGTACAGATAGCAACAAAAGTATCTTAATTAAAAACGCTTTAAGCCACATTAGCCGACTATACCTACTGATGTATTTACTCACTATACACCTGACACCCTACTCAAAATATACATGAAACTTTCAAACATATATACCTACATTCTTTATATACTAGTATATTTATATATATACTGTCCGTAAACACACATACATTAACCGTCTTAGACCTTTACGGGTACAACCTTTAACAATGTAACTTTATATTGTTGATACAAACTTGTAGTAGGTATCTTGTTATTGAATCCACAGAATTACTTTACCAAGTATGTTGTGTAAAATATATAGCCATATATATAATAATAGCTCATTTTAGCAGTTATAAATATTCTGAGACATTACCCTTACACGGGGATAATATGTAATAATCATAAACGTAAGAGAACTGTGGAGCACAGCTAGTTTAATAATGTTTCTATTTAGTTTTCGAAATATTAATAATTTGAATCTTAAAAAGTATTTATTTGAATTAAAAGTTTTTTAACGTAAAATTGATCACGTTACATGCTGTTTTTTTCTCCCCCTCCACATTTACCTATAATACGTTCTTTTACCAGATACTTCGACGAGGAAGATAAATAACAGAGTAATCTTAATTTAGCTTAGCTTATTCTGTCGATTAAAAAAGATCTGGTCGAGAAATTGAAAGCTTAAGGCCGCCGTCGCATAATGGCCGATATTTTAATTCAATCTACGATAGTAAATTTAGACAAATCCTTTTAATGGTAACAAATAAAATTTGATAGAATCGGTGGTGTAGTGGTAGCGTATGTGACTTCTGTGCTGAGATCTAGGGTTCGATTACCGGGTCGGACTAAATGTTTGTATGATCTGCAAATATTTGTTTCGGAGTTTAAGTTTTGTCTATGTAAAATATTTAAGTATTTACAAAAAAAAAAGTATTATTCATAGTACAAGCTCTTCTTAGTTTGAAACTAGATGGCGTTGTGTATCAAATGTCCGAAATATTATATTTTTAAAAATGGAGAAACGATACCCTTCAAAATGACTTATAAGTCCATAATTTAAAACGAAACATTGTTTAAAAGAAAACTTCCATGCTTACCTTAAAAAAAATCATATCCTATTTATTACTTTTTATTCTTCATCAAGAAAATGTAAAAAAACTACTTCAGTTTAAAAAAAGAATGACAGACTTTTAAACCTGGTTTCAAGAAACGCATTGTGAATACAAAGTTTATCGCCAGTTCCAGCTCCGATAAATGTTCGGCTGACAAAAATCCTTGGCTCAAAGTTGTGAATAGGCCTGGAACAGTAAAATGTCAACTATAAATTCGAGTGCGAAGACAAATCCTACTAAGCTGAATTTCTTAGTCGGTAAATTTCACAGTTACTTTAATGAAAACACTGAGACAATATTTTAGTTAATTAGTAATGTAACATATTTACGCCTACCCCACATGATTTCTACTCACCCCAAGGGGCATTAAGTCTGCCGATCTAGTAGTATAAACTTAAATAAATAATTAACGGGCAACATACACTATTAAACCATAAGCGAATGACTAGTGCAAAGGCCTAGTCCACAGATAATAAAATAGTTGATATTTTGTTTTTAATGTTTATGATGTTTTTTAACCATTGTAATTTAAAATATCACTAATGAATTTAAAATGAAAACACTTAGAAGTTATACCTAAGCGTCGTTGACTTCCAAATTGAAATTAATTTAATTTTTTGTCGTGTATCTGCCTTCACCTAATATGCAGTACAGAAATTATTATCATTGAATTATTAACTGACTTTGATTGATTGATTTGACATAAATTGACTGCACGGATGTGGTAGTGGTTTAAGCGGTCGCCACGCCGCATTGGAGGTTTGGGTTCCAGTAACCTCACTCACTCGGTGAAAAGCTTCAAAAGTGATCCCTTGCGGGCTAAAATTCAAATGGCTACAGACAATATAAAGCAAATTCAACGTTTTGAGTGGGGTAAACATTGATTTTATTTAGAAGTTACGCAGCGGAACTTTGAAGGTAGGATAATTTAGTGGTTGACCGGGTACGGACCACCGACCCTCTTACTTTGAGATCTACAAATTTTATTGCAGAATATTTGAATACTTTTATGTTTACAAATGTGTAGGGTGAGTTTCAACTCGGTAAGTCATCCTGGGATATATTACAACACAGAGCTTTTTACACCGCTCGGAAGCAAAACACTTCGGCATATAAAATATAAATAGATATATTTTTTGTGTCTTTCATTGATTTGATTCTTTGTTCTTTGCTCGCTTTTTGTCTAGTAGTTAGAGACCCTGACTACTAAACCGGTGGTCGTGGCTTCGATTCTCACCCTGGACAAACAATTGTGTAATGAGTACAATCATTTCTTTTTTACCTAAGTGAGCTGGTAACTATCTTAATATAATTCTGTTTGATTTCAGGATTCCTGACAATAGGCTTGTGTCCACTAATAACAAATTGCTTGGTTTATAGTTTCAAATTATAAAAGAAGAGACATAGATAAGAAAAAACCGTATCTTTCTCATAAAAGTTAAAGATTATTAATATTTAAAAAAAAATCGAACAAAATAGGCATTAGGTCACGTGACAGCTACAACCAATCAGAAATCGTTACGTAACGCCACACAAAACATCATTGTTGTTGTTGACGTTTTCATACAACAGAGCAGGTTACTCTCTGTTGCTTTTTTGTTTTTAGCATATTTTCTTACCTTAATACAGTTTCAGTTGACACTGGACACAGATGTAAACAGTTTTGTTTCGCAGACTATGACGTCATTGAAGACGCCCGTCACGTCATTGTGTGATCCACAAATTGTTGTTCTGAGTCTGGGTGTTATTTGTGTCCGTTTCATGTATATTTATATAAGTCCCGCGCGACACAGGCTATATTCCTAATGCGGGGAATGTCTTTTATAACGTCAGGCGACTCTAAGGTACGAGTATGTATGTTCTTAATACCTTTTTTTTACGTGAGGAAACCCCACAACACACACAACAGTTATTTCTCCCTACCAATGAAAATTCATACATAAAATAAATGTACTATCCGTATATCTCTCCCTAAACTTCCACCTGCCGTTTTCATGCATGTTCTCACATGATAAACGTACAAATAAATTTTCATTTTTTTGCAAAAGAAGGACTCCATTGTAATATACTATACCTCCACTGTTTAACTACTCGTATATAACTTAGTGTTTATTTGTGATGTGAAGATTTTTGAATAGGATATCAATGTTTTTGACAAAATGGGACTGCTTGCTTGCAACATAATGTGTTACTGGGCCCTTTAAGTTTATTTAGAATATACATATCTATTTTTTTTTACTCTACTGGTTAAATAATAATTTTAAAAAGTTTTATGCTTATTGTTAGTAAGTAAATCGATGTCTAAGTAATAACAATAAACCTAAATAAATTTCTGGCTTTGGTTTCTGGTTTGACAGAACGTTATTCGAGATATTTTCTTTTTTTATTTTAATAACGCCTTAACACAACATCTTTCAAAAGTAAGTTTCAAGAGTAAGTAAGTTAAAATGTAATAATTTCTCTCCCTCTATAAATAAATAAATAGATTAAAAATAATTACATATAAAACAATGTATGCAATAAACATAATGCTAGCTGAAAATTGATTGATTATGTGTTTTCACCATTTCGCAAAAACATATCTGTACTTACCGCCATCAAGACTAGCGTTATTTTTACACGCCTTATATTAGCTTCACTTGTATGTTTGTTTGTATGTTTGTAATCGACTCCTTTGGACGTGATTTTGACTGACTTTAAACTGTCAGAATTCGTTCAAACTTTGTAGATATATCGAGGACTGATGTCAAGACACTAATTTAAAAAAAAAAATAGTTTAAAAAAACTAAAAAACACTCTTTCTATAAAAAACCAAACTAAAAAATAGAAAATAAATTTGAAAAAAAGCGTGGGGTGCTTTTTACTATTGACAACAGGCACCCAACGCTTTTTTTCAGTAGTTAGTTTGGTTTTGTATAGAAAGCGTGTTTTTTAGTTTTTTTAAACTATAACTTTTGTTTTTACTAAACTATTGGTTCAATTCCTAATTTGAAACATTCACCGGACCATAACTGGCTACGGTACAATTGAGTAAATCCATGAATAATATCATGTGATTTCAAACCAGTCAAGCGTTCAAGTGGATGTCGATACAGCCGTAACAGTGGTATAACCGTATTTGGATAGTAAACTAATTTTGTGAATTGGCCGTCACATATCGTTATGCTCATAGAAATCGTATACAGTACAAACAGTTGAAGTTAGGTCAAATGTCATTTTAGATTCTTCATGCGAATAAGTTTGTAGGACACAGTATAATACTACTTGAATTAATATACCCATTATGACGAACGAGGTCGGTCTGACAAGTCTCTGGTGAATAGAGTTCAAATTACTATAAGAGCCGTAATACTATATTAGCTTACCTGGTAATAAATACGTCAAAGAAAACTACAGAGGAAAATAAGAGAGGTATCACAGTACTAATGATGCTATTATTGCATCGAATGGTATCAAACAAAAACAAGATTTTCTAAGGGGTGTTTTGTTTTTAACAGTTGTTTAAAAAAAAACACACAACAGCGTAAACTACTGAGGTGAAAAATTTGGTCTCGATTGTCACGAGGAACATTGTGTAAACCTTTTAAGGTGTGAGTTTTTTCTTTCTCCTTTGAAACCAAACTAATTTCATATACACTTTTAATGGTAATTTAAGCGATTGGTTGTTTTGAAGTAGCAATCTGTATTTTATTTCTTGTATTTGTGTAATGTGTAATAAAAAAAAAGGTAATGTCTGAATAGACTCGGCGTAGCTGTTTAATAGGTTTTTTTTTTCAAAGACTTCAAGATTTAAAGAAATGAGGACGGTTTTCAATTCGACATACTTTTATTCATGTTCGTATCGTGATTTTATACAATTATAAGGAAAAATCCAAAAAATCCATATGTCAGGAAAGCGAATAAAAATTGTACTTTTCATCTCATTGTTACATAAAAAAGTACAGATTGTACATACTTCATAAAGATCTTTTAAAAAATTAATTAGTATTGAAGTACCGGAACGATGAAGTTTTAAAATTAATTGGCTGGTAAAAGTAGGATAGTACAACGAGTAAATGGTACAATTTGTAGACGTATGGCAACTAAATTAATTATTGTTTGACTTAAATACCAGCTTTAAAAATGATTTAAATAACTTCAGTAAACATGTATCATTTGCTTATTAGGGTAGTACTTGCTTCTATACTCTTTACGGTTTTACAGATGTTCCCTTAAAAAAATGTAAAATCTTTTTTATTTAATTAGAAAACTGAAGTTTTATTAGAAAAATACAGGTGAGATATCTGATTATTATCTTTCTTAGTTATCTATTTACAGTATCTACGTTCTAATTAAAAGACAAACTTAATTATACTTGATCTTTGATCTTTTAAAACTTCTTTTATCCCGAGGAATAATATAGTTTTAGAACATTTTTTGGATATTTTTACACCTTATAAACAATCAACTGCTAAATTGTTATTTTTATAGGCTTTTAATTTCATTTATAGAAAAACTAACGCGATATTGTATCGCGTTAAAATTTTAATTTTTAAGCATTAAATTTATATTTATTAATATGAGTAGTAGTACCTATATCACATTTTCAACAAGAGTAAATTTATTTTGCCATTTAGCACGTTGTTTGTTCTTATAGCTGCTTGCTTTCTGGGTAAGGAACACTAATTTAGACGAAGACCGAAAATTAGATTAAATATTAACATAGTTTAGAAGAAGTGAAACGCATCTAGAGATCGCGCCACATATAAATACATACATACGACTCACAGATATTGATTCTCAAATGTTTTCCGTAATACATAATATAAAAACAGAAATATACATTATTAGTCATGTACACATACATACACCTACACAATAACGACCGAGCAAACGGGTCACCTGATGGAAAGCGACTACCACCGCCCATGAACGCCTGCAACTCAGCAGTCACAAGTCACGTTGCCCGTCTTTTAGGAAGGAGTACGCTCTTCTTGAAGATCGTATCGGTCCGGAAATACCGCAGACGATAACTTGTTCCACAGATTAGTTCCCTTACCGTTTATAAAAAGTATAAATCTACTGCTCCGGTACTGAATCTAGGAAACATAACAACCGAAGACTAAGATCAAAGTATACTTATGACATGGGCCATAATTACAGTCACTGATCACGCCACTTAAATCTTTTATGGCGGACGTTCTCCTCATATTTGTTAGATCAAAGTAGACTTACTCGTAGGTACATCTCTTAGCTTAGGTGTAAACAATGCCATTAACTTCGACTCACCCAGTTCATCGACCTTCGATCTCGACCTTTAAAAATAATAAGAGAATAAAAGAAAAAGTTATGCAATACAATACGATGAATGTTTAAAAATGTCTGCCTTTAGAAATATTTTCAAGGTAATAATTATCAGTGATAACAAAAGCTTACTTTACACTGTATTGTGCTATTGATGTGAAGGAAATTGAGGGAAAGACTTTTGAATGCGAAAAATAGTTCTAAATTAATCATTAACAAAAAATCTAAGTGTAGAGTCTGAGAGAATTTAATGTACGAATACGCTAGGTGATATAGCTTCTTTCTTGTAGGTTATGACTATTTTTAATGAAGAAGGAAATGGACAAAATACTTTATTACGCTCTGAAAACTATAAGTGGGATATTAAAATCAGGGATATCGGTGTAGTTAATCTAAATCAAAATGAATTTCGAATATTTTGAACAAATAAAATTGTGCGTATAAGGGCTATTTCCTACCATTAACACCTTTTTTACAACTCAGGGTTAATTACTAGCAATATAGAATGACAATGAAAGGTATTTTTGTAAGAGCTATGTGTGTTGATAGACATACATATAATAAGGATAAAGGTACAGGTGTAGTCGGATACGCCCAGAGCGACTTGTGTAGGCAAATAAAAATATTACGATGGTCAACATATTATAGAAAGATCTTTAAATTCGATGTCAATGTTTTTTTTTACGAAAATTTCTAGACAAATATATATTTATATATCTTTTGTTGTTTTTGTACGTATGTCAGACTCGAACGCACTAAAACCACAAAGTCTTCCGTGATCAGGTACTTTGCCTCAGGTCAGAAAAGGACATCCTTGTGATCCTCGGCCGATATATATATACCTATATATACATATAGTTTCATTAATGTGATAATAATAATATTTTCGGACATTGACACACAACGCCATCTAGTTTCAAACTAAGCAGTTACAGTTACTTACTACATTGACTGATAGAATACTTTTTTTACTTTTCCTTTCTTTTGTAAATACATACATATTATACATAGAAACACCCAAGCGGAATCGCACCTGAGACCTCAGCACAACAGTCACATACGTTACCGAGGCAGTCAATATAATCAAGTGCATATAGTTAAATAGTATATTCATGGTTACCTTAGTTCAAATGTTCAGTATTCTACCCATTTAGATAGAGCCCTAAGTGAATAATAATAATTTAAAAATAATAATAATATTCTACCACATTCACACAACGCCATCTAGTCCCAAACTAAGCAGAGCTTGTACTAAGGGTTCTAGACAACTGATATAAATACATATATACTTTTTTTTTGTAAATACATACTTATTATACATAGAAACACCCAAACCAAATCAAACATTAAATGTTCATGCACACAAATGTTTGACTTGAGCGGGAATCGAATCTTTCGAATCTTTGTTTGAATGAGGTCAACCTTACAATTTGTATCTGAAGTAAATCACCTTTCTTATTAAAACTCTATGGCAATATTACAATCACTTTTTCTATATAAACCAATGTCTTAGGAGTGTTAGATTATATAGAAAAATTAATGTTACTTTTACAAAAATATTTCTCAGAAATTAATTTGCGCTTCAGTTATCATTTATGACCTTCCTTATCAAGAAGCTTTTAAGCAGATGATACAGAACAATGAATAACAAAACCATGGTTCATTTATTGGGCTGCTAAAAGATCTTACGATCCGAACATAAGTATCTTATACATTTTAGTCTAGTTTCGAGAAAATTGGCTTCTAGTTTCCTAGTCTACACATTATTAAAAGAGTTATTGCCTTTAAAATAACCGATATAACACATCAATGCAATAAACAATCATTTTGTAATGATATATTAGGTCGATTCCCGGGTTTAACACCGCGAACGTATCGTTTTAGGGTCGATACACAGTCGCGATTAGAAATAATTAATCGTCAATCTTTGTTTGATTGTTATTATTTTAAATTTGTTGTTGACTGTAGCTTGTGAATAAATTATGAGTTCAGATTTACGGTTTCTGACTCTCTTATTGGATTGTGTAACTGTTGTTGTTGTTACGTGCAATTAATTTTAAGAAATATACTTATATGTTGTAAAGATAGGAATGTCAATTTGTTGGCATTAATAACATGCATTGAAGGCCAAAGAATTAACGGGCATAAGACATGAGTGTATGTGTATATTAACGAAAATTATAGCTACTTTTACATCATAATAATATTGTGAAATGATTGGTTTTAGTTACTGTGATTTCACCTGTGATAAATCACAACTGGAATTTGCTCATCGAATAAGATAATTGCCATCAAAAACTTAAGTAAAGAAAAAACCAAACTTTTTAACTTTTTTTTTTTACTTTTTATCACATATTTTTTTAGAACTTTTCGCTAATCTGGCGCTAACGTAATTATAAGTCGCAGTAGTTTTGTAAATTTGATTATATGATTACAAATCATATGATTTATAACAGGTGATTGCGAATTTATTCCATCTCAAGTATGTATATGGTAGATATACGTAATATTCAAAATTTTGGTTCATAAGTTTCACTAATCCCGCTACTCTAAATATCTCTATATACATTTAGTCTATATACATCGTGATCAATCTAGTATAATGGAGATCTAATTAATTTATTTTTAATACAAAGTTTACATTAAGTGGCTACAAAAATCAATATTACCCCCATGGGACCCCCCACATGGGACACCACTATGATCCATAAACTGTTGTTCTGAGTCTGGGTGTTTTTGTGTCCGTTTCATGTAGGTATGTAAAGTCCCTCGCGACATGCGACATGCGGAAGTTGTCTTTTTATAAATTAAAAAAAAATGTTTTCAGCAACAAAATATATCTAGTGTGTACATGTCTGCGGCCATCGTATGACGTCAAAGTAGCATGAATGAAACCCAGTAATAACAATGAAAAGCAGAGGACGATAACCTTAGATCTGACTGCGGTATTTGTGTTAGATATCTCACCACGTACCAAACGATTATAGGCTTTATATACCTAGTTATATGATTATATACAGAATGACTTTATATGCATTTGCCATTTTTCATTTTATAATTTGCCGCCCTTTTTCCCATTATATTTGTAAAGTTTAAAAACTCGTGATCTTTCAAAACTTAGTATTATTACCCAATTGCCTTAATATTGATTAAACATTTAATACATGACGCTCGCAGTGACACTAATCAAACTTTTGTACTTTTTAAATACCTTGTTTGATCTCTCGTAGTTTATAATTGAAAAAAATATTTTTTTAAATTTAATTGGGAGATAAAAATGATGTATTAATTGAAGTGTTTATGGAATTTTAAACTTTTCTTTTGAATTTTGAATTGATATACAATTCAATTGATTGCAAACGTTGAAGTAGTGTGTTAAGATTAACTGCTCAACCGAGCATTATACACATTTTGGATACACGTAGCCTTAGGCTACAGAAAAGGACATAGGGTTCTTTTTATACCGAAAAAGCACCATTCAAGAACAGAAAAGAATAAAAATCAACCGAACTGAAAGCATTGGGAAAAACTAGTACTAACATGTCTGAAGAAATATATATCAGATAGTATAAAAATATAATTGTATCTAATATATTTATGCAGCAAGTAATCGTAATGATAAAGTAAGTACACAGATTCACCGAACAATAAATGAAATGTAAAAAGTTTTATAAGAAGCGACAAGTTACCAACAAAGTTTATCTTCCAATACGTGCCAGCCATTAAATTTATTTCTCTACTTCTTACCCTATTTTTTTTCATTTTGATCTGTTTAAGTTCTGGGTCGCAGGACGATTGGGAATTGGAGACGACAGCCGACCGCTTTTCTTCGCCAATTTTATCGAGACCTACGTATATCGCGAAAGTCACGTCTTAACTTCAAAGTAAAGTTGAAAAAATTCTATAGGTGATTTTCTTATAAATATAAATGTTCCATCAGTTTGCATCAAAGCTTATCAACGTAGAAATAAACGAACCGGCTTTCAAATCTCTTGTCAGTACATGACAGACTGAATTGCTGGAAGATCAATAAGGAAATCGTATTTAAATTTTATCGTCAGATTGTCAGGTTAGTCAAAAGAGTTGTCAAAGTTTACTATAAAATCTTGCGTCAAATGACGTCACTTGACAGCTCAATTAGACGTAGACTTTATTTTAAGCAACTGAGAAACCGAATAAGATCCTGTTTATTGTCAATATAAGACACAAAGTGTTTTAATGACACAACAGTCAGGATTCAGCGATCCCGCTATTCATTATTAAGTTTATACCTTTAGCTTAACTTTTTAGAAGGTGATTAGAAAGTTAATGGTTTGGCAGGCGAGATTACCGGATTTACACCTTTCAGTAAATTTTTAGCTATTGCGATGGGTCTACAAAATAAAAAATGTGTTTAAAATGTGTACATTTTCTAGTGAAGAAGAGTAAAATTTTCGATATAAAAGTGACACAAATATTGCAGTTAAAAACTTTATTTAAATTGTGTTAAGTACACCTCAGGCAATATAAAACTCAGCTATTAGGTATTTTTTTGTTTTTTTTTTACGTTTATTTCCCCGCACTAGGAATAAATCCTGTGTCACGGGGGACTTTGCAAACATGTATGAAACGGACACAAAGAACACCCGTTAACGGACACAAAAGAATTGCGTTATGCTCGTATATTTCTATTTTTGCATTTAACTAATTATATTCTTTTTCTTTCTTGCTTTGCTTTTTTGTCCACTGCACTGCCGTGGTAGTGTGTGGACAACAATTTTGGGCGGACAAAATTTATTAGTATTTACCCGTTGATGCGACGAAGAAGACTAATTATAATATAAAATAAAAACTTTATAGATAATGAACCCCTTAAATCAGGCAAGCAGTATACTTATTAAAATAAAAGGGCTTTAGTTAAATTAACCTGTAAAATAACCACGATCTAAGATCATATAGCTATCAGTCCACATACAAACCAATTGCATTACATTCTCGATCTGCAATTCAAATCTTATGCGTGAATCGCAACATTGTTGCATAATCGTTACAAAGGCCAATAAACAACATAGTTTTTATTTGTACGTTCATAAAACTTATACATTGTATCTGTGATTGCAAAGAAAATCATAAAACAAAATAAATAAAATTAATAAGTCGTTGTGAATACTTAAAGGCAAAGGCAAAACATTTTCAGCAATTTTTAGGCTCAAGTGCAAAGTTACCCTTGAGAACAAACTGAGACCATAGTTATGTCTGCACATTTGTTTTATTTTTCTTATACTAAAAGTCTAGGCAAAAGTGTGTCACATTCGCATATTTTAGCAGCTATAAGTTTGGTCCCATGTAATAACTGTAAATCTACGTAAATGTTAGCGGCATTTTATCGCCTACAGTTTTGCCCACACTGTGCTTATAAGAATTCCTTAAGGGCAGAATATAATAATCGGGTAGAAATGGAGTAACAAATATTTCGTAACAACAGATGTGTTCTTATTTTCCTTTGTTTAGGTCGGTTCTTTAAATTGAAAAAGAGTCCAGTTCCGAGTACTATTGAATCAAACTTACGTCAGAGGATGATAGATTAATGGAACAAAGGCGTAGAAATTACATTTTTTTTTTTTTGAAAATATGGAGTATAAATCATGTTACTACTTATTTCAACTAAAATACAAGCTAATTTAAACCAAGCGAGAGGGAAGGTTGTACAAAGGAGTTTGCGATGAATTTATGCTGTCCTAACAATCCCTCTCATCCACTATTTTATGGAGAAATTCTTATAAAATAAAGTCCAGTAAATATTGAATAACTATTAAGAAAAACAATCACATATTTTCTATTTTCGGTAAATTACTAAGGGAACGAGATAATTATATTTTTAATAATGCACTTTCATGACTTTTAAAATGTAACAGAAGTCGTAAAGTAAACTTTTATCATTGTCGTTCTGGCAAATTGCCAACACAGTTTACTAAACGGGACACAGATAAAATTCTGCTTTGTAACATAGTGCGTAGGCGATATCGTATAATTTCAATAAATATGATTTATTGATAGGATATTGGTAAAACATATGCTGAACTTCCGACCTCTATTGTACGTATGTTGGACATAAATACTATTATTAAATACACAAGTAAAATTATTGTGGGAGAGTCATGCCTCGGACCTACGCGGCGGCAGTTCGACCGTAGCGACAATCAATTCTATCATTTCATTTCACCGATTGAGTGACGTTACCAAAAGCACAACCCTGACATAATAATGTCCTCTAGTGGATTGCGAAATAACTACTAATAATGCACCGTTTATAAAGGTTAACTGATGGACTGCTGTCCGCCGGGAATGATCACCTCAACTTGATATTGACAGGACTTAAAGCCCGTTCCTCTAATGGAGATTTTAATAAAAAAATTAGAAAAGTGTTTACCATTTATAAAGTTTTGCATCTCGTTCTTTTTTACTTCTGTTAATCCTGGTGTAGCGTTGGTTTAAATAATAAAGCTAGAAATCTTGTCCCAAGAGAAGAAATAAAGAAAACACCGCTAGAGAAACTAAGACATATCTTGCAAATCGACACGTATACTCGCCTTTTGCTAGATCTGCGTGACTGATGCGCTTCTGGGAGGAATATAGGATAGTTTCGATAGCATTTAAACAAGAAACTTTACGAAATATGGCCGGCTACAATTTCAATTTCGGAATCACGGTGCCAATTCCATAGGAATGATAAAATCTGAGCTTTGTAATACGTTCCCATCAATCATTGACAATCCTTTTTATATAAACATAAAAAATGAGGATAATCTATTTGGAAATAAGTACAATATATTGTAGGTATACTGTGTGTGGTAGTTTGTTTTCAAACCATATCCCATTTCAAAACATTCCTATAATATTTTTTATCTCTGGCCTGAATCTAATTCAGTGAAACTGTATAATATACTCTGCTATTTTTATGATTAGTACCAAAGCATTTCCAACAATAAAAAGTTGAAGTACTTTTGGATTGTCGAATCACAATAAAAAGTAATGGTGTTTCTCAGAAATAGATTCTTGTAGCTAATTCAAAAATGTGTTGTTGGTTTTCATGGTTCTAACCTTCACTGACTCTCGGAAATGCTCTACTGACTCGACCTGGTTCAATTTCATCTGCGACCCGCGACCAGACCTGACCTCCTCTATAAAGATTCGTTTATATAGATTGCCGTACATATGCACTCACTAATATACTATGTAGTTCTACTTTCTTAACCTCATCGGATTTCACCACACGTAAGCAGCTTATACATGGACAACGAGTAAAAGACTACAAAAAGAAATGAAGCCGCATAATACTCTAGAATATAAACAGTAATAGGTAAATCCACAAATTTCACTGAAATTTTTTAATGGAGTATGAAACATAATCTACTAAGCGGTTTATTAGAAATACGAATGTTACTTTAAAATTTACATGAGAGCATGAGAGCACATCTTTCATCATCAACAGCCTAGAACAGACCACTGCTGGACGTAGGCCTCTCCTTAGAAAGGAGATTTTGGCCTACTATACCACGCTGGCCAGACGGATTTGTATAGGGTTTGTTTCAAGTTTTCCTTCTCTTTGCAGTGCTGTTGTCCTGCGTAGTTTGATCCCTTAGTCAGTGCTTACGACACCCAGGGGATGAATAGGGGTGGCGACATTCCGTATTCTTAATCCGTCACCAAACGCATTATCTTTAGTAGCAAAATACTTTGAACTAGCCATGTAATAACATTATGGTTATTATATTATTATAGCAAATGGTAAAACATCTATTAAAGATCACAAAAAGGGACAAATCAGCATTTCTGCCTTTTACTGCAGGACTATTCATAGAAGAGATGGTAGCTCACTGATAGTCCTGTAATTTTTATCGTCCCACACTCGCAGTTTGAGGTGAATGCCCGGTCGTGCACCCCTGATTTGAACTCGAATCATACGTGCGTATTAGCAATGGATTATCAATTTCTTTACGAAAAAAGATCATGTGACAAACAAACTCGAAAGTTTTTTAACGAAAGTTTTCAGTGACCGTTTTAGTCCAACATATTGCCTGATGAGCCCACATACAAGTAGTGGACAAAAAAAACAATTAGATATAGGAATAGCATACTAAATAATAATAGTAAAAAAAACTAGATACTGGAGGAACAGAGATGAAATATGCCTGATTAGCATCACATCACTTCAATCGCCTTTAGTAGTCCACTGCTGGACATAGGCCTCGCCTTATACAGGAGATTTTGGATTACTATACCACGCTGGTTAAACGGGTTGATATAGGGTTTGAGTCAAGTTTGCCTTGTCTTTGCAGTACTGTTGTCCCGCGTAGTTTGCTGCCTTAGTTAGCACCCACGGGATGAATACGGGTGTATCACTCTTACTCTTAATCCGTCGCCACACGGAACACCAACCTCGTTGCGGCATAAAACTAAAAGAAAGACAGATGGGTAGGTTTGCTAAGGAGGGAAGTGGATTTACTGTATTTCCAACTCCTCCAATTTTCTTCTGATTAATTTCGTTGCGGGTTCCAAGACAGTTTAATTTCTTCACATCCCGAGTGTCAGAAACTCGGTGTGTTCGTGGGTCACTGCTGTGGATCCTGGTGTACAGGAGTTACAGTGGTGGGCGTGTGGGCGTAATTAGTCCCAATAAAAAAAAAAAGATGGGTAGTGAAGACAGATTGACGGAACCTTGTCTTAGTAAGGACACATTGAATTGCTTTTACCACTAGCTGTAAGGCAGCTAGAGATTTAGAGCAATTCAACTCTCTATTACGTTACTCCTTTTCTCTTATACTGAAATTATTTTGTTGCCTACCCTAAGTACCACAAAAAAGGGGCAGAGCAAAAGAGAAAGAGTTGTTAAAATACCTAACATTCTACAGGGGAAGTAATTTACAACTATAATAGTCAAACATCAATGGTGCTAATTATGTTGTTCGAAAACTCTCTAAAGTAAACTAAAAATCACAAAAAAAATATTTAGTCCTGTCAAACAATGTTTCCTATTCTGAAAACTTAATACTTAGTAATGAAATGTACACGCACACGAATTTTCATTTTGTGATACCATTTTTTTTTATTTATTCAATTTTATAGTTCTTTTATGTTTCCGTTTCTTTATCATTTTAAGCAGTTAAGGTACCATAATAAGAGTTTTAACGTCGGCCAATCCTTACGAAGACAGACAAAAGAAACTATTTGAAGTCACTATTTACAGCGTTCGTAGCCTCATTTGGACCCTCCTTGAAACCGCGCCTTTGATTACTCACGCACAAAGCCTTTTGACCCCTTCTCTTTCATGTTACTCACAGAAACACTGACACACAGCCTACCTATAAGAAATTTGTCTTATCAGTAAAAGAAAGACTAATAGAAAAATTATATATTGATGTCTTTTTTTATTATGTCAAAGGGGGGTAAACGAGCAGACGGGTCACCTGATAGTAAACAGGTACCACCGCCTCAAGAGTCAGAAGTGCGTTGTCACCCCCCCCCCCTCCCCCCTCCCCCAGAATCAAGTGATGGGAAGTTTCATCAATAGCCGTTACGAGTCCACTGCAGGACATAAGCCTCTCCTGAGAAAGGAGGTTTGGGCTCTGGTTATCAAACCCACTCGCTGAAAAGCAACAAAAAAATTGTTTAACAGCTGTTATCTTTGAGGCCGTGGTATCTGGGAGGTGAATTAGTGCAGAATGGCTAGCATGGCTCTCCCAGAGTAGAAATGTTTTAGGGTAGGGATCTCTCTCTCTCCATTATCTCTCTCAGTTACATGTGTATCTCCTAGGCACACGAAAATACAGACTTAAACCTAAATAAAATATTTTAGGTAACAGTATTGTCTGAATACAAAAAAAAAAGAAATAGTATTACTGTCGGAGCTTTTATCCAATTCATCTATTGTCATAAACAGAATAACTTTGGGTAACAGAATAGAAGAGTAAATGGAAACTATAGGTCAATGATTACTAAGCCGGTTACTTAATAAACATGATGAAAATCTTTGTAGTAATAAATAAACAATATCATTGAAAATTTACATATATATAATAACGTCTATTATTCCGTAAGAGGTAGTCGCAGACGTATTAAAACGATGACATTTTGATGTCTATAATTTAGTCCCACTGATATAGGAGGCAAGCATGTCTTATCCGCGCACATACATTTCTTGACAAACATACTTAAATATTTCTAAATACACACATAATATATTTAAATGACATCCAGCCTGAGAACAAATCAATCGAGATTGTGCTCATCACACGATATTTGCCCTGAGTGGGAATTTAACCCATGACCTCTGGCCTTGACCATGGCTAGGCAATCAGGATCAATAATTGAATGTAACTTTTACAAGTAACAATCTAGTAACACTTGGACATAGGCCTCTCCTTAGAAAGGAGGTTTTGGTATACAATGCCACGCATGCCTGATGAATTGGTATAGGTTTGTGTCAGGTTGACCTTCTCTTTGCAATGCCGTAGTCTTGAGTAGTTTACTATTATATACTACTACATATACATATTAATAAAGAAACACCAAACAGCCCTGCCCTTGCCAATTTGCTGGAAGTTGAAAAACTGGCAGGTGTTCGTGGGCGGGCTCAAATACTTACCATCGGGTAACCAGTCTACTTGTTTGCCTCCTGTACCATAAAAAAGTAGAACGACCCTCAACTATGACACCTTTGTCTTGTGCTTAGCTTTTAAAATGAATAATAAAAGCTTAACATTTGAAATTAAATAGAAAAAATATGTATAAATTTGAAGATTTCTCCACCAGATTTGTCAAAGCGACATTCATTGAATCAGAGAGACAAAGAACAAAAGTAGTCTCGTCAAGACAGGCAATCACTCGCTACATTGTTCAGATGGTATCCATTAATTTAATCAAGATATTACACCGATGGCGCTATTAATACTCCTAATACTCGTAGCTATCGAATTTAATAGCGTCGAGAAAATTTAATAATCACGACTATATACGTGTGTATATATATCTGTAGAAACTAACATTATCACATAAATTGGAGTTACTTAACTATTAGAAGTGTGATCGTAACTTATTTGCGATAATAATCGTTATAAACAATGTTTTTTTTGTTTTTCCAACTCTTTGATCGAATTGCTTCCCATCGAATTGTGAACTAATGCGATTCGATTATAATCACGGGTAAGTCCCGACACACTCATCAAATACGTGTATGTATAATCCCGTAAGTTTTTAATGACGTCCCAGAATACTCGAATTCCCTATAAGACTTTTTACCGTAGCCAAGAGACATGCAAAAGTGCTTGAAAAGATCTGTTTACGTTTATTCATTCGTCTGCTAACCGACTTTAATTAAATGTTTGTTACCTCAAAACTCCGTCATTAATAACCCAATTTGCAATTTGAATTTGGACTCCATGGCAACGCATAAAACCACTGTATTTGTTATTATTATAAATTATATATTATTTGTTCTTTGAAGACCAACAGCTTTACAAATTGATTTGATATTTTATCTAGGTTTACAGATTACAATAAATAAGTGCGAGGATGTAGTATTTAAAAGCTATTAGGAGTTTAAGAAAGAACTACAACAATTAGTGTTCTGAAAAGAATTCAAGACTAAGTGCCCTTCTTACCAGTTGTCCACCAGTCATAAATATGTAAAGTTGTAATTGTTTTCAGTTTTTATTAATCGTGTTACTCGCTTGCCACAGAAACGTATCCTGACGATAGTTCGAGGAGACCAATGGCAAATAAATGGAAGTGTGGGGTCTCGAAACTTTAGTGGGAACGTCAAAGGTGATTTTTGAAAGTAGATCGGGGCAATCTACAGATACGTAACGTTCGCGATTTCACGCCATATGCTGATAGGGAGAATGTGAAACCTGGCGCATTGCACCTAACTTCAAATATACCTATGAGCAGTATTTTTTAGAGTGTATTTTTAGTACTTCAACCGATAGCATAGATATTTTATAAATTTCATTTGTTTTTTTTCCAATTCGAGATATATATTTATCATTTCGGACTAAGATATTTTAATATACTATGAACATACGTGCAATAATAAATTTTCGTACATTTTGCTTCCTAATCACTTGACATCCGCATCACAAAGCAAAATGTCTAAGAATCCTTAGATATTATACTGTCTAAGTGCTCCTCAAAAGGATAATTTAAATAATGAATTTATCTAAAATATGTATCTATTTAAAAATATATAAGTATGTTTATCAGCAGTCTGATTATCATAGTACTGTTTTATCATAGTATGTGAGATGTAAAAAAGAAATAATTGTAGGATATATAAAGTATTTGCCTTTATTTATATAATAGAAGTTTATATTCTTGGAAAATTGTTTACCCGTTCAATCTTAAGTTCTTTGATTACCATATATATGATTACCATAAAGATATAGACTTAATTACTAACAAATTCTGCATCTGTGTGGTGACGGATTAAGAATACAGAGTGTCACCACCCCTATTCGTCCCGAGGGTGTCGTAAAAGTCGACTAATGGAGTAAACTACGCAGAACAATCACACTGCAAAGAGAAGGAAAACTTGAAACAAACTCTATACCAACCCGTCTGGCCAGCGTAGTACAGTAGGCCAAAACCTCCTTTCTGAGGAGAGGACTATGTCCAGCAGTGGACTAGTAAAGGCTGTTGATGATGATGACTAACAAATTAGGAATTATTATTATGAATGTAATTGGAGATATCACAGCAGATTTTCACTCGAATTGAAATAGCTAGCGAAAGCCGTCTTATAAAAATAAAAGAGTCCCAAGAGCTTCATTAGAGAAAGAGATCATGACGCTTATAGTTTGGTGAGTATTCACAGGTTGTGGTTACCTCCTTACTGTCTCACAGGCGTTTTATTGAAAAGAACCTTATTTGACCCATTTGTTACCGAAATAACTTTTATACAGAGTCTGGACGTACAATAAAGGACTGCTTCGAATGTTGTGGATTTGACATAGTTTAAACGAGTGTTATTGATTGACGGTTTTAATAGAATTGCTACAAAAATTATTAGAAATTTAATTTGATTGTCCAATCTGATTACAAAAGTAAATATCCGTAATCGATTAACTGAGTGTAATAAATTACTCAGTTGATAAAAGGTTTATAAATCAAGTCGATATTTATACTAAAATTTAGTTTGATGACGACCTGACGACCGGATGGCGTAGTGGTTTATGTAACGGACTGCTATTCCAAAGTTCGCGGCTTCGATTTCCGCTCAAGTCAGACATTTGTGTGCATGAACATTTAATGTTTGATTTGGTCTGGACGTTTCTATGTATAATATGTATGTATTTATATCAGTTGTCTATTACCTGTAGTACAAGCTTTACTTTGTTTGGGACTAGATGGCGTTGTGTGAATGTGGTAATATATATATATATATATAATGTAAAAAATCCACTTATATGAAAGAAGTTACATTATCATACAATAAATAAATAAATTTATACGGCCTTTATATTCCTACAGCACTGTTAATGCAAACACAAAAAAGGGAAGATAAAGGGCTTTGGTTTTTATTGTCGCATTCTTTTCTTGCTATCTCGAAGGTTATATTTCATTGCCGAAGTAACACTATATATAACATGTAAATGTATATTCTCACTTTCATAAGTACCATCCGAAACTTACATTAATTTTGAGTTTAAATTTCCGGAACGCCGGCAGGTGTTACAAACGGTTCCCCGGCTATTAGTACCCGAGACGGCGTGCGGTTTTAGTCTATTCAAGTCCGACATGCCACCGATAGGTGGTATCCGAGGGGATTTCCGCACGGAAAAAAAAAGGTGTTACAAACGGTTTCAATTTGCATTTCTACACGCTACGGCCTGTTTCTACAGTCACAAAAATAGAACAAATACAAACAGATAAGGACATCAATACTCAATACTCAATACTTTATTGCTACCATAATGTAAATTTTACAGTTGGTAAAAACTTAAGCTAGGTATCAATTATTTACCCTGTCGGGCACAGCATAGAAGAGAGAGAGAGAGAGAGGGGAATGATTATTACTACATTTATTTATAATATGTTATTTATATATATTTAATCTGTATAGTCATTATTTTATTTTTATTTAAATATTTAATAATTATTTATTGCACTAAGTTTGTATTATTTATTATAAAGGTTATTAGTATTATTGTGATTTATTTTGTTAATTGTTGCAATTGGTTTTGGTCAGGCTTGACTATGGTCTCGTGATGTTTTTTTTTTTCTTCTGAAATAAGTGTAATGTTTTATAATGTTGTTAAATGCATTGTCACGAATTGTTTATTTCATCCATATATTCTTTTACACTGTAATAGTTTTTTCGCAAGAGGAATAGTTTTAACTTATTAATGAAAATGTTATTTTTTTCTTCGTTCTTAATCTTTTCTGGTAGTTTATTATAAATTTTTATAGACATAACTAAGGGGCTTGTAGAATGCATAGTTAGACTACTACATCTGAACTACTACGAAGAATTGTTGTAATCCAGGGCATTCACGACTTGACGTCTAACATTTAAACAATGGGACATGATGAAAAATATTCCCTTTTTAACATTCTCATCAGACTGCATCTTCAGATCCAAATATTTTAACAAGTTTAGAGCACTTTTTCCAAATCAAAAATTTATCAAATTAGACATAGATAGCTAAGACGTCTTTTAAGAGTTTATAGCTTATTTGTGAGCTCTTTACTTACGCAATTGTTGTGCTGCTGTTGCCAGTACATAAGTCATTCCCGGATAAAACAGCTACTCAAGCCCAATCAGTTATTCAGAAGTTTTCGTTATTCAAGAAGTTATATTATTTCTAATAACTAGTGACATTAGGGTTCTTAAAGCGAGTGTCAAATTATATCTAATAAAATATTGATTTCTTGCTTTGATCTATTTATCTCATTCAATTTAATAATCGGCCAGTGCCAAGTTTCTCAAAACGGTTGTCAACTATAAAATGATTTAGCGGTATTTAGTAATCTGTTGGCTTCATCCCAATATTCTCACTACACGTGTTACACTGCTTTTCATATTAATATTCCATATCATTACTGTGGAACATCAGTTTGATTTGAACTGTACTCTTTAAAAACCAAACATCCGATTTTAAGCGATTCCTTCTTTGCTTTCAACCGTTGATTACTGGAGGAGATTACCTAAAGGTGAAGGCACTCAAAGTACGGCATGGTATTGCCTCTTGTAGTTGTTAGTGTTCATGACCAGTAATAGTCACTAATCATCAGGTGACTTACGAGTACTATACTGTCTATATTAGTCCCTATAGCACAAAAAATCCAACCAACTCTTCTTGCACATAACAGTATTTATTTGAATGACTGCCGCGGTGGTGCAGTGGTAGCGTATGCGACTGTTGTGCTGAGGTTTCGGCTTTGATTCCCGTCGCGGACCAAATGTTTGTATGATCTGGAAATATTTTTTTCGGAGTTTTTGTGTTTTCTATGTTTAATATGTATGTATTTACAAAAAAAAAGTATATAAGTACCTATTCTAACAGTCAATCTAGTTTTCATAGTATAGGCTATGCTTAGTTTGAAACTAGATCACGTTGTGTAAGGTGTACGAAATATTATTATTATTTTCATAATTTCAATTAATATTGCTTACATAATTACATTGACCATTGTATCTATGTTACTATTATGAATTGTAAATTTCACTAATTTGTTTGCTGTTTTTCGAATTTATTGTTTAAATTTTGATGGATTTTTAACATTTGCATGCCTAGTCAAGGGTGAATGTTTAAGGATCAGAAAACTTGTTAACGTCGCTATTTCATGTACCAATGCAAATAGAATATATTCTATTCTAGTAGTGTTTCTCTATCCAGGTCAGTAGGTATCTGGCAGTCTTTTTGCCTGAGATTAGCTTGATTACAACAAAATGGGTATAATCCACATCTGTCGGCACTATATTACACCGAACACAATGTTACCAACAAATCTTGAACCCTTGTATAATTGAAGGTTTTATTAGGTTTACTTTAGCTAATTTTCCTTTATTTTGCGTCCAACGACTTGGAGAACAAATAAAGCTTTAAATGATCCCTGTGTCCCGCAATCTAGACTCAAACAGAGACTTGTAGAACATGTTCTAGTACACGTATAATATATCACTTTATAACTTCAAATATATTATACTCCATACAACCAGACAAATGCAAATAAATTATATTAGATTCACATCACATCAGCAGCCTTAGTACAAAAATTTTTAGAAATACTGCTGAACATTAAAAAAAACACCTCAGAAAGGAGGCTTTGTCCTACTATACCACGCTCGCTGGCCAGATGGGTTAGTTTAGGGTTTGTTTCAAGTTGTCCTTCTCTTTGCAGTGCTGTTGTCCTGATTAGTTTGCTGCCTTAGTCGGGTCTTACTACACTCCCGGAATGAATAGGGGTGGTGACACTCCGTATTCTAATTCCGTCACCACACGGACATATATTAGATTGCTTGTGACGAAACCAGACTAACCCCCCTTTTTAACTCATCCCGCTCCCGCATCTCAAATGCTTAGATTTGAATTCGTAACCACATAGTCTCAAACATACCTCACAAATATAAATTTTAGAAGTTTATGTAATAACCACATACGAGTTTAGTTTTTTAGTTTTTTTATCACGTTTGTATTAGATGTTATAATAGAAATTGTACATTGTACTAACCAATCCTATTTTTCAATGAGATGGTCCATCTAGCTGCAATAAAAGCAGTAAATATTACTAGTAAATAGCATATATATGTGTGTTCACATCAATTACACCTATGGGTTCCCCAATATTCAGTAAAATAAATTATACCCCAAAACAATTATAATTATAAAAACAACAAAAACGACACACACAGTAAACCAATTACAGCTAACCCTCTATCAATGACTGAATAAAAGTACACAAAGATATAAAGTATAGGTATACAACACATATACCTACGGCTCGGGTATTGGGCACCTGTCACGAACAGAAATTATATTATAGAGGAAAGGACCGCATTAGGTGGAGTTAAGGGACGCACTTTGTCAGTTAGCCAGGGAAATAAATATAGGTTTTAGGTAGAATGTTAATTAAAGGAAACAAAAATGATGAATTCAAAAGACTTCTACCGTCAGATGCTTTTTGAATTGTACCTACTCTTAGTCATGCGGAATCAGTTTTTTTTTTATATTATTTACAACTTTATGCACTAATGTACAACGGCGGGCTTAATGCCCAAGGCATTCTCTACCAGCCAACCTTTTTTTTCTTGGTGGTTCGACTCTGGCGTAATAGCCAGGATCGCTGACAGCTAAACCAAGACGCCCGACAAAATAACATAGCAAAAGTAGATAAACCGTAAGTAAAATAGTTTACAATTTCTTGGTCTTCATTTTTATGTATAGCAATGTTTAATGTCAAAGAATAGTGAATAAATAATAATAAGGTTAGATACGGATGTGCAGCACTGAGCCAGTCAGCCGCTAACCATGGCCAGGGACCTGATCCAAACAACGGGCAATTCCAAGCTTTATAATAGACACCTAATATTGGTACGTGTTAATCATTGGCAACCTTTATCATTGTAAGGCACCAGGCAGGTATATCATTACGAAACCCTTGTCTTTGTGGAATTAGTTTAAATGATGATACTTGGAACAAAAATTGCAAGACAACACATACATAAAAGCATAAGCCGAGGACAGACATTCTTCCTCCCCCTAATGGGCGTTAACGCACTTGTGACACTGAGTTGGTCCGTGGGCGAGGGTAATCACTTACCATCAAGTGACACGTTTGATCGTTTTCTCTTTACACCATTGAAGAAAAAGGACACATTGATTTCTAATTTTACTAATATTATAATCTATATAAATAAATAAAATTGAAGTGTCTGTTTGTAATGTCAAAACAATAGGCTTTTTTCATGCTCACACGATTATTTGCATGATACCTGTGCCTAAAAACCTGTTTAAATATATTTGGTTTGTCTGTCTGATTGTTCTGGGTAATCTTTAAAACGGCTGAATCAATTTTAATACCAGATAGCTGTCTATACAAGCAGTGACTTAGGCTATTTTTTCTCTCATAAAACCCTATAAAATTTTGCCCGGCCGAGGCCTCATAAATTGCCGAGTCGCGTGCCGTACTACACCATTAAGGCAGAACTTTTGAAAGTCCAAGCGAACGAAGTCGCGGGTACCAACTAGTTGTAAATATAATTCCGCACTCGTAATACACCCATCAGCTAAATTAATTGCGGACTTTACTTTAGGCGTAAATATACATTATAGTTAGTTCGTATAAATGAGCTAATGTAACTCAAATAAGTGCAAAACTAATGTAATTTGGTCCATGTCTGTGTATCATTTATAAATTTAATATTACCGATATTATAGCTATCATCAGTCTAGTTATAATAGTACTGGCTCAGAATATTCAGCTCAGGGAAGGGACACAA
This sequence comes from Arctia plantaginis, assembly GCA_902825455.1. Lineage (NCBI taxonomy): Eukaryota > Metazoa > Arthropoda > Insecta > Lepidoptera > Erebidae > Arctia > Arctia plantaginis. The sequence continues at coordinate 16,379,835 of CADEBD010000171.1, read as the reverse complement.
TTTATAATATCTGAATTAATTCCCGACCGTAGGAGAGCACATTTTGTTAGTTGTTGTCCTCCAGTTATAAGTTTAGAACACAACGTTGGCAACACTTGAATAAAATACTACTGATGTTTCAACAATGTCAAGCATCTTCGCACCATTATTTTCTCAAAAAAATCTCCTTCTCTCTAATAGGCCGTACTTTCACTGGAATTAGTAATTTACTTAGTATACTAAGTAAGTAAGTTACAAATTTAACTCCGCTCTTAACTCTTTTGATGCAGTACTACCGAAAATACTAAAATTATTGTCCAATATTTTCTACTAACATAATAAAAGAAATCCTGAACTCAACCCAAAATATAGTTCTGTTAATATGAAAAGCCAAACGGCAAGTAAGATAATAAAAAACACTGTCCATTTAAGTATGAAAATAAAATGTATTTGGGCATCAAAAGACATGCCTTATCGTACTATTTGCATTCTATAAAGTTCTAATAAAGCTCGTGTTTAACATATTGTTGTGATCTTTATCTTATAAGATGCTTTAATAACCTTGACCATGAGGTGACCTTGAAATGGAATGAAATTTTATTATTAATCATGGAATATAAAATTGCAAAAACTTTATGTTGGTATTTTCCTCGGAAATCTACTTTCGATTAATGACTCCAATGTTTAGTTACTTTTAAACAAGTGGAAAATACGCTAGTAAAAAACTTTGATGTATCTTGAGCCATTAGAAAGCAAGAAATAGATTTTATGGCTCTCTATGATAAAGAGTACATAAATACATCGGTTTTTTTCCTAAAATAAATTTCATACCAGAGTGAATTCTACCCACCTCATACGTCATAACTGTTGTTCCGATTTACATAAAAAATATTGGTGCGTTCCTAACACCTATGCATTATCATAAAGCTGCTAATACGGTATTCAAATTACAAAAGAAATCAGAGGTTTTATTAACCTGAATAAGAAAGACGGTCTTATAGCGTCCCTAAGGCGATGTAAACGCTGTAATTAGCGGGACAGCAAATATCTGAACGGTTACTATCTCGGTTTTAAATTATCATTATATTTTAAGTTAATATACATATTGGGTAGATGACTGTCAAGTGATGTATTTTTCATTAAACGTCAAAACGATAACGTATGTCGTTACACATTGCGACACCTCTAAAGAGTCAACTGTTTCTTCCTAGTAAAAAAATAATAATATTCCTATACAAATTGTACAATCTTTATATATATAATTCTTCTGTGAGTGTGTATGTCACTGAACTTCTCTCAAACGACTGGACCGATTTTGATGAAATTTTTTGTGTGTGTTCAAGGGGATCTGGGAATGGTTTAGATTCACAATTTTGTCCGCTGGACAATGTTTTTTTAATCAATTTTTAATTTATTAGTAGTTGTTGATTTTGGAATGTTTTACATTGGATCCGACAGACGGCGCTACCATCGCAGTGTCAAATTTGACAGGACAACGTCTGTCGGGTCCGCTAGTAGAGATATATTCCCTCTCAAACTTTTCACTTTCCATCAGGTGACCAGTCTGCCCCCTCTAACATAAAAAAAAACACAGTATACGGTAATATTCTAGTGGAACCGCAACAGTCTGGCATTTATGGAGGTGTATGTCATTAAATGAGTACCAAACTCCACTTTATATTTCTGTTAATCCGTCTACATGTCTCAATTTTCACGAGCGAAGAAAATTTGAAAAGCTTTATACTAATACTAGATTTTGCCCGCGGCTCCGCACGCGAATATGTCGGTTATCGCGTCAAAAAGTAGTAATGTTACTCGCTGAAAATGTAGCTTTCCATTGGTAAAATAATTTTTAAAATCAGTTTAGTGGTTTAGGTAATCGTAACAAACAAACACTCACTTTCACACAAGTATCGATTAAAGTTTGTATAATTGTCTTCGTGAAGCTTGAGTCATTACTAGTTTTAGGCAGAGAATCGGCTCTCGGAAATTATAATAGCCCTCCGAAATAGTACTTTTTTCTGGATTTAAGTATCTGTGTATCTAATTTTTACTACAAAACTTTACTATGATCATTATGCATTAATTGATACATACATACATGATATTGATATTGTACATACATACATGTTTGTTTTGCAATTTAAATTTATATTTTAGAAACTCTTAAACTACATACATAGATATCTGATAACAATATTTTGAGGTAAAATAAGGATGAAAACACAGGTATTCCTTGCAGTTTTTATTTAGCTACTACTTACACGTAGGTATCTCTGATACGGCAACAAAGCACTTAAATAAATTATTTTTTTATTAGCAAAGCATAACGTCAAAATTTAAACTGACGTCATCCAACATTAGACTATTGATCATCGTTATAACATATCCAATAATAGTCACGATACCTATTCTCAACACGATTATTAAGATACAGAGACAAAATTACACAGAATTAACTCATAAACAGCGACGGGCTTGGATCTGCATAATAAAGTATGGGAGTAAATCGATTATTCACGATATAGACAGATTACAAATTGAGAAATCAGGTATGATTAAGAAATTTTATCAGCGCGCTTCGCAACGCGCTCGCCGCCACCCCGGCCTGCTTCTGCTAGGGTGACAGATGGCCTCATCTGTCACCCCCAGGCCTGCGCTTATGGAGGACGGAGGTCGTTCTGTGACCTCCGGTGCCTGAGTCGCCTGCGGTACCTATCCCGTTCCCGGGCCTGGCGGGCCGGGAGAGTTCTAAACCTCTCCCGGTCCCGCTCCGCCGTCTCCTTCGCGAGCATAACTTGCTCGCAGAAGGAGACGGCAGAGTTCCACGCACTCTCGCTCCGCACGATAGCAGCAATCAGGCTATCGAGCGAGAGAACTCCCACTCCGATGGCCGCCACGAGGTCTCGCCTCTGCTCAACCTACGCCGGGCACTCTGCCAGCGTGTGGAGAGCCGTGTCATCGGTCTGGCCATCGCAGTGGTGGCACTCAGGCGTTGGCTCCTTGCGGATCAGACACAGGTGAACCCCGAAACATCCTTTCCCAGTGATCACCTGCGTCAGTCGGTATGAGAGGGTCCCGTGACGCCTCTCGAGCCAATCCTCCATAACGGGTCTTACCGCCGCGATGACGGCGTGCCCGAGTGAAATTCCACCCTGTGATCGGGGAAGCAACTGGGCACATTTTTTACATTAGAGAGCAAACGAGCAGACGGACCTGATGGTAAGTGGCTACCGTCAGCGTCGCCCATGAACACCTGCAACTCAGACGTCACAAGTGAGTCCCCCCCCCCTAAATAAGTGGGCTGGGGGGTTAAGTGTGCGGTGATCTCACTCACTTGGTGAAAAGCGAAGAAAAAAACAGGATTTCCACATACCGTTTCGCATTTAAAAAGAATGTACATGGATTACCTTCTCGACGAGATGGCACAAGAACCTTAGCCAATAGTACATCTCCTTAAATTTAAGTATTCACAGTGTACGAACATAAAGAGTATGTATATTTACTTTTATATATGTGTAATTATATTATAATTATATTATATATATATGTGTAATTTTTGTTTAGTTTTTTATGCTTATTGATAAGAAAAAGGTAATATTAAAAAATATATATATAATCAGTTATTACAATTGTAACCTCGGTGCACCTACCCTACAAGATTTCTACACCACCCAAAGGTCGGCTGGTAGTGAATACCCAGGGCATTGAGTCTGCCGATGTACATAAGTGCATGAAGATGTAAAATAAAAATAAATAAATAAAATAACAGCGATTTTCTATGAGCGGTTAGACACATTAAATAAACAATACATTTAATATTGAGATTGATTGATTGATATATATATATATATATATATATATATAGATATATATATATTATTAGATATCTCAATTCCAGTAACAAATATTAGAAGGCCTTTGAATTCTTAATTCATTGAGAGCGATCTTGGATATTGAGAAATGAGATTGCTTCAGCTATCCGACAAACAAAGATCAAGTATATCGTTCAACTACGAGGCAATAATGTATTGTGAGCAAATAGCCGATGGAAGTCGTTTGTCCATCGTATTCATGTGAACTCGAACACTGGATTGACAGGCTCTTCATTAGTTTATTTAAGTACAAAAAAGGATATGTACCGTATTATACCTACTGTTCACTGAATAATGAAACAAAAACCGTTTGTGTTAATTAGGTTATTTTATTTGTCTATTTATTTTAGAATTCTCGAAAACATAATTTTTAAGCTGTTGTCTTTTACTATTCATTTAATATTCATTATAGATTTTATTATTTACTTATTTAACGTCTTTTTTATGGTCAAATTTACTGGTTTTTTAATGTAATATAAAAATATTACATTTCTATTTACTTAACTTGGATTAAAAACTAAAATGTCAAATTTACAAAAATACGAGATCTCCGCATTCTAGAAGACAGGCGTCTTCTAGAATGCGTCACAAGTCGGAGATGTTGCGGAGGAATTTTATTTTATAAAGACGTTAAATAAGTAAATAATAAAATCTATAATGACTATTAAATGAATAGTAAAAGACAACAGTTTAGTAAGTATATGTTTCTTCTGTATTCGTTAATTTGTCGACGTCATTTTCTATTACTTTTAATAGCTAGGGATATGTTTTATTGTAATCAATAAAAAAACAAAAACAGTTTAGTTCTATGGACAACCTACTTTCATATAAACACTCGGAAGCAATAAATCCACATCCACATAAAGAAACGAATCCAAGGCACTTTTCTCAGGACGTTGCAGATGTCAAACAAACACAACTATAATAAGTTTCGACTATTGAAAATACATTCTAAATGCTAGTTCCGACAGCTTGTATTTTAATCGAATAAGCGACAATATTTTCAGATGCGTTATTAAACTTCGTTCACAAGGTTTATGTATGCAATATGTAGATTAGGATGTGATAGTGAATAAATTGTTCGATAATCTGAGTTTATGGTTGATATAGTCAGTTACCAGTTTATTCATGTATAATTTTTGTCACTATAATCCTTATTATAGTGACAAAAATTATCCACTATACATTGCTTATGATTTTAACATCACAATACTACAGTCAACGCATACCACAAATTTACTAGCCGACGAGCACTCAAAGTTATCAAACATTGTTCTAAATAATGAAAACGGTTGAATGAAAACAAGCGTACCTACAATAACACAATGGGCATAATAAAATACTAACCGAATATTTTATGATGATGCGTCACTTCGATACTTTGTTTAATAACAATAGACAAATACAAATTATTTTGTCTTTGTATAGAAGTTGGTACAACACATTCTGTCGTATACTCACTTAATATGATACTACTGGAATGTCTATAATGTTACCTTTAACATGTTACTAAAAACCACTATGACTTCAGTATCCTTAAAATAATTTCATGAAATATAATCTTAGTTTAGTTGAGGTAGTCTAGATGTAAAGACAAGGAAAACTCGAAACAAGTAGGGCAGAACCTCCTTTCTAATGTGAGGTCTATGTCCAGCAGTGGGCTATTAAAGGCTGTTGATGATGATGATGATAATATATTATTTGGCGCGACAATTTTAATTGCATTGTAGGTCTAGTATTCAGTAGTTCGGTGTGTCTTCATTGAACGCCATTGAAATGCGTTTTTTCGTTTATATATTAATCGTCATGCTTACAATCAATCAGTCTTATATTACTTGAAAAAAGTTACAGTCTGACCGATGAAAAGTGGTGACCGTTGTAAAGACATGTTTACAACACTGACTGGCGAATGTTTGCAGATATAATGTATCTAACCGTAGACGCGTTAGGCGCAATCTAAGGCAGTACAACAAAAAGACTATGAAAATTGGGCAGCACAATAAACACATTTTTAATAGATTAATATAAAATAGAAACATTATACAAAACAAGTATGTTCGCATGTGCGACCGCAGACATATCCAATCACCTAGGTCGACGTGTTCTGAATTGACACGATGATAAGGACTCGTTCTCATTTTACGAAAAGTTATCTGGCAGATTTAATGTAAAAAAAAAAGATTTTTAATTGCGAAATTTTTAGTTTAAATGTTTTTGTTATTTAGTATACAATTACAGTACAGTATTTAGTGGACAATTATTTTGTTACTATGAGATTTGTTTAACAACTTAATGTGATTTAATTTATTAACATAATAATTGGTTTATTTTTTAATTAATTTTACTAAAAATTTCACATTTTATTTGGTTATGTCGTATATCGTTTATTTACCTCGGTATTAAGGATTTTAAATTACAATAGGTTCAAACTGTACAATGATAGTCGATCTTAATAAAACTTGCTAAGGTCTGCATTGCATTATAAAATCTTGGCATGAATACAAAACACGCTGATTTTAATGAACCTTATAAAAGATAAGTGACATTAAGTTGAATAAGCATATACTCATATAACTAAAATTTGCCTATAAAGGCATTCTTAACATAGTATTAGTAAAACATGCCTATAATTTTCTCTAACTATTCGCTCAGTCTAAACAATGGGCTCGTTAACAACTGTACGACTATCACATAACATTACGGAACGCCATCTTAGTATGAAGAATTCATAAGTTCTCTTTTGGAGCCCACTAATGTCGCTTTATGGTCTGTCTGACACAATAACACAATTTAAGGTACCTGACCAATGAAATAATGGCATAATCGCTTGTGGATCTACTATCTAGTTCTAACTCTTGACTTCAAACATTGTTTCTATAGAAACTAGAAATGAAACCACAATCCTTAAACATACACACAGAACTGGAATATGTAATACAGAATGTGGGAGAAACGAATCATAGAAAATGTCAAAAAAATCATATTCAAAATAATAATTAGAATCAAATTTCATCTTAATGTTATAAAAATTAATAAAAACAAAGTGAACTACAGCAATGAAAATAGCATATGAGAAAAACCTTCAGATTTATTTTCCTTGCAACTCTATGAGGAATTCCTTTACTTCGAATTTCTTTAATGAAATTGCATCTCTCATGTCAAGTCAACCGCACTCCCCCTTGACCCTGTGCCAAATTTCTAACAAATTATTATTAGATTGTATAAAATTAGATCGTGCACCCTCGCGTCGCTATAATTACAAGGCACTGGTTAATATTTCATGTAAAACTAGTTTTTTGCCCTACTTTACTCGTGCTAAAGCTATTTTTCTGTCCCTTGGGAACACTACTTTTTATCTGGATTTTTATCTTTGATAATTTGTATGCAAAAATAATCGGTAGTGAAAACCGTTACAAACATACCTATATTCGCACAACGTCAGTTGGAAGTCGGTTATACGAACTAGAAATTTGTAAATACGTACATATGTAAACAACCACATTTATTTACCCAACTGTAATTGCGGGAAAGCAATGGAAAGGGGGAATGTAATTGGGGGAAAGCCTATAGTAATCAATAAGGAATTTTAAAACTGAACATAAATGAAATTCTGCGTAGTATATAAAAAAAAGAAAGTACACAAGCAGGAAAAGCAAGGGGGATAAACAATATATAATAAAAAAATATATATAATGCAGTACAGGTACCATACACACGTGCAAGAAAGACCTGATGAATGTAGAAGATGGCACATGTTTTAGCACCAGAACCATAATAGATTGCATTCTATGCAAGTATATATTAGGTCCTTACATATGAAATTAGCGTCCTTACATATGAAATTAGCGTTTTATCGTACTGACCACTTTGATCTGAAATATCTCCTCTTTGGTTAAGAACTCCAAATTCAAATTTATAAATTCATTTAGCAGGTACATTTGAGTTTTGAAAACAGTCATAATTCATTTGTTTTTTTTTTCATTATTTTTTTCCTTGGCGTCGCTTATTACCGCACAATGGAAAACATGAAATATCAGTATATTCACGAGTACGAGTTCTACCGTGGCACCAGTGCTGCAGAAACAGCTCGAAGGATTAATGATGTGTGCGGCGCTGGTGTCGCAAAAGAAAGCACGGTACGTTTTTGGTTTCAACGTTTTCGTTCTGGAAATTTCGACCTTCAGAACCAACCCCGTGGACGGCCGGAGACCAAAGTGGAAAATTAAGAATTAAGGGCTGTTGTGGAAGCGGTTTCATCACAAAGCACTTCAGAGATAACTGCAGGCTTCAGGGTAAGTGATAAAACTGTATTAATTCACTTTAAGCAAATCGGGAAAGTAAAAAACTTTAACGATGGGTACCTGATGAAGTAAGTGAATCGAACTTGCAAACACGCGTCGACTGTTGTGTTAATTTGCTCAACCGACACAATAATGAAGGGATTTTAAATCGAATCTTACTTGTGATGAAAAGTGGATACTGTACGACAATCGGAAGTGCTCGTCGCAATGGCTGGACCCTGGACACCCACCCAAATCCTGCCCTAAACGAAAATTAACTCAGAAAATGTTACTTGTGAGTGTTAGGTGGAATAGCGCCGGTGTCGTTCGCTGCAGCTTTCTAAAATCTGGCCAAACGATTACGGCAGATATCTATTGTCAGCAACTGCAAACCATGAAGGAAGAACTAGCTGCTAAACAACGCCAGACCACACACTGCACAACAAACAACCACTAAGTTAAATGAGCTACAATTGGAATGTCTGCGACATCCACCGTACTCCCCGGACCTTGCTATAACAGATTACCATTTTTTCCGGTTTTTGGACAACTTCTTATTAGGAACAAATTCAACTCCGATGCAGCAATCCAAACCACCTTCAAAGAGTTTATTGATTCTCGCCCCCATGTTTTTTTTTAGTAAAAGGATCAATGAACTACCTATGAGATGGCGAAAGTGCATAGATAACAACGGTGCATACTTTGATTAATAAAATATATTTTACAAAAAAAAATGACTTTAAATTCCACCCGTACAAAACGCCAATTTCATATGGAAGAACCTAATATTTATATACTACGAGTACATTACTGATGTTGTACACGTCATAGAATATATCAGTCAACGGCTACTATGGTTCTAAATATAAAAAAACCTACCTAAATTAACTTAATGAAGACAGATTTACCGTAAAATTGTCGCCGAATACACAAGCCGGGAAAAATGGGGTCAAAATTGTGCTGGCAACACTGTCCTTGCGTGCATGCTTATTAGAATATATGAGTAAAAGCCGCTATTTGGACTTTTTTTTTAATTTTTACATCCATCTCTTTCGAGTGAAGTCGAGTAAGTTACAAGAATTATTTTAAATTCCTTTTTTTTCTATTTGATCTGTCCACGCGATCCAATCTGATCCTCAATCGTGTTGATCAATAATATATCAATTAATAACCTTATGAACGAAAGCAAAAATGTATATTAACCGCATATGAACTAAAGGTAGGTATAGTTCATATGAGGACTAGCTGCGGCAATACTCATACGTTTATAAATAAATAAGTATAAGGTAATACATAAAAATAATGATCAATAATTGAACACGCCTTAAATTTTGTTAGACCATGTCATCAGCTTTTCATCGGCCTCAGCTGAAGAGAAAACACAAGAGAGGTCGACCGTCAGCTCTTTTCATCCAGCTTTTCCGCGCCATTTCGCGCAATTTATCACTCCACCTGTGTGTACACTATATATCCCTAGCGCGGTCTCCATTTTCGTACAAATGGAGAACTTTATACACGGAGTCTATGGCAACTTTTTACTCTTCCCTGGTTTTAATGCGTCATTCGTCCCATTAATAAACCATGCAATCCATGCTTAATATACATATATGCAATCTGATTAATTTTCTGACGTATTCATTTGCTGTTTGAAGGCGTTAATACATGCAGATACACCTACACCTGTGTCAGGTGAATAGGTGATAACGGAAATTCTGAATTAGACGCTAAACATGTATGATAATATATTGTTGATAGAACTAAGTTCCCAAAAAAAAGCAGCAGTAACTTAGAAATTTTCCTAGCTCCTGGCTTCCTCACTGTATCCGTTTTCTTTACTCCAATATAACTTCTTCCTTTGGCACGTCTAAAATCAATGCTTTCGCAAGGAGACTGGCGCTGACGTCAGCTGATCCATAAATTTTTGTTCGAAGTCTGGGTGTTATTTGTGTCTGTTTCATGAATGTTTGTAAAGTCCTTGCGACACAGGATAAATTCCTGGAGAGTTGTCCTTAAGTTAAAAAATAAATTACACATTGCGGTAAACTTAGATAAAGGGTAGGAAGATGATACTGATGAATTAATGAATTAATCAAGATACAAAAAGATGTTTTCAGTTTCTTTAAATTGTTACTTGTTCAGTTTGAAATTATTAGCACTTTGGTGGTTACGTTATCTTTATGTAATTTCTATTTATACGCGTGCATTTTCGTAAAACAAGGAAAAGATAATTATGTAAAAAAAAAGTATGTAGTATTACTGACCTCAATGCACTTTCTTCACAATAAATACTAATACAATAAACTGTATTCTTCATTCCTTAATTGTCCAGCTTTTTGGGTGGTATTTTTCCTTCAATTTTGAAACAGACTAAACAGGAAGGAAATTTTACCAAATAAAAAAAGAATTGCCCAAATATGTTCATAAACGACGGAGTTCTTAGGTCACAAGCATAAAAAGGTTTACCGAATTAGATCCGTTTTCTTTTTTAAAGTTTCTTAAAAATAGTTTACATATCCTGTGTTTTAAAAAAACCTACACCATACGTTTATGGGCTTTTAGGGCTTATTTACCTAAAAAACTTTGTTTTCGGCTTTAAGGATGAATACTTTTAAATACAACCTCTGAATACCGTCAATCATTTAAAGAAATGTTGAACGTAATTGGATCACATATTAACGTGAGACCTCACAGATGAGAAACCGTAGATTACACTGACCTATTTCTCTTGGATGACTACAGGATTGCAGTTTTCCTCGAATATTATGAAGACCGTCCGTAACTGACTATCCCTTTTAACTTATTTTTTTTATTCTTAAGTAAGGTATCCTGCAAGTATCACTATGACTAATTAATTGTGTCTAAAACTCTAACTTAGGTAAAACTAATAAGTTGACGATTCAGCAGTAAAAAGAACGATCTGTGATGATTGTGATTATGTCTGATGATTGTAAATGAGTCTGATTGTAACTAGTCTCTAATATGTATGAATTTATAACCACATTTGTCAGCAGTGCCGTTACCATTGTACAGACTCCGCCTAGTTTGGGATTAGAAGGCGTCTTAAGTTATTATTGTTCTTTCATTCTTCTTCTCTGTAGCAGTCTTTTAAGAGTCGTGCCGTTATCAGAATCAAGTTGATAACCGATTCCTTCCACTGTAAACGGACGCTTGTTTATAATGTCCGTATGAGAAGTGTCCTGACAGTTCGTATTGCTATGCGGATAGCAATAAACAGAGTGAATTTTCAGCATGTCCTTGGTAAACAGTACAAGCATAGTAAACGATAGCACTGGGTAGTGGAACGCTTGCTAACACGTTTATGTCCATACAAACGGGAACAAGTGCCGGAACCATTGTGATTTTATTGTTTCTATGTTGCGCACGTTAAGAGAGAAGAAAAAGCAGCATGCATTCTTACAGGATCGACCAAAAAAAAGGGGTACTGAGTGGGGGGTAAGAGGACAACTGAACTTGGCTATTGTGTACTTGTAGTAGTAATCTTCAGCAATTAGTTTTAAAGGAAGCTCAACTAACGTTAATTGGTTCAAGAATTAATCAGCTAATGATAAAATCATACCTTTTTAGGAACAACATAAAAATATATTACAGGTACTACAAAGTGTTATAACTTGTCCTAATTGTGACATTACTAAGGATAATAAAATATTATAAAAATAAGGATTTGTATCCATAGGACATATAGATTGCTTGGTCTATAAACATTTGTTTGTAAATTTTTTGGTAGTTGTAAGTTATCTATACAAAACAGAAGGTTTTTTGTGCCATTTAATTCATTGTCATCATCATAATTACATTCAGCGTTTACTGAAAAAGGTGAAGAACAAAATAAATTTAAAAGACACAAACATAAAAGAAACATAAAAAATAGGTTATTACTACTCACAATCTCATTTTGTTCCATAAATAAATAAAAGCTTTGACTAGTGGTGTCTAGTCGTTTATTTAAGAAATTTATAACCATTTGAGTTTCATAACTCTTTGATGTATAATATGTATAAGTTTAAAAGCAGACAGGCACTGAAAATATCACCAACCATCCTAAAACAAAACATTGTGGCACGTGCTCACTCCCGGCGCGCCTGGTCACTAGGGGAGTCTCTCTGGTGGTCGGGTGCATTGAGGCGCTGGGCTTGCGGATGGCCCTGGATACGACGGAGGCTCTCTTATTCCATGGGCCCCGTCGTGGTCCGACTCAGGAGACAGGAGTATGTAGTGATTCCACTAAAAACCACCCCGACGACCAGCCTTTAGCGTCCTACTCTGGGAGGACCCGGACCATGTAATTTCAGATCCTCTCCGAAACGACACCACGCCCAATCAGGCCCTATCCCAGAGGAAATGACTTCCCCCTTTCAATTGCGGCGTAGCGGCGCGGGTTAGGCCCTTTCCCGATCCCGCTCAACGGTCCCTTTCTAGAGCATAACAGCTTTACAGAAAGAGACCATTGCGCTCCAGCCCTTCTCACGCGCAAGCATGGCAGCAATGTTTGCTGGCGGAGACAGGTCTTGTCCGATTTGGTCAACCAGGACTACGCGTTCAGATGCCCTCGCAGGGCACTCTTTCAGCATGTTCCGTCTCCTCACATCCGATCCGATTCAGGTACTCACCGAAGCAACCATGCCCAGTTAGTACCCCCTGGGTTTTACACTCCGGTAACCTAACTCACTCTATGAAAAGGAACTAAAGAACTGCTGGGAGAAACCGGTGTTAAGCATGGCTTAACTCATAACGAAAATGAATTATTATTAGCACTAAAGTTGATTTTGATAAAGATAGCAAACACGCTGCGTGTTCGACGATAAATTGTGAAGTAATTTGTAGATGAAAATGTATTAATGATAATTACGAACACGCACCACGCTGCATACAATTTATGATATCACCATTCGATATATTAGGGGGTTATAACATCAGTGTTCGACTTATTGCTTCGCGTGTAAACTTAAACGTATAAAAAAATTGTGTCATTATTAATAACACTAATAATAACTTGAGACACCCAACAAAAGGCCGTCTGATCCCAATCTAGGAAGTGACTGTAACCAGACTGCTAACAAACATACTCGTACGAGTACTTACATATTTCTAAATACAAATAAATTATAAGTACTTAAATTAGATCCCGACACCAAATTAATGATCGTGCTTATCCCACAATTAGTTGTCCCAGGTAGGAATAGAAGATACGACCTCTGACTTCGCAGTCGGGTTCACTAACTACTAGACCGTCGCATTATATACCCAGGAACAGTATAGTTCCAGACTTCTGTACAACTGTCGACACGTTCTATCAGTGAGCTAGGTTTACTAAAAGATCGTACAATGTGTTCGATGCAGTGATGCGTTCAGGGTGTTGGTGGAGCCGAACCACTTCTATACTTCATCAGGTATTTTATGGATGTAAAAGTAGCTTGCTTCTACTCAACTAGTGCACAGTGTGTAGTCCAGCTCGCATGATCGCAAATAGACTTGACCGTGTGTTGGCCGATGTCCCGCCCTTTCGTTTATGTTCAAAAATTATACATCCCAATTACAATCGGCAGGAGAACTTGCATTGCGTGATGCAGAATTAGTAGTTACTCCGTAGTTTCATGTCTTCGTTAGATGGGATTAAATTATATTTATCATTGTATGCTCCTCCACAAGTGTGACGTTAATGGAAAGCAAACTGTACGTACTAAATTTAATTACTCTGGCATTTAAATAATTTAATTTGAATTGGTAAGGACAGAGATTTTTTCACAGGCGGGTCCTAAATAAAGATCGTTTTATGATTTTAACACGCTCATTTTACCACAATTTAACGTGTGGGTACTTTAGCTTCGTTTTCCTTAATGTAAATTTACAACGACCCACTTCAAAAAGAAGTAGGAGATCCTCAATTCGATCGTATTTCTGTGTTTATTATCTTAAAACTCTAAATCTATGAAACGATTTGAAATATACTTTTTTTTTATTTGAAGGAACCTTTCGTTTGAGTGCAATAAATTTAAAAAAATACCCCCCTATGTACAACCAATCAATAAGTTTTGTGATATGGTATATTATCTTTTGTAATGTTGTGGTTATGGGTTAAATTATATATTTAAAGCGTGACACTTTATTAATCTACAACAAAAGAAAAACTCTTGAAATATAGATAGAGCCACGAGAAAAATAACATTCTTCAGTTTCGTATGTAGTATGAAGACGCAATTGTGTAAAGTTAATTGTCATGAAAATATGTACGTTCAGGAGTATAGAAATCGGATCCCATGAAATCCACCAGACCCGCAGCGAAGCTTAGAAATGAGAAAAACTAACGGACTTAAAAAGAGAAGTTTGTGTGAAACCTAATTCTGTTCACTTGTGTCTCTGTGGTTTGAGTTACTGGTGTCTTTGGGCATCGGTAGTCACTTTTAATCAGGTGCCCTGTTTGCTTGTTTGTCGCTTATACAAAAATAATAGTTTCTAAGGTTTATGAAGGCTACCAACCAAATGACACCGACGAAAGTCTCCCGTAATAACTCTTATGTTAAGAACGGACACACCAACCGAATGTCAAAAAAATGCTTAAAATCGTTAATTTTATCATGTTTTAGTTGAAATACAATATATAAAATTAAATCCTCATATTTTTGTGCCCACATAGATTAAATGACATGGCGCTGATTACCAGGACCGAGGTCGTACGTAATTAAAGGCTTGCAATATGGTATTAGAGTGTCAAGTCAATTTAGTTCCTCTTTATTGAACGTCAAAACGTCCAGTTGATATTTGAATGAAACAATGAGTTATGACGTCATACCTTGCTATTACCAAAATAATAAACTAGTAATATTTAGTTTGGTTTAAAAGAAATGAGAAATTTGGTAACTGGTGAGTTTAATTTTTAATAAACTTATGTCTAGTCTTATTTTATAAGGCGTGTTGAGCTAATTATGTTTATTATAGGAAATTAACTTTTTAAATAAGTAAAAAATAGACTGAGCCGACTTTTAAAGATATTATTTCAGTGTTCAGTGATCCGTCCGTCAAGGATTCGAGCCCCACTCAGTGTAAAATTAATAAGCAAATAATTAGTAAAGTTCAAAAATTTTCAATAAATTATACCCGTTCTCACCCTAACAAAATATAATTTTATGCAACAAGCACTTTAAAATATAAACCAAGTAAATAAACACACTTCAATTTATTAATAAATGTCTAACCACAAAATTATTAAATATAATATTTAATGGCTGTCCCACATGAAAAACAAACACGGGCTAGCTGAAAACTTTAATCGCATGTTAATACCCTACATGGGAAGCATTGTGATTTAAATTTCAAAATACTTTTGCTGCAAATTCAAAGACATTGCCTTCAATATTTTAACGTTATTTAGAAAATAGAACCCAAAAATGGCCAAAGTCTTTTACAACCACAAATTTTAATTTAAAAACATATACAAAGGTCATACCTTAAGATAAAGGTTTTAATTAATAATTAACAAAATTATGTCTACGCATGGCGGAAAGGTCAAGAGTTAATTGAAAGGGACCATGGACCCTGATTTTATAATACTTGTATAAATTATACTTAATATACATAGCAGTAGGTAAATAAGTGTTTGCATTCCTAAATAACGTAACGTAACGTAATATAGGACGCCAACAGGCCAGGTGGAGTGACGATTTGCGCAAGATGGGTAGGAGCTGGATGCGAGAAGCCCAAAATCGATCTAAGTGCCGTGCAATGCGAGAGGCCCATGTCCAGCAGTGGACTGCAATAGGCTGATGATGATGATGATGATATTCTTAAATAACTTGTTATAAACATCCGTATACAGTAATATGATATTCAGTAAACATTATCTTTATAGCTTTGATACACAGTAAATATTTACACTTCTCATGTGTCTTCAAGAAAGTAATATTGTTACAGTGTTTAGATGAGAAAAAAACTACTACTACCTTTGATAATACTTAGTTCATCAACAGCCTATAATAGTCCACTGCTGGACATAGGCCTCTCGTTAGAAAGGAGGTTTTGGCCTACTATACCACGCTGGCCAGACGGGTTGGTATAGGGTTTGTGGCAAGTTTTCCTTCTCTCTGAAGTGTTGTTGTTCTGCCTAGTTTTTTCTCTTAGTCGGCTCTTACGACACCCACGGGATGACTAGGGGTGGTGACACTCTGTATTCTTAATCCGTCACCACACGGATATATACTATATATAATACTTAGTTACGAGAGTTATAATAAAATATATTTTTAATTATTTATTGAACTCTTAGGCAAAGGTATCTCTTGAGAATAATACTTTTTCCTTGATGAAAGGTATGTTTTGTCCGTTTTTGTACACCAGGCAAGGCTTGTTCTTAATTTTAAGATGATCTGATGAGTGAAGTTGACAAACAAACACTTTAATGTTATTAGTTAGGATAAGAAATACTCTTCACCCCTTTTATTATAACCACACATTTTAACGGTATTTGACAATGACTTAAAATTTAAAAAAAAATGTATTATTTTCCTTAAAGTAGAATACGTAGCACCATAACTTAACATGTACCTACATATTATGTAAAATATAAAAAGTTGTGTAAATCTGTAATTTCTTGTAAGGAATATTTTATCACCAAAAGACGTAGATTTTTTGTTCTGTAGTCGTTTCAATATTCGTTATTTTTAATCCTTAACTTTTCGATGTCATTTGATCCACAGAAAATTTATTGTTTATAATTGTCCTAAAATACTATAATTTAAATTAATCAATTCCTATTATTTTATTACATTAGTAATTATTTTTTTGTGTTGCTAACAATCCCCAAGATATAAAAAGAAGAAAGAATTTCCACTACTACTACACTACGAACCCGCTACACCCAATCCACTGCAGAACGTAGAACTTTCTCAAATCCAAAAAGTTCAGAAACCTTGGAACTTCTTGGATCTGTGTTGAATTTACTTTAATTTTTGATTTCACATAAATGTAATTCTAAATTCTGACTTTTCGACACTCAAGACAAAGCACACGCCCATTTTAAGGTCCACTTATTCACTCTACTCTTGAACACTTCAGAATTATAATCTTTCACGAAAATAGAAGTAGACACTTCGTTTCACGCGACTAGAACCAAAAATGCGAGGCTAAAGCGTTCATTTCTTGGTGGGTTGTAACACTTCTCACTTTACACAAACGTGAAATGTTTAGTTACCACTGAATAACTTCAGACTTTTTGACCAATTGCAATAATAATTAATATTAAATAAAAACTTGGATTGAAATAAGTAATAGTGGTATGTTAATACATGAAAAGAATTCTTTGAGAGAACCCCCTTCATCTTAAAATTTGTGTATTCACAATGTAAATTATAACTTCAAATATAACGAAAAAACGACACATCAATCTTTACTTGTCTAAGACCTATTAAGACCTGTCATGATATGGGAAGTCAGTGCAATGACAGTTGGTATTTATAATGAAAACCAATGGTTTGCAACATAAAGTTGCAAATAGCTAAATGAAGTCAAACACAATTTAAAATTTTAACCATCAAAGAATGTTTGTAAAAGAATAAAATCAAAATAACTTATCACATCACTACATAAAAAAGTCTGAAGTATGTAGTTATGTATAATCTGATAGAGGCGCAATATTTACGATATCTGGTAAGCAGCTATTGGTTTTTCAATCACATCCAACACAAAACACAATCAACAATGGACTCTCTTAGCTTTGGATTAATTATAGACATAAATAAAATGTTAATTTTGCTGGTATATCACTAATAGGCTAACCAAATTTGTATTTTTACAAATTCAATTGAATTTTATAATCTAGACATTTTTCAAATCTAACGGTAATTTTTTATGACAAACAGTTCACTGTATTTAGGAGGACGCGAGAATTTCAATACAATTTTATGTTCATGAACAGATATCGTATAATATTTTATTAGTTTTTTTATATTTTTTTACAAGGAAATCGTGCAATTAACTTAAAATAAAAATAGTTATAAATAAGTGTTGCACACTATAATGTTTATTCCAATAACGTAAATTAAAAACACAGGCATCATCAAAAATCTTTTGTCATTTTTAATTACAGTACTTACCGATTAATATAAGTGCTCCAAACCCAAAAAAAAATCCGCAACCAATAGTTAAAACTTCAAAATAACTTAACAACCACTTGACAAATTCTTATAAACTCATCCAAAATCAACCTTTTTACACGTTAGTCACTTTAAACACACAAGACTGGCCACTTAGGCGTGCAAACTTAACGATTTAAATTTAAATTAGTTCGGAATTCGAAAGACGCAGGAAACCGTCCTCGGGCGTGCGTTCAGAAGAAAATTGTAGTCGGACTGAAGGGCGGCGCTTGTGAATGGACGCGGTGCGAACACGCTCATGCGCTCTCACCGTACCCACAACGGATATTTTTCTGAAGGTAGCTTTTCACGCTTTAGAAAGAAAATGTATTTTCATCTTTAAGATCATTGGACGCCTGGGGTTTCGGTGAACGAGAAAATGTTGTACTTTCCTTAAAGGCCCATGGGCAAAAAAAAAGAAAATTTTCAATTTCTTATAAACTTTTTTTTCATTGACTCCATAAAAATCTGTAATTAAAAGTTTCTTGAAATTGAAGGTAAAGGTTTTAGGTTTCTTGTTGAATCCTGCCTTTTTATAATTTTTTACCTACCATTAAAATATTCATATAACCCCAGCCTTTAATAAAAAATAATATAAGAAGTTATTAATTAATAATAATAATGACTCTTGTCCAACTTAATTACCGGCTAAAGATCTGTCTTTTGATGTGCTCTTTACTATAGAAAATACGTGGTAATTTTATTTGAAATTTAGTGAAAACATTTCGGGACTTAGTAAAAACGAGTTTTTTTTTTAAATATTTTAAATCACTTTGTGTGTTTGTTTGTGAGAGAACATTAAAATTTTGTTTTAGAAAAAAATGCTAGCAACAGCATTATTCGTTACCGCACGAATAATGCTGTTGAATGCACGGATTAAGAATACGGAGTGTCACCACTCCTATTAGCAAGGGAGCAAAATACGCATGACAACAGCACTGAAAAGAGCAGGAAAAGTAGAAACAAACTCAATGCCGATGACGTCTTGCCAGCGTGGGATAATAGGCCAAATCCTCCTTTTTAAGGAGAGGCCTATGTCCACCAGTGGACTACTAAAGGCTGTTGATGATGATGATGATGGTCATAATTGCAACAAATATACTGCTGGACATAGGTCTCTCCTTAGAAAGAAGGTTTTGGCCTACTGTACCACGCTGGCCAGACGGGTTGCAGTGCTGGTGTCCTGCGTTGTTTTGCGTCCTTAATAAGACTTGACGCAGTGACATTCCGTATTCTTAATCCGTCACTACACATACATAGTATTAATCATGTTTTAATGTAAGTGGTGGCCAAAAAATACTAGATCATTTATTCGGTTACATTTATTCGGTTACAATATGCTTATTTACATCTTCAGTAATACAACAACATCTTATTAAACCGTTCTTATTTGTAATGAGATTCTAACCTAGCCTTGATCGATCCGCAATAACCGTTCGAGATAAACTACATGTCTAATTACTGTAAGAAGATAGATCGTTTGACCGAATATTAGCCCAGAGATTTTTTCTAGAAGACTTAATAGACTTTTTTTTACCTAAATCATTCAATATAGTATTAATTAGTCAAGGTTTTCTTATTCCTCCGTTAATGAGAAATAGAGCAAATAATGGTAACCTTTATGCAGGTTTTTGGTAAAAGATTTTCGTTTTAAAAGTTAAAGATTCGGGTTCCGTTTAACTATTATTGGGTTGGTTTAGAGCCTCTTACTAGCCTTCAGGAGGCAAGTCGTTAACTGATCACTTTAGGTGTCACATAGGAAAATTCGAAAGAAAGAAAGGGAATAATAAGTAAACCATAATAGTAGAAAGGTATACTACTCTAATCAATATACTAAGCCTACTATCTGTTCTTTTTTAAATTGACATATCTCACACACGCTCTTCTCATCATAAATTAGGCAGAGCCTGTACTAAAACCGCTGATAAACGTTCTCATATATTCTAAATACATTCATATTATAGATAAATTACACCCAGACATATTAGAACAAATGATCGCGCTCATCAGACACTTATTTGTCCTGGGTGGGAATCGAACTTACGACCTCTGGCTCAGCAGTCAGGTTTACTAACCACTAGACCAACATCCTAGCCAAAATTTCAGAAATATGCACAAGAGTTGGTGCAGGTCAGGATATTATAATACTTGTAATTTCAAATGGCTATTTCTCTCTAAAATTAAAAGAGTTTTTGGAATGCGACTTACAAAACTCATAAGCATTCGAATAGATATCCTGAGTATTTCATTACATTAATTAATTATTGTATTAACTTTACGTACGTTCATTTATAACAGTTTCAAAATGAGTAAGTTCGTATATCCGGCAACAGTGGCTGCATTTGATTAACTTGCTATATATGATGAATTCACACGGAGTATGAGCCAATTTCCACTGCCGCCAAATTATCCGCTCACCGCTCAGGGTGACAACAAATTGAATTATCCAAAATGATGTATGCCTACTTAAATGTCATAATAATATTCCCGTCTCGTGAAAGGCTTCAGTAATGTGGAAAATTGGGAGGAAACTCTAAGGTCCTGTTAAAAATATATTTACCTGTGTCATTTTTTTTTTGCAGTTCGTGCAGTGTATTACTTCGTGTTTTAATTTGACGAAGTAAGATTTACTTGTTAATTAGTGAAAGAATAGCGAACGAGGGCATCAGATGGCAGCTTGTGTTTTAAAACAATAACAACACAACAAAATTACGAGTAAATAGATCGGCAGTCTGATTTGAACCACGGGCCGCCATTTGGTGACTTCTGCAATAGACCAACAAGCCCGTAAATTTTGGTTCTTCATTTTACTCCTTCAAGTTTGGTTTTGCTACACTACATATACACAATTCGCTATAAAAAGCATGTAAATAAAAAAAAGAGTTTTATGTATTCGGAATTTAAAGTCAGCTAGATAAATAGTTAATCTTCCATATAAACTTTGATTCCCAACTAAGCCACCTTTTTATTAACTTTCGCTTTCACTTTATCTTTATACCAAATTTCATTATGTACTAGTAATTAAACTGGCAAAAATATCGCTAGCATAAGTATTGTGGTAATAAAGCTGTTTCGGAACCCCTTTTATTAAAGGTGCAGAGTGGTTTTAGTCGGTCCAATTCCGACACAGGCTCGAGGGAGTTTTTACATGTAAAAAACGTACAATGTTCTGAAAATAAATAAATAAATGTTTACGTTATTATTATTTTAACGATACCTGTATATTTTTGATGGTATTTCCAGCTTTCCAGCTCTACCCCGTAGCTATACTGCTCGTTTCCCCAGGCAACTAGTATGCAAAATATGATTGTAAACGAAAATGCAACGTATAAAATGCAAACGAACATTGATTTTTGTCAGATACGCAATGTTACTGACGTATGTTACGTGTCGTGTATGTCAAGGGTTGTATGTGTATTTTATGGATAGATTACATATATGGGTATTTAGTAATCCTCTGTTGTCCTCTTTCGCGGTTTTGCAACCGTATTTTGTACATGAATATATATGCAATATCTGGTTAACTTTATTGTATATGTATCTACCTAGGCAACCAAAGAATTTGCGAGCAAAGGATGTAAACCATCTATTGCCCTTATCATTTGCGGGACAGACTTTGTGCATCAGGCGTTTATTTGGGGGTGAGGGATTGTAAGGAAGTAATGCGTGCTGTTTAAGTATAATGCTCAAGAGATATAGTTGACGCACAGTTAGGACATCCGAGATTTTGTAAAGGTGTCTCGTAGGGTACAAGAAAGGCACGGAAAGGCTCACCTTCAGAACTGCTCTTTGGGCTCTTTCCAATTTCATCAAATATAGGTTGGCATAAGGACATGTAAACCATTCTAATTGTGGTTTTATCTGCAATGTGACGCAAGGTTTTAAATAAATATATTAATTTACGAGTTCTAGAAGATACGAGGTCTAAATGATAATTAAAGCTCAAAGAGCTATCTATTATTACACCGAGATATTTTACGTGGGTTGTACGTTCTAGGTGATTACATGAACAAGAAAGGTCGTTTAGGCATGTGTGAGCTATTATATAGTTTTGTGTAAGTGTGTTTGGTGGTATGTTTTTTATTGCGAATGATATATACTTGCTTTTATCAACGTTGAGAGTCAGACCATTGATCCTAAGCCATGTTGACACTGCGTTGAACCCCACTTGTGCAGAGTCAAAAGTATCTTTCCAGGTATCACCATGAAAAATCAGTGCGGTGTCGTCAGCGAAGGTTACAATTTTGCCTTTTCTCAGTTGGAGATTGCACAGGTCATTGATGTACGTTAGAAAAAGCGTCGGGCCGAGCACGCTACCCTGTGGAACCCCAAAGTTAAGGGGCAGATCCCCGCTAGTGACACCACCAACTCTTACTCTTTGGTATCTTCCGGTAAGATAATCACTAAATAACTTGTATTGTGTATCGCGTATACCAAGTTTTTCCAGTTTGTCCAGTAAGAGTGGGACAGAGACCGTGTCAAACGCTTTAGCTAAGTCGAGAAATATAGCTATTACTTTTTTCTTATAATCTAGTTTTCTCACAATATGATCAGTTAATTCATGAACAGCCTCATTAGTTGAAGTGCCAGCTCTAAAACCAAATTGGGAGGCAGATAAGAGTTCTTTCGTCTCTAGGTAACTAATTAGCCGTTGATTCAAGAGTTTTTCTGCCACTTTTGAGATGACATGAAGAATGGAAATAGGTCTGTAGTTATTGACACAGGCTCTGTCGCCACTCTTATAGACAGGAATCACTTCTGCTAGTTTGAAGTCCTCCGGAAAAACACCAGTGTTTATCATAAGGTTAAAAATGTAAGTTAGAGGAGGAACTAAGATCTGATGGTATCGCTTTAGGAACCCGCCGGAGATATTGTCCCTACCGGTTGTATTTACCTTCTTTAGACTCAATATGAGGCAGCGCACCTCGTCTTCAGAGGTTGGAGATAGGGCGAACGAAAAAGGATGGGAGTACATACTCGATAACTTTGGTAAGTTGGTTGCTTGGATTTTATCTGCTAGGTCTTTACCAATAGATGCAAAGAAGTTATTCACCGTATTAGCTGAGGATAATGGATCTATGGATGATAATAGATCCAATGCTGGGTTCGGATTTTTGTTATAGTTTGTGACCTTTCTTATTGTTGCCCATAAAGTTTTGTTGCTGGTCTTTGCTGCATCATTCAGTAGATTTCTCTCGTGATCACATTTTAATTTTTTTAACAGGTTATTGCAAAAGTTTCTGTATCTTAGGTAAGTAGCTTTGAGTATTACATTATTAGGACTTTTCTTAGTTTTTAAATGTAGTTTATCCCGGTTTTTCATGCACTTCAATAATCCAGTAGTTATCCAGGGCTTTTTGATTCGTTTGCGGTTGGAAACAGTAATTTTATGCGTATTACATTCAATGGTGGAGTTTAAAATATTTAGAAGTAAGGAAGTAGCTACGTTAACGTCAGTTAAGTTATAAATGGGGTTTAGGCAAACGTTGTTCATGCTAATATCTAGTTTATCATAGTCAATTTTTTTAATCGTAGATGCTTTTGTCTGTTGTATATGATACTTTAATGTTATAATAACGCAATCGTGGTCAGTCACAGATGTTTCGGCAACGTAGCAAAAAGCCGGAATAGTGCTTTTTAGCATTATGTGATCCAAACACGTTATACAATGTGTAGGTAATTGATGGGCAGGCAAGATACTATGTGAGGCAAGAAGGTCGAGGTAAATAAGTGAGTTTTGATCTTTATTATTTGGCAGTATGTCTATATTAATGTCTCCTACTATGATAATATTACGGGATTTTAGATTGGTGAGTAGTTTATTTAATGACTCGATAAAAGGATGAATATTTTTGTATCCCGGTGATCGGTATATTGCAACTAAAGTGGTATTGCTGTCTATTTTTATTGTTATACAGTTAGCATCCAGCAAGGTGTTTTCCAATAGAGAAACCCGCATTGTGTTTTTAGTATACACATATATATATAGTTTATAGGTTTAAAGTATACAATTACGCCTTCATTTTGGGTTAGATTATTTTCAGATTTAAAGTAATTATAGCCCTCAAAATGGGGTATACTATGAGCGTGTCGCAGCCAGCACTCAGTAACCACTATTAAATCCCAATCAGTGTTCGACCTTTCGAGGAGTGTTAAAAGTCCTGGAAGATTTCGAGTTATACTGCGAATGTTTTGGTGGATAACTTTTAAGCTCGGTTCTTGATTGTCTATTAACTTAGGACACTCTTCTATCTCACAGGTGGATGCTTGAGCAACTTGAAAATGGTCAAGAAGGCCATTTAGAATGTTAATGTTATCGAATTTGAAAGTTTGTAAAGTAACTAGGTGTGTTCAAGTATAGTGAAGAGAGCATAATAAAAAATTCCAGGACTGTGCAAGAATGGTAATTAAGTCTTAATTCATTTACTGAAGATATATAGGAGTTATATATGATATGTGACTGTACCGTACTAAGAGAAGTGTATAATTGATAATAAGGGTTTAGTGTATAATTTTTGCAACTACAGGCATAATTAAACCAATTTTAAGGATAAAGAGAATATATACTTGTATATGTCTAAGCTACTGATTTTTATTCTTGCAATACATACAAATCCAATACACGTAAAAGCCTATCTGTAACAAATCGCGTCTAGCGTTAACCACCATTTGTATAATAAGTGACTTTGTATTTTGGAAACTTTCTTTTATGGTGTACAGTAAAGAATAATGCATTGTATTGTATTCTGAAAATACCACTTCCAAACAAGGATATACAATAATTGATGCTTACTTAATGTACTGTAATATTCAATTATTGAGCAAAGAATTTTTAATATTCGCAAGCTTAGAAAGCGACATTTAACACTAATTCAAATCTAACAATCAGCTTGAACACGTCTCACAATTTTTTTTATTTAAGCTATAAGATTCAATCATTCTTTGACTGCACGGATGGCGCAGTGGTTTAAGCGGTCGCCACGCCGCTTCCTACTGCTCCGAGTGTTGTGGATTCAAACACCACATGGCACACAACACTTTGTGTGATCCACAAATTGTTGTTCTAAATCTGGGTGTCTTTGTGTCCGTTTCATGTATGTTTGTAAAGTCCCCCGCGACACAGGATATATTCCTAATGAGGGAGTTGTCTTTATTAAATGATTTAAATGATTCTCAAACAAATATGACATTAAAACGCCATTAATGTCTTTCTTCTACTTTTTTCTGGCCAGCGTGGTATAGTAGGCCAAAACCTCCTTTCTAAGGACAGGCCTATGTCCAGCAGTGGACTGTTATAAGCTGTTGATGAAGATGAATGTATTTCAATAGTTTGTTTATAGTTTAAAGATCTTTAGACAAAAACCACCTCATATTTTTAGACGCAAACTTTGCCAAGAATAAACCATCTGTTCTCTTTATGGAACCTCGTAAAAAGGGATTATGGACTTATAGTATTTATTTCTTTCTGGCAACACCGATTTAAAGATAGGAGTTAAACTAGGGGCATTGGACTACATTACGAAAATGTTTCAGATAGCTCAATACTGTTTTTAGCCAATGGTTGTAAACACTTTGGGCAGTCATTGGTTCATGCTCCTATTTGGGAATCTTTAAACCACTGGAAATGGTTCTTTAAAGGATTCGAAGAACCGCTGAAGACAAAAGCTTAATATATATATTTTTGTGACATCCATAGTCATATTATAAATGTGAAAGAAAGTTTGTTTATTTGTTAGGCTTTCACGCCTATACCGCTTAACCGATTTAAAAAAAAGAATGTTTACTCGATGAAAATGATCAGCAAGTATATAATAATATACCTCACACATCTCGCACACGGCCGTCTGATCCCAGAGCAGACTGGCAGAGCTATGTACTATGGTAACCAGACTGCTGATAAACATACTTATATTAATATATACAAATTTATTTTAATTAATTATTTGACATACATATTAAAGATTATTCTCTATTACTCCCACACACAGAAAAAATGACCGTGCTCATCACACAATATTTGTCCTGGATGGGAATAGATCCGGCTTAGCAGTCAAGGTCGCTGACCACTGGCCTTACAGGCCCGTCAAAATAGGCTACTTTTTACCGCGATAACCGATGTAGACGCCGTCGGAACCGCGGGCAAAAGCTAATATGAGATAAATGGGCAGAAAAGTCACCTAATAGCAAGAATCTTTTGCAGTCCAAGGCCAACGTCTGCAACCCAATAGTCTTTTTTTCTATTAGGCTACTCCAAAGACTTAAGATGTCTGACGAAGAGGCCGTTTAGCTAGAGAAACTGTCCGCCATTTATATTTTCTAAAAAACAAAATGAAAGTACCATGTGGCATTTTACGGAATCAGTATTATGTTTTTATACTTAACACAATTTGAAACCAGAACGAAGTTAGAATGAAGTAAATAAAAGTTTTGAAATTAAGTTCATTGTTTTTTATTTTAATGATCAAACCAAGACTAATAAAGATTTCTGTGGCTCAACAGATTCAACTGCCACGAGTCGCTCGAACTTCCCGCTCGATTCGGTTCGATATTTGTATGGCTGGATAATAAATATCTAAGTATTTTTACCGGGTATTTCCTATTTACAATATCCATGTATTTTCAAAAAAGTATGTACAGACCTATGTTTCTATGTGTTCCAGTATCCATAGCTCTGCTTAATTTGGCTCTAGATAGAGATGAACCCTAGAAAATCAAATTAAATTATTTGACAATAGCAACTTATCACATAATACTTCTACTAAACTGTTTAAATAGAACCTTTATGTAGTAATGTGATAAATAACGAATCTATTATAAGTAGGTATCAATCAGACAGCCCTATTTTATAAGACATGATTGAAAATGCCCGGGGATTGCACATAGTACAATATTTAATAATTTGGTACAACCATACTTACATTATAAACATGAAAATGAGTTTGTTTATTTGTTACACTTTCACGCCTAAACCACTAAACCGATTTTAAAAATTCTTCTGCGTTCAGTGAGTAACGTAGGCTACTTTTGACCGTTAAAACCGACAAACACGCGGGCGAGGCCGCGGACGAAAGTTAGTAACATATAACGCAATGTTTTATCAGAACAACAACCAATTTTATCAAAAACTGCGACTGTAATCAGAGGCAAAACACGTGGTTTGATAGTTTTAAAGCAATTAAAATTCACGTGTAGCATCGAAGTTTCTGAGGTTAATATTTAGCTCTCACAGGCACATAATACGTAACCAATATTAAGTAAACATTTACATGTTATTCGACAAAATTAAGAGTAAGTTGTGAACGACAAATATTTGGATGGAAAATCAGGAAAATATGATTTCCCCCGTGTACAGAATTGTTGTATAACCGGATTATATTGAATGTATACATATAAATTTCTATAACTAGCAACATTTGGCAGTGTGTGCATGGGTTGTTTACTTAGAAAACGTAATAGTTATAGTAAATGAAAAATAACAGTAAATATACGTTGGATAATCAGGAAATGTTTGCGGATCCTTAAAAAAAAAGTTCAAGGTTTTTTAATCCTTTATCCTGCGGATCCTAAAAGTTATCTGAACTTTGTATCCCTCAATTTAAAAATCCACTTTTTAAAAATCTTGTAGTTTAAAAAAAGTGTGTTAGTGAAAAATATCCACCACCGATCGTAAGGGTAGCTTAAAAGCTAAATTTTAAAAACATTTACTAGTATGTTTTAAACGATTGTAATTTTTTCTTACCTGATAACGCACGTTTTACCAGACTTCAAAATTTAGCTGATTTGAAAATTATTTATCATTTGAAAAGGTATACTTTTGTTTGGTCTCTTTCAAATTGGTCGAAAAAGTTCCACCTAAAGGTGAAAATGAAAAATTACAATAATTGTGCCAACATTGTCATGTATCGTTACAATGCTTGCGCATTAAAGTCGATATTAATTTTGAAAAGGTATTTATTAAATCGACATCTTAACAACTAACATATATCACTTTGAATAATTATGTCTGTTGCTTTTAAAGTGATAAATTCTTATGGGAGGGTAAACCGCTTCGTTACGTAACGCGTTACGGCGCCAGTCTGTCTGCCTTTCTCTCACGCATACGGCAACGGTAGATCAGTTTAAGTCATCACTTCTGTCATGTGTCCCGAGACGCGCATGTTTTTTTTTTTGGGCATTCCTGTTGGAATCTTAATAATTTTACCTACTGAAAGTTTTGTCACGTGACTCGTGATTGTTCTTTCATTGACATTATTATTTCTCAATCGTAAAAATATTTTTGTTCTTTATTATTGCAGGTATGTAAATTTTGGTATCCTGAGCTTACCTTTCCCGCGCACTAAATCGACACACGGAAAGCCGTCTTTAAGTCATGGCGTACAAAAATAATATTGCTTGTAAGTATACGATGTGTGGGCAATTGAAGCCATATCAGGTCAGGTTCACATACCTGTAACTGGCTGTGCCACTCTCCTCACTTCGTTTTATGACTAGCTGGTACCCGTGACTTCGTTCGCGTGCAATTTGAAGAGCGCTGCCTGAGTGGTGTAGTACGGCACGCGACTGCAGTCGATGAGGCCTTGGGTTCGATTCCCAGACCGGGAATATTTTATAGGGATGCCTGAGAGGAAAAATAGCCTAAATTACTCCTTATATAGACAGCTACCTGGTAGTGAAATATTATCAAAACCGTTTTGAAGATTACACGGAACAAACAGACAGACAAGCAGACAAAAAAAATTAACTGGTTTGTAGGCATAGATAGGTATAGTGCTAATAATAGCATGAAAAAACCTATTATTTTGACCTTACAAACGGACACTTTAATTTTATTTATTTTGATATACATACTTAATAATAATAGTTCGGTAACCAGAAACCTCAATCACTTTTTGACAAACATCTAACTGCTAAACACTGGTTTTCTGTGAGACCGTGGTAGGAATGTAAATCGATTAAAATCCTATATACCACATTTTGCAAACAAATAAATTTGAATACAAGATAACTACAATACGACTCTTTGGAGCATCTTACTATTTGATTTATTAAATAGCTTCCCACAGGTAAATTTGTCGCAGATTCCGGGATCCGGAAGTTGAACGGTATTAAGGGATGAGAGCTCCGGAAATTTAGAGACCAAAATGCTTCTTAATGAAAGCTGCTTACCGTTAAACATTAAAATAAATTAAACGCAAGAGTTTAATCTCAAGGACATTGGGTATTATGTTTACTCATTTCTGCAGTGGCAATTTACTAAATAAATTCCCGTTGACAGTTCTTACGTGGGCTCTTTTTATTCAATTTCATCATCATCATCAACAGCCTTTAAAAGTCCACTGCTGGACATAGGCCTCTCCTTAGGTTTTTGCCTACTATACCACGCTGGCCAGACGGGTTGGCATAGGGTTTGTGTCAAGTTTTCCTTCTTTTTGCAGTGCTGGTGTCCTGCGTTGTTTTGCGCCCTTAGTCGGCTCTTACGACACCCACATTGGGGTAGTGACATTCCGTATTCTTAATCCGTCACTACACGGACATTTAGTTTACACATAACTCTGCTCATTATCATATCCTTTTTTACCAAGTAAAACTGCCAGCAACTCAGTGGCGCATTATCCCTAAGGCAAAGTAACCACGTGCCTATGGGCGGGAGGTTACAAAGGGGCGCGCGCGCATAATTTTTTAAAACAATGAAAAAATAAATGCCTAACATAATAAACAACTGTGTTAGTAAGTATGCACATACTTGCACAATATAAACAATTATTTAATTCTATTTAGATGTTTAAGGTTGACATCTGGGCTTTATATTACGTCTTTGCCACCACTTCTTCGCTTTATTTTTCTGATAACTAGAAAGATTGAGGCTAGTGCCTGTACACAAAAATGTAGTCGCTACAACTGCAGCTGTAATTGAGATTACCTACTCTATGAGTTTTAGTAAAGGACAGGGTTGTACAATCAATGGCACTATATGTTGCACCGGTGTGGGCAGAAGGCCTGAGCGCCCAGAGTAAGGCGTGCCTCTATCACCCTCAGAGGGTGGTTTATTTGAGGTGGTGATTTAGAGACGGAAAAGAGTAGCGTAAGGCCGTCATCATTGAGTGGACAGGATTCCGGATAGGGCGGTTGGATCCCGAAGTGATTTTGTACAAATCTGGGCACAAAGCTTCGAAGGGTGTCACCTGAGAGATCCAGCCCCATAGTAGGTGGCACTCGCATCGACATCAAGTCCTCAATGAGATATCTGGATCTCGTTCTAGCTTAGGAACCCGGGACAAGAGAAATCCAGGACCAGAACTCCCAACTCCGCCGGGTATTCATGGGAAAGAACTGGACAACCAATCCCCGGGCACGCCATTTTAGGGGCGGTAATACCCTTTATGGAGGATTGGCTCGAGAGGAAACACGGCACCCTCTCATTTTGGATGACGCAGGAGATCACCTGTGTCGGATCCGCAAGGAACCAACGCCTGCTACAGCTATAGAGCTGTCAACTATTATTATTTACAGTTTATCTAAAGGGGGGAAGAACTGAAAGGACAGGACGCATCACTTTTTTTCATTTTTTTAGAGACAACTCCCGCATTAGGAATATATCGTATGTTTGTAAAGTAAACATACATAAGGCGGATACGTAGAACACCTAGACTCAGAACAACAATTTGTGGATCACACAGTGTCGTCTTATGTGGGGATCGAACCCACAACACTCAGCGTAGTAGTAAGCAACGCTTAAACATCTAAGCCATCCGTCCATCACTGTGATATTATTAAGATAATAACTAGTTTTCTCTGTAACCGCAAACATTTCTTTTGATGCATTGGCTCTATTGTTCAGACACCTCTACAGAAAAAAAAAAAATTACTACGTCACTGTAATTTTTAATGTGCGATCTTGTGTGTATGACACTCAATATGATGTCGACAGTCTACATTCTACAAAGATTTGCACCTACGCTTGTTCACACAACTACAAATCGGTCCATAAATTACCTGCGAACCAAACACTCCTTGACATGTTTATAACCATAACATCCTTCAAACTGATAAATAGCAAACTATAAAAGCGCCAAACATCAAACCTTGATTCACCATTTGGAAAATAAACCTTGTGTCCTGAATCCTACAATAGCTTTGCACATTGTGAATACCATTTTGTTACAATAACAGCTTGAATGGTTTGATATAAGTACTTTATAAGTTATCTTAATTAGGTAGGTACCAAATTATTCCGTTTTTACTATTAGCATAATTTTTCTTTTCATTCTGTACATCGTTTGATCGCATTTTGTTTAGGTGTACATATTCATAGGCGAACCTAAGTGAGGAGAACAGCTAACCCACCTTATGCTATTGTATAGTTGAAGTACGTATTAAGTATATTAAAGACTAACTTTTGCCCGTGGCTCCACCCGCGTGTTAGCTGCGCGATAAAAAAATATATTCTGTCCTTCCTGAAGAATCGAAGTATCTCCATACCAAGTATGATTAAAATCGGTGCAATGGTTAGGTTAGTTTAACAATATAACATTTTTAATGAGAAACAAACTGCTGTCTTGGACCAAAAGCTGCTTGCCTATGTCCCTGTATGGTGGGATGGATATTCCGTTTAATATTATGTACGTCTTTTCACGTCTACTTCTATCACTGTGTAGATATTTCGATACACATAGAGGTCATGAAACCATACGGTGGTCAGTTGCCCGAGCGGCAAAAGTTCGAATTCAATTATTCGAGTTTAACAGATTTGCGATGATTTTGTGTATAAGTAAAACTTTTGTTTGTACGGTCCAAAAATATCAAATAAATAATAATTACGTGTAGACTCTTCAATCGCAGTAGCCAACAGCTAATTGTCTTACATATGCATATTTTAGCCCATATCAGTGTTTAAAAATAATTCAAATATTCCGTTTCCGATGTTCATCAATATTTTATTTCATACCATCACCTTATAATTAAATGTAACAAAAATAAATACAAATTAAAAGCCGGTTTTCCATTTGTAACATTTCAATTTAATATGATTTCTATTAACATTACCTATTGAATAATTTATAAACCGAAATTCTACACTGACCATTATGCACACGTCGCGTATAAAATATCGTTGTGACTTTAGCGGGATGAAGGTACAAAAAAACTTATATACTGAGTGGTCTGTTTATTAAAAATGTGTGAATTATATCCGTTGCCACGGACTATCGCAAAAGAGGTCGGCGACTGAACCCCGACCTCGAACGTGTGAACGGGATGACGACTACTCGATGACCGTTTGTTCTTCTTTCACGAAAAATTCTACCACCTCTTCCACCGAATTCACTGAGTCGGTCTCGAGACCATCAGTGTCCACATCTGGAAAAAAAGGTAACATTATATTTCTATTTTGTATTAAATTAATAATAAAACATTTTTAATTACAATTGAAGTGAAGGAAGGAAATAAAATTTATAAAAAATATTGCACAAGTGTCTGCAAGGAGCTGGTGTCTATTATAGGCATAACCTGTTTAATAAATCACCAGGTCCTCACCCCACAGTAGCAAAGTAATAACTATTGACAAATTCCAGAATGTTTTTGATTAAAAGTTAAACAGGAAATATTTTGGAAAGGCGATGAATATTTTCATAGAATAAAAAAATTAAAGTGTAAATGTTAACTACTAATAATATTAATACTTTTTCTAAAAATACAAACAGTTGGCTAGGCTTAGAACAACTACTTGTGAACATATAAATAATATGGATGTTCATAGAACTTAGTTTAGTTAGTTTAACAATGACAGATACTACAGAATATTAGGACTGAAAATAGAATGATTGTAATGGCCGTATCGCAATACCAGTCGTATCCTTTCAGTGCAGTCATACAAGGCAATTAGGCAATAATTTTATCATAAAAATATAACTTACAATTTCTGAGCTCGAGCCTACGCGGCTTTTGCTCGTTCCACTCTTGCTGCTTCAGCTCACGATATTCGATGTACTTCTTCATTTGTTCAGTACGCTTCGCCACCAATTCCTGAGAAATAATACAATTTTAATAAAAAAAAATTTTTCATTTATCGTTATTGCAGTGTCGAAGGTAGTGCTTGGAATAGATTTATAATATGTTTACTGCTTCTTCAGAAGCTAGTGAATAATACGTCTATAGATCTCATCTCTATAGATGTGTTTTAATAGGTAACTTTTAAGTAATGATTATAACTTACGTTAATAATATTTATGCAATATCAATCATGGTTTCATAAAAACTCTTAACTATTAATGTTTTTACGCTAGTGATACATAAAATGAAGAATAACAAAAGAGGAAATAAAAAATACCTTGCTAGCTTTGCTACTGCGCATACGATCCTTTGATTCGAATTGTGAGTAATATTTCTTGAGGTTCTTCTTGATGTCCTTCTGCTGCTTCTCCGAGAGCAACGTGGGGGGCCGTGGCCGCCAGTTGAACTGGGCGAAGTTCTCCTTCATTACCCTGTATGAAAAAATGAATTTTATTTAGACAAATAAATGAACTATGTCGCTAACTAAACTTTACTAATTCTATAAGAAATTTACTCCAACTATTGTAAGACAGAGAAGGAAAAAAGCATGAAAGACAAAGCTTCTTTGTTGCATGTTTTAAATAAATCAGTTTTTAAAAAGAAGCCTTACATAACTAAATTAATTAATTTGCCATACCTAAAGCTGTAGCATGATGCAGTATTTGTGTTTGGTTTTATGTGAATTTTGGTATGACACAATTTATTTCGTCACATTTGGACTCATTTTCTAACAAATGCTGTATTTAAAATTAGTTCCACGCACATAAAATACTAAACGAATTGAGAAAACAATTAGTTACTTATATAAATTGTATAAAAATGAAATACTAAAAAATACAAACCTCCTGATAATTTTCCCTTGGAATGACCAGATGTAGTAACCAGTATCAATCTTGCTCTTGAGCGAAGAAACCCCAGTCACTACGAACCGACCAGTCGGGTCCCATTCAATGCCCGACATCTGGTAGTGATCCGAGACATTCATGATAGTGAAGTCATTTGTGTCCAAAAACTCCAAAGCACCGCCAGTTAGACCAAGGTTGGCTACAACGATGAACTGCCCGGATGGTGACCAGAACAGGTGGTTGAATGTTTGCCGCTCGAACTTCCTCAACAGCGTAGGCGCCTGACCAGTGTTCACTTGGTAGAAACTAATACACATATTTGCGGTATCTCCATGAATAATGGCAAATTTAGATCCAACTGGTTCCCATGCGAAGGCTTGGATAGGCTCCTTAATTTCTACAGAGTCAACCGGAATCTCTTTTTCTCTCATGTGGAATATTTCAAAGTTATAATACATGCCAGAGTACTTGATTTCATTTTTGTCTTTCTTTACTTTAGAATAACGGTCTACTTTTACGCATAGATAGTCGCCACTCTTCTGCCAATGTATCTTACAGTCGGCAACAGAAAACAGATTCTTAGAGCGAATTTCTGTGCGGTTCGGTAACTCTAGAAGTGTTACTCTTGCTGGCACGTCTTTGTCTTCAGCCACCCAATATGCTAGAATGTTATCTGTGGGTGACCAACTGAAGTCTCTGCAAATAAAATTAAACTTTAAAATAATGTTATTCACCATTACAATAAACATCCTAATCCTAAATTTCAAATTAAGGGCTTATTTATTCCACTTTCATCCTTTCATCCAGAAAACAAGCAGGCAAAAGCTGTTTAATACAAAATAAAACCAATGATTTTTGTTGCTATGAAAAATACTAATGTATTTGTCATAGCAACAAAAAAGTTTTCTCTCAATAAAATAGAAATAAGAAAAGTAAATGAGCTTACCTGATACCAGGGATTTTGATAGACTTCTTGTCAAGTAGACCGAAGCTAGGAGTTTCGTAGACAGAAAGCATATCAGCCCCTAATCGAGCGAAATACTTATCGTCCTTACTCCAACGGAACACCGGCCACGTGACGTATTCATCTGGTGGAGGGAAACTGCGCTTTTCTTGACCTGTTCTGTGAAATAAAAAAATATTTGTTACTAAAATAAAATACCTCTGTCACACCAATATGGTGTTAAGTAGCATTCGTTTACAACCTCTTTTCAATGGTTTCATGATTTCTTCATTTAATGGGTGTCTAAATTTCAAAATAATTTAGATGCAATTTACTTGAAAACAAGCTATGACACCACTTATCATTAAAACAGTTATATTGCTTTATAGATTAGCCTAATTCTTTTATTTCTAATCTATACTAATATTATAAAGCTGAAGAGTTTGTTTGTTTGTTTGTTTGAACGCGCTAATCTCAGGAACTACTGGTCCGATTTGCAAAATTCTTTCAGTGTTAGATTGCCCATTTTTCGAGGAAGGCTATAGGCTATATATCATCACGCTAAGACTAATAGGAGCGGAGCACCAATGAAGAATGTTTCAAAAACGGAGAAAATTTATTACTATCGAGAGACGCAGACGAAGTTGCGCGGGTCAGCTAGTCAATCATAATATTACAGTAAATCACTAAATAGCTTACATTTACAAATAATTTAATTCACTTATCTACAATGAAATATGCTAATAACTCTTAACTGACGAAATTAAGATTTTTTTGAAATTTCAAGAAGTTATGAATAGAGAATACTTTTTTAATAGTGTATTAGTTCTGTTTAGAGTAAAGGACAGAGAAAAATATAAGTTTAGTGGGGAGTATTTTCACATTTGTGTATATTAATGTTGTTGGTACGTAAGGTAAAAATAGATCTGCAAATAGTTAGTTTTAAATTTAAAAATGGAAGACAAGGACTGAAGAGTTCTTTTCGATAAAGTCAGTCAGGTGGTGTATGCAATATGCTGACAATATCACAAAATATAAAACGAAGGAAATAATCTAGGAATTAAAACAATTACTAAAACTACTGACATAGAAACCATAGTCAATACTCCATAGT
Source organism: Arctia plantaginis (assembly GCA_902825455.1). Taxonomy (NCBI): domain Eukaryota; kingdom Metazoa; phylum Arthropoda; class Insecta; order Lepidoptera; family Erebidae; genus Arctia; species Arctia plantaginis. The sequence continues at coordinate 16,343,609 of CADEBD010000171.1, read as the reverse complement.
CAAGACTCCTTTGGAAAATCAGTTGGCAGTGCGCCAGATACGTCCGCTAGTGGTGTAGTGTGGTCACCTGTTTGTCAACTTTCGTTGTATGAAATACACATCTGTGTACGCTTACCGTTATCGTATCGTTATTACCGTATCCGTTTTTTGACAGTTTAATTAGTATCTATATGAATATTAATGGTGTGTAAGCTCTGCTCATTAGATAACAAATATTGTATAAGTTGTAAGTCAGAATTTCCGACAGGAATATTATTGTTTCATAGTTTTAAGAACGTGATTTTTAAATAGCCAGGTTTTAATTTATATTTTTTTGTATTTAACGTTAAAATAAAATCTAGTTGAATTGACATGGCTTTATGTCGTTTAGAGCGCCATATTGTATTCAATATGGCGCTCTGCCTGGTCTTCGTAACATAACCCCAGCAATATATCATGAGGCTTCTAAAAATACATCTTATTTGTTTTAAGAGCTGTAGCTATTAATTATATAATAAAGTCTGAAAATGATCAATTTAAAAGATATTGGTCTGCAACTACCACCAGTATGCAACTACAGAGAAAAAAACTTGAAATACAACCTATAAATTTTAAACTTTACGACCACCCAGTGAATGTCTTAAGAGTTTGTGATCAAAAAATACCCAAAAACAGAAAGAACTATAGTGTGGCATCAATAAAAAAAAAAAGTTGTATATATAAGCAGATAGTAAAAATTCAACACACATTGTATGCTTGTCACTGGCTCTTGCCTGATGTTGTTGAAGAGTTGAATACCTAATGCAAGATAACTGTTTGTGTAGGTGTCTTAATTATAGCTTTATTTACTGACCTTTACATATATGTTAATACAATACATATTATTATCTTGCAGAAACTGTTTGCCTTGGTTAAGCCACAGCATACCTAACAGTATCAGTACATAAGTGCCACTATGTAAAACCCCTGTTTATCAATACAATGAGTACTCTGGCCCAGATACAATAAAGTTTAATTCAGATTATTTCACTAATCATGTGCCACTCCCTGCATAGCCTACCTCTTATATCTGCCGACTTTGAGTTTATATTTCTTTAACTTTCAATGTGTAAACTATTAGTTATTGGCAGCCAAGTGAAGGCATGTGCCTGGCTATGCTGGCTCTGTATGAACGACACATACTTGTAGCAATATATCTATACTAATATTATAAAGTTGAAGAGTTTGTTTGTTTGTTTGTTTGTTTGTTTGTTTGAACGCGCTAATCTCAGGAACTACTGGTCCGATTTGAAAAATTCTTTCAGTGTTAGATAGCCCATTTATCGAGGAAGGCTATAGGCTATATATCATCACGCTAAGACCAATAGGAGCGGAGCACCAATGAAGAATGTTTCAAAAACGGAGAAAATTTATTACTATTGAGAGACGCAGACGGTCAGCTAGTGTTTAATAATATTGTAGAAGAGCCTCAACAGACAAGTTTGAGCCTTAAGAATTAATGTGAAATATCAATATTCATATTAGATTGTTTTAGAAACTTGACATAGCTATAAATTCTGACTGAATCTAAATCTACAATCTTACAAAAGGAAAAGCATAATTAGATTAATTTACAGTACAAATAAAACCTCTGACTAAAATGCAGGTTAAAATAATTATACCACTTAATAAGATTATGTAATTTTGGTTGAGAAATTGTATTTCATCAAACTAACACCTAGATAACGGTAGTATAAACCTGTAATCTGTTAGAATAAAAAAACAATTTTAGAAAATATTTCTTATGTATTATGTTCATTAATTAGCTAGAATTATTAACTTCTAGTTCGAGTGGCAATTATTCAACCCAGATCTGCTTGAGCTTCTGCATATGCTCCCGAATCCGTTACACACCCGAGTCTCTCATATACATCTTAAAGAGTGCCCAATTTACGGCAATAGGCGGGCCCACACACAGCGAGAGCCTCGCGAGGAAACTGTCCCGCACCGAGCGCGGCAGCCTCAGTATCATCTCGAGGCTGCTGCGCAAGGCAAGCCTGAGCTATTTGATCGTTCACTCCGTTGAGAGCTGAGAGTTAAGGCATCATGGCAAAAAATTTAGTATCTCTTTCTCATTCTAAAACAATCTATATCAAAGATTGATGGAGCGAAGCACGAAATAAAACACGCGCGCAAATCGACCAAGGTGCCTTTGAGCAAAACAAGAAACAGACAAGACAGCCTCGTAAGACTGCTCCGTCTGTGTGCACCCGCCTATTAGGACTGCGGCCTTTACGTAAATGGGACTAAAAGTATAGACAGTAAAATGGAGGTTAACTACACCTATGTCTACCCCTTCAGGGATATAGATGAGGGTATATGTTATTAGCTATGTAGTTGTAGGGAATATTATTTACTAATTGTAGTAGAACAAAAGTGACACAATAAAGAAATAAAAACCATCACGTCAAATTTGGAGCTCAATCGGTGCATAACTTTATGAATTTTCTAAGCGACCTAACCCTTTTATATATGTATGGTGATAGATGTTGTGTACAAGTCCGACTAATGGATAATTAAAAAAAGACAACTAACCTGATATCCCAAATAATTAGCTTCTTATCTTCACCCCTATCACCAGTGGGTGAAAATGTAACAATATAGTTTTCACATGGTGAAAAGGCAATGAAGCGAGCCTCCGGATGGAAGAACTTCTGGAATTGGGAGAATTTGGGGCCCGCCCAGAGCGCCACGCCCCGCCAATGGAACGTGGCAAGATAGGTGCCGAGAGGTGACCATGCTGCATAGGTTTCAGTCCAGTTCTGTTAAAATATTACAAGAATTATATCATTGTTACACTTCTTAGTTAAAGATTTTGAGAAATTTGTACTTTATTCAATATATATTAATATTTGACCAAATCTTTACATCTATTTATTGTTCTTGTGTGTTAAAAAAAGTTTATTTAATTAGCAAGTCTTTTTTTTTCTAAAAGACAACTCCCGCATTAGGAACAAATCATATGTAGCGGGAGACTTTACAAACATACATGAAACCGACATAAAGAACACCCAGACTCAGAACAACAATTTGTGGAACACACAAAGTGTCGTCCCATGTGGGGTTTGAACCCACAACACTCGGCATTGTAGGAAGCAGCATGGCGACCGCTTAAACCACTAAGCCATCTGTGCAATGGGGGTAATAGTAATATATACTAATACATTAATTAACAAGATGAGAAACTCATTTAACATCATCATTCATATTACTCTAAAAACTCATTGTTAGGGACCTTAAATAAAAAGTCATGGTAGCCATTAAATACAGATACAATTGCAATGCACAGTTGATTCAGACTACATTATCCACTATGTACATAACTTGACATGAATTACATGTATACAAGGCTAAAATGCAATTTCAAACATATCACAATGCTTTAAGTTCAATCATATTTAGTTGTGTATACTGAATTTGAGTTTAAGTTAGTCTATGACTACAGCCAGTGTAATTGAGACTGAATTTCAGGCAAATCAAATAAATGTTATACCTAAACCATGATCCTGTTAATTATCATACTTACACATTCGCTCCAAGTACTATTATTACTATACTTAAGTATACTATATCATTTAAAAGCTAGAACAAGATAATAATTTATTATGTTTCTTTTAAAAAAGTTACTTACAGGTCTCTCTTGAAGCAGCATAGGCTCTGGCAAGGTATTCTGCCAAACCTGTAGCGCTACACCAGTTCCAATACCAATTAAGAACTGGTCATATGCATCAGGGTCCATCAGATACCATTGTAAGTCTGATTGAACCTTGAATGGCTGTGGTGCAGGTGGTTCCCATTCTTTAGGGATATCTGAATACCTGAAATTAAAAATGACATGTTTAACTGTCCTTTAGAATGATTGCAATATTGAATAACTTTATTTTAGTATGGATATATAATAATACCATATGTTGTGGTTATGAAATTCTTTTGTTTCATTTGCATACCAAACAAATGGATCTCACTTCTTAATGCAACAAACAACCATTATTTAATCAGTCAACAATATTAGTTGTTATAGTGTTGAACACTTTAGTAACATCAGAATTATTGTTACTTACTACTAGTACTTACTTTTTAAAATCAGTGAATAGATTCACTAAAAATGTATGTTGTTTATCTAATTTACAGTTGTTTGTGGCCTTTACAGCTTCGGCGGCATTTTGAGGATTACTGTACTCCAAGAAAATGTAGCCAGTCGTGACTCCATTCTCCTGGGTTGGATAATATTCGTTGACGATCTTTCCAAATTTACTAAAAATCTTGTTTATGACACTTTGCAATTTCTCTAATCGTTCAGGCCCGACTTGCGGGCATCCGTCGACTACGATTACATTTTCATAACTATCGGATTCCTTAGGTTTCTGTTCTAAGAGATCGGCCAACAACTCTGCAACGTCAAAGTTAGGTTAGATTTTTATGACATGAAGAATACATCAAAAACTTAATGTTATTTACCAAAGATTATTACAAACTAACTATTTATCGCACACTACACTTAACAATTGTGATAAAAATAGTAGCAATATAAATGAAAAGCTGCAAAATGCGTGGGTGACGCATATGGCCGGTTGAACTTGTGACAGAAAATGCCCACCTTCGTCAGGAATATCGTCAACGAAACCCTCGGGATCGTCAAAATCAGGCTCCTCGTCATAATTCGGTTCTTCATTATCACTTTGAGGGGCATGGTTCACTTTTTCGTCGCCTTTTTTCTTAGCCATTTTGACGATTTACCGTGTGTAACAGGAAGACACGCCATTAGTAACTGACCATAGAGCTCAAACTTTTACTTTCACTGTAATCAGTGCTGCCAGCTAGAAATTACAAATCTACTAATTACAAATCTGATTAAAATAAGGTGACATAAATGCTAAAAAATAAGGGTTTCATCTTATGAAATACTGTTAAGTTTAGATGTAACAAAATCAAAATTCTTTTAAAAACCTGTATTAAGAACCTGAAAGTGCCACAAAGAGGTTATTCTGGCACCTAGCATATACCTCTGGTGTAGCTAAAAAGATTAAATCATATGAAGGGAAATTGACACTGATATAATAGACTCTACACAAACTTCAGGGACATAACATAAATTGTCCACAACTTTTAGGCAAAATAAAGTCCCAAGCTCCAGCTAGATATCCTCGTTTCCCTATCACCCCCCCTGCATCCTCCACTTCGCAAAAGTGTTCTCGTTGCATACTCAACCATTCTATGTGAATGTCGGTTATAGCGGTAAAAGTAGCCTAAGTCCTACCCCACAACTCAAACTATCTCCCTACCTTTTATCTAAATCGGTTCAGTGGTTATTGATTCCCCATACAAACTTCAACTCCCATTTTATTCCCTTTAAATGATGATTTCTGGGATAATAACTATTTTATGTCCTTTCCTGGAACTCAAACTCTCTCTATACCAAATTTCATCCAAATCGGTTCAGCTGTTTAAGCGTATAGCGTAATAGATAGTGCATGAGGTGCTTACCTATAAGTAATTGTAACATTCTGCTAGTTCATACTGACTGCAAAATCTATTTTAACTGATTAACAGTGTTTACAATTATTGATGAGCCAGTTAAATAAATAGAAAAAATATGGTAGTTACCAATCAAGCCCTAGCCATAACTACTATTACTGGAATTTAACTCTACCTGCTTACTTTCTTCCTTCTACAGAACCTTCTTAACTCACATTACGTAACAAAGAAAGGTATGACAATTAGCTGGTAAGATTTTTGTACATCGATAAATTTTGATTGATGGGTGCTTGTATGAATAATCTACTATGTATTTTAAAAGTGTCAGAACTCATACTTAATAGTAATACATTACATTATTATTACAGTTATTTATTCCTTAAAACGCTTTGTTTTCGGCTGAACTTTATAGTGTCAATAGATTACTTATTTTTATTTTATAAAGAACCACATCTCAAGCATTTATAGCCGTATGCTTCAGCAATTACACAATACTTTTTATTATTTGGTACTGTAAGATATAAAAATATCTATTACTAGACCAACTTCAATAATTACATTTTTTAATAATAGTTATGTATTATTTCAAAATAAAGAAAGCAATAGTTATCTAGCAACTGTTAAATTCTGAAATAACGAACAAGAAAATACTGCAAAAACAATTACTTATTAAGCTGTAGTAACTCATAGACAAGAATAAAGTGTTGTATTTGTGGCGGCAAAAATTCAATTATTTTAACAAAGTTTTAAATTTTACACGAGGTCAGTAGTTGCACAAGTTCTGAAGATAAATGCTCTTACAACGTTCCCATAATCTAAAATCACAGTGAGTGACCGTGAGACGATGCCCCTAAGCATAATTTTTTGATATCGCTTCAACCAGCCTGTGCTACGTAGCCTACGTATGCAACATGCACCCATGCATTGATATAATACTTACATAGATGAGTAATTACCGCCTAAAATCGTTGCTACTGTACATATGTCCACAGGCATATGCGTAGCAAACGTCAATTCATTATTCAATGTGGCGTCAACCGAGTTGAACATAGCGACACATGACAGTAACAATCGCCAAAATGGCTAAATGCGTAGTGAAAGAATGCGATTTAAGGTCACAAAACATTAATAAATCATGCGGAATTACTTTTCACGTGTAAGTTTATGGTTTTTGTATTGATAATATCGTAAATAAGGCTATAATTGAAATAAAACACTGATAATTGTAATCTAGAATCAGTGTTACCATTAAAAAATCATTTTGGTTTTCCCACATTAGTGGGAGAATTTATAATTTATGAAATAATATGCTTTATACTGTTTTTAAACATTTTGCCAATAATAATAAAATATAGGAAGAACGGTAGTTGCTAGGGCTGGACCAATCCCTTTTTTTAGGGACCCGTTGAACGTTCACTGCGAGCTTGGTAGAAGTGCCAAGCTCGCAGTGCTGGAGACTTTTGTACAAAAAAATTAATTCATTGTTTTTCTTAATTTATTATAAATTTTAAATAATAATTGTACAAAATAATAATAATAATAATAAATGTTTATCATAAAAATAAAAATATAAAATAAAAAAGTAAATAAACAAATATTTTTTTTTATAAAATAAAAATATTTTTTTTTTTTTTAATTTGTTTTTTAAATTATAATAGAATTTGCAATACACCCTGGGGATTATTTATTATCAGTACAAGTTGATCATTCACTTTTATTATTAAATGCTATTATTTTTACATACGTTAAAATAAGATTGTATCATGAAAGTAAAATATCCACACAAACTTATAAAAAGAGTCTAAAAGACAATTGTATACAAAACTGATGCTTCACAGCGCAGTTTTATTTTACACTGAATATAAACCCTTTTAACCAAATATTTCCAGTTATTTTATTATTTATACCTATTCTATTCAATTCGAAATATATTATTTAGAATATTTAAATTAATTTATTTTATTACAAAATTGTTTTAAAAAAAAATTGTTTCTTAGTTGTTATGGGTAAAATTTCATACGGTAGTCAACACTGGCCCACCATCGTAAAGTTATATCTTTGTCTTTGTCTAATCCGAGCGATGCTATTGTTCTTGTCTCGCGTGTAAATGAGACATAAATATGTTTACTTTCAAATGTTTAGTGGTATCAAAGCTACGTCGTCAAAGTTCAAAAGTGGTTACACTTTTTTCGACGTGTGATAATGAGGTTTGCTTCTCTAGTGTTGTTTTAACTCAATTCACCCATGTATGTTGTTTTGTAGTTATTCCCAATAAACCATTTTTCTGCTGCTGTTCCATCAAGTTTCCCTGCCTATCCTTCTTTTTTCTATTATTTTTTTCCGTGTGAAAATCTCCTCGGACACCCCTACCGGACGACCATGTTTTTGTTCTTAATTATTAATTTTAATAATTTCCAAAATACACAAATTTTGACGTTACTATTAATGTGCATACAAGATTATGGTTAAAAAATCAAGTTAGAATGCTTAAGTAATAATAATGAATGAGTAGGTAGGTACCTATAATGGAATGTTATTTTTAAACAAGTCTACCTATCTAATTAAAAGAATAAAAGTTCCTACTGCAAAAATACAATTTAAAAGTAATGCACTAAAGAAACCGAAACAACAAGAGGTCCGAATTTAAACACTGCCTATTTTTAACCGACTTCAAAAACAGAAAAGAGGAGGTTATTAAACTATCAAAAACTTTGTAGACCTATTAATTATTCCTTAATAAATTTTAATATATAACTTATATATATTTTCGTAATACCCTTTTAATACCCTACTCGATAGGTTTTTTTTTGCTTTCCTATTACTATTTTGAGCCAAAAATACGCCATTTTGTTTTTTCTTTCTAAACTTCTAACTAAGGACACTTGGGTTTTTGAGAAACCAATACCTTGACGGTCGAAATCCATCAAGTTATTTGGAAAATACGAGGTAATATTTTTTTACTAACGTTTGTTTGAAAGAAAAAATATTACCTCGTATCTTCCAAACCAATGTATTGGATGACTATCACATTGACACCACAAAGGCTAAAATAATAACGATCACCTCCTTTTACCCGACTGCCAAGGAAGGTAGTAAGGAAGGTGCCAAGGAAGGAAGTATCTTTACTACTTCGCGTAGCACAAAATTATCATACACAAGATTTAAGTTAATTACGCATATATTTACAGAGGATTTTTTTTACAAACATGTTGTATGTGTCGAATTAAAAGGCATTGTTATTAATTGATTATGGTTTCCTTACTCAGAATAGGTACATCGCGTTTTAAATCTATAATGTAAAGTGCATTGTACGCATCTTGTATCGGAGCTAGCCCTGCACTATACTAGTACAGCTGGCATAGATGAGGTGGCATTTAAGGTAGACTGACGGGTCACCGCACATGAAAATTGAGGTCATCTCGTAGCACATGCATGTTCGCTATATCGCGTGTTCATTGTAGCGACATTATGGAACGCGTTGGTATGCGACATAACATAATTCTTTTTTTTGTATTCGGGCATTTAGGAATAAAAATTTCTTAGTCGTATTTATTATTTTTTGGATATAGTTGCGTTGGTTTTGTGAATAAAAAAAAATCTACCGCTTGTTATGTATTGGTATCTGTTATTAAAGAAGAGCCTTCTCTTCTGAATTTTTTCTTTTGTGTTTGTGAATCTCTCATTTATGAACCGATTTGGGTAATTGTGTTTTCTGTTTGGGAGGATATTCTTCCCGCTTGGTGTCATTTTAATTTGAAGAAAAATAAACTTGAAATAACTGAGCGTGTGGCAAACAAATATTTAATCAGCTGGTTAATGAACCTGAGCGCATGAAACGAGGCAAGTCACGTTATTCGGTTGTTCTAACATTTTGTCAGGCGCGTAGGTAATCACCATAGAATTAAAATACTCTCACTGATATTTACTGTTAAGCAAATAATACCGTTAGTTAGGTTGTCAATAGGTTTGACAATAGATAATCGTCTGAGATACTCGTAATAATACAAACATCAGTCATTTTTATGAAAGCTCCGGTAACCAGCTAATTTCATACAGACTGTATTATATTAAACTGCATATTGGGCTCCACGTGCTGGTTTTCAGCGCTTCAGCACGGGACCTTTCCTTCCGACTGACACACGTCCTTTCCGGGCACTTCGGGCAGGGTCTGCACATGGTCCCTAGGAGAGAATTGAATCTCGACTCGGCTCAGCACACGCTGGCAATTTGCCCGGCTTGGGCGTCGCAGCGTCGGGTCCTCACTGCAGTCATCGGGGAAGATCTCTCGCTCGCTCGCCTTCATACGCTCCATGGCCGGTAGTGATAGTTGTTTACCGCGGTCGCATCCTTTTGCGAAGACGTCATCTCGCAGAAGGAGGCGGCAGAAAGGGCCCGGGAGGATAATGTCCACTCGGACCGAATGGACAGAAACCTCCTTAAAAAGGAGGTTTTGGCCTATTATACCAAGCTGGCCAGACGGGTTGGAACAGGGTTTGTGTTAAATTTTTCTTTTCTTTGCATTGCTATTGTCCTGAGTAGTTTGCTCCCTTAATAGGCTCTTACGACACCAACGGGATGGATAGGAATGGTGACGCTCCGTATTCTTAAATTCGTCACCCAGATGTGGGTTTTAAATGTGGTAAATCCAAACTTGGAACCAAACTCTTGCAGTAATTCGATATTAGATTTTTTAAATTTTCTTTTTATAATGCGAATATAACCAAATGTATTTTAATATTTACTTTTTAATTTATACCATCGCCATCGCCGGCAAGCGCCGGCAAACGGACCTTGAGTTAGTTTTTAGATATTAATCGGTATTGAAATTTCACAAATTGCCCAGCTGCACTTACTGGAGGTATTACAGATAATTTGAAATATGTGCAATGTACACAGTGCTGATATTTATTATTTTAATATGCATTATATTACATACGTATGATACATATACATATAAAAGCAAAAAATTAAAATCTTAGTCATGGAGGTCACACATTATCATTCTTATAAAAACTTACCATAGCTATAATAGAAACTGAGTATTTCCATACCATATGAACCAACATCTTACACAAGCTATAAATAGCAAACGCTAGTGAGGCATTCATAATCCTCTTATCAAGCCATTTCATAACTGTTATCTCCAAGCTCGAGAGCATATAAGTTCGCCACTTTCTACAAGCTTCAATAATAATAATAATAATAATAATAACTTCACACATCTCACACACGGCAGTCTGATCCCAAACTAGGCAGAGCCTGTACTGTAACCAGACTGCTGATAAACATACTTATATATTTTTAAATACATACATATTATAGATAAATAACACCCAGACACAGAACAAATGATCGTGCTCATCACACAATATTTGTCCTGGGTGGGAATCGAACCCACGACCTCCGGCTTAGCAGTCAGGGTCACTAACCACTAGACCAACAGGCCCGTCAAATGAGGTCGTCAATGAGGTCGACTACACAGATTTTCATCACCGAGTACCTTTATTACTTTTAATATATTATGTTATTAACGTCAATTTTATCACTTGTCATTATTAAGAAACCTTCTGCAAGATAGATAAACTCTTGATAGCACAAAACAATTGGGTACTAACGGCACTTAATTGCAAAATTGTCGGACTCGCATACCCATTATATTAATTCAGTTGTTTGTTTTTTTTTCTTGGTGTTTTTCGATTAAAACTAGTAAACTAAACAAAGATGAGGCACTCCTGTTGACGTTCATAGGCTTCCAATATTTAACGTCATGAAGGATATGGGATCTGAAACTTCATATATAAAGCTTATCAGACAAGTGTACCTACAGTAGGTTATTTATATTTCGAACCACTTCAATTTACTTCTGATTAATTGATTAATTTTGTAGCGGGTTCCATGACAGTTTAACTGTTCCTGAAACTTTTCGAGTGTCAATCCTCGGTATGTCCGTATGTTACTGTGTTGATCCAGGTGTACAGGAGTTACCGTGGTGGATGTATTTGGGGGATCAGTCTATAAAAAAAGAGTGCCTACATGATGACCATGATGAGTAAAGAGTTTAAAATCCTGCTTTCCTTTGTTGTCTGTTAATCATTAACATTTGTGTCTCTTATATTAGATTTTTAATATATTCAAAGGTTACGTGATCATAGGTGCCGTGTTCATTATGAAGCGGACATTACGTTTTACGAGGTACAGGTATTAACGTCATCCTGTGGTGCGAGCGAGTACACATTTTATTATTTACCTTCGGACAGGACGGGAATAAACGTAGATTGATGATCACGTCTAAAACTACCCGCGGAATCGTTATGTAATATTTTAGGTTAGAGCCAGTAGGAAGACGAACGTTGCAAAAGGCCCAGGTGCCACAGATAACAATAGACACAGCAAGTAATTGTAAGTGTAAGTAATTGTAAGTAATTAGTGTTTTAAAATAATTATTATGTAAGTAAATTGCATCAATCGAAAAGGTTGATAGGTAAACTACATTCATAAGATCGCCGATGTAAATAAAAATGTGTAAGAAACCACTCTTAGTTATATAGTATTTAAGAGTGCGTTCTTAAATATTTTTATTCAGATTCAACATTAAAGAGAAAGAAAAAACTCTGCCAGAAAACAACAAGTTATCAACTCTGAACAGAAATTGCTACACTGGTATGATGAACTTCTTTTGGTATTATAATTATAACGAGTATTTATATTATATTTCTACAAATAATAATCATTTTCTCATTATAAAATATACATTACAGACAATACCGTCTATATTCGATGGGCCTGTTAATCTCTCTAGTGTTTAGTGGCACTTCCTACTAACCCAGAGCTCGTGGGTTCGATTCGCACCCAGATAAAATTGTGTGATTGGTTTTATGTCTGGATACGATTTAACTATGTGTTTAAAACATATAAGTCTAGTTAATAGAGTAGGTACATGTCTGTCTAGTTTGGGATTAGACATCCATGTGTGAGACGAGTCTCAAGTCATTATTACAGTAATATTAGTTGTAGATACAATAAAATGCGTAAAGAAAAATATTCCCACTTGATTATTTTCTGTTAGGTAATGATTCAATAGTTAGACAAATGAGCGGAAAATAGGTCGTACGGTTTACGTCATTTTCTTGCAGACATTTTGTTTACTGGCTAGGTAAACTCTGAACTCAAGCAACTTTCACTAAATGTTTTATCCCCAAAATCGATATTCAGATCTATACAATAAGCTGTACTGCAATGCTTTATAATAGTGTATGTTAATGCAACATAACCTTTAGGCTTATATCCCTTTCCAGAACTTGTTAAGAAAATTTAAGTGTACCAAAAGCCTTGCAGTTAAAGTTTATCTTTGAAAATAAATTGCTCTCCAAACTTTTATAGTGCAAAATCTTATAAACGGCACCTGATCACAAATATATATGGATAATCATCAAAACATTAATATGTAACTCGTTATAATTATTTGTAAAGCTTAAGCTTTATGACAATCGCACTATAAGTAGCTTTCTGCTTCTTTCAAAATTATAGAAAATATCAAAACGTCTTTTTTATTTTATTTCATTCGGATACCGTGTTATCCAATCAATACCAAAAGTAGTTCATAAAGGTTGTCTATGATAAGAAATGGTAACTAGCGATGAGATTGCAATTTATATATCATTGATTTGTACCATTTTTTTTTATTAGGTAGTGTTCGAATAGGCTATTTTTTTCTGTCCCTGTTTCTTATTATAAAATTATTGTATATGTTCTCAGTTAGCAAAGACTCGTAGGTCTATACAGATGTGTGTATTATAAAACACCTATCAAAGTAGTTTTTCTTAGCACCCACAGTGATGTCATTCTTACTGCGCATGTGCGTGATACTATTTGAGATCAGCTATGTACCTACAACAGCCCACGCAATGGAATTTCCCGTTTTCTTCAATTTTTTTTAAATTATTCACATGTTTACAAATATTAGTCTACACCATATGGTATTTTATTCTCTGCATGTTATGACCAAACAACTTTAGGAACATACTTATGGCAATTAGCTTTTATATAATAAAAGCCGGGTCATCTGATGGCAAGTGACAACCGCCGCACATAGAAACCTGCAACTCGGGAGATACTTGTGTCCCCAAATGGCGGTAACACACAAGTATCTCTCTCCTCCCCGAAATTAGGGGCGAGGGGGGAGGTTGGGTCTCGGCTAATCTCACTTACTCGTTGAAAAGCAAGTATCCTGTGAGGCCGTAATGTCACTCTAGTCGAGCCGAACTACATGTGCCAAAGCATTGATCTCCCTCGTCATTTTCAGTTTTCAATTTTTATCTGATCTAGAAATAATATGTGAAACTCAAGTTGCATCATGGCATATAATCTATACAAATAAATAAAATGGTATTTCCTGTTTGTAATTTGAAAATAATAGATATTTTATTGTCACCTACTGCACTATTCTGCCTCAAAACCATTTTACGAGTAAATACCTTTTGTCTGTCTGTTTGTTTGTTCCGCACCAGCTATTCATTACAAAACTAAATAGATTGTAAATCCTCTGAAATAAAACACTATCTCAGAACGGAATCATATTTAAAAAAACTAGTACATATTGTCAACGTGTAGAGGTAGCAATATCTCTACCTTTTTGCATATTAAATGTGATTACAACAGGTAAGCTGGCTTCATAGGTATATAATATTATAATTTAATACATGATTTGTGGTAAATAATGTGTAAATCTATGTAAAATATGCATACCTATTGTGTTTTATTATGCATATAAGTTCTCAAGTAGGTGTATTCGTGAGCTAGTGTGTACCTATATAGAGCTTTCATAACATTATTTTAAGTTCCAAGTTGGCGTAAATTTATGTAAGAAAACTGACAATGTACAGAGGTTTAGCACACGAGGTGGAACCACATTTCTGAGGTAAGCATGCGTTTAAAAAGAATATCGAGGACCAAGCCCCAGTTGCGTTAGTAGTACTACCAATACCTCAGTATCACCGCAATCGTCACTGCGAGTCGCCGCGTTTCCCGCGTTTTTAACCACAGACTATACTTTGTATTCTATCCCGATTCTTCCCGCGCAAAGGTAACCATCGACTGGCGAAAGTTAATTACCTAATTCGTGTAAAATTGTTGTTTTTTGTGAAGTGTCATTCATGCGGCCCACATTAGTTTAAGTTCCGCCCATTGTGCTGGTTTTGTTATTTGTTTGCTTAAAGTTGAACAAGTGAGGTTCATATTTGTTTTTCTCACAATAATATTCCATCAATCGGTGACTGCAGCAACATCGTAAAGTTATAGTAAGTTATTTATAATAGATGAAAATAATTATCTGTAATGTTCGTAAAATAAATTTACTATTTCTAGTGTAGAATTATAAAAAAAAGTAAGTCTATAATTATAATATCGCATTTATACCGTTTAATCTATACTAATATTATAAAGCTGAAGAGTTTGTTTGTTTGTTTGTTTGTTTGTTTGTTTGAACGCGATAATCTCAGGAACTACTGGTCCGATTTGAAAAATTCTTTCAGTGTTAGATAGCCCATTTATCGAGGAAGGCTATAGGCTATATATCATCACGCTAAGACCAATAGGAGCGGAGCACCAATAAAGAATGTTTCAAAAACGGAGAAAATTTATTACTATTGAGAGACGCAGACGAAGTTGCGCCGGTCAGCTAGTTGTCAATAATAGACAAAGTTACACCACGGTACTATTATAATACAGTACTGCAACTTCATACAAACGGACGAAACGGGAGCTATACCTACGCGCCTCGATCTCGGGGTGCGCTCGGGGCGCAGACAGTCACGGCTGTACCGCAGTGTCGAACGGACTGCGTGTTGTTTTTTTAACAATAACCGCGCGATTTTTTCTCTAAAAATCAGTTAATATGACGAGTAGGAAATATTGTGCTGTTTTTGGTTGTATGAATTCGTCAATAACGCATCCAGACATAAGTTTTTTTAAATTACCTGGAAACTCTGAAAAGTAAGACTATAAAATAATTTTACTTACTAGTACGTAGGTACATAATGTGTGTCTTTTTAATGGATAAGTATTTCCTTTTATCTCACGAAAAAAAAGGTGTTTGGATGAATAAATAAAGCAAATAGAGTAACGGAAAGTTATTGAGACGAGTGAAATAGGGAGTTACATGCGGTTCTGAATGAATCATGATACGGTAGGTACCTACCTACTTACGCTTGTGTTAAAACTTCGGTGCATGTTTGTTTTGTTACTTTGCATAATTAAAAAAAAAGAAAATTCTACTTAAAGACGTGGTATTTTATTATTAATAATATATCTTTATTATCTGTGTGTATGAATAATACTAAAAAAAATTTGTTACCGTCTGTGTGTCATTAGACAGTTTTCGAAATTTTCACAAAGTGTTTCTGCTGCTACTATAACAACATATACCACTAAAAACTGGTTTTATTTTCTCGGTATTAACAACAACAGCTAGACTCATATATAATATTTAGATGTTTGAGGGTTGTGATTTTAAAACATTCGTAGTCAGCTGTTCAGCTTTTTAATGATTAATTAATTGGTGACCAAAGAATTTTTGTTTTGAGTTGTTGCGAGTTGTAGGTTATAGGTTAGGTAATTTGTAGAGACGTTAATTAGCTGAGATAAAAAGTTACTTACTCGTCAGCTGTTTCTTGCATTCTAGTTGAGTAGGTGGTAGGTGTTGGAGTTTCTAAGGATTGGAGTTTTGTAACGCGTATGGAGAAAGCACATTTATTTTATTTTATAGAAGGATTTTTTTCGGTCGCTAATTTATAAGCCCGATTGGTTTTTCAAACAAAAAAATGTTTTTTAATTAAATCTACCAATCAAAAAACAACACGCATTTTTATTGAACAATTCCTATTCAATATACAAAGTATTTCATTTATTTATATAAAAAGGATATTTACAATCACAAATCTAAATAGAAACAGAAAGTAGGCAAATATCACTAAAATGCTGGAGACGGGCAGCCCTAACGCATGTTTACGTACCGCGCGGCTGTAGGCATTTATTTCTATCATGCGGCCGAGTTACAATACTGTATTATAATAGTACCGTGGTTACACTTTGAATTTTTCTTTTTAAACACGAACATTAACTAACCATAATGGTTGAGGAGACCTGTACGGAATGAATGGTATCTTAAACCAGGTATCTGTGACTAGTAAATCAAGTTTTTGGGAGCACAAAAAACATCGCTGATCATAATATCTTAAAATAGATCTACAGATATTTTTAACTAATAAATGAATGATATCACAAGCTGTAAGTATTCATATTGGTGTTATAAGCATTGAAACGATAAAACTAAGTATTTGATTAATCTTATTCAACTAAGCGATGCTGAATGCTAGACACAATTCCATGAATGGAAAATAACGACATCCATTAAATGACTACAATACTCAACCACTTTAAAATACCGGGGGTGTCTTATTTGTGTACCTATTTACAATTGATGAAATAATGTACTGGTAGTACTATACGAGTATACTAAGGTACGTTATGTAGACATTTCTCTTTAATTAAAAGGGCCACAAAGATTTGATATTGCGAAAAGAGTATTAGAATGAGCAGAACTCACAAAACATATGATCGGTACGCTGTGTTTCAAAAATTTGTACTAGGTATAACAGAAGATTATTATCTTATTCCAAGTATAAATGCTTGTAAGACTAGCCTTAGCTTAAAAACTAACCTAAAAATAAATATATTATTAAAAAGAATAACAAAAACAAACAGATTTATTTACTTACTTTTATTAAATCATTAAATGATTCAAAAAGAGAAGATTAAAAATTTTGTACCTTATAGAAAATGGTTTGGTTGCCCCTCCTACTGGCGCTGGGTGTAGCCGCAGCGCAGGAGAGCTGTCTCTCCGTGCAAGACGATCCTTACCTGATGTTTGGAACGAAGACCGCTTATCTATTTGCTAATAGAGACCCACGTACCAAAGTGCACGAGGTACCTGGTAAGTACCAAAAACAAAATCGAATACATTATAGTTACGTACAATTTACATCTTGTGTTTATATTTTAAAAAATTACGTGTGTGTCTGCCTATTAATAATAACTAGACTTGCAACGATTATTCGGTTACTATTCGGTATTCGGCCTATTCGGCTGCTTTTATTATATTCGGCCGAATACCGAATATCTACATATTATTCGGCCGAATACCTAATACTTAAATAACATATTTTGTCATTGAGAAATAATTGGTAAAATGAAAAATTAAAATCGATTGATTACGTATATATTCATATTTTCATTTCTGTTATAATCATTTAAGTAGTCATTGGTGCATAACACAGGTACATAATCATCTTCTGAATTGGAAAAATGGAGGATTCTATGTATTTGAATTATTGTGGTAATCAAAATTCAGAAGGGTAAGGTTCTCATTTCTTTTATAATCATTTATTAAGTAGTCATTGGTAGATAAAACAGGTACATAATTTAATTCACGTCTGTACAAGTTTTTGGCGCTAAAATCCAGCCGAATACTTTTGCCTAATATTCGGCTATTCGGTCAGGGGCCTCGCCGAATATTCGGTATTCGGTATACTGCCGAATATACTATTCGTTGCAAGTCTAATAATAACCTTTTCTCGACCTAATCTTAACCTAATCACAAAATCATGGTATTCAATCGAAATATTTCACTGATAGGGATTGTTGGTCGGTGAAATATTTCGATACCATGGGTTTATTATGTTTCCAGGTAACATTACATTTTATATGCAAAAACTATGTGTTACTTTTATGTATTTCGCGAGAATAAGAATAAGAATGAAAAATAGGGTCCGAACGGAACATAAACGGTCAGCTGAAGATCTGCATGCATACGTATCATTTAGTTTATAAAGGTAACGTTTAACTAAATTGTTTAACCCATTTATTTGATTCTTCTGATCCGCCTAACATGCAAAAAAATATAAAAAAAGAGAATTTGTCATGAATTGATGCTTTAAGATTAAATATAGGGATTTGATGAATGATTAAGGTAACGCCTTAGAATACAAGAACCTCCGAATCGACAACCACAAGGACAAAACTGTTGGGAAAGTTCATTACTAAAAACATTAGTGTGAATTAATTTAACGTGAATCGCAGGTGCGGCCTGGGGGAATGACCGTTGGTGATTAATTAACTAGGTCAGATTTATTTTTGTATTATTATACCTACATATATGTGAGCGTTTAATACGCCTCAGCCCCAACCCTTCGGGAAAAAAAACGTGAGTGTATGTATATACGTACATATCTGAACGATGTGTAAAAAATAACATTTTAGAGATTGTAATGGTACTAAGAATACCTATTTATGTGTTCTCTAGAACAGAATTTTATATTACTAACACAGGAAAATTTGTCACTTGTGGTATGTATTAAATGTAAAAGTATGTATTAAACTAAGAATTTCTATGACTTCTCAACTCATCATACCACTTTAAAAAAACAACATTCGTTGCGTGAGAAAAATGAGTCACTCTATGTTAACAATGTAATATCACAGTTTTAAAACCAAAGTACACCTTTCACTAGACAACTTTTACAATTTTGTGAAAGACAATCCATTCTAACATAATCACTGGTCATTATCGTTACTGAACTTTGAGATACAGATGAATATAACCAAGAATTTACTTTTATTATTCGCAAAAATATCTCTTAACTGTTAGCAATACTCATTTTGAGTTCCTTGTTGTAAAAAAAAATTAAATTAAATTGAAACCTAATTTTTAATTCCATTTAACATGAGATTTATCACTCTCCTGCTGGGTGTACTCTAATTTTGCTTTTGAATCGATATTTTCTCCGTATCAGTTTGTAAAATTATGTGATGTGAATGTAAACAATGTCTTTCACCTGTTTAAATGATTTTTGTATGAGCGTTTTGTTCGCAAATTAACGTTTTAAACATTTGGGAACTCGAACTAAGAATGCAGATGTGTGTAGCTTTATTCACGATATCATTTGTATAAATTATTTAACGATATAATCTAAGAGAACATCTACATAATAATCGCGTTACCTACGTATTGTTTTGATTATTGTATTTTAGCATAATTATTCAGGATATTACATATTACACATGACCATCTATATTGATACCTACATCCTATATTTGCATAGATTTACACTTAAATTGCATTGTCTTGAAAATAGACTATTTGTTATTATTTATGATTATGGTCCGTATGGCACAGGTACTCACTGGGCATGGTTGCTGCGGTGAGTAACTGAATCGGATCGGATCGGCACAATGCCAGCACTGCGCAGCCGATTGGTACTCCGCCCATCTTACGGTGGAATACTGCCCCGCGTGGGCGTCTGAACGTGAGGTACTGGTCGACCAAATCGGACGACCAGTACCTCACGTTCCTGCTCCTCCTGGCTGAGACCTGTCCCCGCCAGCAATCATTGCTGCCATGCTGGCGAGTGAGTAGGGCTGGGGAGCAGTGGTCTCTTTCGTGAAGCTGTTATGCTCCAGAAAGAGACCGCTGAACGGGATTGGGAGAGGGCCGATCCCGAACGAAGAAGACCGTAGGGACGGTGGGATGGCAGAGAGTGGGGACCTCTGGTGGTAGATTGATTACTGTGGTAAGGAATATATTGGCTGCTTGATTGCACCTAAATGCGATCGGGCCCCAAGGGCACAATAGGTGCAGCGGCGTTCCGAGGGGGACCTGAAACCACATGGTCCGGGTCCTGAGTAGGGCGACTAAGGCTGGCCGTCGTCGGGGTGGTTTTTAGTGGAAACACCACATACTCCTGTCTCCTTCCCCTAGGAGCCGGAGATCCGATTTTCCACCCTGTATACAAAAAAAATTGGTTATGCTACATTGACGATGTCCGATCTTTAGTAGTGCACACTTGCTTTTCAGTTCGCTGTTCAGACTTAGGGCTTCTGAAAACTGGCAGAACTTATGAATTGTTTGTGAACTTGTGGGTTGAACTTTAGATTAAATACATGATTGTCCAATTTTGCAGTGTCTGCTATGATCCGTGATCAGGTTTTGTATCTTTTAAACTTCAGAAGTTATTTTAATACCTTGTTTGCATACTCTTTCACCAAAAGTTTCGAGAGTTTAAGACGAATATTGCTAATAGAATAGACCAGTTTTTTTTTGGAATGATGTAGTTTCTGGTGCCATAAAATGTTGTATAATGAAACTCGTCCTGCCATATAACTTAGCGTTTATTGTTAATGTTCTGCTCCTGTTCTGTTCTGTTGGCATAGCGTGAAGTGCTAAAAAAGTGTTTATATATATAAATACTTATTGTATTGAGTAGATACGGAAGTATTTATCAGAATTACATAACTCTAAAATCAAAAAGTAAGTGCATAATTTCAAAATAATTGTTATCGTGAAATACATCCGCATCGCGAATTCTCTATTACATAAGAAATTATTGTATAAAACACAAATGTATGCTTGTCATCTGTATGTACAACAAGTAGGTATATGAATCCTCTTTCGTGCCTTTACTTTTTACAACATGACGCTTGTACCACAATTTGTTTTCATATTTAATTGACAATTTAACATACTAACATAAAAAATAACGGCACCGGTAGAGTACATTGTATCTAATTCACAAATACATTTGCAACGGCATCTGATGGTGACCATTCTATGAAGCTTTCTTAATTTGAAATTGCTGTTTAGAAAATTTAATCTTGGATCTGACAAAATTAACTTGGATGTATTGTGTATAAAAAAAATCGAACTACCTGAGGGTAAAATGCAACTCTCCATGATGTGTCTATTAATAATGGTTAGCTCAGCTCCTGGGCTCTAGTGACCCTACTGATCCTATTTACTTAAAACAACTAAAATATTAGAATGTCGTTTCTAAATATGAATGGGTTATAAATCTTAACGTTAGAACAATATTTATTTCATAAACACGCTGGTCCAAAAAGGAGTCCTGTTTGTAAGCTTATGTATGTAGAATATGGTCATTTGGACAAAAAATGTAGGTATTGTTATTCAGAAATAACTGTTGATTTAATTTGAATTGTTTTGTTTGTTGGAGTTGTGTAGTCTAATGTTTATTACAACTGCATATAAAAAAAATCAGAGAGGTTCTAAAATCCTAAAATACATGAATGTCACACACACTAAGAGATGGTCTCAAAATAGAATTATACAACCGTGTTAATCTAATCTAGTTCTCTAACAGTTTAAAAATAAAATGTCAGCCTAATTGTGTTTGTAGTGCAGCTGGCTCAAATAGCTCGCCGTTAGGACAGACGAATAGAAAATTGCAGAAAAATGCTAGTTCATGCCATAGACACACTGTGGCCCTCATTCTGATATGAAAATAACAATAAGGTTTAAAAAAAAAATCACCGACTTCGATGTGCCTATGTGTGTAAACATGATTTAGATATAAATTTTAACAAGCTTCGATCAACAATAGCAACAATAACAATTGTTGATCGAAGTTAACAAGCTAAATTCGTCTTCTTCATTTTTTGTGGTGGAATATTGTTGCTTTTTATTTAAATGGACATAATCTCATCTTGAACCAATTTAATTACAACAAAAACATTAAAATCCGTTTATACAAAATTTATACAAAAAAAAGGAATGTCGTATTGAAAAGTTCCTTGTCTTTGAAGTAAACCCAAAAGCATATTTGCAACATTCAAAAACGTTAACAGGCACATAAAGTTACATTGTAAAATGAGGTTTGTATTGTAATGCCTAACTCTTTCTCGCACTCTTCGAAAAAAACAAAAAAAAAGAAATAGAATTGTTTGCAAGTGTAAGAACGATGTCTACATTTTTACACAAGAATAGAGTAAGATGCTCCATACAATACACTGGTGTCCGATACAATCAATTTACAAAAGAGAGAAATGAAGGGGCTCCACTTACATAATATACTTACATACACATACTGTCTTGTACAGTTATGGTTACCTACCTGGCAAAATAATATATGGAGGACTGCAAGAAAAAAGTTTATTTTGTGAGATGCAGCCTCTGCAGAAACATTTCATGGGCTTTCTTAAAAACAAACACTAATTTTGTTGAGCAACAAACGTTCGAATCGTAAGATAATTTTGTTTATACATAACTGTATCCCATCCAAGAATTGACACCGCAACCTAAATGTTTATAGAATTTAGGTCGTTCAAAACCCGGATATCTGGCATAGTCAGGAAACACGTTTTGACAGATGTAACTTTTTTATCCAATAAAAAAGTAAAGATTAACAACTAGAATTTAAAAAAAATACAGGTTTAGTGTAACTATGGTTAGAAAAATAATTGTCTCAAGACGACTCATAAAAGTTCACGGAATTCATCACATTGAACTTTTTTCAACCAGATGAATTCCGTGAATATTATAAAGGCTTTTGTATGTTTAGCTGTAATACATTTAGTTCTCAATTTGCTTGTACAAAGGAGTTAACTTTTTATGAGTAAAACATTTTAGCTAGCTTTTAACGCAGACTTCTGCCTTCTTTGAGGCTTTTATATATAAATATCCGACTCAGATTTAGCAACCCTGCCGGTTCATAATTATCTCGTTTACCCCAATAATAGCAAGTGAATTATTCACACAACAATGTTATTTTCATTATTGTGTAACATTGAACAAAACTGAGGACGTTCACCTGGCCTTATAAATGACTGCACAGATATACAGTCAGCTATTATAGCACAGTATGATCAGTAGATACCTAAATAACTGTCATTTTGCTAATAGTTTATTTTTGTTGATATTGCTTTTTTGCGCTTTATAACATTCACTAGCTGACCCGCGCAACTTCGTCTGCGTCTCTCAATAGTAATAAATTTTCTCCGTTTTTGAAACATTCTTCATTCGTGCTCCGCTCCTATTGGTCTTAGCGTGATGATATATAGCCTATAGCCTTCCTCGATAAATGGGCTATCTAACACTGAAAGAATTTTTCAAATCGGACCTGTAGTTCCCGAGATTAGCGCGTTCAAACAAACAAACAAACTCTTCAGCTTTATAATATTAGTAAAGATTATTCTTTGTGATAAAATAAGCTAGATTACTTTTTGTTACATTACATGGTTGTTGTCTTGTATAAACAGTTAAATTTCAAAAAGAAATTACTTGGGAATAATTCTTGATCTTGACATAAAGCTTTTAAAAACTAGAAGATAGTTTCAAAAGGAAATTGTACAGGGACTTGAGAAGATAATATAATATCAATAGAAAGTGGTACCAGCATTATCTATTGTCTTTGTGTTGTTTCTACAAGTGGTTTAAAAATGAATGATGATGATGAGAATTTAATATTTGAAATGGATTAGCAACACTAGTGAAAATACTTTGAGCAGATTAATTATCCGTAGTTTTAAGTTTATAATGTAAACTTACAACTTGAGATACATTCGCTATGGTATACCTATACCCGTATCTAAAAAGTATTATATGGAACAGAGAGAGATTGATTGGTAATAAGTATCATTTTAACTTCTTAATTTCCGGTGGTTTACTTCTCTGTGGCGTGCGAAATTATCGACCTCAGAAAACGTGATCCAATCTTTACTGGGCCGGAAGACTGTTACATTTGGTTAAATATTTAGCTTTGCTTTATAGCGAGATAATGTTAGCAGTCTTTGAACAATATAACCCGTTAATGGTGATGATGAAGGAAGACTTTTTAAGGTGGTGATTACGGAAATTTCGCCGTATATATTTCATATGATAAGACTTTTGTTCTATGCACCTATAAAATAAAATAAAATTGAAGTTGGCTAGATTTGATTTTTGTACAACCATTATTTTTGCACACTTTTTCCTTTTTTATTTTGAACTTAACTTTCTGAAAGGTACACCGTTATGTTTGTTTTTGAATATATAAGACATAATGTTTTATTATAACTAATAAATCCGTGTGGTGACGGATTAAGAATACAGAGTGTCATGACGCCTATTCATCCCGTGGGTGTCGTAGGAGCCGACTAAGGGAGTAAACTACGCAGGACAACACCACTGCAAAGAGAAGGCAAACTTGAAACAAACCCTAAACCAACCCGACTGGCCAGCGTGGTATAGTCTGCCAAAACCTCCTTTCTGAGGAGAGGAGAGGTCCAGCAGTGGACTAGTAAAGGCTATTGATGATGATGATGATGAATGATAAAAGAAACAAAAAAGAGTTCATCTCAAATCCGTGTTTTTTTTTTTTTTAATAAACTACAAAAGAAGCGTGCTGTTTAGAAACGGAACACTACTGACGGGTCAATTAATAATGCCAAATAACTGTCTAGAATTGTATAAAATGATAAAATAGCTTTACTACGTAAATTATATCTATACCTATTACCTATATCAACTCATTAGACACAGATGCATTGCCGGCTTTTGAGTCCCCTTTGAATGAGAAAGGGATTCTGGTGACCTCATTCACTTGATAAAAAACAACGAAAGAATTGCCCAACACGCCGTGCCCACATCGGTGAAGCCGTGGCATCACTCCGGTTAAGCCGGCCAATATGGACAGAAGTATGGCTCTCTCACGCTTATGTTAAGCAGTTAAGCATCAACACTTCAATTTACAATACGGCCAGTTTGTGGATTGGATCATGTCTGCACATCACGATCCATAAGATTGACTACCACACCTAGATGTCCAATTCGTATTTAACTTATTACTACTCAAGACAAAAGAAATAATACTCCATCTTGTTATTCCATCGTTTTATATTTTCTAACGATAATAAACCTTAAATTTTGAAAACCGCTGTCTACTAAGAACGTATAAATTATAACGGTTAAAGGGATACTCGTTGCTGGCAAACAGAAGGCCGAAATTTTATTATTTGATATTGTAACAGTTTTGTACAGTCTTTTTCGTTATTTATGTCCATGACGCGATGACCTACATGAAATTTATGTGTAGGTACCTTACGATTGGAGCTGATCCAACAACGCTGTATACCTTCGTTAGGCAACGAATGATGGGTCTCTGAAAATTAATACCTCGTAAAACCGGATAGGTAATAATAGATAAAGCGAAGCGTTCGTTGTGCCACAGACTATTATAGATAATATAGCATACATATCCGGCCATTGAGTCTAGAGTTATCGTCACACCTAAACATTTTGTCTATTTTGTATTATGTATACCTACTTACATAATATGTATTACGTGTAACCCCGAAATAGTAGACACTAATGTGGCTTTTAGATAACTCTTACTTCCAACCGGTCTTTTTTTAAGTCATTGGCAGCAGTGGCCTTTTGTGACTGAAATGATGATGATGAAAATTACGAAATCGACTAGGCTCTGTACATAGATCCGTACAGAGTAGTGGTATAGCAAGTCAAAAATATCAGAAGATCACCAACAGACTTCGCGCGCATACAGAGACAAAGTAGCTTCTAGTTAAAATAGTGCATTATCTACATTCATAGTACAAGAATAGTTTATTATTTTGTTTTAATATCTTTAATCATTGATATTTGAAATTATATTTTTGCATTTGATAACCAAATCATTTCATTTGATTCTTCGTGTGGTGACAGATACAGACAACGGAGTGTCACCACCCCTATTCATGCAGCGGGTGTCGTAAGAGCCGACTAAGGGATGAAACTACACAGGACAATAGCACTGCAAACAGAAGAAAAACTTGAAATAAACCCTATACCAACCCGTCTGGCCAGCGTGGTATAGTAGGCCAAAACCTCCTTTCTAAGAAGAGGCCTATGTCCAGCAGTGGCCCAATAAAGGTTGTTGATGATGATGATTTGATAACCCCAAATCTGAGATTTGTTAGCAAGTTGTTTCACATCAAGGTATCTAGTTATAGAGAGCAGTAGTGATAGCAGTATTCATGCAACAGGTGCGAATGTAGTAATGGACAAAGTTACCAAACAAAGATTGTTGGGTTATGCAATGCAATTGCATCTAGAGCACTAAAAACATAAGTAGGTAACTGCGCCTTAATAAATAACAAGTGTCCAATTTAAGAGGTTTATTTGTAAATAGAGGTTAAAGTTTAATAAGTGATTAGCCACATGGCTGGAAATTAATATATTTAAACACAGTTGGATAAAAAAAAATTATGAAAAAATAGCTGTACTTAAGATATTGACTTTGCCTCTGTCATGGCATTGGCATTTTGAAATTTCAGGTGTTGTAATTTGTATACTTCTATATTATGAAAAAGACAAAATGAAAATAGTTGCAGGTGTTTGGACATTCTTAGTTTTTTCTTAGAGGGCAGGCAGGTCACCTGATGGTAAGTGACTACCGCCGTCCATAGACTCCTGCAACTTAATTAAGAGTCAGAAGTAAGTTGCAGCCATTTGACCCCTCCCCCCCCCCCCCAACTACGGGGATTTTTGGTTTCTGTAAATAACTCCACTTTTTCTGGAATAAACTCTGTGTGATCCATAAATTGTTGTTGTTAGTCTGGGTGTTCTTCGTGTCCTTTTCATATCATTATCATCAACAGATTTAATAGTTCATTGCTGGACATAGGCCTCTCCTTGGAAAAGAAGTTTTAGCCAACTATACCACGCCATGGACATGGCTAGACCGGTTAGTATAAAGTTTGCTTCAAGTTTTCGTTCTCGTTGCAGTGCTGTTGTCCTGCGTAGTTAGTCAACACCAACGGGATGAATAGGAGTGGTGTCGCCACCCCTATTCGCCCCGTAACCCTAATTAAGTATTTTTAATCCGTCACCACCGTCGCCTTTTCATATATGTTTGTAAAATCGCCTGTGATACAGGATAAGTATATTACAGGTAACAGCGCGGGAATTGTCTTTATAAAAAGAAATTAAAACAAGATTGGCAACAGTTTTTTTTCCTTAACTTTAGAGCGGGGTTTATTTTTTGTTATCAATAATTGCATTACGATCGAATTTCAATCTGTGGTCGACATCTAGTTAACTGCTATGCAATGCTAACAATGTTTTTTCCCGCCGAGCTACAAGCGGAGGTATATATTGACAGACAGGTACACGGCCTGTAAAAAGAGTAATGATATCCCAGATGCAAAGAGACATTTGCGAAAGCTTTTCGATCAATCACATAATGTTGAGTAATGTTTTTGTAAATGTAGGTGCTTTATAATTTATAGGTATGTGAGCTTTTACCACATTACTTTGAAGGCACACCTATGAGTCTGGTTACTTCCATATCAGAGTGGGTATACATTACACTGTACTAAGAATATGGAGAACTTACCATAATTAAACTAAGAAAGATTTAAGATTTAAACAAAGGAAGCAAGAAAATGAATTATTTATAACGTTGTTGTGTAATAATTAGTTGTGCACGGATGGCGTAGTGGTTTAAGTTGTGGGTTCAAACCCCATATGGAACGACACTTTGTGTGATTCACAAATTGTTGTTCTGAGTCTGGGTGTTCTTTGTGTCCGTTTCATGTATGTTTGTAAAGTCCCCCGCGACACAGGAATATATTCCTAATGCGGGAGTTGTCTTTAAAATAATAAAATAAATAACTTCACACATCTCACACACGGCCGTCTGATTTCAAACCAGGCAGAACCTGTACTATGGTAATGAGGCTGCTAATAAACATACTTATATATTTCTAAATACATACATAATATAGATAAATTACACCCAGACACAGAACAAATCATCGTGCTCATCACACAATTATTTGTTCTGGATTGCAATCGAACCCACGACCTCCGGCTAGCAATCAGGGTCGCTAAACACAGACCAACAGGCCCGTCAACAATAACTTGACATATATCATATCATAGAAACTAAACCTGGAATGGAGGCCTGGTGACCTGAAATACAGGTTAACGCCTAGTTTAGGCACTAGTCTCCCACAGACATCTAGTGGCATGTAAAACCCTAATTTATTCTGCAAATGTGGTGAGAAAATAAATGAATTTATTATATCTCCACACGGACAAGCCTAAACTGGACAGAGCCTGCTAAACTGTTAATACACATACCCAGGCTATATATCACTAAACAAATACATGCATATTTTAGATAAAAATACACAGTTAATGATTCTGCTTATCGACTCCACTGGGAATCGACCCCACGACATCTGTCTCAACAGTCACGGTTACTATCACCATTACACCAACAGGTCATCACAATGTTAAATATATTTCCTGAGCATGTCAGTTTCGGCCAATTAGCAAAGTGGGGTCATATTACAAATAATTGTGACTAATAATCGTATAACGTGACTCGTTCAGATTGACAAATTATCGGTAAGTCGATCCGACTTATTTATGGGGTCACCGCATCGTGCTGCTTCTATTTATCACGTTTTATGGAAATTAGTACAGGTAATAGGGCCAAATGGTGTAATATGATAGGGAGAAAATATGAATCATATTTTTATTACTTCCGTTGTGAATAATAATGAATTTGTCACTGTAACATGTGAGTTTATAAAATAGAATCGAGCACCATTAAAGAAAACTGAACTGTCTTTAAAAGCCAAATGCTGTTGTGAGAGTTTCGAGTTAAATAATTATGTGATTGTGCTGAACAGATCGAGGCAGTATTTCACTCCGGCCCACCGCCTTCAGCTCTATAAGGCGCGAGTCCGGCCGCATATGGAATACTGTTCTCATCTCTATGCAGGGGCACCTTGATCCCTTGGCGTTACGTAGAGATGTGGCTTCACTCTGTATTTTCTGTCGCATATACCATGGAGGGTGCTCCGAAGAATTGTTCGGACTAATACCAGCCACAATTTTCCAATCCAATCCAAAATTTTCATCCTCATCACCTATAGTTACACCGATCCTCATCACCGATAGTTGGCCCTCCACTACTGTTCGCTTTTCGACCTTCAAACCTTCAAGAAAAGAGTGTACTCCTTCCTAAAAGGCCGGCAACGCGTTTGTGACTCCTCAGTTGCAGATGTTCATGGGCGGTGACCCACCTGATGGAAAGTTCTCCGCTCTGCTCGTCTGCTCCTCTAACATAAAAAAGCCATTTTATAATTGAAATGGTTATTTAATTGTTGTTTGTAAAGTTCCGCCATACGTAGTATGTTGACAGTCATTGTCATGGGATCAATTGAAGTTAAATCTAATCAATTGGCACTGGCAGTAGCCGTGGTGACTCTGAACATATAAGCCAGCTTGTATTACTAATACTATAGAATACCGATTCAACTTTCGGTAACAATACGATATAATTACATCACGGTTGACGTTGGATATTCAAAATACCTTTAATGGCATTTGTGAGATCGCGAGTAGAAGAGAGCTGAATTTTAAACCAATTTTTATTACGTGAATTGACCCTCTGATCGTAACATTGTTGCATCGGATAGTTTAAATTATGTTATAAAAAATCTAAGCTGTTTATATATTCGTAACAATTGCAAATTCCCATTCCTAGGATATTACTTCGTTTCTTGGAATACTAACATTTTACGAACTCGTGCACATGGTGCATAAGATCCAGCCCAATTTGTGATATCGACATTTGAAGTATAATGGCTTTTAGGGGATATATTTTATATATAAGTACATATGTACTGTTTTGGCATCAATCACCTGGCGCTATCGTAGTGGCTAAAGCGTTAGAATTGCCCACTCGATGCACTACCGACATTAAACCCACTTCTTACATATCATGCATATTTTGTAATTAAAATTTTGATTTCAATTTTGTTGACAGGTTGTCAGCCCATCGCCTTATTCTTGCTCAGTCGCCATGGCTCCCACAACCCTGAAGCTGACGAAATCAACGAGCTCCAAAGACTTGGAGACCTAAAAAACAATATACTTACCAATTACAATAATGGCAATTTCAGGAATACCAATGTAAGTTATCTTGCAATCACAGACATAATGTACTCGTACATACACACATACAATGTACATGTAACGCAATGTTAGAAAAGACGTCTCTAAAACCTACTTTATCTACTTGGCTTATTTGGCTAGCCTGTTAAGTGATCCTGACTGCTTAACTATCGGACGTGGGTTCGATTCCTACCCAGGACAAATAGTAATTTATCTGTAATATTTACATGTGTATTTAGAAATACTTAAGTACGTAGGTTTATCAAGCTCCGCCTAGTTTGGAATCAGAGTACATTACTCAATAATTTTAAAAATGTCTGAAGATAAATAAAAGTATCATTGTTAAAAAAGAATCCTTCGGTGATATTACATATTTATTCACATCATAAACTGCGTGAGAACTTTTATAGCACGATGCAGTTTCGTAGTTGCGAAGTAATTCTAGTTATTTTCGTTAGATAGCGATGGATATGACGTCACAATTTAATTGTATTAGGAAACGAAGTAACCATTAAGTAGACTGTGGCAGGACTTGTATTATCATAATGACTTTTTAATTAGTAATGATGATATAACTACGAAAATAAACCGAGCTATTTGTATTTTAGTATAGGTAGCATAAATTAAGTACGTAAATATTTACCTAGATACCTAATGCTAAATAGAATAATGCTTTAAACCCGCTGTTAGGTTAGTGGTAAGTGATCCTGACTGCTAAGCCAGAGGGCGTGAGTTCGATTCCCGCCTAGAGCGGATAATATAAAAAATATTTAGAAATAATTTAGAAAATATATATATATATATATATGTGTTTGTATATCAGCAATCTAGTTACCATAGTACAGGCTCTACGGAGACATTATTGCCACTTTTAAATTATATGATGTGATTATTGGTTTGGTCACTGCGATTTCACCTCTGATTGTGATTTGGTCCTAGATTTAGACAAATATGTCATCAAAATCAATCAAAAGTATTTTTATCAAAGATTACAACCTTTTTTATATTTAGACCTTTCGCGAGTCTGGTCTTCGTTCAGCAGTGGAGGGCAAAAGGTTGATAATGGCGCCAGCGTAATGTCAATAACAAGTCGCAGTGGTTTTTTAAATTAGTAACAGGTGTGATTGTATGAATTATTAATAATAAGATTTATCACGGATGATTGTGATTTTATTCCATCCCCCCTGTGGGATCAGACGGCCATCTGGAAGTTGTGTCAAATTATTATTACGAGAACTAACGTCCATAGACGAGTCCAGAATTTTTCCAAGAATCTTAAAAATAAGATATTAAATTTGTCATTTCTGTTCCAGCAACGCATATGTAGTTCAGACTTGAATCTTTTACAACGTTGGCAATGGAACGATCGGATCAATTCAACCTTCGCAGGAGATCTCACTACAGATGGTTACATGACCACACAGCAACTGGCTCAAGCGTGGAAACAGAAGTTTCCAGGTCTTTTGACAACAAACCAACACGACTACTTGGTGAGATGTTTGCTTTTAACCAACGAAATATTGCCGAGTATTAGCACATAAATAATTGAAAATTTATTTTAAAAGAACTGTTCAGTAAATATTTAACACTAGCTATTGTATCTATGTCTGTTATCGCGGTAAAAAGTAGCCTTTGTTACTCGCTGGTAATGTAGCTTTCCATTGGTTAAAGAATGTTTAAAAGCGATTTAGTGGTTTAGGGGCGAAGCGTTACAAACAAACAAACTCACTATAACATTTATAATATAAATTATGGAAGATGGATTATATAAACACTAAAAACATAGGTCATCGTGCCACAAAGCCCTGCCGAGAGTCGTGGGTTCGTTCACAAACAATTGTATAATTTATAAATAGTTTTCCCAAATTCTCCACTCTCTCTTCAAATTCAAAGCTCTTCTTTTTATTTTGAAACGCCACGGGTTGTCTCGTCGTCGGGGCCGGGGCAAATGGTAAGATAATACCACTCGCCGTCGAGCTCGAATCGACTAAAACCACACGGTGATCCGTCATCAGGTAATTTGCCGAGGCCTCAGATGTACTCTAGAAAGAAAACCTCTTTGAACCCGGACAAGAGAATAAATAATGTAAACTCTGTAAAATTTATTAAAGATTGAATAAGTATCTATTCTTATAACTGTACTTATTACAACTATTAAAAGATATAAGGAAATAGACCTATTTTAACGCTGTGTCGTATTTTTTTTATGTTTACAGTTCAAGTTTGTAAACGACAGACGTTCAAGCAACACCTACAAAGCGTTTACTGAAGGTTTATTTGGGGACCAAGCTGAAAGCGTCGACATATCTAAGGAGAATGATGAGAAGATCCTCAGGGTAAATTGCTAACTAAAGTATATATACAAGGACTATTGAAAAATAGCTAAATGTATATGGATTGACGGGAAAAAAATATGAAATGTTGTTGCCATTGTTGCGGTTAATATTTTTTGGCAATAAGTGCTAGACTGTTATTAACTGTTATATTATTAATGTTAATAATTGAATATGGCGTTAAACGTAGTAAAAATTAATTCTTTTAATCAAACCTGCAACTGTAAATCCATTTGTTTTTCATTTTTTAGTTGTATGATACTCCGATTTGACAAGAACTAACAGTAACATCTAAGATTTGGCCATATTTTTAATTATTCTAGCCATACAAGTCTTGCCCTGTCTGGACGAAGGATGTTGAAGAGAACAACATCACAATTGCCCAATTATCCATCTTCGAATCTAAACAGGAATACAAAGAGGTGAGTTCTAAAAATATCAAGTCTAATATTATTCCTTCTTCTAGATTTAAGACCAACTTAGTAATTACAAATCCATCTTTTCTACCATTTTTTTTTCAAAGAAGCTTTCTCCCGCTCCACTGTTGCTTGTAATATTTTTCTGTAATAGCCAGTCCGATGGGTGCATAGTGCTGATATAATTTGGACTATCCTAATAGGAACCGATCCGTGTGGTGACGAATCAAAAATACGGAGTGTCACCACCCCTATTCATACCGTGGGTGTCGTAAGAGCAAACTACGCAGGATAACAGCAAAGAGAAGGCAATCTTGACCCGTCTGGCCAGCGTGGTATAGTAGGCCAAAACCTTTATAAGGAAAGGTCTAGGTATGTCCAGCAGTGGACTGTTCTGGTCTGTTAATGAATAGGAACACAATTTTAGAACAGATTGTATCGATTAAGACGTAATTTCCATCCAAAAAAAATTATACTATTCTTCTAAACGCTTCTAAAATTTTCATCATTTACGGTACATCAAACCTCCTTTCTAAGGAGAGGCATATGTCCAGCAGTGGACTATTAAAGGCTGTTGATGACCGTACATCACAGTTGACGTTTTGTAGGTCTACCCAAATTAACATTTTAATTTTTTTGATGCTGAAGTTGTAATTTAGTTTGAATCTAGACTGCCTGACGACCTGCTCAGTACATGTCAATGAATGATTCATTGTATACTCTTGTGTGAATGAACAAAGGCTTTAATTACTACAGTAGTTATAATTACCTTGCTAATTACGGATATCACACGGCAACAAGAATATTACGTAATGAATTGATCCAACCTTCGAAAGATGGTCGAATACAGATGGTCATAGAACTTCGACAGAGGACAGGAGTTTCAGGAATTGGCTAAAATGTCGTGAATCTAATTAATATGAACAGGACCATGTCTGCTAAGAAATATAATAAATAGCAAGACTTGACTTGAAGCTGCTACTGTTATGCTCATTTTGGCACTTACAATATTAACAAGAATGTGTTTAACCCTTTTCACTTTAAGTTACCCTAGCATTTAACTAAGTTATATTTTCCAATCTCGGTTTTCTCCTAACAGATGATCAGTAACATCTCGTTACGCCTCGGGTTCAACTATGACATGCAGAAGGACACGATACTGCGGCTATACCAAATGTGTCGCTACAACAAGGCGTGGGACGTCACAGCCATTTCGCCGTGGTGCGCTGTAAGTTCTTAAATAAGACGTGGTCAAGTGCGCATGGGACATGTTTATTTTATTGATAATTTTTGTTTATGATTAGACTACAGTTTAATCACACTTTGCCTTTGATCCTAAATCATCACAGGCATGTTCAACGGTAGGTATTATTGTTGGTAGAACCATTTAAATATTTTTTTTGACCTGATTAAATTAACTGTTAAAAAATTATTTTACGAATAATCATAGGACGTGTACCTACCTATTTATTAAAATAAATAGTGGTCTGTTCTAAGAGTTGTTAACGATTTTAATAGAATTTTTATTTGAATTTTACTTTGATTTGATGAGGTTATGACAGAATAGATCTTATCGAAACCGAATAAATTAGTTCGAATACGAATTGCATTAGTGTGTTCTATGAATTTTAATTCTATAAATATAATTTTCTTTTGAACTAAACTTTTGCACTAAAACTACAGTATGTGTAAAAGTTACAATATTTTCTGATTCCCAGGCGTTCACCCGCGAAGATTTGAAACGCCTGGAATACGCTGAAGACCTAGAAACTTACTACAAGTACGGCTACGGATCGGCTCTCAACAAGGACATCGGATGCGCGACGGTCAAGGATATGATGACCTTCCTCACGAAACATGTTAACGACGGTAAGTTATACTTTCCTATCTAAGAATATACAATAGGTATCACAATAATCATATAAAGGCGTAAGTTTGCGAGTGTGTGTGTTTGTATGTTTGTTACATCTTTACGCTCAAACGACTGGATCAATTTTGGTTAAATTTGGTATGGAGGTAGCTGACAACCTGAATTAACACGTAGACAAGAGGAGCCAAGCATCAAGGAAAAAATTTGCAAAAGGAAAAAAAAGAACCTTTTGACAGACGTAGACGAAGGGGCCCGGCATTTGTTAGAAATGTGAGTAGGGAGTAATGCGTAAATACCAGAACTCACAAAAATGTACAAAAAGGATTAAATTTTAAACAAAACAAAATGTTACTGTAACTAATAATATTTTTCAAGCTTCTAATAAACACTAGTGATGCTGTTTGAAGGTACTTAATGACCTAGCTCTAATTATTCCCTCATTCGACCGTAAATTTTGCACATCCTTAATTAACGTTAATTTATATCATCATAGTGAACGAAGGCTATATTAATGATATTTTCCATAAACACGCTAGATGACAAGAGTGAATTGTTTTGTTACGTCACCGACCATCAACACGATGCTATTTTTAACGTTGACGCGAAAGGATTTATTTATTGTAGTAAACATTTTAATTTACTAATGTTGTTGTTTCCACTTTTTGTTAATTTACACTACTTAATTTCATAATATGATTCATACTTATTTTGCCTGTACCTAATGCAATTTTTAATCTATGACTGATTCACTAACTGGTCGATCAGCACACAGGTGAAACCGCTGGGACTAAAAAAGGATTTGTGAAAATGTCAACCCAAAGGGTGCGAAATGGGGGTTGGAAATTTACATGAAACTTGGTTAATTTTGGTAGTAGCGTTTTCAAACTCACAGTACAAACTCTTTATTAAAAGTAATAAAAACGTTATTACTAATTTTAGAACTAACCTTGAAAAGCTATGCAAGTTAGTATGGAGAATTATATTTTTTTTTAACTTATGGATTCCAAATTCTCAGTACAATTATTATTTTTTATGAAAAATAAAAATTAAACACATATTTTTTTAACTTTTTAAACCGTAAGTATGCTTGTTGCTCGATAACGCCAAAACGACTTGCCGGATCGGGACGAGATTGGCATATAGATAGATTATATTCTAGAACAGCACAAAGGCCACTATTTTTCCCGTTCAAATTTATTGACAAAATTGACATTTACGCGAGCGAAGCCTGTATAAATATATTAGCATATGTACAAGGTTGATGTCAAAAGGGCTTTTAAGAATTTACCGACTCCAGAACTGCGCTGAAATATGTTTAGTTTGATTGTTTATGCGTTCACAAACGTCGTTAGTTTTTCAAATGGGGCTTTATCAACACAAGGCTTATAACAAGTGAACTAAAACAATTTAAAATTAATTTTCTTTTCTATCTTCAAATTTTTAAATTCAAATTTCGAATTACGGACACAAGAAATAATAGTGTATAAAAAAAAACTTTTCTCTATTTATTTTTCTAACAGCCGACACGCCACAACAGCCCCGCGTCCTCATTAGCTTCAGTTCAGCAGTTATGTTACTTCTCACCATGACTGCGATGGGAGCCCATAAGGACATCATACCACTCACCGGTGACAACTACCACTCGGCCAATGTGCAGGTCAGGAAGTGGACTACTTCGACTATGATGCCCTTTAATGCGAACATAGCAGCAGTTTTATACAAGTAAGTACATAGTTCTTTTTTATCTACTTTTATTTTATATATGGTGTAGACGTACTTTCTAAAGAGAGGCCTATGTCCAGCAGTGGTCTAAGTGTCTGCAAAAAGTCTTGTTACACATTTTTTGGTCTCGCTCCCATCCGCTCAAAGCGTGTAACGCGCGATAAGGAATTTCGTTTCGAAATTTTTAAATTATACATAAAACATCTATTTATCTTCTTCAGGTGCACGCAAAACGGTAATTTCCAAGTGAGGGAGCCATACCAAGTTCTATTCCTTGAGAACGAACGTCCCATGCACTTCGAAGGATGCAGGGTCGGACTCTGCGACTGGTCCCTTGTCAAACACCGGTTTGAAGAACTTGCCAATACTTGTGATCTGAAATTCTGTAATGGAGCGGCCAGATTCAGTGGTTTAACAGTAATTGGACTTGCTGCTATTGTTTTCGTTTTGCGATATGTTTGATCGGGTAAAAATATATAGTATGACGAACGGTAATAACATCAAGAGAGGTGAGACGTGAACTTTGTTTGCTGAAAAACATAAAACATCTAAACATCAACAATATGTCCCTTTGTCGGGTAAACCTCCATTGTCGATGGAAGAACATTACAATTAGGTACTCTAGGTATTTCGTTTCGCTTGAGGTTTGTGGATTAAGTAATAATTTTCAGCTACAGCAGCCAAATAACTATTGATTTACAACAAACCTGATAATCTACTTTATTTCATTCACTAAAGAACCTATTAATTATTTTAAAAAAAGGTACTCAAGTCCTCCACTGGACTTCAACAGAATGAAAAAAAATAAGAGTTAGTGCAATGTTAAGATCCCAAGTGTGTCAGGATTATGTATATCCCACATAATTGTGACACATTTTGGCTCTATGGTAAAACGCGTTCACGAACTACAACAAATTAAGCATTTTCCCTCGCTTTTATTTCTCTCTAGGTCTAGAGCCAAAATATTAAAGTTGTTTTTCGTATCTCCTAGACTCCTAGACTAGGTATTATTTGACAAGTGATTTGACATGCAATTAGTTAATTTATTATTATTTTACCGGACTCAATCGGGCAAACTGTCAAAAACAGGTATCTTATGCCTATTGGATTTTCCAAGGGTTAAATAATGTTAAATTAGCATTGATTAATGATTATATTATGACATGAATTAATATACAGATAAATATTTTTACCAAACTGAATACGTCAACGGTCAACCATATTACAAGGACATTACGTACTCACTATTTTTTTTATCTAATTGAAATTGTCATTCAAACTTATACCAAATCACATAAAATATATGTTAGCCATACTGTAAGAATTTATGTAAATGTGGCCAAATGATAAAAATGTGAGGCAGATTTAAATATATTAATATATTATTTACTGTGTGCTATTTGTCATCGATAATTTTGCTGATCTGCCATTGAATATTTCAGGTATTTTATGTACTATAGGACACTCTTAAATATGCGTTTGTATGTGTCTAATATTTGTAAATGTGTTACTATGTGTGTATAAGTTAACAAAGTTTTAACTCAGTAATTTAATCTGGAAAATTTAAAAAGCAAAAGAAAATTTAGAAATTTTAAAAAGCGCGGGTAAATAAATTTTCTGACAACTGACAATGAGCAGAGGCACACACTTCGAAGATAAACAAATAGCGACATTCGAAACTTCTTAATTAGGTGTAAAATAGCTCGAAAAAAACTATACTTAATCAACATTCCATCAAATCGCTTATGGTTGGTTAGTTGTGTAAGCTATTATTTGTTGAATCAGTGTACATGAGTTTGTTTTGTGTTGGTAATTAAGATACCAAGACAGATAATTAAAATTATTGACTAGTGTGCGATTTACACTAAACTGATTCATCAAAAATGTCTGCCCGCGCAACTACAATATTAGAGCACTACAATTTTGAACTTTACTGTAAAATGACAAATGTTTGTAAGGAAGACAAAACTACATATTTAACTTAATAATTGCCGACTCTATTTATCGATATATGTATTACAACTAGTGATGTGCCGGATATCCGTATCCGTATCCGTATCCGCGGATATCCAAGGGAGAAGAGAGATCCGTAACCGTATCCGTATCCGTGACTTTTTTGGCGGATCTTTCAATACATATTAAATAGATGAAATTCTATATAGGTGATTTTGTATTCACTGTAAAACTCTTTTTTCTGGCCAACGTCAAAATGAAAAAAAATTGGTTCTCCATTCAAATAACCAATCAAATTTTGTTAGTTTGTATGGAGAAACAATTTTTTTTCTTTCGTTTTCGGTGTTAGTCCAGAAGAAAAGTTGTTGTTTATAATTTTACTAATATGCACATCAGAAGTTTTCAGTAAATTTAAAATAACCCTGAATAATGGTTATTAGGTAGCTATGAAAAACTATTGAATTCTGTTGAGATTACTTTTTATTTCTTAAAACAAATATTTGGCACCTTTGTATTGCAATCATTTATCGTACTATACTAAATCAACTAGGCAGGTCGTAGGTACTGAAAGAGCTATCTTTATAATGAGATCAATCAAACATCTTTGTATTAGCTTATTAAAATAATGAAATATTTAAATATCAACGGTAAAGCGTCAAGTGGCGACAAGTATCAAGGTCACGGGCTCCGATTGAGTAAGAAACTTAGGATCCGTATCCGCGGATCTTGACACCAAATATCCGTATTCGGATCCGTATCCGCGGATATACTTTGTTAACGATCCGGCACATCACTTACAACATAAGTAAAATGATATATAATAAAAGATGCTTATCGGCACCGAACATTCTTAAATATAATTGTGCTTTAGACATTCGATTAGAGCCATTTTGGTTAATGCAATAACTAATCGATTAAATAATGTAACATGTAGCCTTTTAATCGAATGTTGTTTGTGCTAAAACTAAGTTTCATTAAATCTGTAGGTATATTGAATAAAACCAAATAATTTTACCATAGTTAGATACTATTAGGAGTTGCTCTACTAAAACTAGATTCGCTTGGTAATGTGAAAGCTTATAATTACTTTCATGTAGCATTTGTTGGCAGTTGCTAGGTACTTTCTTACGAACTACGGAAGTAAACTTGTTTTGAAGACTTCTTACTTACCAATTTCCTACTTACCAATCTTAATCGTATACTAGTAAATTTCTGTATTGCCAGACTAATAAAAGAAAAGGCAAATATTTTATTAGGCTACTACAATAAAAAAGTTAATTATGCTATTTCTCAAATTTAATCCGTTTTCTTAGAATTATAATGCATAATGAATTAAAAACTTATGAGTGTAATGTTTCTCTATCACCTATATTTATTTAACTTACAAAATACTTTATTTTATATTAATAGAACTATTATTAGTCGAGTAGGTACTTAATATATAATATTAATAATTTAAGCACATTGTTTCCACATATTGTTATTAAACAATAATAATATAGATAAACACATAGTGTTACTGTTGATTTTGAAAATATATTGTTGTTGTAACTTGCACCAAATAGAATTATGTCATAAATAGTTGAAATAAAATGTTTTATTATGTGTAACTGCTTTCTTTATTGATCTACTTAGGGACTGTGCGAGCAGATAAAATCGAACGGTAAATTAAGAGCCCCGAAAAACAACAGAAGGTGACCTTCAGATCGTATACGTAACAAATAAAACCCTATTCTATATTTCATAGGACAATGGCCGTCCTTGTTGTTTGATTTTGGTTTCCAGCACTACATGCGCTTACGTAGTGCTGTGGTCAATAGTCAATCTTTATTCTAAAAAAAAGTCGGTTGTCTGTAAAGACGGTTTACTGACGATAGTTGAACGTGACAACGTCATAAGAAAATACTGATGGAATGGTTGCATTTTACGAAAACATGTAAATGTATAATTGTATAGCAGCTGTCCACGCGGACGCATCGCTCACTCAAGTAGGAGAGAGACAGATGTCAAATGCTGCCGAAGGCGGAGGCCGATTGTGCCTCTTTGTCGCTCGTTCCGCGCTCTCGCTTGCACTTCAAGCCTTAAATGGAACGCCTCAGAGCGAAGTAACGCCGCATGAGTCATGTTTTTTCGAACGTGCAGCCGGCTCCATCGAATTATAAGGCGTTGTCACGTCAAAACCATTGTTATCTGTTTTCGTAGAATTGTTGAGTAGATAATTTGTCGGCTAGATATTATCTTCTCGAATGAACATTTCTTTGTTCGTGCCATTCGGATATCTAGGGATAAAATTACCCAACGACGGCTACCGCTTACCGCTATTTTATTTATAAGATATAAGGTGCGGTGGTTATCCATTCGCCTTAATGTCAGGCTTGTGGTTCTGATATTTATAAAAATAATACTTAAAAGAAGGCTGTTGATGATGATGATGATACGAGTATAACAATGATCTTATTCTATAATATATTTGTGCCAAAAGAAAAAAATATACAGCACTTTTCCTAAACGTGAAAATAGATGTTGAAGAGATGAAAATTACTGGTTGATTCATGACCACCCTGGTCGGTTTTTTTAATAAAACAATGCAATAAAATATTAAAATGTTTAATTTCGTTTACAAAAATTAACAACTTATAGGTAAAATCACAAATTGCTCATACACAATTTACATATTACGATAGCATAAAATAGTTGTATGTACAAACTTATATACAGATGATTCATTACATTTTCACTTAGCAAACAGAACTAGCTTCTTATAGTAGTGAAGAATTGAGAAGACCTAAGTTCTATATCGCTACTATCTAAACATATCACTTTTCAGAAACTTAAAACTAACTGACTGCACGGATGGCGTAGTGGTTTAAGCGGTCACCTCACCGCTTCCTACTGCGCTGAATGTTGTGGGCTCATCCCCACATGGGACAACACTTTGTGTGATCCACAAGCTGTTGTTCTGAGTCTGGGTGTTATTTGTGTCTGTTTCATAAATGTCTGTAAAGTCCCCAGCGACACAATATATATTCCTAGTGTGGGAGTTGTCTTTTTAAAAAGAGAAAAACAAAAGAATCTGTCTGCTTGTCAGGCAGTAATGCAAACAGTACATTACTCAGTAATGCAAACGGTACATTACTCAGTAATGTATAATAATAATTACACCACAATGGGGGTTCTGCTTTCAGTGTTAATTTTTGCGAATTTGCCCTTGGGACTTGTCTGCATCACTGTTACAAACGTCAAAAGTGATTGTAGTGAGTGACTACATCGCTTGTTCTGTAATAATTACAGATTTTGACTTATTTCACTTGCAGTATATATAGTTAAAATTAGGTTACAGACGTTTGAACATGTAGATATACATTTTTTTTATAATTAGAACAGTAATTATACAATATTTGTATAAAATTAATTTTCATAATCAGAAAATCCGTTTTATTTTACATTTGAACGGTCCCTACATATAAAGTTACATTTTTAAGGTCGCAAAAAAAGTATTTTTCTTTAATATATGTCGTTAAAAAAAATGACTGGTATGTAATACTTAATGTAGGTAGTGTTCAGATTTTTTATATATATTTATTTTTTAGTTTAAAAATGTCTTATTTGTACGACACAGATAAAAAAGATTTGACATGTAAATCTTACTCATTTCAGAAACCTGAATGCATGATTAAATACTAATAATGAAATGAAATGAAAAAATTGAATTTAAAAAAATGATCAAATTTGAACATAACTTTCTATAAGTAGGGACCTTCGATTTGTGCGTTCAAAGGAGTCTAGGAGAATTTAAGATAAGTATACACGACATTTACGATTGCTAACACTCATAACTGTCTGTTAACCAGACATCACATATAAATAGATGAATACCTAGGTACTATAATTCGAATAACTTATTCACAATAAAACACGATTATATTTTCATCGTCTAAGTCTGATATACATATAGTATAATAGTAAATTTTATGAATCAGGATACCTATTTTATATTCGTTTTTACAGTGTGAATGGAGTCAG
The DNA here is from genome assembly GCA_902825455.1 of Arctia plantaginis. Lineage (NCBI taxonomy): Eukaryota > Metazoa > Arthropoda > Insecta > Lepidoptera > Erebidae > Arctia > Arctia plantaginis. The sequence continues at coordinate 16,301,006 of CADEBD010000171.1, read as the reverse complement.
AAGCTCACTATATACATACGTAGTTAGAATGGACTATTTTCCGTAACACGAATATGCTTTGTATGCATGTGTTTGTTATCTCTTAATCTTAATGGAAAGGGTTAAAACAATTACCATCTGCCTCAATAAACTCGGAGTACTGTTGTAAAAATATCTTAAAATATAAAGGGAATTAACATTCCTACATAGAGTCATCTTAGTATTAAGATAACTTGCTGTTAATAATTAGTGCATGTTATTGGCATCAAATGTTAAATTCAATATTTTACTAACAGGTGACTCTTCAAGTAATTTTAATGCTTTAACATCTTGATGAATAATAATGAAATCTGTAAGAATTTACATAACATATATACTTCATAATTTTTAAATTACAATGGGATGGTAAAGTTTATCATAATTTCCCTTAAAACATTAATGTACAGTACTTGGCTACTCAAAATATTTTAACTGACTGACCTGTTGGTCGAGTGGTTAGCGATCCTGACTGCTAAGGTGAGGTCGTGGGTTCGATTCACTTCCAGGACAAGTATTGTGTGATGAACACGATATACGTATAAGCAGTCTGATAGTACAGGCTCAGCCTAGTTTGAGATCAGACGGCGTGTGAGATGTGTCTAGGAATATTATATTAACATATATTGAGATATCAGTGTAGTATATTTTATGATGATATACAAGTTATGAATCATTAAATACATTACAGGTGTTATAAACTTAGTAAGTTAAAACTTTAAAATGCACTATTTTTGTCACCTGTTTATTACATTTTTTAATACATTATACAATATATATGATATTTATATCAGTCAATAGACTTACAGACTTAGCTAAGTGTTTTTTTATTCCAACATTTTATTATATTTAAGGTATTCTTTAAATTGTGCAGTCAGTGCTCCACTAGAGAAATAATTTTAACTTGTAATGCCCAATTTACACGCTTGCCGAGGCTTGGCAAATGTCCACAAGCTCCAAGTGTATTTGGATTGTTTGGATGAAATTTACACGCCTGCAAGTGTGTTAGTGGCTTCCGAACAGGCAAACATAGCAAACGTTGAAGTTGTATCGGCTATTGCGTTTGACTTTACATATTTTTCTTCAAAATATAAACAGAGACACTTAACACGCGTTAACATGAAAATATTTCACAAGCGCTTGCCGCAAGCTTCAATTGATTTGTGTTCAAAAATCGACAATAGCCCGGATCGGCGCCAAGCTCATACACCCCGTTTAGACGCTTTTGTTTGTGGATATTTGTCGAGACGTGCCAAGCGTGTAAAAGTACCATAAAGTTACGCAGTAGGTTCAGAGACAGTTAGCAGCATATGAGTTATAATAAATTAAAAGTTGTAAATAGGTTTTGGTTTCCAAATACCAATATGTTTTTAAATAATTTAACTTGTTACAATTTATAGTCACAAACAGCATGACTACTAAAAAAAACAGACTTTTACATGTCAAGCTTACAACATTATTTCTCAATCAGACTTCATGATAACATCGACAGCACCAAAGTAGTCCAAACTCAGTACACATTTCACTTAACCAAGCAACGCTAGGAACACTACACTAGAATTTGATAACCTAATTGTATTATAAATCACGTTGCATCTTGTGCACTACTTGAACTCATATTTCTAGTCCTTTTTCCACTGCCTGTGGCAGATTTATTTTTAGGTCTCTTTCTATCTCCATCTTCTTCACTAACACTGTTACACCTCGGTTTCGGACTCATCAGAGTATCTGAGCTGACCGAGTCTCGCTGAGATTTCTTCCTTTGTCTCTTAGGCACGTTTTCACCTATCAACATTTCATTGAACAACCTCTGCCTCGCCTCCCAATACAAGTTTTGACGTTGAACAACGTCAGGGTACTTGGCTTCGAAGGCCGTATCCGGTGGTATGAGGAGCTCCCAGCCGACTCGCTCGTTGAACTTGGCGACAGAGCTGATGATTTCTAGAACTTGTGGGGCCGGTAAGCGCACAGCTGCTGCTATCTTTCGTCTGTCCACGTAAGGATGTTGTGTGAAGAGATAAAGCTGGAAAATAAAATAGGAGAAATCAAAGAACTGTAATAATTCCGACCACAACTACATCACATGGTCCCTGGCGGCAGGGCACGGCGCGCGTTTAGAGGTCGGGGGAGCACTATAGGAGGTACTCACCACGTGGTCTCTGGCGGCACACATGAGGCGGGGCGGTACGGGCGCGGCGCGCGTGTACAGGTCGGGCGAGCGCGCCGCCCACAGGCCGCGCACGCAGCACGCCGCTCCGCTCAGCGCAGACAACAGGGCGCTCTCCGATATAGGGCCGTCATCAGTGCGGACAAACGCGCGGAGATCGTTGAATGTCATGAGTTTTGCTAGTAAGAAATAAAAAGTATTTTGTAGAGGTGACGATATTGTATAAACAATGAAAAGGTAAACGACGCGAATTATAAGGAAACACGTAATAGTAAACATTAATGTTTGAATCAACGGCACATTTCAAAACCTGCCTAAATAGGTGTCTAGCATTGAAGCTAAATTTTAACCTTTAACCTCTACGCACAGTATGCCGCGTAGAACATGCTAGGTGGACAAAATTATTTTATGTTATATAAAGATGCTTTTACATAGAGGTAGTCATATTTAGATATTATTTACAGTTTTTTGTTTTATTTTTTAATAAAAAACGATTTTTTTAAATCAGAAAAATATATTTAAAATACTCAAATATTTACTGATAAAGAAAAATTTACAAGTCAAGGTTTACATGCTTAGTACAAGCACGAGTACATACTACAATTAGCGTCCAATAATCATATTAAATTAATATATATACTATACTAATAAAAATAATATACAAACAAACAAAATTTTTTAACAACATAACTAAAGTAGCTTAACCTAATAATCATCATCAGAGTCTTCTGATGAGTCGTTTACTATACAGTAATTAGTTGTACTATCACTTGATTATACAATCATCATCATTTTGTGGCATTGTGCGACAATATGATGACGATTCCAGTCTGGACTTTTCTATGCTAGGGCTTACAATTATCTTTTTACATCTGTACATATTTTTTCCAGCTTTTTTTTGGGAATCTCTCGAAGGCTATTAATCAAAGGATCAGATGTTATAATTAACATAGACAGTAAGTCTCTATTCGTGGCAACACGCGAGCACTTGCGGGTGTTGTACTCCCTAAATCTGCGGCAATCTTTATTCTGTGCTTCCTGAGCCTCTTCGGAAAGCTGCCCAATTGGAAGCAATGCCGCTTTGATGACTTCTGTGCTGTGAATTAATATTTTATGCACAGTAGCAGGCATACAGTACCACGAATAGACACTAAGATAATGTTTTCTGGTTTCAAGACAAAATTTATTGAATTCAACTAAGTTTATCTCGAATCCAGAAGACAATGTCCTCAAAATAACATCAAACTTTTTTATAATTGTAACATCCAACCCTGTGATCTGAGCACTCATCTCAGCATTCTTAAAAAAGCGACGGGCTGTATTTCCATCATTTGAAGAACCAAGTCCTGGCTTTGGCTTATCTACAATAAGTCCCATCTCGTTCTTAAATTTCAATGGTATTTTTAGACTTAATAGTATTATCTGGGCTCTCACTAATGTCTCTAATCACATTGGCAATTTTCCTTTGCCCTGCTGAACGCACAGCAATTTCGGCAGCAGTCACCAATTCATTGACACTTCGAGATTCTACGAGATCCACTACGCGACGTTTCTTCGTCTTAAACGACGATTTCTCGAAATCTTTGAGAGGCCTTCCTGCAGGAGTCACAGCCTCAATTGATGTCGAAGGTTGTGGCGCAAAAGAACTCACAGTAAACTGTATGTCTGCTTCATCCAACCAAGTCTTATTTTTAATTAAAAAACGCTCCTTCGACTTTCCTGAAGCCAACCATTTGGCACCAATCTTATTAGACAAGTTAGATATCTTCAACTTTGTTTCTTTTTGGCTGCTTTCAGTAATGTCACCAAAGTGAAATTTTGAAGAAAGATAGTCATATATACGCGAGTTTTTTTCATTCTTCGTGTGTTTCAACCACTCTTCAAGAAAGGCTACCCTTGAAATAGAGTAAACGTGTTCTGAAAAAAAAGAAAAAAACAGGTTGTACTGGTGTGTGCTAAACAATATGTGTATTTTTACGAAGAATAAAGTTATTTCTGAGTAATATCTAAAAACTAGCCCGGATAGAGGTGAATGTCTGTATATTCTGACCTTTCAAAGTTTTTTTTATAAAAAAAATACGCTAAAACGTATAGGCTATTTAAAAAAAAAAACTAAAAATTCCAATTAATAGATTATGATTAAAAAAATACATTAAAAAATAGTACTTACCCTCAGTATTAATATCCATCTCAAAAACTTTCACAATATTACAATATGCCACTATGAGATGTGCACGAAAGTATCGCTAAATTGCAACTGATTGATTGAAAGGGTTGCATTAAACTCATTACCTGACTTCTGACCCTTATGACTCACCACTTGCGAATTTGACGAACAACATTTTCTCGGAATTCGGGGTTTGGGGGTATTGTTTACGTTTTGCAAATAAGATTTCCTGGAAATGATAACATGAATTTTGTCCACCTAGCATGTTCTACGCGGTACACTGTGCTACGTCTCAACATGAACTTTAGTACACATGTTATCAACGAGTACAGACAAGGAAATAAGATACAAAAATACAATTCCCGAAGAATAGAAAACGAGTACAGTCATGATTATGACTTCGTGACACAATTTTTTTTTAATAGGTACCATATACGAGGGCTGCTATTTATTTATCCAGAATAAAAAAGTGAAACAAAAATATAGCAATTATTATGGTTTCATTGCTTTTCAAATATTCGCTGTGATGATCAATGCACTTTTGCTGACGTTGAAACCAATTTTCGTAGCACTTTTTCATTCTGATTGTGGTATCTCCAAAACGTGCATTTTGAACGCAAAAACGTTAACACATAATTTATTCTTCACGGTTAGGAATAAATAGAAATCGTTGGAGGCCAAGTCAGGGCTGTACGGCGGATGACCGTTAATTCGATCTTTTGATCTTCCAAATACTGAGTTGTTTCGGCCGATGTGTGGCAGCTGGCATTGTCATGATGAAGAAGGATTCTGCGTTGTCGGTTATTCTTTCCCATTTTTTCATAGACTTCTGGCAAACCATTTGCTTCGTGTAACATTCAGAATTAACCGTTTTACAATTCTCTTATACCAAAAAAACTAGGGACCGTTTGCTTCCAAGTGATTTTTGAACGAATGACTTTTGTTGGGTTTGGCTCATCTTGCTCATCAACACCCAAACCCTTGATTGTTGTTTAATTTCAGGATCATACGCATATATCCAAGATTCATCACCTATATAGATATTATAGACCGCTTTCGACACGAGCCCGTTTTTGGTCAATTCTCAAGTTGTGCGGAATCTAACGTGAACAATTTTTTTGTATTACAGCTAAATGTTCGTGTAATATTTTATATACTTATACTCGTCGTACTTATTCCCAGAGACGTCTCTATATCGCGATATGTGACATGACGATCTTGCATTATTAGTTCCCGCAGAGCATCAATATTTTGAGGTACAACAACCGATATAGGGCGACCTTCTTTAAATTCGTCCGTGAACACAGACCGCCCTCGGTAACAATAAACTAAACCAACTAACTAAACTCACTAAACCAGCGATACACAGTTGTTTTTGATGGTGCTTCGTCCCCAAAAGTCGAAGTGAGTTAATCGATACACTGTTTTTGAGTTAGCCCTTACCGAAAATCGTAATAAAGCACAAAAAAATTCACGAGTCAAATCCATAGTGATAAAGACAAGCAATTTTCAAAATAACGCTACAAAGAATAAACAAATAGCAGCTACATGAAACAAATTGTATTCTTCAGCAAAGAGTTCCATTTTTAGATGTTATAATTACTTTTTTAATATTGTTCTGTAACTGGCCAGTTCCGGATACATAAATAGTATATTATCCCTCGCATCTCGTAACCCTCGTATATCTTTTGATTATCATATGATTGGTTCGAATGCCGAAAAATAATAAAAATACTAACGTAAATATTTTGAAAATTAAGCACAAAACTCGAGAACGGCTCGACCAATTTGGCTAATGTTTTACAATAATTTCATTAAGGCGTAAGGAATGTTCTTATGGAGAGATAAACTGAAAAAACAACGCTTTTCTTTACCCATTCAGATGACAGAGTACATTAAAACACCTGTCCCTAGTTCTCAAACATTTAGGTCAAACAAAATAAAGACGCAACAGGATTTTCTTTGGTATGCATTAAACTTGATAAGGCTGTATGGATATTAAAGGGGTATGCCAGGCCACCATAGTGGTTTAGGCCCTGAGTGCCCATATGTGAAAATGGATGCAAATATTTCTTTGACAGATAAATAATTTATTCACAAAAGACAAGTTAACACAAAACTTGGGGTTTCATAAATGTCAAGGTTTTTATTTTTTTTTTAATGTAAGGGTTTGGAAACCCTTCCTGTATACATTTACCTAGTTAATATTGTATTTATAATCCATCCATCCATGTCAGCCCATAAACCTCCCACTACTGAGCATGGGCCTCCTCCAATGGTGGATGAAGAATTTGGCCTGCTATACCATGCTGGCCAAATGGGTTGGTATAGTTTTCCTGCTCTTTTTTGATCTTAGATGGTTGAAAATGAAACTCAGTTTAAATAGTTAAACCTTTATTCATCATACACTACCAAAACATCATCCAAAAATGGAGCAGGAGGCAAAATATTACCTTGATGCAGTGCCCACCCCAAATACCATAGCACTGTCATGACATGAGCACAGCATCCTACTGTACAACGGCCAACAATGCAGTTGCAGCAGTATTGTTTGATAGCCTCGGTACCAGTTTCCGTATTGGTAGCTAGTATATATATGAAGTATATTTTGCGACTGATGTGTCGACTTGCAATTCTTTTTCTAAGTAGGTAACAATTGGAGTAAAAAATTAGTTTTTCCATTATTCTATTCCTAGAGTCTCTAGAGACTTCTATTTGGTATGAACCGTTGGTCCTTATATGCTCTCCATACTAATTATATTTTCCCAGTCAACATTATTATTTTGGAAATCTGCTCTGGCTCTATTGAGATTATGATCCCTAACATAATCTGAAAGGTCATTGTTTCTGTTCATATTCCTGTTCACAATTTCAATTATTTCAGTGGCATCATCTCTGTCTCGTAATCTGGTGTGATATTTATTTATCAGAGCAGCAGCCACAGAGAAATCTATCATTAGATGCTTGGAAGCTCTGTTGAAAAAGCTTTGCCTAAATATTTTAAACTAGTTTTAATATTCCATTCACCACTTCCACCACCCATCGACATAAAGTAACAGCTCTTGATTTATTTGCTTCTCTAGTTGTTAATTGTGACTCACCATCTTTTGGGGATAATGGTATATGGATATTATAGCCACAACTCCTTAGGAGCGGTAATGAGTCTCTAAAACCTTTGTCGAGAATAAATACATCCTCAGGTTCAAAAAATTGACGGAAAGGACTACTTTCAAACATTGTCGCTGTGTGCTAGGAGCTCAAATATAGTTAGGCTACTGCAAGCCATGAGATGGAGTTGTATTTTTTCCTTCAGCTTGTGCTTGAGAAGATTCAATGTTCAATAATGGGTGACTTGACACTGCTGATTCCCAATCTGAAGTAAAGCGAGCAACTGCTCTTTCAGTCCTTCGCCAACAGTTATGACAAAGATGGGCTGATCTTGGCAACTGTCAAAGAAAAAAGATAAATGTTTTTTCTCTTAAAATGGTAAAACAACAATCCTCAGAAAATGATTCGACAAAGAAGTCTATCCCATATAGGTACTTTTATTTGAATGAGCGAGTGTGGGTGAAATGCATTAATATGAAAGGAGTGGCAAGGGATAGTGAGGTGCGTTACCAGTCAGACCAATGACCATGACAACTCTACTGAGTGTGATAACGAGTGAGAAGATTTTAATTAACAATTTATCTTTAATATGTGTTTAAAATAATATTTAAGTATGTTTATCAGCAGTCTGGTTACCACAGTAGAGGCTCTGCCTAGTTTGGGACCAGCCAGCCATATGTAAGATGTTATTATTCTTTATTCTTAGAACATTACAATATAGCTATAATTCAACTACCTGGATAGACACTTTATCTCAGTCTAAGACACATTACAGCTATTTATTTCAAGTCTGATTGTAACCACTCTTAACTCTCTTTACAAAGTATATTCCTAACAATAATATCCTATATTATCTTACCTCACATGGTGCAATTTGATGGGTAATAATATTCCTTATTTGTTCGCAATGTGGTGTGTTAAAAGCTAGATGACCCTTGCCTTAAAAGCAAAGTTCCACAGCTGATGCATACATGAATGTGGCCAACGAGAGGCTCAGGCCGTTGACTGGTTGGCATCCTAATTTCATTCCATGCATTGGTCCAACATGTATGACATACCAAACTATCACTCGAAACTTGCTAAAAAAGTAAATAAATAAATTAGATTATGTTGAGTTGTATAAAGCCATTTGAAGTTTTTTGTATGTAGGTTAGATGTATTTATTTACCTGCAGCTGTCCAACCCATCTTTGTATAAGGGATCAGCAATTTCCAATGCGTGTCTTCGCATTCTTGAATTATTTAAATTACAATTTACACAGCGGACATAACCACTAGTAATATTAGCAGTAGACGGTCTTTGCAGAGAAGAACTAGAACCAGGTTGAATGTTATCGCGGGGGTTGTCGTTATCAGTAGGAGCGGAATCCATATGCAAGCCGTGGTTGTCAGGTAAAGAAGAATCGTCTGTCAGTATTCATGGTCAGAATTAACCCTTTAATATTAAATAATATCGAGAAACACGCACAAATCACGGTGATGCAAAGGCAAACAAAGTAATGATAAATTAACAACTGGGCAGCTTATTATTTTAAAGCTCTAATCAAACTGACGTTTGAGTAGTTTTAAATTAATAATACTATAGTTGCCATTTAATAAACAAAATATCGCATTATCGATCGACCCAACAAGTAGATCAGTATTTTATATGCTCATTGTCAATGTATAATTACAATACAATAGAATTTTAAAATACTCAAATGTATATAAACAAAGTACGAGTAAGTAAAAAAGTTCAATGTGAATATTTTGTCAAAATACTATTTGATTTTTTTAAGAAAAGTTGGCAACCCAGAAAATGCAAATGTCAGTGTATTAAGATAAAATTGTTTTAGTGTTATTTAATTTGCCGAAAATTATTCTGTCTTTTATCCTGACTTGAATAGCAAGGAAAATTAAGAAAATTTAAATTATGTTTTTTCAGCAAAATATAATTTCTGGGCGTTCTGGGCCTAATATCGGCATTCCCCTTTATTCGCTTACTATGGTTGCTTTTGTGTGTGTTGATCTATGACTTTAGAGTCTACATAAAAGACGATTTCAAACAATTTATAAAAAAATGAAATAGAGTTTGAGGATAATCTATGGCTGCCCAAAATAAAGTTCAAAGAAAAGTGATCACTGAAATTTGACTGCGACAGGCTGATAACTTTTAACAGAACTAAGTGCAGAGCAGTAGTTCATAGCTTCTACTACATATATCCTACATCATATCCAGAAACAAAAAAAATGTTCAACATAAATAATAATTAACATATACAGACATACCTCTTAGAAGTATATCTTTGATCTGGTCACTAGGCGATGGAATCTTGGTGGGTGCGGTGTCGGCTTCGTCAGGGGGCGGTGGGGGCACGAGGTCACGAATGTACTCGCGAGCTCGAACTGTCAATGCAGATCCATCCGAGGTTGTCGCGCTGAATAACTTAAGGCGCTCCAGCTAAGAATACAATAATATGTAAATACAACATTACATTACCTGTAGTTAATGCCTTATCGCTTTCATTGGACTATTACTAAATTTTAATTCCTGCAGGAAAGTTTTTATTCGCTGCCTAGTTTTAAAATATTATGATAGTATTTAAGGACTTACTGGACATTGCCAAACATATGTTAAAATTATAAGAATTAGATATTTCCAGCTCATTTTTAGAGATCATTAATATTTCTAAAGTTATTTGTGACACTATAATGATCTAAAAGAGAATGAAGCATGAAGAATACCCCCATACTTTGTATCATTCGACTCTTACTCACTCAACACACTCTGTGTTAGTAGAACCCATCACATTCCAGTATCCAATTTTGATAAATCACAGTTACCCCAGAGGGTATATCCAAATGTACATATGTATGTAAAATAATAAATAAAAGTTAACTGCAATCAAAACTATGTATGCAAAACTGTGATTTTTATCTTACCTCAGCATGATCGGTATCAGAAGGTTTCCATAGGGCATCATACCAGAACTCGTCGGCGATGCGCTGTGACATCGTCTCAAAGGACTTCTCTTTTGCCTTCTTCGAAACTTCAGTCTCTTGACGCGCGAATTTTACAGTTACCTTAAAACACGTAAAAATTTTAAAAATTATAAAAAAAAAAATATAGGTATATTGTTCTAAAACAAACTTATTAAATCTTATTATTTCATTTTCTATTTAAATGAAAAAATCATTTAAATAAAGCAGTAACAGCACTCACTATTAAACAATCTATGCCATATTATGACTTTATGATGTAATCACATCATAAAGTCTAATGGACAGATGAACTTTCTGATGCAATATTAGGATATTGCATCAGAAAGTGTCATGTGCTGTCCTATTTGTGTTAGGACACAAATAGCCACTCATAGTTATTAAAGACAAAAAGTTTTACTGTTACTACAGAAAATTTAAGGATAGGCCTTTTATTATTGGTTTTGATTTGCAAGCCTTATTTCAAATACCCGCAACAGTATTACTCTTGTACACATTCAGTTACATTAGTATTAAAAATAATTTACAAGAACCATTTACATTTAATAGGTTTAAATGGCAATTTAAATTAAACCTACCTGTTTGGCTACAGGCTCATTGTCTTCATCATCAGAATCGTCATTTTTGTTCTTATCCTGTTTACGTTTATCTTGTTTGTCATAATATGAATATGACGGCCTCATCTGAATAATACCTAAGAAATAAATCAAAGAATTTATAGAGATTAACCAATATGTAGTTATTTAGCAGAAACTTTTCCAAAATTTGGTAAACATCATATTATCTAATTATATGTAACTAAAGAGAAAATTCACTCTTAAATGATATGCAATATCTTTGAATTACCTGGCAGTTGGAACAGGATTGAACTGGCTATGGTCACAGACAAATGAAGTCAAATTCATTTATAAAACTGATATACATTAAGAAGAGAGAAGGAAAACTTGAAACAAACCCTATACCAACCCGTCTGGCCAGTAGGCCAAAACCTCCTTTCTAAGGAGAGGCCTATGTCCAGCAGTGGACTAGTAAAGGCTGTTGTTGTGATGATGTTGATAACACATTAAGACTACTTACAAATGAAGACAGATGAATGTTTTCTTTATGATAATTTAATGATGTGATTAAAGTAGGTTTGGCATCAAGATATTAAAGTAGAAATCATCATCATCCTCTTTAAAGTATACCCACATTTACTACTGTTGTAGTGGTCCATAAAATTACTTTATAGTACACTGAGTTAACAAGGAGTCACACATAATAAGATACACTCATGTCTTATTCCCTGAAGGGATAGACGGAGGCTAAGCATCCATTTTTTAAACCCACCTACAGATGGTACTTCTGAAGGATTAATCCCTAGGTATATAGTTAAAAAGTACAATTGGTAATTAGTTTACTACCTTGTATAGGTGTACAATGTAGCTCTTTATCTTGTAGTACAGCAACTGCATAATGGTCATTTTCTGCACAAGGAGTACTGCTCTCATATACAATTTTGTCCATAATGCCACGCTTGAAGTATTGTGACTTGTCCTTCTCTTTTACGTGCCACGAAGACTCCTGCATAACAGAAATAATTATAATGAAATTTTTTACTTCAACTTGTTCTAAACAACAATAATAATTCATTGTATATGATTGTGTCTAGATTAATTTATTACCTGTTGTCCATCAGTATTAATAGCAATTTGTTCGCCTTTAGATTCACAATATTTGTCACTATACGTGTCTAAACCGATTTCTAATCTAACCATTTTGTTTTTAGGTTTAACAGATGCATTCACAACTTTAACGTCTTTCCAGTCTCTGTTGGCCGGTCTCACTGGATACTGATATATGTACAAGTTATCCGCTAATGCCTGTGAGAGATACACAGGTATCTGAAAAGAATCACCAAGCAAATACATCAATTTTTTCGTATCTTTATTTTAATAACATAACCTTATGAGGTACCACGTTGGTAGTTAATTTTAGGCAAAGTTATTACCTCTTGTACTACAGGATCTTCTTCCTCCATAGTGCGTCAATGTTTGTCTACAATGAACTTACGACATGACTGGAATGGTTCCAGGACTATTTTAAAATGTCTAAAAATTCAAACGCAAAGCCAATTGACAGTACATTAGAACAAGTCCACCATTTTGACAGATCAGTTCGGAATACAGAACCACAGTACAATAATTAATATTAGGTTTTAGTGTGCACCATAGACATTGTATGTATACTGTTGTAAAGTATGCTAAGTATGTTTGACACTGAACTATCAAAGTCGGATTTGGTACTTTAGTCCATCTAATCTAAGAAGTACCGTTTGACAGTTCTGACAGACAAGAATAAAGAGGGGGTCAAAGAAATCAATTGCTACGATATCCTATTCTTAAGAGATATCAATATCATTTCTTTGTATTTTCACATCGATTACAGTTTTACAAATTTATATGTTACTGTATAAGCCCGTATATTATTTTATCTTAGGTTTTACTTGTAAATCTATATAAGCAATGTAGACAAATGATGATCAGTAAAAACAAAGGAACATCTATAAAAACAATTACACATGAGTAAAGAGAATTAAATAACACAGGTCTAGTTTCAGGAATATATGATCGTCAACGATATTCATTGGCAAAATAGGTCGAAAAACGCCTTGATCCTAATTTTATGCTAGCCAACACAGGCATTAAACAAGAAACTGTTGCAAGCAATTTACCCCAATTTAATTCAAATATGAAGAATAATTATTAGGTTGAAATTTGGTTGCACCTTTTTTTTAAACTCATCACATATAAATGATAAAAAATCCGCAATTTCTAATTTCTTTTTAAATATTCGTAATCAGCATCATTTATAGAGGCCAGAAGACACGTTTTTAGATAAATAACTTTAAGGGCGATAATTGCTGGTAACTGTTTTTTGTTATGTATATGAATTGACATATTAAGAAAAACTATGTGGAGACAATTTCAACACGATTACAAGACTGTACATCTGTCTTGTGAATGTGAATCTGTCCTGAAGCGAAACTTCTTATATTTTTATAGAAATGAAATGAAAATGTATTTTTATGCTCAGTACGTTTGTTTGTCAGAGTTCCTAACGTTCGATTTGAAGCTAGGTGTTGCAAATACTAAAAGATGTATGTACAATTATTCTTACATTTAAACAATTATTCGTATACAAGTGAGTGACAACACTACGGTAAAAGACCTAACTACGTGACTTTGAAACGAAGTAAAAAAAAAGTTTATTAGTTTTTATAGTTGTTTTGCTTTGTTTAAAAGATTTACATTTAAATTTAGTTCATATAAATTGTAAATCTTGTAATAAAAGATAAAATGCTTTATAATTCCATTTCTCTACGGAAAAGTTTTTTTTTAAATATTTATTTAATTTTACTTAAATTATTAAGCTTCAAAAGTATGGAGCGTCTAACGGTACCTCTTAGATAAGATGGACTATAATCTTTGTACAAGTCACAAATTACCCCCTTTTTTTTTCCGTGCGGAAATCCTCCGAAGTCTAAGGGCAGTGACAACTTCCTGTCCCGACAGATCGGAGTCCGCAAACCAAAGAACGGGCGAGGGGTATGGTTGTATTGTCTTATACCAAATACCAACAGTACGAGACCTTTCATCAAAGTACTCTCTCCATATGTTAATGCAGCGTTCTCTGATCAACTGCAACAAGTCAGTAAAATAAGGTTCACGAGGAACTGATATACCCATAAATGTTGACTGTTTTGCTAAGGAATCTACTATAGAATTACCTCCTAAACCAATGTGTGAGGGAACCCATTGAAGGACTATGTGTTTATCTTCATTAAGCATCTTTGTAATTAATTTTATTGTGTCATAAGCTAGCTATTGGGATTCCTCGAAAACCTGATACCGTACATCACCATTTCACTGTACAGGAAGCCATTTCTAATTCTAATAGCCATTTCCGATCGGAAAACCGCACGCCGTCTCTGGTACTAATAGCCGGGGAACCAGGTATATACCCTAAAAGTTTTCCTCCTCTTTGCAGTACCGTTAGCCTGCATAGTTTTCTCCCTTAGTCGGCTCTCACGATAGTCACGGAATGATAAGGGGTGGTGACACTTCATATTCTCAATCCGCCAATAGGTATGCAATTTAAGGACACAATTGCTTGCCGCTCTTGGAGTATCCCTTCTCCCAGAGTTCTTAGAATTGGGGGAAATTGTAAATGGATATTTGTTTATGAGTGGGTTAAAATTGAGTTTATTTGTAACGCTTTCAAGTCTTAACAACTAACCTTGCACACATGTATTCGGGGAAAAAAAGCATTTTTTGCCCCCAAATTATACCTAGCTGAATACCTACATTATTAATCTTTCTGTGATTACTAACACTAATTAGTTAAGAAGAAACACGTGAGTGATTCTCCCTGATGGTAATGGTAGAGTAAAGAAAGTAATACAAACTCTTCTATCACGTTCTGAGACTGACCTTTAATACTCTCATACATGAGTTTCGGGTAATATGAATAAAAAGAAACTGACATAATTGACATCCTTCATATTATCAAAAATATTCTTTTAGATATTTATTTTATTGTATTTTATTAGTTATATATTATTAAATGTGAACCATAAACGCCACTGTAAACATTACAGTTAAACCCCATTAACTAACTTAAATCAGAAATTAATATAAAACAAAAATGTCGGATATGATAATAAATGGTATTTATTCCGTATTATTTCAGCTATCCTTATTATAGATATCTAATTTATTGCTGTAATTTCAGAAAATAGATTTAAATTTATGAGTCATCCATTGTCTTTATTTAATGCTCTGATCAATTTTGAATTTATTGCTTTCTCTAAATCTACTTTTGAACCACTACAACTTTATGTATTGTTTGTAAATCTTATTGGTAAGTATTCATATTTAAATGTTAAGGCTGACACCAGGCTCTCAATATTACTAGTACTCAGGTAGGTTCAGTATTTAAAATAAGACTTGGTTATAATTTTGTTAAAAACCAGTAGTTCTCTTTTTAAGCTATAATTCAATCAATTGAATAAACAACTTGCCTATCAGAAGTAAATCATGGTATTTTCTATCTATTATATCTGTGCATTTGTTAATAAAATCCTACGTGATAGCTGCCCCAAAATTATAATGTTCTTAACTGAGACTTAAAGTGTATGCTTAAATATGTAAATTGAATGTGAAATAATATATACTTTTTAAAGTAACAAGTTGAAAAATAAAAATTCCCTTCAATATTAAAAGGCCCCCTTTTTCCTTTTTAGATTCTGTCCCAGTGGATAAGAAGTGGAGTGAACTTATAAGATACAATATCTTTATTATGAAACTTGTTGAATTTGTAAGTATATCGGAACATTATAATTTGTGCAATACTTATGAATATTCTTGATACTAGCTCGATTTCATTCCTTGTAGGCAATCTCGACCGTTATTCTATTATTACCACTGGGCATCGCAAAACCTCAAGGACATATGTACTGCATAGCAACTGGTCCCACGGTAGTCATATCGTTTTTATTTATAATTCTCTACATACGAAGAAAAGTGCCGCTATTTATGGAAAAAATGTATTTGTTTTTTCAAATTTTATTTACTTTTGGCGCCTTTATTCAATGTTTTTTATTAAATCTTGTTCGAGTCTGGCTTTGGTTAATATATGGAATATTCTATTTTGCACTGTTAACGGCATTATCACTTGATTTATTTTTAATTGCTAATGAACGGGGTTGTACTTTTAGTTGTGCATAAAAATAATATTAGAATAATATTTTTAAAGTGTATCATACAGTCAGTGTTAATATAATAATATTAAATTTAAACCTGTCTTTTGATTCAATGTTAAGTAGAAAAGATCGTATTGATCTTTAATATTCAAGCCAATAAACATTATTTATAAAAAATGTTTTCGGAATATTTTTTGTAATCACTGCAACCTTACTTAGCATCACTATGCGGAGTTGTGGATGACATTGACCTGATCGCAAAATGACATCAGATTTTGACATTCGACAAAAAAAATTAGTTTGTTTTTGTAATTTGTTGCTTTGTTGTGGTTAAATAACTATAAAAATTCGTGAACCATGTAAATGCGTAGGAATCTCTAACACCTCCAAAGCTATCCTCCACTAATATATCATTCTGGAAATGCCAACCTCTCATACGCCAGAATGTAAAAGCATCAAACCCGTAGTCGGTAAGCTCAAGCTTAATTGCAGGACATAAATGTCATAAGAATTATTACTTTTAGGTTATATCATTGCTCCTCATGATTCTCCCATTCGTATTGGTGGAGCCGGATGTCATACACTGCCTGGCCATCGCCCCTACACTCGTCTTGTCAGTTATGTTCATCGTGTTATATTTAGTGGACCAAGTACATGACCTGGCAGAACAACTTTACTTAATCATGCAAATATGTTGTACTGCCTTAGCATTTACATTTATTTTTATTAAGCCTAGTCCATCTGGAGCCTTGTATGGACTTTTTTACTGTCACCAGCTTGTTGCGCTGTGCATAGATCTATATTATGTTATCAAGGAACGGGGATTTGCACTAATGAAATAGAATGTTTAAATCAAATAAAATGCTTTAAGAAAGCATACAAACTCGTATTATTCAGTAGATTTGAGCATTGCTATATAACATCACATTTTAATAAGTATCTTAAAAAGAAAGAACATTGGATTTGTGTTTTGAAATAATACCACCACAAATATCAATAACACAACTGTATATGGATGTTTACTTCATTTTGAATATGCTTAGAAAAATAAAATGTAATTATAAACAAAGAACATTATAAAGGTGTTTAAGCTATTTAAAAACAGAAAATTTAGCCAAATTGAACACCTGCTTTATGCATATACTGTTATGCTACAAAATTATGGTTCTTATTTATAATAATAGTTCTCATTTTAATTTACTTTAGTTGTTGTAATTTGTAAAGTCTACAACTGGGTACATCTCTTTTAGGTAGTGGCTCTGCTTCTCAATATACTGCCTCATGTTGTGACCCCGGTGGATATCTTACAATGCTTGGTGGCCGGCCCCACTCTCATGCTGACCACTCAAATTATGGTGCTTTATGTGGTGGACCAAGTTCAGTATGAGGCAGAATTTTACTATGTGATAATTCAGCTTCTAATCACAATATGTGCAGTAATCAACCTCTTTGTAATTGGTAGATTGGTAGGTGCAATATATGGTTTATTTTATGCTGATCTAATTATTGCTCTCTCTATGGATTTATACTATATGACAAAAGAAAGAGGCTGGACATACTGATGTGTGAATTAAACTCATTGTTATCCTTATAATTGTATTATTTTTTGTTATACAAAACACTGATAACTGATTCCTGTCATAGCGCCATCCTGTATAGTGTGACTAAGTGATAAGCCATTGTACATTGATGAAATAATGTGTAAAAAGTCGACATACAATTTTAGAGCTGCAGTGCTATTTACATCGAAAATGTTAAAAAGAATATCAAAGAGAATTATAAATATTACTCTGTGTGAATTGTTGTGGTTAATTATGATTGCAGTAGCGTTCAGTGTCATATTGATGTATAGTGATGTGAAGGAATCAAGAGAGCCAAAAACTAATATGAAGTATCCGGTTATACTTTGGTGGACTTTGGAATTTCCAGGCACTTCAAATGTTCGCCATTGCTCAGACAGTATTAAATGTTATGTGTATAGTGATAGACTTATGAGTAATATCTACAATACAGAAGCATATCTATTTTACGCTAGCAATATTGATTTTAAGAACCTTCCTATCCCAAGGAGACCTGATGAAATAATTTGGGCCCTGTTTCATGAAGAATCTCCAAGAAACGTTGAAGAGTTTTTACATGAAAAAGCTCTTAATTTATTTAATTTTTCGTCTACATTCAGCAGACACAGCAATGTTCCATTTCCATTACAACATTTGTATGCATATGAAGATATTACAAGCCCAAGATATTTTCTAAGTACTCAATTGAAAAATGAATTGTTAAAAGAGATTGCACCTGTACTGTACTTACAGAGTGACTGTGAAACTTCAACTGAAAGAGATGCTTATGTTCAAGAACTTATGAAACACATAAAAGTGGACTCTTACGGCAAATGCTTGAAAAACAAAGATTTACCACAGAAATTTAAGGAGGATTATTTGAATAATTTGAATGAAGAAACTTTTCTGCACTTTATTGCAAGATACAAGTTTGTAATTGCTATAGAAAATGGAGTGTGCAATGATTATGTTACGGAAAAGTTTTGGCGCGCCATCAAAGTAGGCACTGTCCCATTGTACTTTGGTTCACCGTCTATAAGGGACTGGTTTCCAAACAAAAAGTCTGGAATACTTTTGGAAGATTATCCAACACCAAAGATTTTATATGAACATATAATGGAATTAATGAAAAATGATAGTTTATATGAAGAATATTTAGAACATAAGACAAAACAAATAATAACAAATGAGAATCTAATAAATGAATATAGACAGAGACCTTACCAATTAGATGGCATAAAAACATTGGAAGAATTTGAATGTTTTGTTTGTGAAAAATTGTATGATAAAATGAGAGGGGAAACTGGAGTAAATGTTGTCAACAAGAGTCACTATGACTGCCCAAAGCCAATATCAGCACTAACCTTAGGAGTGAACCCTCACAATAGTTGGGTGTACTCTTGGGAAACGGCAGAATCTAATGCAGAAACAATATACAAAGATATAATGAATAGAGATTAAGGTATTTTTGTAATGTTTATTTTAACAGTTAATATATTTTTGTACAGTTTAATATAATGCAAGTATTTTATTGACAGATTCCATCTAAAGGTGATACAGGCAGTATGTCGTAGCGTATGCCTCTCTTGATGATGTGAGGGATCTGTTTTGGTACCATTCTGTAACGTAAAAGGAGAATATACAATTACAATATTAATAATTAAAAATATTTTACAAAAAAAACTAGGTAGGCACAGGGACATTATTTACAGTAACGTTTATTTTAAAAATATAGATGTAACATGAGACTGATAAAAACCTGTTTCATGAATAGTGCAGATTTTTACCGAAGGTATAGAGAAAAAAATAGGAGATCATGGAGTTATGACGTCACTTTTCTTCCACAAAAAGTGGTCAATCAATCTCGTAAACTGGATTTCGATTCTTATACCTACACTCAGATTACTTTTTGTTTTGTAATCTGAGCCTACCCTAAATATTACCCTTTCCCTGGCACATTAACAATGACTAAATAATATAGGTACTGAAATAAAGGCGCTGTTAGTGTAGACCATTATCGACTTCGGTTCGGGCTCCACCAGAGTGCCTGTGTAAAATGGGATTCCGAACACCTATCTATGATCAAAAACAACTTTATCATGTTGGGATCGCAACCGTATAACAACTCGGTACTAATTGTCTGTATTAAGCAAACGGCGACATGTGATTTTGAAGGCTCGCTGTTGTTGCCCGAAAATTTTGCATTTAAAGAGTTGTAGGAAGGTTTAAACTCTGCTAAAAATATGTTAAACATATTAATACCTTCTTCTCAGCCGAAAGACGTCCACTACTGGACATAGGCATACCCAATGTTCGCCACAAGAACCGGCCCTTTTCTTAACATTTTTCGGTTTTCGGACCACTTCGTGGGGGCCTACCCACGCTCTGTCTGCAGGACTATTGTTATTAGTACCTCAATTTAGTAAAATATACTTACGATATGCAATCGATGATCGGACAAACAGATAGACACAGCGTGCAGCCAGTACAGTCATCTGTCACGTGGGGGATGTGAGTCTCTGCGTCGAATCTATAATGTAAAACATGTTATGAATTACGGCAATAAGCACACAACTGCTTATATATAACTATCTAAAGTCAAAATTATTCCGTCAATGCACCAAAATACGCCAAAATTACTTTCCCAAAATTGAAATGGCTTACTATCTTAAACATATAAAATGCCATGTTTTTCATAAGATTTAGTGTTAAGTATGTTCAATGCACGTAAGGAACGGTAGAAGCAATGAATAATATTACTGCAAGGTTGTCTTAATAAAATTGTTTAAATCCTAGAGTTGAAACGATTCACTTTCACACTTTTCAATACTTACTCAATAGCTTGATATCCTGAATCCGCGCAGGCCATGTAACATTTGCCACAGTTTATACACATATCCTGAAATACACAAAAAAATTTTAGTAGTTTGTTCACAAATGGTCATATTTAGTCGGTTGCGATTTAGCAGTTGTATGCCAACTTGAAAAGCGCGATTCAGGGTTGAAAAAGTTTGGAGTCTATTTAAGCTTTATATGTCCAATGCATAAAAAATTTGTAACTAACTTTACATATTTATCATTAAATTAATCACAGATATGCTTACATCATCAATGAGCGCAACCACTTGCTTCGTATTATCCAAATGTTTGAAAGTCCCCACTCTTGGCAAGGCTTCTCCTAAAACGTCTTTGATTTTTGGCACGTCTAAGACGTGGTTGTTGCCGTTGGTCAGATAAGTTTCATTTGCATTGTCTGCTAAAACGTCAGATTTTAGCCTGATCTCATGTAGAAGCTCTTCCCGCTTTTTGCTGTATTCACCGAAGTGCGCTAGAACCTAAAAGTTAATAAAGTATGATTTACTGCTTGCTAGAATGCAATGTACAAAATGAGTTTTTTATCACGATAATAATGGTAAGATGACAAAAAATGAAACTATAAAAACTATATGTCAGTAAAGTTCAAGTTACCTTGCCATTCTCGTCGTAGAGCGTCTGCACAGGTTTTCCCTTCTGATGTTTGAATGTAGGTGGGGATTGTCCCAACCAGCCAAACTGGCCCACCGACCGAAGGTATAAGAGAGCTTTGAGACCTGTTATGTAATCTTCTACCACTGTGAAGTCTTGGTTTTGTACTGCGCTACAGATCTGGTTGTACGAAAATGGATTTACAGACAACGTATTTATAAAAAAAACACTTGTTATTTTTACATATAGCTATAAGCACATTTATTTCGTATTTTTGGTAGATGGTTACTGATCGATATCGTGCTACCTAATTGGGGCCAAAACCTCAACCCAACTATATAGAGAATTCTTCTTTAACAGAAGACACAGTTAGAGAGTTGTAAACTTAGATACGTACGTGTACGTGAAATACATTAGCTCATGCATAACAGATAATTCAAATGTTATGATACGTAATGTTATTTACACACAAAATATTGTGCAAGTGTGGGTAGTTTGAAATCGTTTAGGTACTTCTGTTTATAGATTAGGTACCTGAACAACAGGCGCTCCGCACATGATGAACTGCAATGCTGATTCTGCAGAATCGATCCCACCGATGCCAAGTATGGGGAAACCTGGCAACTTGTTAGCGATAGCAGACACTGCTCGGAGGCCCATCGGACGCGTTGCGTTACCGGAGACGCCTCCATATGTGGTGCTTCTGGCGACGCCTGGAAATTTAAACCTTGATTAAGTCCTAAAAAATGTATATATCAGTCTGATATATAAATTTTTTTGGAGTTATGCATACTAAGCTCGTCATTCGGAATGCCTATTTGTTATAAAATAGGGAAGGTCAGTAAGAATACTTACCAACAGCTGGCCAGGGTGTGGCGTCAGGTCTGACAGACATTAATCCAGATACAGTGTTAATGGCAGACACTCCGCTAGCGCCACCTGCAAAGCAACATTTTTCGAGCAAATCGTTACGAGAGCCTTCCAAACATAAGGCTCTCGTAAGTCAGTGCACAGTCGATGGGCTAAACGTTTATAATGTTAAGTACAACACTAAAACTGTCAGCAGTTTTAGCTGATCTGCCACCGAGATTTATTGATTATTTTCGGTCTGCCGCACTTTTAATAAGTTCCGAGCTATTATATACCATCGTGTCGTCTACGTCTGCGACGTCTCTTTTTACACGCTTTATATTAGCTTCACTTGTATGTTTGTTTGTAACCGACTCCTTTGGGCGTGATTTTGACTGACTTTAAACGGTTATAATTCGTTCAAACTTTGTAGATATATCGAGGACCGATGACAATACACTAATTAAAAAAAAATAGTTTAAAAAAACTAAAAAATACGCTTTCTATATATTTTTTTTTTTATCAAAGACTTAGTAGATAAACAAGCGTAATAGACAAACAGTCTCGTTAATCATAAACAGTTGTCTTGGTTTCACGCTGAAACCAAAATTAAAATGTTTGTGTGTTTTATAAACCTGTGAGTTTTACACACGTATGGTCATGAATTATTTCTTTATGTGGGTAGATACACTTCCTAGTGTATTGAATGGTACTTTTCAAAACCTTTTCCTTCCTTTTCTTTTCAGAACAATAAAATAAAATTTAAAATATATTAATTACCTTCATGAGCAGCCATGGCTATACTAACAATGTCAGTGATATTAGGGGTCAGCTTCACAAAGAATGGTATCTTGATAGCTTTTCTTACCCATTGAGATATACCCTTTACTAACACCGGATCCTGGAAAAGGAATTTATTCCTATTATTGCAATTGTCAAAATGTGTTTAACCCATAATGTTATTATTAAACAAAAATAAACCACTCTCAATAGTTTTACATGATATATACCCTATTTGCGAATTACCAATATTTCAAAAATTGTGTAAACAGAGAGCCTGCACTATCTAAATTGGAAACAGGCAGGACAGCACTTCCATGAGGTTCAAAGTAGGTAAGTCATTAGCAGTGAAAGATGAATATTTTGAGAATTAAAGTCAAGAAGGCCGTTTCAATTCTAATTCGAGAAATACAGCAAATACAAGTTTTTTTCTTACTGAACATACCAATAGCAGTACATTACAAACAGGTAAAAAAATCTTCTGCACCGCGCTACACTGAACTATCTACATTTCGTTTTGTTTGGCTTTATACAATCATTGACTTAAATATGGAGATGAGAAATATGTCTGATCTAAATGTAATGGTGCAGTAAACGACAGGGTTGTAGTAACCTGTCCACAAGCGAGTCCCATGCCGGACTCTCCCATGCCGTGAGGACACGACAGGTTGAGTTCGAGCGCGTCGGAGCCGGCCGCCTCGGCCGCGCGCGCCAGCTTCGTCCAGTCCTCCTCGTTGTACGAGCACATTATCGATGCTATTACCACCTATAATCATTAAAAAAATATATATTATAGTGGAATGCGTCTGTAACTACTTAATTAGTGATATAATCAAATACTTGTATTTTTAATATTATTGGACACATGTTTCTCATAGAAATGAGTGCTGAACGTTAGTTATAACGCTCGCAAAAAATATTAGCCTGGAATCTTTTGTTGTATGTTGTTTCTTTATTACAAAACTTGATCATCTATTGTGCATAGGCATGCCCTATTTTCTTAATACAGTAAAACATTTAAATACCTACATACATACATTTGTCAACAAATAATTTCTTTCAATGTTTATATTTACACACTATTATAACTGCTTATATTTATTTATTTTTTTGTTTTAAAAAGACAACTCCCGCACTAGGAATAAATCCTGTGTCGCGGGGGACTTTACAAACATTCATGAAACGGACACAAAGTACACCCAGACTCAGAACAACAACTTGTGGATCACACAAACTGTTGTCCCATGTAGGGTTTGAACCCACAACACTCGGCGTAATAGGAAGCGGCGTGGCGACCGCTTAAACCACTACACCATCCGTGCAGTCCACTACGCCATCCGTGCAGTATATGTATCTATGATTAGAAAAGAAAATAAAAAGAAAATGTATTATCTTAACGGTATTAGTAAACCCATAAGTATTTTTTACATTGCTATATCGTTAATAGTGTAAGTAATAAATCGGTGATGGAATAGGGCGTTCGAAGGGATCAATCCAGAGCCCGCGGACGTGATAGGCGACGACAGATGTGTCAGTCAGACGTTCAAGCGCGAGCGGTTATGAACCTTTGTATTAGGATAAGTTCATGAGTGGATCTACCGTTACACATTTAATTTAGCTAGTTAGGGATAGGTATAAATATCTTCTTTCTATTAGTAGTAGATCGGTGTAGTTCGATTTCGTTCTCAAGAATAATAATGTGGTAAAAAATTAAAAATGTAATTCGGTATTTAAAAAAGTTACAAACAGGTGTCGAGAAATTCATCAAAAAGAAACGAGTGGATTGGAACTCACTTTATTAGGGAAGTCTCTTTTTAGTTCAGCGATGCTCTGGCACCAGTACCTGGCACACTTCTCCGAGATCAATTCGATGTTGAGGAAAGAGCCCTGGCCCGGCCCGTAGTTTTCTCCCGAGGTCACTCCTCGCACGATACGAGGCGACACGTTTGTTACCAAGTCCTGAAATCGTATAAATGTAAATATCTACAACGTCTAAGTACTTATACTTTGGACAAGATATTTAAGAATAAGAAAATACTACTCTTGAGAGTAGGCATGTGAGCATCTCTTTTTATTAATTCTTGATAT
Source organism: Arctia plantaginis (assembly GCA_902825455.1). Lineage (NCBI taxonomy): Eukaryota > Metazoa > Arthropoda > Insecta > Lepidoptera > Erebidae > Arctia > Arctia plantaginis. The sequence continues at coordinate 16,276,087 of CADEBD010000171.1, read as the reverse complement.
CTATTCTATACAAATAAATTAAAGTGAAATGTCTGTTTGCAATATTAAAATAACCACTTTTTACTAAATGCATATGTATGTTTACACGGTACATATGCCAAAATAACATTTTTTACAATTTTTGTCTGTCTGTCTGTCTGTCTGTTTGTTCCGGGTAATCTCTGGAACGGCTGGACCGATTTCGACGGGATTTTCACTGGCAGATAGCTGATGACATAAGGAGTAACTTAGGCTACTTTTTTTAGACTAGCTTCGCCCCACGGCGTTGCCCGCGGTTATAACAACAAACGCGGGTAAAACCGCGGGTCTCAGCTAGTGAGTAAATAATAATAATGTTTCGGACACCTGACACACAACGCCATTTAGTTTCAAACTAAGCAAAACTTGTACTATGAAACCTATATTAACTGATAGAATACTCATATATCGTCCGACCCAAGACCTCAACACAACAGTCGCATACGCTACCACTGCACAACGAAGGACTTAGTCTAATGTTCCAGTGGTAGGTATTTTTTTGTTTTCATCATCTGCCTTTTGTTTTTTTTTTTTCGTGCGGAAATATCCTCGGATACCACCTGTCGGTGGCATGTCGGACTCGAACCGACTAAAACCGCACGCCGTCTCGGGTACTAATAGCCGGGGAACCAGGTATACCCTAGAAAGGAAGTCCCTGGTGCCCCGACATACCTCGGGTCATCTACAGACGAGTAGACGACCCCCCCCCCCCCCGTATCATCATCTGCCTACCCTTATGCCAATTTTATTTGGGGTCGGTGCAGTAAGTATAATTCTTCCATTCTACTCTATCATTCGTCATCTTACTGTTTACTCCCTTTCTAGCCATATCCTCATTCACACAGTCCATCCACCTTTTCTTTGGCCTTCCACTTCTCTTGTACCCTTCAACTACCATACCTAACACTTTCTTGGACACATGCTTCTCATTCCTCCGCATGACATGTCCATACCAAGATAACCCATTACTTCTTAACTTTTCATCCAGTGGCGCTACTTTCAGACTCCCTCGTATATACTCATGCCTAACCTTGTCCATTCGAGTCACACCACACTTTTAATAGGTTAGTTATGTTTGGTTAAAGGTGATCTTTTACATGTAAATTTAATTCGTTATTTAAACAAGATTAAATAACACATTTTTAATTATCAACATTCTCGCTGCTGTATGCTGCTCAATAATCTTAACTCACGGGGAAACGGAACTCAACATAAAAAGTTACAACTGATTTTAAAAATTAAAAAATGTAGGCGACATGGGAATGTGTTATATCCTTTTCTTAAATATTCTTCTAACACGCAAAAATGAGTTTTTTTTTTATATAAACTCTTGGAAAATACGAAAAAATGATACGGCTGCCTGATGCGTGTGTGGGTCCTTGGGTGAGCGGTTACGCATTGCCGACTCATTAGAAACCTATACTTACAGGCCATTTTTAAAAAACAAACTTAAGTACTAAAGACCCTGTTTGAACTAGCTATACATTCTAAAATTAAGATTTTTTTGGATGTAATAACCTTATCAAGTCCAAATGTCTTGGTGACAGCGAAGCCCCATCCTTGTTGGAAAGCTCGCCTGATCATTGCTGTGCTGGTTGTAGGGGGGGCGCTTGCCAGGCCGAAGGGGTTCTCGAACTTGATGCCGCATACTTCCACTGATAAGTCGATGTCGTCAATCGGACAGTGAAACTTCGGCAGTTCAACTGGAGCATTGAATGAAATCCCCTTGAACAACATAAAAGATTATTAGTTTGGCACATCTCACACACGGCTGTCCGATAACAAACCAGGTAGAGCCTATGTACCAACAGCCTTTTACAGTCCATTGCTGGGCATAAGCCACTCCTTAGCAAAGAGGTTTTGGCCTACTGTACCACCACCCTGGCTAAGCGGGTTGGTATCTATAGGTTAAGACATAAGTTACTTCACCCTAATTAACTATTATAACAAAAAGAGATAAACATTTTAACGATAAAACTGTCTTAAGATCGCTAAAAAAATTGACTAACCTATAAACATTTAAATTATGATTAGTTTACAGGAGCAACACAACAAGGTACGTAAAAAGAACAGTATTTCTATAACATTTATAAGTTTACCAAGTAGCCAAGCTTATTACTCCAAAATACGCACATAGTACATTCCTTAGAGAGTAATTCAAACATATAAATGATGACCGGGGCAAAAGAGACTAAGTCGTTTTATCAACTCACTTGTAAATAACAATGCATATACCAGGCCGCAGTCTTGCCGTCGTTGACGGACTCGACGGTGGTCTCAGCGACCCCCGCCAGATCCCCGCCGATGAACACGCGAGGGTTGCTGCGGGACTGCATCGTGCTCTCGTTAACTTCGGGCAGCCCCCAGCGGTTTAGCTTTACACCGTCCATTGCATCTTGGACTGAAATCGTCAATAATTTATGCTAGTTTTGCTTTCGCTCACGGTTTCAATTATGTAAAATTATTTTTTCTGTCAATTGAGATAGTACCTATCATTTTTGTATGAAAGTTAACTTATGTCCTTAGACCCCTAACAACTTTAATGTAAAAGTTCTCAGGTATAGTATGTATTCAGGTATCTATAGGTAGTTACTTACAAGTTTAAAACATATGTGTGGTAGGTGATTAGCGGTTAAAAGAGATTTGTATGAGTTAGGTTAGAGGTTTGGAATTTTGGGTAGAGTTTATTCGAAAATATGAAATCTAAATATAGACGAAATTCAAAGTAATAAAAAATTGCAGTAAGCCTCTGTGTTTTTCCTTTGCTATTATGAAACTATGAAAGGAAGGATTACATTAACATATTCCAAATTTCTATTCTTGATTTAATAAGCTTATCTAAAATTAAAAACTGTCTTTGAAAGCAAAAGACAGTTTTAGTGAGTCAACCACTTGACACGTATTGCGTAAAACACCTTCTATACTAAAATGCTATTTTATAGACATACTCGTCGTCATTTTAAAACGAGAATAATCAATCCACCATTGAAGAACAATCAAATATTTCTTAGTCTGTTTTCGGCATTGGAGATCTTTATTAACCAATAAATTCGATAAAAGCAAGAAATACCAAACAAATAATAAAGGTATTTACCGTCACTATCATAAAGCCCGGAGCCGAAAGCCGAGATGATAAAATTAGCCTTTAACTGCATTACTTGCTCTTCATCCTCTATCCATTCTCCGTCATCTAGTTGTTCTGTGCGACACATTTTCAAGGCGGTTATCTAGAACCGAACAGATAACAACAAATAAATTACATACAACAATGGCTAAGGCATATAAAGATGGTAAATAACAGTAAAATATTGTGAATTACTTTACCTTGCCATTTTTTACAATAACTTCTCTAGGAGACATGAAGGGAACAAACTCGCATTTCTCTTCTTTAGCCAAGTCCACCTAAAAATTAGAAATAAAATATTAATCATCTCCACGAATATACAATTACATTCTACGTGTTTAATGAATCAATGATTAGTTTCAATCCTTTTCATTTCCCTGTGGGAAAGACGAAAGCCGAATTACTGTTAATTCGGCTTTCGTCTTCTGATACTGATTGTTATTCTTTTTGTGTTATTGTTACCATTGTACCAATTATTACTGCTTGAATTGTTATCACCTATATATTTACATTGTGGTTGCAATAAAGTATTGAGTACTATTAGAGTACCTAACCGATGGGTAATTTCTTGCAAAAAAGTATATTAAATATGTACTAATTCATTTTTTGTAAGAATTTAATGCCCTTAATACAAAAAAAAATAATTATGCAGAGGTTTTCGTTTATAATGTAATTTATTGCCATTTTCATAATCTGATCCAGGAACCTATATGCAGTCCTATGTCATAAGATAGGTATTGAATAACTGTTTACACGAAGTGAATTTTTACTTCAGACCACAAAAACTCTTTTGTTCTTACCTCCTCGGGTACGGCTCTAATATTGGTAACTCCCTTCCTGAACACAACGTACACTCGCTTCGCCCCGCATCTCAACGCAGATGTAGCGCAATCAAAGGCTGTGTCTCCTGCTCCTAACACTATGACGTTGCCGTACAGTTCAGGGAGGATGGATTTGCAGGCACACAGACCTGGATATTAAAGGTAATATTTTAGTATTTATTAAGAATGAACAAGTCGAACATCTACACACAACTCGTCGAGACGAAAAATCTTATAGGTTACCTTTCTTGCTTCCTTTAGATACTAAGGGTAAAAAGTCCTTGCTAGTGAAGAAGCCCATCTCTTGAGTAAGACCTTTGAAGATAGGAATATTTTTAGGTTCAGGTAGACCAATACCCAAAAATACCGCTGAGAATCCATCATTAAGAAGACCCTGCAATACATAATAGTATAATTCCATAGAAGAAGAATTTCCTGATTGTTGTACCTATATTTTATATATTTTCTAGATTTCACTTATAGATTAAGATTGGCCAAAAGCGTAAAAGGTTTATACAGAATTGCCAGAATGTTAGTAAGAATCCCGAATAACTAAGTGTTTTTTTTCTAATTTTCCTTTCGTTTATAACTTCTTCTATTTATATGTTTCATATTTTTTCACACATCTCACACATGACAGTCTGATCCTAAACTAGGCAGAGCCTGTTTTAGGGTCTAGAATGAGGATAAACATACTTTAAATATATCTAAATATATACATCATCATCATCAGCCTATCGTAGTCCACTGCTGGACATGGATCTCTCCCATTGCACGCTACTTCGATCGATTTTCGGCTTCTAATGTATTCAACAAGTACTGCAAGGAGCGTTGTTCTCATCTCAAGACACCAATACATTTATTCTACAGTCTCTGCTCTACTTGTTCCATACAGTCAAACTGACCTCCATATACCAAATTCATTTTAATCTTACCTAATGGCAGATTATAATAAACATCGGATTTGGGATTTAACCTCCAATATACTTATGTATACTTACATTAACAGTTATATCTTTGGTGGACAGTTTTCTGCCAGTTTCGAATTTAACACCAAGATGTTTAACTAGGTCTACTTCGAATTTGACCACATCATATGGTAGTCGGTATTGAGGGATCTCTGATGAACTGAAATTATATCAATAGATCATTATTATATTAAAATAATAATTAAATGAATCATCATTCGATAGATTTGATGTATTGTATGAATTTATAGACATTATTTATATAATTCTTATATTATTAATAACGAATGCAGTCGGCATTCGTTATTTTGTCGTCGCTACCAAACATTCATACCGTTATTCGAATTGCTCTCCAGTGATATTTGTACCTATTTACTTATAGAACACTAATGTATAAGTAAATTTTCGAACAAAAGTCATCCGCAACATAATTATAAATCAGTAAAGCCTACCTTAATCCACCTAAATAATTTTCCTTTTCATAAACAGTAATGTTTTTATATCCAAGCCTAGCGAGGAAGCAAGCGCAACTAATGCTAGCCGGTCCGCCTCCCACTAACGCGATCTTCTGATGGCCACCTTTTGGTAAAGGCTTATTGTTTGGATCTAGAGTTTGGGGGATACCCATCTTCATAAATACCTGAAATAATAATCAATATAGACACATACAAACGTATAGTCATGAAATGCGTCACTTATTTCCAAGATCATAATAATTATGAGTTTCAACCATCCCCGTCATCATCATCATCATGAACAGCGTTTAGTAATCCACTGCTGGATATAGGCCTCTCCTTAGAAAGGCCGAAAAAATAGATAAAAACAATCTTGGAAGTGGGTTTTATCTCATGTCGAAATTTCTCAGATCAGATCTCAGCTCAATTGATGCAGAACTTTATGAGTTTTTGAAGCGTACACAAACCAACTTTACAATGTTATAGATATCATCATCATCATCAACAGCCTTTAATAGTCCACTGCTGGACATAAGCCTCTCCTTAGAAAGGAGGCTTTGGCCTACTATACTACGCATAGATATACTAGACTAGATTAATTACATCAACAGCAAAATGTTGCAATCCGCCGATGTTGATAGCCCCTTCCTCACTAGCGTGAAGATTGCATCCTCCGACACAGAGGTCGCTGGTGGGGCACACCATACCACACGTAAGACCGAGAGGATTGTCTGACAAAATCGCCTTAGCTGCTCCATAATAGTTCTGTAAAGATAACAAAGATAAATATAAACTAGATATAAGTTCATATATTTGTACAAAATCTGGGCAGTTGATAATATGGTATCTCCAGTGGTCGCTCTAAATACAGAGGCAGGTATTTGCAGTGCCACGGACTTTTCAAAGGTTTCGGTACCTAGTAAATACATATTTCGTAATCTTTTTAAGCTTTCGATTGGGTACATACATACACGATATAGGCACAAATTAAGGCTCTATGGTACTTGTTATTAAGTAATTTTGGCATCCATTGATCCCATATGGCCGACCACCTTAGTGAAAGAATTTACTATAACTTCTTTCATTTATTCTGTAAAGGCGTCCAACAAGGCTCTACTGTAGGTCCATTATTTACAGAACTACATTTAACTTAGGTATTAGATTAAAACACTGTTCAGAAGCAGAACTTCATTGATAATTTTTGCAACATGCAAGTCATAAGTATTGTAAGCATTAACAGGCCCTACGACCGCCTACCATCACGTAGATCTTGTCCTTAAATGTTATTAAGTTAGAATGAAAAAACTACACGTCCTACATAAAGCCAATATTTTTACTCCAGTAAGTTGTGTGCCCATTAACCGTAATTGACGAACCTTGTTAGCAATGCTGGTTATGAAGCTCTTGACATCAATCTGCGTCGGACAGGACTTTTGACATGGAGCATCAGCGCACTTCAGGCATCGGGCTGCCTCCTTTAATGCGCCACGCTCAGATAAAGTGGTGTGTTTAATGTCGTCGAAGTTCTTCGTAAGTGTTGGGCACGACTGAAATCAATAGGACAATACGTTAATTAAAAGAAGTTGTACTTAGTTGAGACTGATGAAGGAGCCTGTTCTTCGCCGTGTTTAAGACTATAAAGGTAATGGGTAAAGAGTTACAAAGGATAACGTGCTAATACAGGCAATTATGTTAATTTCATTAAAAAAAAATCGTAGTCTCAAAGGCCCCAGTTTTGTCTGTTATCAGTTCAGCAATAATGTGCTCTTTATCTGATGAAACGAAACAGCCTGCTTTAGATATGCGAACGTCTAGTCAAATTTAGGCCACACGTGGTTGATATCTATAGCTCTCAAACTCGCAAGCATCTCGTCAACTTTGCAGTTTTTACACTGAACTTCACGACTAAAATAGGCAGTCTGCTTAACATAATATGAATATAAATGTGTTATGAATATTTCAGAGAATTTTAATATGTTAGAGATACGTCACTGTCTGGAAGATAATTAATGTAGTAATGGAAGTAATTATCATCAGTTGCCATGAGCTCAATGAAAATATAACTTTTTTTATTTTTGTCGCGATTATTGTGTCTTTATTGTTTGCAAATAGAACGTAAGGTGGAATCTGCTATTTTCTATATCTGAACTTAAAACTTTTACAAGAATATTGATCTATGAAAATATTGATATAGATGATGACTAACATTCAGTTCGTCATTTTACTTTAAAAAATCTCATTATTTACTTAATCTGAAATAAAGGTTTTTAAGATTATTTTTTTAGAACTGAAAATAAAAGACGTCCACGGTTACTTGATCTTTTGACAGTTTGACGTCCCTACTCTATCTATCTATAATGCAAGGTCCAAGGTTATTTGACTTATGACGCGTAAAACACCTAATGATTCTACTGTAAATTACTCTGAGTGTAACACGACAAAATTGTATAAAGTTCTTCATTCATAGATATAAAATGATAATAAAATTCTACCTCATTTACATAACGCCATCTAGTCCCAAACTAAGCAGCTTGTACTATGAGTACAAACCGAAAACTGATATAAATAGATACTAATTCTTGTAAATATTTACATACATATTTTGCCTAGAAATACCCATATCAAACCAAACATTAAATTTTCATGAACACGAATGTTTGACTTTAGCGGGAATTGAACCCGCAACTTTTGGCGTAGCAGTTCGTTACATATCCCACTGCGCCATCAAGCCGTCAAAAATTAAGGTTGACTACAGAGTTATTATTATAACTAAATAAGAGAATAATAATAGCTCATAACGGCCAATGTTTTATCTCTCCTCGCAAAATGAAAGAAAGATAAACTATTAATAAATGTATGTAAGATAAATAAACGGTTATCTAAGAATTTTTGTGTAGTCATACTTCTACATATAGCAAACGTTCAAAAACCAAACGTAACTAACAGAGGAAGTGCTCTAACCTGTTTTCCTCGACTAAGGCTCAGCGACAGTTAAAGCCTTACATATTATTATGTTACAAATTGACATAATTCTTAGCTGTCAAGGCTTTGTTCGCATTCTAGTTGTTATACTAGAAAGGTAAGTCTTGCTCTTTGTTGTACGAAAATTAAGGAATAAAGTAAGTATTACAGTTTATCGTGGTATCGTCGCATTGAAGTAGCTGATACTTTTTTAAAGTTAATTATTGTTTGCTTCCTTCTAACCCTCAAGTTACATATAATACACTTGACCGACACTATTTCTTAAACTGAGATTATTCTCCTTACATTCACCTTCTATAATTTATTAGATGTTCATCCGCCCGTCACATATAGGTACGTACGTACGTGTGATCTTCAAGCGTAAAATATATTTTGCTTAATTTTTTTGTTTGAAATAAATAAAGTTGCTTATAAATAGGTACAGTTCATTTAAATTATCATCGAGATTAAGTATAGATTGATAAAGTGAGCATGAAAACTGCCACTGTTTCTTACCTAAACTTCAATACGTTTTTTATTAAGTTGTCTTAGTTTTGGCATTTAATACATACAAACACATACAGCTCACTCTGTGAAAAACTAAAGAACTGCTTAACACAAGTTTTCTGTTAGGCTGAGGTATTACTAAGGTCGATCTGGCCCATTATGGGTCTCCTACGTCATGTTATACATGGCTCTCCTGCGTATAAATTGTACGTGTATTTTGAAGTGAAAACGTTTTTAGGCGTATTCTTCAATAACTTCTTCGTTGGGCATCTTTAAACAATAAACAAAAGAATGTATTTCTAAAATGGGAAAAAACATTGACTGTTACCATTACCGACACCTCTGTAAGTTATATTGGCTCCGTTCACACGAGAGTTGAATTTAGGTTGAATTACATTAATAACATAACTATATATAAATAACGAAATTCTATGATAACAAACATTTAAAAAAAAATTAACTGAATTTAGAATCTCCTTAATTTCTTAGAATTCGGTCAAGCATAATATTTAATAAACAATATGCTTATGTCACGTTTTTAATGTTCCATAGAACAAAGACCGGTTCGCAAGAATAAACAAAGCACGTAGCATTGATTGCTTGATACTTAAGTTATATTAGGACTGACTAATTTACATGACATGTGTATGATGCAAACTGAAATGAATGCAAGTTTGAATAGTGTACTTAAGTTGCAACATAAAGAAACCGGTTAGAAATAACAATTCACTCTTTCTTAAGTTTCAAGTTACAGATGTTTTTGATAACCTGATAGATCAGGTTACTATACAAAAATATTCAGTAATTAATAAGTCGCGTAAACATTGCTTTACTTATTCCATAAAATGATAAAATTTTTCGCTTTCGCTTGCCTGGACATAGAAATTAGGTAAATTTAGGTCAATCTTAGACAATCTATACTTTACTGATAAATCAAAAACTTTTCTTTTGGTTGCACATGCATTAACTACTCTCTGAAAGTACCTGTCCATGCTAGGGAATTTTCAGAGCAGGGTTATAAGCTGTTTGGCATCACGATACGACTCTTAGGAGAAGTAAGTAAGCCAGTAGCTAGTAAAGTGGATGAAACTACAAGGATAGCCTATTACATTCTTTAAGAGCGAATACTTACAGTACATTTTCTATCAGCGTTTCTCTTCCAATGTTGTTTAATCTTCTTAGTTTGCGCTGATGGAACTAAGTTGGAATACGGCTTCACAGTAGGGTTCAACCGCAACAAATTCTGCAACATGGTGAAATAAAAAATATTAATGTAGTAGGTACATACAAATTAAATGTTAAACAAAATAAATAAACAACTGCTTAGAATTTTTTTTATGGAAAATCATGGATATTGATTTTCCATCCAGCTTAATATTATAAATGCGAAAGTGTATCTGTCTGTCTGTCTGTTACCTCTTCACGCTTAAATTACTCAACCGATTTAGATAAAATTTTGGTACAGAGATCGTCCGAGTCCCGGGTAAGGACATAGGGTAGTTTTTATCCCAAAAAACGTATTTTAAAGCGGTGAAGAATAAGAATACTTTGATTCTTGAGGAAAGCCATAGGCTACTTTTTGCCGTGATAACCGATATTTACGCGGGCGGAACCGCGGGCAAAATCTAGTTATGTATAAAGATCAACTGAACGGTTGAAAGTCATTATAAAATGCAACGAAAGAATTGGTTGACACTGTTTTCTGTGATATCACTGTGTCAAGCTGGTCTATTTGTACACACGTTTCTCCCACGACAAAACATACAAAAGAATCAACAAAGAATAGTTACTGCCACTTATTCTTCCGTAACTTATTATACCTGTCACACACAGGCACCCATATATTAAGCTAGTTAATGTTAAAAAAGATCTGTAATAATGTGTACCAATTTCTAATATATAAATTTATTATAATTATTCTGAAACCCCTAAAAAGCTACCGTGTGTGATCAAATAGATGGAAGGTTAAAAAGGAGTGAATTAATACTAGTTCCATTATATCAGGCCTCTGGAGGCCTCAGGATTGGCTAGTTATAGTTGACGATATGTAAACACATCACTTAGATTTAAACGGAAGACTTAACTGTTGCTAACATTAAAAAATTGTACGGACGTTCAATTTCTTAATGTTAAAGTAGTTTCTATACAAGAAAAAAGCTAATTGCAAATGGTCACAGAACATGAAGAAACCAAAGCGACCTTGGCAAAACTTATTATATATTTTAGTACTTAGATACGTTTGCTCTACTGCGTCGTAATAATTTTAGAGCTCATTATTTTTTCACTTTACATAAATTATATAAGTTATATTGTACATTTCTTGCGAATATCACTTCGTGTCGCTATTGCAGTTACTTTCAACCAGTCACTAAATAATAAAATCTTTTATTTATGTTGGTATTGTAACAACCTAAAGTCAACCGCTCCTATTATTTAATATTCTGCTGAAATTCCATTTTTGGCACCTAGTCCTAGTCGACGTCCTAGTCTACTTTATGCGATTTACCAATGAACCAGCGCGAAAACCATATAATTACAAAGTCAAAAAAAAGAAAAACACTACAAAACTGCCAATTATAGAGAGGGACACTCATAGAAACCGACATGAACATGACATCGAAAATTTCAAGTCATAATCATATGACTTGAAGTTTTAACATATATAAATACAAATTACAAATGGAAATACGCTAAAGTACTGCCACAACATGTGCGACGATAACCCCTGACTTCGTATTGTACATAAGTTGAATATCAAAGATCAGTATTATGTCGCAATTGTACTAATATCTTATGAGCTGTGTTTCAAATTTTACATCACTGTCTTGTATAGGATTCCTCTCAATTGAGAACATTGAAAACAAAAACAGAGTTTATTAAAGAGCATGTGGCCTCTTTCCACTATCATTGGCCTACTGGTACGCGACCTTCTCTTCAAGACAATGCAAGATCAGTGTAGTTTCGTCTACTAGGGCCTTTTGTTTTCCTTCTAAAAACGAGTACACTTCCAAGGCCCTAGGCATCTCTATATCTATACAAATAAATAAAATTGCAGTGTCTGTTTGTAATGTCAAAATAATAGTTTTTTTATGCTCACACTGTTATTTGCACGATACCTCTGCCTAAAAACCATTTTAAATATTTTTTGTCTGTCTGTCGGCCTGTCTGTCTGTCTGTCTGCTTGTTCGGGTAATCTTCAAAACCGCTGGATCGATTTTGATAATATTTCACTACCAGGTAGCTGTCCATATAAGGAGTAACTTAAGCTATTTTTCCTCTCAGTCCCCTATAAAATTTTGACCGGTTCGAGAATCGAGCCCAAGACTTCATGGACTGCAGTCACGTACCGTACTACACCACTAAGGCAGCGCTTTTAATTCCATCGCAGGTACCAGCTAGTGTACTCGTATATATGTATAAATGTGTATAAATATACTTCGTTTGTGTACGCTTTAAAAACTCAAACAGTTCTGTACCGATTTTGCTCAAAGTTTGACACGATATTCAACCAGCTTCAAAGATTGTTTTCATCTGTTTTTAAAAACGGTTTAGTTCCTAATTTCTCATCAAAGCAACGACAATGTGCCAAACTGGGTATAGCTAGTATAATATAAAATTTTATGTCTAATGGTGATAAAAATTTAGATTACTGCGCAATGCTGTTCTTCCTCATTAAAAGTTCTACTTATGTAAAAGAACAGACAAGCACAAGGCAGCGCAACGAACATTGCAGTTTAATGACGTTATCGTAAGACATAAATGGCAAGACTATCTAGCTAACAAATAGTCCTTAATCGTTTCGATTACTTTATTTACCTATTTACCATAAGTATACCTACTTCATAATGAGATATATATATATTTGAGTAAGTCTCAAATTAAGGCTAACAATGTCAGAAGTTAATTTATACTCAACACAATAGGTACAGCTGCTGGCGAGAAAAAAAATAATAGGTTTAAAATCTTACGCCTACAATTTGCAGTGGACGTTAATTACAATATTTTTTTTAACCTTGAATTATAAAGTAAGGCTATAACCAATGCAAGGTTACATTAATATTTTTATTTTACATTGGTACACATAATAATGAAGCTTATTGTACATGGAGAAAAATATGTCACTGAGGATATTCTCTACAAATAAAAGTATTGTAAGTAAACTGGCCTATGGTCTTAGTAAGGACATACTGCTCTCCTTTCTAAGACTGTTGATGTAAAGTAAAATTGGCAAGCCATAAAGCAGTCTGCAGTCACGATTCAGTTTTGAATTACAAATTTAAGAGTAGGTACTGAATCGCAACCCACAAGCATTTATCATTCTTAAAAGTCATTATTTGAATTGGTCTAGCCATTTAAGCTATTGATTCAATGGTTTCGTTTCTTAAGATTTTAGTTTCATTTTGTGGTGTTCCATTAAGATGTGTTTCTGATTCTTCATCTTTATATTTTGTGTAATTTATAAATTGGCGTGTTTAGCGACATACGTTGCTGACTGTACTGCACTGTATTTTATATATTTGGCTATTAGGTAAACCAGTATCAGAACAATAAGTACCTGTATCATTGTGCGATCGTTTCATATCAATGAGACATAATTGAACTGCAAACAAAACATTATTAAAGTAACAAACCTCTATATCAGGCAGCTCTTTACTCAACAGTGGAACCGCCATTTTTTAATCCCAGTAGGTACTTGTATTATTAAATTGATTTAAATTTCGTTTTTTTTCAAATTAGAATTCACAACACTGACGCAGAGGACTGCACACTGGCAGCGCTACTCCAGCGACTGATTACAAAATGCAAGCGCGACGGTAATATCTAACATTAATTTTGATACTACATTGCGAGACAATTGTTACAAAAAATAACTTTGTAAGTATTAACAGTAAAGTTCATTTTATACGAGCAATCCAGGTTCAACTTATATCGTAATATATTACATACAATAAATACGCAATAGATAATTTGTAAGCTTGTGTTTTTAATATTTTCTAAGGGTCAATGTTTACCTCACTCTACATGATGTATATGTAATTGTTTTTTTGATAATTTCTCTAATGTTTATGTAGGAGTACGTGGCTTACTATTCTTAGGTAGGTACGTATTTTTTCGACCCGTATTCTCATGACCATTAAGGATACATCGTTTGACCTATTTTGAAAAATTATACAGTTATATTTGTTTTGATGACGTGAATTGCATTGAAATATTCAAATTGTAACAAAGATGCTTTGTGAGTTTTCACTATATTCCCTATTCGAACCATAGTTCAACAGCTATTTAATAGTCAGAGCGAAGTAAATTGTTCTGTCTGTGAATGTTAATTTGAGCAAACCTTCACACCCTACGGTTAGCTTTTCATTTCATGGTCGCAATTCGAGAACCAAATCCCTTTTGCATCGGTTGTCAATTCTCTAACTGTATATTACTACTAAGAACCATACTATGCCAATAAGTATTGGATAGACATTATTACTTTTGAAAAAATATAACCGGCTTCAATGCGCATAATTTTCACTTAATAATATTGGAAAGAAGTTCCTTATTATCGTAAGTCACTGTATTCTTCATTATTTAATTTTTACCCTTAGGGGTGGAATTACACCAATAAACCTACACGCCACTTTTCAATTACTGGAAGCCTTTATAAATTTAGGTCTTTACCTATGAATTTGTATATTTGTCTGAAGACAAGGAGTGTGCTGGATGGGAGGCGATGAAGTCAGCGAAAGGGTTTATTACTGCCTCTCGGGTGTTGATTTTTTTTCATTTAAAAAATTGTTTAAATTTTGAAAACATTAGAAGTCTGTTGAGGCTAGGTCCGGTAATTACGGTGGGTAACGGAGAGCTTCCTGTTGTAACTCTTGTAGCTTTGGTTGGCTAACGGTTTGTCGTGAAGTTTGAGCTCGCGCCTTGTTGTGGAGAAGCAATGGGGAAGATCGATTGACCAGTCATGGTTGTTGAATTGCGAGCTAGATTGAGTTGGATCCGTTTCCACTATCGCCTTGAACTCGTGGTTGTCTACTATATTTACCATTTTAAAATTTTACAATTTTAAAATGCTGGTTTTAAATATCTCCAACTTCATGGTAGTCATTTCCTAATGTCGCGTTGTAAGAATGTAGGCTAAAAGGTAATCCCGCCAAAAATGGATTACTGGAGGATTAATTTCTTTTTTTTCTTTCTTTTTAAAAAAGACAACTCCCGCATTAGGAATAAATCCTGTGTCGCGGGGGAGTTTACAAACATACATGAAACGGACACAAAGAACACCCAGACTCAGAACAACAATTTGTGGATCACACAAAGTGTCGTCCCATGTGGGGTTTGAACCCACAACACTCGGCGTAGTAGGAAGCGGCGTGGCGACCGCTTAAACTACTATTCCCCTCATAGGAATTAAGAAAATAATCGAATAAAATAAATTAGATAAGATAGATTCATAGTAGCTAAAGTTAGTTAGCCATTCTTTTTTTTTTTTAATTTTTGCTCCTTAAGAGAAAATTGAGAACTCCAGTGCGACCAACCGGCATCCATAATTTTACTAGACATTTTGCCCCAACGTAGACCAGATCCACATTGTCGCCGTGAATCATAAATGTACCCATATATTGTGCACAATCCCAACTTTTCATGTCTCTAAGCTAACCATTACTAAATTATCTAAGCATACGGCAGCAGGACGGACAGACATAGGCACATAGCGATCTATAATGGTTTCTTAGGACTACGGAACTCTAAAAACTCAAGTAGTAAATCAAATAAGTATTATGTAAGATTGCGTTCAAAGATATCATTTAGGTTATCTTCATTTATTGTCACTAGTAGCTTGATAATTATATTATTTCATGATAAAATGTATGCAATCCGATGAGCATTGTTCTAAATATTATTTTATTTAAAAAAGTTCAAAATTTTTTTTCTTCTACTTTTCTTGTGGACGCTAAAAAGTCTTAACCAAAGAGGTTGACTTTACAATTATCACTTTCATATACATAAGGAAATCATTATATAGGTACGTTACTTACACAACCTACTAACGAGATTCCTGCGAGTTCGAAACTTCTTAGGTTTGATTCCCATCTAGGATAATGATTGTGTGATGAGCACTATCATTTGTTCATCTGGTTGTAATTTATCTATAATATGTAAGTATTTAGTAATATACAACAGTACGGGCTCTATCTGATTTGAGATCAAACAGCAGTGTGTGAAATACTTCAAGTCACTATTACTATAAATAAAGGTGGGGCAAATCACTTTTTCAAATTGGAGGCACTCGATCAAACCTAACAGGATGGAGGAAGGGAATAGGTTTGCCACCACACATGTGACATCACTGTGTCGCAAACACTCAATGTAGTTAGTTTATTTTACGTATAGAGGCACTGTGCTCAAAATAAGTTGCCAGCCTATTTCTGTATATATATACATATTTCGAAAGACTCGAAACCAGCATACTTATAATTACACTTAGAGGTGTATTCTTTAATGCTTTAATGACAGTTAAAGGCAGCAAAAAGGACAAGGTCGGGCTGTTTTCTCTATGTGCCTCAAAAAGAAAAAGGCGCGAATTTATACAGACTTTTTGTGGATTTGTCTATATTCCTTATTATTGTTTAGTTATCGTTTATATATATTTTTAGTTTATATTGTTAAGGCCGCTTATCTTTTTTTTAAATTATCTATAGCTTATTGCGATTATATAAAGAAAGGTCAAAGGTGTCACGCATTTCGTGACGATAACACACCCCTTCAGTACGATAGTGTTTGACAATAAATGACTATATTTAAAAAAAACAATATGGCGTATTATAACTCATTTAATCAAATAGAGAGGAGGCAACCACCAACAGTATTATAAATATATTTATACATTTCACATCAACAGCATTTAATAGCCCACTGCTGGACATAGGCCTCTCCTTAGAAGGGCGGTTATGGCCTACTATACCACGCTGGCCAGACGGGTTGGTATAGGGTTTATGTCAAGTTTTCCTTCTTTTTGCAGTGCTGGTGTCCTGGGTTGTTTTGCTCCCTTAGTCGCCTCTTACGACACCCACGGGATGAATTGGGGTAGTGACATTCCGTATTCCTAATCCGTCACTACATATACTCACTCCTTATTCCGGTTCGAAGCAGGCTGAGACGATAAAACGCTATTTGCCACGATGCTCACATAAAGCTCGCGCCTCTTTCACATTCGTTATACCTTTCATTAACGCTTAAAAAGTGCCATTATTATTAAAAGGGATCGCGATATCGAATCAAAAGCCCAAGTAACATTACAAATGCAAAAGTAACTCTGTCTGTCTGTTACGCTTTCACGGCTAGACCGGTGAACCGATTTTAATAAATTTGTCATGGAGATACTTTGATTGTCGAGGAAGGGAATAGGCTATTTTTTACCGCGATAATCGTCATACAAGCAGGCGGAGTCTCGGGCAAAAAGTGTAGAATATATAAATAAAACAAATATACTGAACAGTTAATATAAATATATTTTGAATTATTCAGAGGCTTTACAATATTTGGAAGAATTACTCGACGTAGCGTTATCTAACTATCAATCGAATTATAGACAGCGAATACCCATAGACAATTTTATATATAAAAATAATATTATACAAGCTGTTATTTTGAATGAAAGCAAAATGCAGTACATAGTGTAGTGAGAGTACAGATCCAACATTACAGTAACAGACAACATAGCATCAAAGTGATGACACTAACATACACATCAATGATATTATACTTTAGTCCATTTGCGTTAAGAAAATAGTGACGCATCGATCAAACCCCGGATCCTGACCAATCAAGTTTCAAGCTTTTTTACGAAACGATAATTTCTTGGAACCTGATTGGTCGGGGGGTGGAGCTTCCTAACGCTAATGGACTATAGAAATTGTGTTCAGTTATTACATTCTACATCGCAGATACGGAGTCAGCGATTGTGAAAAATTTTAGTTGCGCTTCCGCTAGTAACACATCTGCTTTATTTGGTGTATATCATTGTACACTATAAATCCAGTTTTTCTACAACTCATAAATGCACATACACGTTATGTGCGGCCTTCTCCTTGTTACTTACTCTCTCTACAAAGTATTATTTTCTCTTCCTAATGATCATTTTTGGCTACGGTGTGGCTCGTGTTTGTTCAATCTTTTGAGTCGATTCTTTTTTATGGATGAAATCTATCCCGCCATCTTGTTTCAATATTCATGCAAATCTTTATAATGATCGAATGACGGCAGCGCACAAAATAAAAACAAACTGACATTGATTTTTATATATAGTCAAGTAGCTGGCGAGAAACTGGCTGCTGCTTATAGAAAGAAAAAGCAAAAACCATTTGGCAACGAAATGAATATAGAATGCGTGAAAGGTGATATCGAGTGATCTAGTAGAATGGAAAAAACAAAACTCATGGCACCGAAATTAGGAAACGGTAGGAAGATGATCATGATGACTCAAGTACCAGGTGTGCCATTCCATCCATAGCTTTTTAAAGGCTTGGTGCATCCATGAATTGCAAGAACTGCATGTATATGAGGAAATTTGGACTAACAAGTTAAATTATCAAATTCCATTTTTGGTATAATAATGTGCTATTTATATGCCAGATAATGAGACTTATATTCACCTGACTTTTTTATATGTATTTTAAAAATGTTTTTTCATTTTTCTTAACAAAAAAAATTACTTCATAATATAAAAGCAATGTATTTTTCATAAAATAAAATTTTAATTTAATTCAACCGATTCCATCTTATGACTGCCTTGCTTGTTTACTTTGCAGTTTAACATATCATTGAAAAGACATATTTAAAAAAAATACCATACAATCCATTTAACCTTAAACATTGGAGAATACATAATATTACACAATGAAAATAATTAATTTAGAATACATTCAAGTTTATATGCACTTTGTGGAAAATGGATCTAGTACAAAAATGGTACACCAAAGTAGGTGTGTATTTAATCTTTTTGTATTAAATACTAAATTATCGTTATTTACATGCTGATTCTTCTAAATATTTGCATCTGAACAATACATACATTAAAATCTTACCGCTAGAGATGTTCTGTGCAATTGTTCGAGCTTTTTCAAATTTCGAAATGGATTTCTAAATATATTTTTTAAACGAACAGACAATAGCATCAAATCAACACGTCACGTTCGTCTACAAGCAACAACAATTGCACACTTAACACAAACTTACGTGTACTGTTTCATCTTATTTTAACATTTATATTGTAGGAGTGGATTTAGACAGTAATTAACTTAGTGCCATTTTATTTTCTAAATAAGCGATCTGTAATGTCTAAGATAATGGTGAAATTCATTAGGCATATAAAGTATATTAAAAAAGTAGCATCTCATTAAAGAGGCCGAGTAAAAATGTCTATACAGTCAGTTAGCCTAAACCCGTTATCACATTTTCAGCGAAAAATGCCTCCCGTGACAGTAATGCGGCCGAATAGTGACAATCGGTCGGACGAAGACATTATAGAACATTGAACATGCCATCCCAATTCGGTCGGAAATGCTAAAGGTAATTGTGCGGTATTTCACATTAGCCATCAAAGAACATTTACGATGCAATGTTGTTGCATATTGAATACTGCGAGACATTAATTTTATTATTTTAAAGCGTTTATCAAGGTTGTGAAGGTAGATTATCTAAACCATTCGTCGTAAGACACGATAAAATCGCAAAATTATGACCATCAACAGTATTAAGACGACACAATAGCATAGCTACACTTTACCAACGATATGTATCTAAGTATTTTGACCATTCACGCGAGCGCTTATAAAAAGTTAAGCAGTCAGTTTAGTACAATATTACATAACTTTTATATGCCCATAGTCTACATTTGAGGCAAACGACATTTTACTTATTATCGGACTCGACTCAGCTATAAATAGTTCTTAATGTACTACGGTTTGCGACTGAAAATAAATGCTGGAACATGTGCTCACGGATCTTATTACATTTTTGTACAGTTCAGTGGGTTTTCGTTCACGTTAAATCTACGAATCACATCGAAGTAAATTTACGCAGGAATATATTTTTAACGAAACATAGTTTACATAATATGGGTATATATAAACTTTTTAATTAATTAAATATAAAATGAATGAAAAAAACGTTAATGATTAATCATTTCCTTACGAACAAATTCTGTACTTATTACGCCACTAGTTGCAGCAGTTTATAAATCGTATGCAAATTAGACCCTTAAACAATTGAAATAGCAACAATAATGCATACGAGTTAGCACTGGCTTGTAACATTGATGTATAACAACAATGTGGAAACAAAAAAGCAATAATAAATCAAAAAATATAATCATCTCTAGCTAACACAAATTTTAACAATTCCATTTTTTAAAACACCATTTTGTAGCATCGGTGATGATAGTCAAACGATTGGCAAACGAAATTATCATTAAATGTAGGAATGTAATACTACTTTTATTATAGCATGTATTTTGTTATGATAAGCACCCAAATATGAGTTAAACTCGGATAGTTTTCGTGCGGTCATTGACTATAATGTATATTTATATATACAACTAATACATAATTATGGTAAATAGTTGATGGTTTAAAAAAATAATCTTACCATTGGCTAACTTTAGACACAATCCAGCCACATTTTTGAATAAACAATTTCTGTAATCCATAGATTATAAACTATATTTGAGACAAATGTCACCACTTTTACAGCCTCAACTGTCAGTGACGTGGCGCATAATATCCGGTCGATATAAAAAAGCGATACATATTACGGAGCTCACTCACACCAACCCATGTTACATATTAAGAATATTGCGTATTTTAACAGTAAAATTTAACATCTATGTATGCATTTATTGCAGTCCATTCATTACAGCGCTCGTGTTTGCACATTAAGACAGATGTTGGTGCGCTCTATTGTAAGCTATGCTGTTTACACTAGCATCGACGTACTAAGCTATCTGAAACAAATAGATTAATTAATATTAATAATTATTATTATGATTAGATCCAATGAAGCAGCTAATAAGGTATTACATATTTTTTTAATTAGATTCTATAGTGCTGAGAAACCACTTAAAACACAAAATATTCAATCGATAAATGCCATAAATATTATTATTATTATGATTAGATCCAATGAAGCAGCTAATAAGGTATTACATATTTTTTTAATTAGATTCTATAGTGCTAAGAAACCACTTAAAACACAAAATATTCAATCGATAAATGCATTTAAATTTTACATTTTGAAATTTTGTGCATTATTTTATGCACTAAAATTAACATTTTTCGATTTATTTTTGAATACAGAACAATGATTTGTTAATATCCAAAGGTAAAAAGTTATTTAAAAGTTAGGTATTTCAGACAAAATAGTACCAAACCTACCATTGTGATGTTCACTACAAAGATACTAGATTGACATTACAGTATACAAATAGCATCAAGTGGTCACTTAAAAAAGGTTATGTCTTATTTATTTTAAACACAACTCCTGCACTAGGATTATTTCCTGTGTTGCGGTTGACTTTACAGACATACATGGAACGGACACAAAGAACTACCAGACTCAGAACAACAATTTATCGATCGGACAAGGTTTAGTTCCATGTGAGGATCAAACCTACTACACCCCGCGCAGTAGGAAGCGGTGAGGTGACCGCTTAAACCACTACGCGATCTGTGCAGGTGTAAAATAGTAATGATTGTTTACCTTAGTTGCGGCGTAATTAGAGCAGAGTACACTTCCGCCGCGGCTTGATGGGCTGCACGGGACACAGCACGGCGCGGATGGCCTCGTCGAACACCGTCTTAAGACCCTTCTGCGTCAGCGCAGAGCACTCCAGGTACTTCACTGCGCTTATCTCTTTCGACATACCAAGGCCCTGGAACACATTGATAGTTTATTAATTAGATATTTTCTTCACTTGCATATTTCTAAATGCAAATCTCACATGTATTTTATAAAGTTTTTGGTAACATCTTTTTAACAGAGAAACCTTTAAAAGGGGGTTTACAAGAAATCGTTATATAAATATGAAAACCGGCTTTGTAAAAAAGTCGTTGTCAGTCTATAAATATGGTTTATTTTCTCACTAAAACCGAAATACAATTAAAATTACGCTTCAACATCCAACAAATAAGATAAATAGATCTAAATCATGTCATGATAATCAAATTTTTAAAGAGCCATTAATAAGAGTGGTACAGACCCTTAAAAATCAAAGTTAAAAAACCAGTGAATGTTAGTAACAAAAAAAAAAAGATTAAATGATTTGTATTTAAAGTATTATCGTAGTAAAATCCCAAACTACGAGTAGAAAGTTTATCTCCGTTGCGAAGTAATAATTTATGTAGATATTTAAAATTATTTTAAAATAATTCAAGTTAAATCAGGATTCTCATGTTTGTGAAGAGGGAAAAATTATAAACGAGTTCACAACAATCTTAACATAGTATAATATGAAGTCGCATCCCGTTCTTGTACGCTTAGATCTTTCAAACTATGCAACGGATTTTATTGCGGTTTTCATCAATAGAGAGAGTGATTCGTGAAGAAGGTTTTTACCCGTGTATTAAAACGTTACATTACACTTACAATGCAATTATACATACGTATGTATAATACATTGCACTCTTGTGAAGCCGGGGCGGGTCGCTAGTAAAGTAATAAACATAAAATCAGGATAGGTACTATATGTTATTAGAAATAAACAGAATAATTATTTTCATTACATGTATACAATACGAAAAATATAAGAAAAATATGAAAAATCTACTAACATCTACATCATGATTAATCTTTAAAGAAAAGGTATAAGCAAAAAAAAAATCACTTAAAATTTTTCAAATTTGTGGAGTGGACGCAGGAATTCGATCCTCATGTTTTGGTAAACGCTGTAAACATGAGGATTTATCGCAAGGCAGTACGGGAGAACGGACCTAGATTCTAGAAATATAGTATTTTTTTTGGAGATTTGTACAATCCGTGTTGAGGTAACTATTTAACAAAATGAAGTAATTTCATTGGCAATTATCATTAACATCAATAGATGTATGTATAGTGTTACGGAACAAACATAATACCATTGCTGCTTATTATAAAATAGCCGTACTACTATTTAAACTAGACTTGCAACGAATAGTATATTCGGCGGTATACCGAATACCGAATATTCGGCGAGGCCCCTGACCGAATAGCCGAATATTAGGCAAAAGTATTCGGCTGGATTTTAGCGCCAAAAACTTGTACAGACGTGAATTAAATTATGTACCTGTTTTATGTACCAATGACTAATTAATAAATGATTATAAAAGAAATAAGAACCTTACCCTTCTAAATTTTGATTACCACAATAATTCAAATACATAAAATCCTCCATTTTTCCAATTCAGAAGATGATTATGTACCTGTGTTATGCACCAATGACTACTTAAATGATTATCACAGAAATGAAAATATGAATATATACGTAATCAATCGATTTTAATTTTTCATTTTACCAATTATTTCTCAATGACAAAATATATTATTTAAGTATTCGGTATTCGGCCGAATAATATGTAGATATTCGGTATTCGGCCGAATATAATAAAAGCAGCCGAATAGGCCGAATACCGAATAGTAACCGAATATTCGTTGCAAGTCTAATTTAAACCCATTCGATCAGTTTTTTTATTACGTCTTAAAATTTAGGGTCTGGCTCAGCCAGTGGTAACAAAATTAAACAGTATTCGGATCATCACTATTTCGTACAAAATGTACTTCCTAGTGTTAATGAAATATGCGGTACAGAGAAAGTAGCACGTGTGTTTTCTGCGTCCGTGTCCGGATTAAGAATACGGAGTGTCACCACCTCAATTCATCCTGTGGGTGTCGAAGGCCCCGACTAAGGGAACAAACTACGCAGGACAACAGCACTGCAACTTGACACAAACCCTATACCAACCCGCCTGGTCAGCGTGGTAGGTCAAAACCTCGTTTCCAAGGAGAGGTCTATGTCAGGCAGTGGACTACCAAAGGCTGACGATTATGTATTTTCTGCGCTTTTACTACAATATTACCGTAGGCATTCGTTAAGAAGAAAATATATTTTTTATGGCTAAGGGAGGCGCAAATGAACAGGTCACTCAATGGCAAGTGACTGTATGAAAAGTGTGCTGCCGCTATTCCTCCCCCCCCACAAATAGTTAGAGGGGGTCGAGGGGGGGGGGGGGTCGTTGGTTCGATTCCCACCCAGAACAAATATTGCCTGATGAGCACTGTCATTTGTTTTGTGTCTGGGTGTAATTTATCTATAATTTGTATGTATTTAAAAATATATAAGTATGTTTCTCAGCAGTCTAGTTACCCTTGTACAGGCTCTACCTAGTTTAGGATCAGACTGCCGTGTGTGAGATGTGTAAAGAGAAGGAAAAAAAACTGATATAAGAACCTAGCTAAGCGAACCTAGCTCATTATATATTGTTGTTATACATTATGTTGTTGTTATTAATAATACGCAAGTGGACAATACATAATACATTCATGCAATCTAACCACACAACGGTTTTCCTTTCTATTTTAAGTTTTGAGGATGATAAATATTATTTGTTTAGTATTTAAGCGCGTTTACAAATGGAGTCTATATTATTTATATAATGGGTACAGAAGGTATACATATCTTGTTTTCATTATAATTTATAACAGAACAAGCTGTATCTTGCCATTACCTTTGGCACAAAATAATCTTTGAAGCGAGTCGTGTCAAAATTAAAGCTCAATCGGTGCAGAACTTTTGAACTCTTTATAAAGAACTAACTGGTACTCGCGAGTTCGTTCGAGTGAAACTTGAAAAACGCTGCCTTAGTGGATTAAATTCTCAGAACGGGCCAAATTTTTTAGCCTACGTTACTCCTTATATACACGACTATCTGGTAGTAAAATATTATCGAAATCGGACCAGCCGTTTAGAAGATTACCTAAAACAAACAGACAAAAAAATAAATAAACTGGTTTTTAGGTATAGGTATAGTGCAAATAATCGTGTGAGCATGAAAAAACAATTATTTTGACATTACAAACAGACACTTCAATTTTATTTATTTGTATAGATGTAAGGACTCAGAATGATGGTTTGAATACTTTATTTCATTATTCGTTACAACGTCCCTTACACCCTGTATATATAAATAAATTGACATGGATATGAGTTTATCGCTTCTTCCTCGCAATACTAACACATTAAAGATATATTTAACTCAACCATCAGGGTTCCAAAACAATGTTTTACTCTACATCGTTACATGTTGCAAGTGTAATTTTGTAATAGGAAAATAAAATGATGTGACATTACTATAAATTGTTGACTTTAGGATTTTTCCTCTTAAAGACATTGCGAATCTTACGTAATTTTACGAGTGCAGGTCAAACAGGAAATATCCTTAAGGTTTTAAATGACCTTCAACTATCAAAATATGCAGCAAGCATGACCATAAAAACCTTGGCGAACAGCCAAGTTTTTTTATTGTCTTATTTACGAGGTTGAAGTTTTAGAACCCTAAGGGGTTATAACTCTATTTGCTTTTTAAATCTTTCTTTGAAAGATGCACACAAACGATGACTAACTTTTCAAATACGTAATAACAGTTGGAAGAGGAAATTTTACTAATTAGGAAATTTGAATTAAACAAAGGTAATTAGGATTTACAACTATGATTTCATTGATTTCTGAATCATAACAAAATAACGAACCAAAATCACACAGTGGCCAAACTGGTGCCATAACAAGGCACAAAGACTTTAAAATCAATAGACCTATTTAAAACGATATTCCTTAATTCCTTATTTACTTTATCTTTAGTATTCTCGTAATTATTCCCATAAAACTATGTAAAACAGCATTCACGCCCGTGGTGTAGAGCTCTAACATTTTCATAGATATATCGAAGACTAATAGGCCCCCGCGGTTTATCAGATACACTAAAATCTATCCTACTGGAACACTACATTTTCGGGATAAAAGTAGCTTATGTGTCCAGGCTGTCATCTCCACACCAAATTTTATAAAAAATGGTCCAGCCGAGCATGAAGTAGTAACAAACATGCAAACACACAGTGACAAACTTTCGCCTTTATAATATTAATTTGATGCACTATAAAAATTATTACATTTAACATTTTACAGTATCTTCTAAAGCAGGTATTTATTGGAGTGAACATAACTAAATACAACCTGTGTGTATGTGATGGGAGCAAGTTTCTTGTCCTTAAGCTTCTCAATGGTATCCTTGTCTTCGCGCAGATCGAGTTTCGTGCCCACAAGGATGATGGGTGTCGACGGGCAGTGATGTCGAACTTCAGGGAACCACTGGAATTAGAAAATATATTTATATAAATAATAAAAACGTTACTCAATCGTAATAGTGACGTTGGTAACAGACAGTTTTTCATATTTAGACCACTTACAACAACAGTTAAAAAAAAACTTTGTTAAATATGTATAGCATTGAATTGGACCTCGTTATGAGGCATTATCCTCCAGCAATAATGTATTTTGAAAATTCATTTATTGACAGTTGTGAGATCGAGACTTGATCGGAACTGACTTGTGACCGAACTTTTATTACGAGAATTGGCCTTCTGAAAGGCACCTGGTAACCCTTCAATTATGGGCAATCCGTGACTGTAGATAAGACTACAAAATACTTGTAACAGTGCATGTAACCTACCTTAGCTCGCACGTTCTCGAAGGAAGCAGGGTTGACAAGCGAGAAGCATATAAGGAACACGTCGGTCTGTGGGTAGGAGAGCGGTCGAAGTCGGTCGTAATCTTCTTGTCCCGCCGTATCCCATAGTCCCAAGTTGATAGGCTTGCCATCCACCATTACATTTGCCGAGTAGTTGTCAAATCTAGAAATATTTATTGATGGTTAAATTTGCTATTAAAATAGACTTAAATTTAATGGTGTCCGAGATACCAATGCAGTCTTTTATTAACGCATGGTTAACTTCTTCATCGTTTTTTGTAGTAATACAATATTAGTTAGCAGGACATTGTTAATAAAAAAGAAAAAAAATCCTTTTTGTTTTATAATAAGTGTCGTTGTATGTGTAGTGGTGGAGAAACCAGAATTGTCGATCAACTGTACTGTATCAATTATCGCGAAATTTTTTATATATTTTCTGTACCAACAATTTGTTTTATTGAACGTTACATTGAGTGGGCACATCTGTAAAATGTTAAAGTACAAGACTCTAGACTTCGGTGATCAAAAACAAATAAGACAATACAAACTTTTATATTTTACAACTTTTGTATATTGGTATTTACATTGTTATTGGTACTGGACTCACTAAAGGTTCATTGTGCATTTAGAGAAGGGTGGGAATTAGGTACAGTCCAATTTTTTCCAAAAGCACCTGCCCTTTGTTCCATTGGAGAAATACTCCAATGTGTCGAGGCAAAACGATCCATCATTTGATGACATTACATAACCGAAGACGGGCGTTCATTATATTGTCCTCCAGTGTTTTTAGGGTGACTGTGCTATCTGATAATATATGGTTTTCGTATTTCTTGACACCTCTTAGTTATCAGTTGCAGTATAAGCTATTGCTTATTGTTACACAACACACATATTTAGGTCTTGTATACTCTAACTTTAGTGACTGAACTGACCCCTTCTTGGAATCATTCCTGTAGATTCGGATCTCATTTATAGCATATTGGCCTCGGTTATTTTAATATAGTCGAATTTAGTACCTCCTTTCATTATGCGTTATTAAGGAATTCTCTCGCAGTGGTTTATGTTCTACTAATTGTTTTTTTTTTTTGAATTGAGGTTCTTACAGTCCCATTCAAACAAACAACAGGTGTTACAAAGACCGGGTATTTGAATGATGTGATGTGATCGAGTTGATTAGCATGTAGTACACCTGATACACAATTGAATTAATAAAATGATAATTATCTTAATAATTTAGCATGGTCCCCATGCTAAATTATTTTAATAATGTTGGTCTAGTGGTTAGTGACCCTGACTGCTGGGCCGGAGGTGGTCGGTTCGATTCCCACCCACGACAAATGATTGTGTGATGAGCACGATCATTTGTTCTGTGTCTGGGTGCAAATTATCTATATTATGTCTGTAATTGGTAATTTATAAGGATGTTTATCAGCAGTCTGGTTTTCATAGCACAGGCTCTCCCTAGTTTAGGATCAGACGGCCGTGTGAGATGTGTAAAAAAAAATCTAAGTAAAAAATTAATGCTGACCATTTTTTCCCCTGAAAATAAGTAAACGGTATGACTTTTCTATTACCTATAATATTATTATTTACCTTGCACTGGACTTTGTGCAAAATGTCCTAGTGACGCAGTTAACAACTGCTTTGTGATGGTGGTCAAATTGTTTCACATAAAGCCATATACTGTCAGACTATTTAATAGGTAAAAAAATTCCAAAAATCAATTCTGCGATTTAGCATTAAATTTATTTTCCTGCTCATGTACAATATTAGGTGGTATCTTTGTGTAACATTTATTTATAGTTAAGTAAATAAAAAAAAACAACAGTACTTACACTGTAGGTATGTATTCTCCCGGAAAGGCGTTGGTCGTGTAACTGATGAGCAGACATGTTTTACCGACGGCACTGTGGACAGAAGCAAAAGAGTCACATTAAAATCTTTGTTGATTGTGACAAATAAATATTTCAATATACAATATGGAAATAACGAAGCTGATTTGTACCGTACACCGTAATTGATTATTTCAATTTATGTATGATTTCTTTTTTTTTTCAAATTAGGGAAGAAAGTGAACTTTCCAATTAATGTCATATATCATCATTTGATTGGCCCTTTGGTCTAGTGGTTAGTGTGTGTGTGTGTCCGCCTATGATATGTATGTATTTGTATACCCTATACCAACCCGTTTGGCCAGCGTGGTATAGTTGACCGTAACCTCCTTTCTAAGGAGAGGCCTATGTCCAACAGTGGACTAGCAAAGGCTGTTGATGTGATGAGATGTATTTTATGTATTGAAAAAAATTTAAGCATGTTTATCAGCAGTATGTTTACCATAGCACCATAGAGCGACCGAGTTTTGACACTTGGGAAGTCCTAGAAAAGTCACACGCGTGGGGCGGGCTCGACTTGTCGTGTCAATTAAGTATTCAGTGGGTTGACAAGTGTCGGCCGTGTCGCACCTGTAGTTGCACATTACTTCGGTACGATACTCGCACGCCACGTGGCATTCGTCGTATCGTCGTTCATAGACAAGGTACGGTACACACTAACGTATGGCGATTGTATTTCTACTTGGGTTAAACTACGCATACCGACATTGTAAATAAAATAGTTTTCTTCAAATTCATCTAGCATAGGTGTATTTGATTCGTAATTTATTCACAAAAATATAGTAATGGGCTCACAGAAGACAACTCCAACCCTTAGACAAAATAGTTACTCGATAGGACAAGAGGCAATTTCTAGGTGAATATTATCAGTAATTGCACTACAGGGAATTGCACTTTCTAGTGTCGAAGCGTGATTTGTCGAAGTTAAACTTCTATTGGTACTGTTATATTCTCTTTCTCTCTTTAAAAGACAACTCCCGCGGTAGGAATATATCTTCTACAACACACATATACATTAAACGGACACAAAGAACAACCAGACTTACAACAACAATTTATGAACCACACAAAATGTTGTCCCAAAAAATAAAAATTATTATATCGGGTATTGGATTTTGATCGGAGAAGTCTTGGTCCAAGGACAATAAAAAAGTTAGGTAATTTTTAAAACCTGCTTTAGTAAAAATATCCTGATTAAATAGACCTACTTTTAAGTTTATACATTTTTACGACTCTTTAATTTAGCTTTTTTACATTTACCGTATTAGAAATGTAATGACTAAAAGAATATCTTTTGAACCTTACTGGTGTTAGAGATACGTTAATATTGTTCTCCACTTCTAACTTGGTGTTAATTACGACAACCCGCATATTCTTAATTCGGCAGTTACTGTAGAGCATGACATGGCCCCATTAAATTATTATTTCTGTTAAGATTTGTACCTATATCACGGTGTTATGGCAATTTTAATCTCATTGCACTCAATAGAAACAGTAAACAGAAACAAATAAAAATGGACCTCTCTATTTTCGTAACTTACATAAATACCCTTCTCAAAATAGAAGTGTATAAATTCAGGTTTAAACAACAAGGCAGCGTTGTCCTCTATTCTCGGCTACGTCTAGAGGTCACAAGTGTACAATATAAATTGGTCGGGTAATGACGATCGCTGTGCTAATATTCCGCCCTCGTATCGTGCCGGTACGACATCCTGTCAGATATTCCCGGATAGGGAATGGTAATGTGGATGGATAAATTTGCTTTTTGTGTTATTCTAGTCGGTAAACCTAATGAATTTTTTTCCAGACAAAAGTATTATTTGATCGTGGTATAAGCACTGAGCGGTTGTTTGTATGTATAATCACTCGGCATTTATTGTAAGCTTAAAATTTTCGGATACACTAATTTATACGATATAAAGAAATATACATATGTCTAGCATCGTTTCATAAACAACTGAACAGAATTGAAGCTTTGATTTAATTAAAACTTACTACAATGAACCATAAAATATATATAACTGGTAACCCTAGAGAACAAAGAGGGAAGGATCGTCGACTGACCGCTTATAACCCTCGACCCAGCGCGTACGCATCTCTGACGATCTTTCCATTCCACAAATGAATGACGTTACATAACTGGTTTGAATCATTTAATAATGATTTTTTATGTATTACTCACTAATAGATTTGAACGAGTTGTTTTTATTGAGCTTCAATATCAACTCGGTTAAAGCTGTGTGTGTTGTATGTAAAATTTTCCACTACTTGTGTCATATTAAATTTAAAAACATAAGAATAGGCTAGAACAAAATCTTCTTGAAACCAATCATCACTATCTTATATTTCAGACCGAGATTATCGTCTTTTAACAGAGAAAACCAAAACTATTAATAGGTTCATAGAAAATTGTCACAACATAGTACATTTTCCTAATAAGAGTATTCAAGCCGCCCAAAGGATTTCCTCTAATAGAAAACCTGTTCATCGGCTCAGTTAGCACATGGACTGATAGAAGAAAGAAGACAACACTATGTATGTACACACTTACACGAAACGTTTGTAAGTGTGACCCCTACTAAAAATACTCACTGTTTTAAGGAAAGCAAAGCTTCGTAGTTTAAATAGGACGATAATGAAATTTATTTTCAAAGTATCGTAACAACTTCACTAAATTAACAAATTACTGTCGAGGCTACCGATCGCTGGATGAATTTTAGATTTCACTTAACGAACTTGATAATTTAATTACGAGCTGAATAAGCGATGAAAATAATTCCCCAATTTGTGTTCGACAATTTAAACACCGCTCAACATTAATTGATGTATTTAGTGAAACATTTATGTGGGTTTAATTTAAATAGTCTATTTATACTTAAGTGTGGGTTAGTTCTTTACTTCCACTTAAAAACTTTTTAAATCTATACCGTTCAATTGATTATCAAACATCAAACACAATCAAAAAGTTTGATTTCATCCCAAGGAACTACTAGTAAGTTCGTTGGGATGAATTCGACCGCGATACATACAAATATCAATCTAGGGTAATACTTTAAAGGTTTGCTTTAAATGTTTCAAGAAATATTAAAGACTTTTAAATTAAAAGTGTGAAGTTACAATCTTTTAAAGAACGCCATTAAAGAATTTATTTTTTATTTATTTTTTATTCAAAAAGACAACTCCCGCATTAGGAAAATATTCTGGGTCGCGGAGGACTTTACAAACATACATGTAACGGACACAAAGAACATCCAGACTCAGAACAACAATTTATGGAACCCACAACACTCGGCGTAGTAGGAAGCGGTGTAGCGACCACTTAAACCACTACGCCATCCGTGCAGTCAATTTGCTTAAGCAAAATTATCTAATATACAAAAATTAATGTATTCTCTCGTATAATGAATGGATTTCATGTGCTAGTCGTGCCGTTCATATGATCATACGTTGCCAAGGGTATAGAGAAGGAGATAGGGTAGCCTATGTATACAAATATTATACGGCTAGTTTTAAATCAAAATGTCATTCCTTTCTTAATAGATTGCTATAATTCCTTACAGCATCGGCACAAACGCACATAAACTCTAGTCAAACACGTCTATCTGGTATGTCATCGCACTTCATAATCGTTATAACAATAATACATAATATCGCATCGTGATTGTATCATCATTAGTCCATGGTCCATGGTCCATCATTAGTCAGTGCGGTCAAGAAACGGAAAGAAAACCTTTCTTGATAGACTTGTGCGAGACTCAGCTGCTTATAAACACTTAACATTTATATCAATATTTAACTAAGGTATCATTCAGGACAATGCGAGTAACAGTATAAAGGTAAGGATACGATAAATAGTTTCAGATTTTAAAAAATTGTTAAGGATTATCCATTATTCTGTCTATCTGTCCGTGTGGTGACGGATTAAAAATACGGAGTGTCACCACCCCTATTCATCCCGATGGTGTCGTAAAAGCCGACTAAGGGAGCAAACTCTGCAGTACAACAGCACTGCAAAGAGAAGGCAAACTTGACACAAACCCAATACCAACCCGTCTGGCCAGCGTGGTACAGTAGGCCAAAACCTCCTTCCTAAGGAGATGCCTATGTCCAGCAGTGGACTATTAAAGGCTGCTGATGAGATGATATGATCTATTAGAGCTTGCCACTAGCTATTATCCACTCAGAGAAAGAATTATGTTTCAAAATTCATTTATTGACACTGCACCACTGTTGACGTAGCAAGAAAACTATTGAATTATAAAAGCTTTTAATGTTTTTTCCGTGAGGGTATTTTTAGAAAGGCACTACTAATATGCTCTTAAGTGCCAATATCCATATGTGTTTATAGAAATGTTAAGTCGGTTTGTGTACGCTTCAAAAACTCGAAAGTTCTGCACTGATTGAGCTCAAATTTAGACACGATGCACAAACCGCTGCAAAGATTATTTAATCTATTTCTCGCGTCCGTTTAGTTCCTCATTTCTCATCAATGCAAACACAATATGACAGCGAAGCGTGACAGAGTACGGTTAGTTGTGCTATAAGTACATACAAACATACAATAATGTGTGTTTTCTTTTATAGATTGTCCATAGTCTTTATCGTGATCGATACAATCTTTTCAATGAAGGTTTATCCCGCTCGATTGACTACAGATAAACGTTATCATCGTCTAAGTGCAGATTATAGGTGTAATTAGTAGCAAACGACTAAAAAGAACAGTTACTGCGCGATCGTGAACAAGGCCGTATGAAAAATATTTATTTCTTTTAGTTCGAATGAATAAGGTTTGTCTTACAAGATACACTATTGTATGTGTATGTTCTCAAGCCAGTCGTCGGTCCAGAGATAACGCTATGAATCGTTTGAAACACGTGTTCCATTATAACTGGTGACATTCGAAACATGTGTGTAACTCGCTTAATTATCGCGTTAACCCAGCCGGTAGCTAGATCGCTTCCGTGTGAAATAAACAGAGCTTTGTAGGCAACACCCAATGGCACTTACTTCCACCGCTGAATATGCAATAACTACGTAATAGCACTTTAGGTCATACGAAATACTCTAGAATGTAAATAAGTTTAGTAGACTGCCCTCAATGTTGATGAATAACACAAAGCGTTAGAATTACCTGTGTAATTTCTTGTGTTGTAGTCAGAATATTATTGCGTGAAAAAAAATCGAGATAGCAGACGAAATAAATGCGAGTTGTACAGTATCGGAGTAGGTCTGTCGCGAAATCAAATCAACGCGGGAGAGTAACTCTTTGCGCTTTATAAATAAACTGAAGTAGTGAGGACTTACGTTTGTATAAATACATGAAGTCATTCATCGTAATAGCTTATGGAGAACCATTTGTTATAGCTGTCTAAACTTGATTCATTTGAAGCATTCTCGAAATGGTGATATTTATAAAACGTTTGACTCTGTTTTTATTTGATAGCGTTAATTTCTGGGATTTATCTTTATGTTTCTATATGTACGTGTAAACAGTTAAAATGTTTCTGAAAACGTATTAAAATATAAAAAGATTTCTACCTAAGATAAATTGTAACAAAAACAGTCTGTCTTGTGTAATCTTTTATATTACATCATGTTAATGTTTCGGAGCTTTCTAACCAAAATAAAACACAAAAATTCTTCATTACTGAATCAGCCAAAATCTTAGTATATGTTTCAGGGTTACAAATTTTGAATAAGTTAAGATGTTACACATTAAATGCAACTTTACTGTAAGGCCTGCTTTTATTGTATTAAATGCCCTAATCTGTGGAACTACAGGTTAGATATGAATAATTCAAGAGTTTAATTTGAAATTAATTATAAGGACAAAGTTTTCATTGACCGACATTGTAACATCAAACAACAACCTTTAGGTGAGTTGCAGTGACCATCAACACAGGTAAAACGGCAAGGGCAGCGGCTAGTTATTCAATATCATTAAGTTAGAACATAGCATTATTTTCTTAAGTGTATTTTATAATAATTAAAAATTATTATTTTATTATATCATTATCATATTCGTTACAATTAAGTTAACACTGTAACATGTAAATATTGACTGTTTCTTTTTAATCATTTTTTAATTGAATCCTTATCTTTTTAAATTAAATGATACGATTCCGATTTCTTTGGTTGTTGCAAAAAGCAAATGTTTTCCTAGTAAAAGTTGTTATTTGAGACAAGTTGTATCAATTCTCAGACAATGTTTTGATATCATCAGTTTCGTGTTTTGACTAATCTCACGTTCTGCGGTTTTGGTGTACCGGTTTTAGTTTAGTAGCTGACTAAGGCACAAGATTTATCGCGAGTTATTTTTTGTAACTGATTTTTTGTTATGATACTTCAATGTTTCTTCTAAACGGATTAGATAATTTTCTAAAGCTTCTTTGTTATACGTTTAGATTTGAATAAAATATTACAATAGGCTGTAGGTACTTACTTTGTAATCCTATAACAATTATACCAATTGTTACGTTAATTCAGCATGGTTAAAATAGCTGTTATATTAAAACCTCTGATAGGATGTTATCTAAAATATATCTAGGTACAATTTGTTCACGATTTAAATCCGATCCGGATTTTAGTAACAATAATGCCTCAACTCTTGACATTTAAATAGGAAAGTGTGCCTAGAATGAGGATTTTGTTTATTTATATAGAAATACTATACAAAAAATGCAATTTAGTTACCATGGTACATTATTATACACGCTTGTGAGGTGTCTACCGAAAAAATTCTTGAGAACAATCTCGAAAGCTGAAAT
The DNA here is from genome assembly GCA_902825455.1 of Arctia plantaginis. Lineage (NCBI taxonomy): Eukaryota > Metazoa > Arthropoda > Insecta > Lepidoptera > Erebidae > Arctia > Arctia plantaginis. Next base: position 16,240,809 of record CADEBD010000171.1, on the reverse strand, counting down.
AATTTTATTTTTAACATTTACACAACGCCGTCTAGTCCCAAACTAAGCAGAGCATGTACTATGGGTACTAGACAACTGATAAAAATACATGTTTACTATTTTTTTGTAAATACATACGTACATATTTTACATAGATTTTATGCTTTAACACCATTTAATCGCATTCATTTATAGGAAAGATAATGATTATAAATGATGACACAAGTCTAGAGGAAAATTTACACTAATACTGTAAACATTGTTATGCTATATGATACATGATTCACATTCAAGATATCAATATTTATATCATGAATTTAATGCAATCAAACATTAAGCTCCTGGAATTAGCGTAAAAAGGCTAGGGATGTCCGGAAAGATTTCAAACATTTTTATTCCGTACGACAAAAAGACTAAAAAAAAAATTATAGTCTGTATAAAACTGACAACTTTCTTTTCACTTTTTATAGGTAGTCAAAGTGAATTGCCATTCATTCTGGTTGCTTAAAAAGTCAGTTCAGCTCAGTTATTGATATGACATATATTTACATATACTCGTATATACAAAGAAGATAAAATACTGACTTGATATTAATTAATGCGTTAGTTATTTACACCTGGTTGAACTTTGTTATTTGACTAGGTATTACGATTTACTTCCTTATGAAACAAAGAAACGGGATGACGCACGATTACTAAATATTTTCTAGCGCAGGTGACTCAAACGATCTTTGTTCTTATAGTAACCGGCAATACGAAACGAAGATGTTTTCATTTCGTTTATACCTTTAAATCGTGAAAATCGGCATTTTGTATACTGTGTTATTTTGTACCGTGCGATTTCTAAGTAAAAATCGAATCACAACAACTTGAAATAAAATAGGCTTTTATGCTGTAAATAAAAAAGTACTTGAACTCAGTAGTATACTACACAAATAAACCACTACTACATACCATTAAAATATTTTAATAAAAACATAACAGGATAGAATTTGTCATGGGTAGGAAGCGAACCCGCGACCTCTGATCAAGAACATCACTAACCAGTAAGCGAACAGGCCCGGTATGATTAGAGATTAAGTATTACTACTATGATGTGTTACGTTATGCGTTCGAAATAGGTACATATGTAAAGACCAATACATGTACCACATTATTAGCGTGTGAACGATGCCTGTCGGGAATTATACTTGGGATCGGTTCTCAGTGTGTCCTCTTTCGTCAACAGCCTCTTTCTAACTATAACAATTTATTAGGCCGAATCTAATCTGGACTGGCTGATAACGTCTTAAATGTTTTAAGGCTCCTTTTTAAGTAAAACAATATTATGCGACACACAATAAGAAAATTCAAAAAAAAAAAAGCAATTCTTGCGGCTAATACATTCGATTTGCAGTACGAAGACGCGTTGTGCAAATAAATTTTTACTCGCAATAGGTCCTTTCAAAGCCGTGGCATTTCGTATGTCAATGACCTGTACGTAAATCAGCATACTTTATTCAGTGCATAGCTACTTTATTATTAATATTTTAACAAGCGAATAGGAGAACACAATACATACGGCCATGCAATAAGGTCGTCGCCCTTTAGAGGCACACATTTTGTTTATTCGGTTACATTTTTATCACTGAGCTGCAGTTGTGTAGCTCGAGGAGTGTACTTGCTAAGTTGAAAATATACGACAGTATTTTGTAAAGAAGCAAAGCTGCATAAATCGATCTAAGTGGCGTGCAATGGGAGAGGCCTATGTCCAGCAGTGGACTGCGATAGGCTGATGATGATGATGATGATGAAAGCTGCATACATGCATTCTAATGTTAAGTAAGCATTTAAGATTTAATGCCTTTAAATGTTTTTTCAATTCACAAACTGACGAAAATTGAAATGATCTGTATTTTAAGAACACAAACGCCATTTTATTATACTGCTTAAACATCGTTTTTTCACCACAATTTATGTTATTTTAATTGAATGCAAGACTACATATAATAATATTTCGAGCTTAAACGGCTTTGTATTGTTATGTAGGTAGCTAGGTAGGTAGGTGTCATTTGAGCACACCACTTTCTGGCGTGATGGAGTAATAAACATGCAGCTAAACTTTCACATTTGTAGTAACCTTTGTAACCTTAGAGCATTAAACCAACCATTTGGTTGGGTTGGTAGTAACAGATTCTCACTGGTTTCAATTTGCCCCAGACAATATGATCCACTCTCATCCAGGTCATAAATTCACTTCTTAAAACATTTTTCTACAAATTTTATTTCTCATTTAATGGGAAATTGACTTTTAATATCAATCCTTTATGAATATGCTTTATGCTTATATATTTATTGGCTTCTTTGCACAATGATTACAGATTTTGTATAATTCAAATGTAGCCTAGTTTAAATAGCAGATTAGCTAATTTTTAAACTCATTGTTAACATGACGACTAAAACTTACTTCACTCAAACAACATAATTACTCCTCGTTATAAATAATAATAAAAATAATTAATTACCTTAATTAATATCATTATGTATTTGTACACCCTTGTGCTAGAATTCATAATCACTAGTTTAAGTAACCCTTACATTTTTGTGCAGTAGAGGATTAATTTAAAAAAAACTGTTTTAAATCATTTATATACGTTAACATATCAAAAATAATATTTGTTTCTTTGCTCGTATTTTATGCACTGCCATACCATTCATCATGATATTTTGCATCCACGTTGCCAGGAGTACATAAAAGGGAATAGTACACCTTTCATACAGAAAAAAAATACTGTTTCGGAGAAATGGAAAAATACATTTTATGCAAGCTTGCAAGCAGATAGCTAGTTTGTTTTTCAAAAAAGTGTAACTAAAATATATTTACTGAATTTTTAGTACTTTTAAAATTATCGACTGTAGCATGTAACGTAGTATGAAACAAATAGCTGCATAGTAACGCTGTGACGTAATCATTTTCTGACACGACGAAAAAGGTGGTTTTGAATAAAGCCTGTTTACTTATTTAAAATGTTTATCTTAACGACAAGCAAACTGGAGCGAGCAACAAGTAAATCTACGTTTGTTGTAAGATTAAACACTGCTTCATATGGCATTTATCATTATTAGGTGTGCAAGCTAACTGTGCTGAGGTAACATTTTGTTGTTAGATACTAGTCACATAGAGTGGTTTAAACGAGTTAGTAATACAATACAAACAAACAAATAAATTCGAAAATCGGCTTGCTCGGAATAAAATATGATTGGTTACAGAAAGACCTACAGGTTTGATTGATGTTTTTAACCGTAGATGTTTTGTATTCTTAAGACATATTAGAACTTGATGCTTTATAACTAACTAGGTACACAGCGACAAAATCTGTATCTTTTTTATACCATGTCATATGACAAACGAGCAGACGGGTCACCTGATGGTGAGTGACTACCTTATGAAACATGTAACGTTTCAATATATAAGATAAATTATTTTTAAAAAGATATAGAAGCGACTCAAACAATACTAACAAAGAACTAAAAACCTAGCAGCAATCGCGGTTGATTTGTTGTCATTTTTTGAAGAGTTCCGTTGTCTGTCTCCGAAACTCATCATCAGATCTATATGCAATTTAAATGGTACCATTTCGGAATAAAGCCCTTTCGAACATAAACAATATAAACATCAGAATTGACAACCTCCTTCTTCTTGAAGTCGGTAAAATATATATATATATATGGTATAAAAATATAGTAGATATCAGGATGCGTTTTTAGGTAGGAAATCCACTTATTTTACAAGGTTATTACATTTACCAAGCCAATTAAAGACGTTCAGAAACTGCACAATTGGTATTGAGTTTGTTTTCGTTAACACAGCTAAGCAGGCTTAAATGGCACAAGCATAACAACATACACTTGTGTATGTGTTTTTACATTCTTTGCTCATAAGCTGGACCTTGCAAAACGCTTTTAATGTTAGGAGTCATCAATATTGCATACCTAAATAACAACGATGCGTCATACATATTATCTGTAAAGTCGCACACGCAATGCACTTAAATGAATTAGAGCTTTTGGCAAAGCTATTGACTGAATCCCAAGAAAACATAAATATTTGTTGAGTGTTTACCGAATGCTTGGAATAGTTAAAGAGCGTATAAATAATTGTAACACCTACGAAAGTCAACGTGCTAGCTAATGATGGTTTAGTATTGAGGATCGGTGTCTCGAGTGCCCCGACCTGTGTGAATATTAGTGAGTAAGTCATGACTCACCCATAAGTACCATAAATGTTATAACTCCAATTACGGTATCAAATACAAATAGGATACTTGTGAGTCAATGGCGGTTAAAATTACATTTTTTGTACTTATTGCCTTTAAAGTTACACTTCGTGTGTTGTAATATAAAAAAACATACCAAAATAAACGTCGTCTAATCCTAAGAATCACTATGTTGAAATATTACTATGTTGTATCATCAAAATTCATCTATATTGAGATGAATTTATATTTTTTATATAAATATTCAAACTATTTGATAAATAAGTCAATGGATGTTGCTTTATAGAATAAAAGAAGTCGAACTACATTTTAAAGGCTTATTAACGATAGTAAAATATTTATATACAAACTATAAGCTACTATAAATTATCCATCCACCACCATTATTTTAGTATCGATTAATTTATAATAATAATAATATTTCGGACATCTGACACAAGGCCATCTAGTTTCAAAGCCAGATTGACTGATAGAATACTTAAATACGTGTTTTTGTACATAAAGAAAACACCCAAACTCTGAAACAAATATTTTTGCAGATCAAACAAACATTTAGTCATTTGGAATCGAACCCGAGATCTCAGCATAGCAGTCGCATACACTACCACTGCGCCACCGAAGCAGTTTTTAATGTTATTGAATTAATTATGTTATTGGTCCGTGTGGTGACGGATTAAGAATACAGAGTGTCACCACTCCTATTCATCCCATGGGTGGTGGTAACTACGCAGAACAACAGCACTGCAGAGAGAAGGAAAACTTGACACAAACCCTATACCAACCCGTCTGGCCAGCGTGGTATAGTAGGCCAAAACCTCATTTCTAAGGAGAGGCTTATGTCCAGCAGTGGACTATTAAAGGCTGTTGATGTGATGTGATGTAAAATTAATTATTTCAAACCAACTAAATTTACAAAAATTTAAACGTTACTGCATAGAAGGCACAAAATATTTATATCATAGCTCAACATTATCATTTTTTATAACTGATGTTATAAAAACGATTTTCAGTTTAACTACTGAACCATCATGAAATTTTGCATATACGTTACTATCACCTAAAAACAGTTTTCCGGGGAATATAAAAAAGCCAAAGATTGCCGGTGTCTAGAGATCGATCTGGTTCATAATAATGTAATCAAGTATTAACGGCTGAATGGCACAAGTAGGCAGGCACTCGGTCTCCCCCACGGTATTAATGTATGTACGAGAGCTATGCTAATTTCATTAGACAGGCTCATAGCGCATACAACCGGATCGTTTAAGAGCATCGGGTATTGGTTTAAATTGATTTGCAGTGAAATTTTGAGTAGCGAGAACTAATGAACTTATGTACATTATGGCCAGTGAATCAGCTGCCAAGAGCATTATAAATAGGATTCTGATAAATTTATAAGATACACATACATATAATAACGTTTTCCCCGCCTTATAAAAGTGCCTACTTTTATAACATTTCTTAGATTTTAACCAGTGGTCTCTAGTATTTTTAATAATTTATTATTTTATGCGATGAGTTGTTCCCCTACCATAAATTATCTACTGATTATGTAGCGCAGGCAATTTTAAGTAGAGAATTACTTCACTTCTCTCCAGAAATGTTCGCGCATGGATTTTTTGTTCAAAACAATGTTATTTTTTCCTTTGTATCCCAGGCATTTAACTCAGACAAGTCCATAACTTATAAATTGGGAAATGTAGTTTATCTAAGTAGACCAATATTTGCAGTTTTGTGACGAGGGTCTCGTTCCAGAGCATTCAATTTCGTATTATGTTTGGCCAGGGCAGACACGCGGTCAGGTAAACATTCCGTAGATGAAATTTCTGACATTTATGTTATTACTCTATCCTCTGTACAAATGTTTAGTTAGTGAAAATAATTATTTTACCAACTCTAAAAGATAATAGTTTGAACTGGTACGGAATAACACATCTGAGTTATAATTAAAAGGCTGAAATACATGTGAAAACTGTCTGGTTTTTTTTTGGTTTTATTTAACCTGTTTATTAGTGAAAGTTTTTAGTCTATCTAACATCATGGTGCGACTTAAAGGTTTATCAATACTGCTAATCTGTGTGTCTACTTTCCAAATTCAAAATATACAATAGAACTTAGTGGTTCTCAAATTCTCAAAACTATGTACAATTAAAAGTATAATTATATAAAATAAATATATTTATAATCATTTGCTTATTATTTTACGTAACGGAACACGAATTCAACAAAAACTTAACGAATAACTTTAAATTGTTTGTGATTGGGATGAAAAAATTAAATACTTGTATGAAAATTTTATATTATTAGTCTGATCATATTATATAGAAACAACAAAACCTTGAGTGCACTCTGAACGTCAGCAAACGAAAGAGGAAGAACTTTTTTTACTTAAAGGTTTATATTACCCAACACTAGTTAAACTTACACGAAAGAAATACTGTAATTCTAAATTCCTGATTGTTTAAATCATTTGAAGATGTTGAAATTATTTAATATTGATCTACTGCCGTTGTTGATATTACTAGATGAGTGGTCGTATAAGTAGAATACGCAATGAAACTCCAGTGGAGCAATGACGTAACGTGAAAGATAAATAGAACGGAACTAAGGATACTATAACTTGACATTTGCCTCAAATCATTCATATTTCATCTGATAAACCACTCGACTCAAATGTTATATCAGATGAAATATACATGTTACCGAAGCTGTCTGCATTATTTCCGTAACGGAAGTTTACCAAGAATCAAACCATATATGCATGTAATTTTGTAACGACTTGGATTTATTTAATGTTTGTTCGTTTCCTATATTCTTAATTCAAATATTCAGACAGTTTTTTTACAAGTTTTTACCCACATTCAACTTAAAGTTAATGGTTTTAGGATCACTAAAATTCATTTTATTATAATTGTTGTGCGATTTAAGTTGTTATATTTCAAAGAGTTTAAAAATCATTCCATTCAGTTTCCGATCACTAGGTAATGCTATGTAATAATAGTAAAACTCGTGACTCATGAAGTAGTGTCACTTGACTAAAGAAACCACCATAAGTAAATTATATTAGCAATTCCAAAGTATATTTAATTTATTAATAATTTATACATTATTTATTTTTCAGAAAATACCTACATATTATATAATATTAATTTGATTTTTAAATCAGTAAAATCCTATTGTTAAATAAATCACCAGTATAACTAAATAATGTTATTACGTTGATTTAATAAAGTATGCATTTACAAAACTGCGTCACCTATGAAACTATGCACCAGTAAATATGTCCACATAATCGTCATCTCTATTGTATTTCGTATCTGTTATTATGTTATGTATTTTCCATAACATTTACCTAGTATGTAGAATATGAACGTCTGATCTAAAAGGAAGTATGCAAACATTTTAAGGGAGCATTACGTGAAATATATTTCCAAAATGTATTTCCGATCCCCAATCGTCACGATAAAGCTTATACAAACATCAATATTTTTCGTAAAAGTGGCAATAAAGTGTCGTCGTAACTTTAGCTCTTCATTTTCAATATCCTTATCTGCTGTATTACAGAGAGGAAGAAGAGATAAAGTTTTATTCGCCTAAAGATCATTCTGCTTTCAACATTTTTCCAGAGGTCAGACAATAACTTGCTGGCTTCAACGCAAAAGTGAATCTATACTAATATTATAAAGCTGAAGAGTTTGTTTGTTTGTTTGTTTGTTTGAACGCGCTAATCTCAGGAACTACTGGTCCGATTTGAAAAATTCTTTCAGTCTCAGATAGCCCATTTATCGAGGAAGGCTATAGGCTATATATCATCACGCTAAAACCAATAGGAGCGGAGCACCAATGAAGAATGTTTCAAAAACGGAGAAAATTTATTACTATTGAGAGACGCAGACGAAGTTGCGCGGGTCAGCTAGTACTAAATACATTCCTGTAAAGATTAGTCCAAAAATAAAACAATCGTTGGGAGAAAATTCGCGTCATTTTTTCAATAATAAATAAAATGTATATAATGTGACTTTTCGATCCTGAAGCTCTTCTAAAGTATTTATGGTTTGAAATTAAATCTTACAAGGAAAAAAACTTGAATCAATGACCGTTTCCATTTTAAGTTGTTCCCATTATATAAAAGAAACCATTATTAGTTGAATGCGGCAGAATTGGTTGAAACATCGTTATTGCAGTTTAGTAATCTTATTATTATGTGAATGTAGTCGTAGTTTGTTTAGTCACTGTATACTTCAGTGCTAGCTGTGTCTTAATTTATCCCTGGTATCCCTGTCAAAAACATGATGCTACAAACATTTAAAAAACAAATACTCTAACGTCAGTGTCACAATATTTTCTCATTTAATTATCAATAACCACAATTTCTGTTACAATATACGTTAATATTTCAGATAATACTCAATGCAGGCTTAATAATAATGAAACTGATTTTCATACTCTGAAATGGGAATTCTCCTTTAGTACCTCATCTTTACATTATTACATGCATCTAACTTGTTACTAATGTGTTACGTAAACGGGCCCTTGTCTCTGTATTATCACTCTATGTTATAAAATACCGATTCAAGTAGACTGTAGACAATGAAACTAACAAATATTAAATAGACACGTCATACTTAGGATTTGACATAAATATAATATAATATTCATTCTAATTGTTGGCGCTTACCATATTTGTATGCGAACGTCAGTTCGATAAAGGTTATATTTTTACTATTATAATTTTCTGTTTAGAAAATTCCTAAAGTAGTTTATGCCACTACCAAGAATAATTGTTCGCCTAAATCTCACCTACAGGTCACCTCTAAATCTCTCCCTAAATCTTTAGCTCTATACATCCAAGCATTTCTTGTCGAAATCTTATAAGTTACCTATATAATATAAAATACACACACACAACTGGTTATTATATGGCTTAAGGGTGATTGATGTCCAACTGTTGAGATTATAACCGAGCTATCCATATGGCATTCGGACCCCTTAAACATCAGTCATTTACCGTACCGAACTATCAATCAAATCAAGTGGAACAAAACCCTTATCCGTCTTCTGATTATATCTGTTTATTCTCTTTTATATATAACAAAATTGTATGTGTTTCTCGTGTGGAAAGCTTCATAGGAAGGGAGTGTCTCACCCACTCAGGCTCACTAGAAGGCTATTGAGAGGGAAGGGGAAGGCTAAACTTGAACTAACCACTTATATTATTATATATTAAAGAGTTTTTCTAGCAAAAAAGCTAGACAATGTTTTTTTTTTGGCATCTTAACACTACTGTGCTATTATCTTATAAATACAATTCTCGTGTCACAATGTTAGTTACCATACTCCTCCGAAACCGACTTTTAAGAAATTTTGTGTGCACATTGGGTAGATCTGAGAGTCGGCCAACATCTATTTTTCATAGCCCTAAAAGACAAGGGTGACCCACCCCTAAATTTTATTTTTTTGACAATTTTTTTATTTTATTAATATGGCAAAACAAACGTTTGCTGGGTCAGCTAGTATATTTATATTAAACTAGGTTTAGATGCACTTGTACCAATGTGTGTGCCAGGCCCATATCTGCATCTCTAATGACCAGATTATATGTTCAGGGACACGGTATAAAGGTACATTATTAAAATTTAAGACTCCGGTAAAGTTTGAACACCCAAGTAACTAACCCACTAATTTACCGGCCATAAAACTCTAACAAAACTGGGCCTTCTTCACGGTAGGCAGTACACAAAGCTCATCTATTTTGAATGCGGTTACAAAACAAAGGTCTTTGTTTACTTTTCGAACTTAAACATCAATGAATGTTGTACTCATATACTTGTTAGAACATGAAGATGCTAATTTTTAAAGAGACACGTTAGCAGTGCGATGGAAGTAAAATATTTATAAAATTTATCTGAAAATATTCTACTTATTACATATATCACGGGCTTGTTGGTTTAGTGGTTAGTGATTATGTCGGCTGACCCTGAGATCGTGTGTTTGATTCCCAACGAGGACAAAGGCTATTATAAGCAATACATAAGCATTTTTAAGAGGCTTTACCATAGTTTCACATCAGATAGCCGTGACGTGTCATAAGTTTTTAATATTATCTTACTAGTATAATAAACGCGAAAATTGCGGATGAATGTTTGCTGTTTAAACGATAGAACGGTCAAACGGATCTGAGTGAATTTTAGCACAGATATGTATTATAGACTGGAATAGCATATACGTACTTTTATCCATTTATTTTACATCATCATTAATGTCAATGGAATCGCGGAAAATGATAGTTATTTTTAAACTGTGTTAAATAAAAAAATCAGGCCACATACCGTTGATATCAGTGTAATGGTTATTTACAAAAGAATTAAAATCTGCGTCAATAGATTAGCCTAGAAATGTAATATGTGATAATAATAATAAAAATCATTTTTATTGGTTGTTTACATTCATTTTGTTTTAACAGGGGGTCTCCTTTTAAGTATTAAATACTTGTGACAGGGGACTCCATCTTCTACAATGACAAGAATACAAGAGCTTAGAAAGAGAGAATAAAAAAATACATACACATTATAATTACAACAACTTTTTAATTTCATTTGGTATATGTTTAAAATTGTGTTTGCATTATTGTACAAATGAGCTGCCTGCACAGTGAACTGTCTCTTAGCAAAAATATATTTGCAACACTTAACTTTCACAACGGCGTAACTTCGTCTAGTTTAATGGAATAGTTACATTCATGTTATTAAGCCTCGTGATTCAGTAATTGTCGTGTTTTGTAATAGGCCTCTTATTATTTATATAATTAATTATATGTTTAAAAAAAAACCACTTTAACGTGCCCAAATAATGACACTTCAAAGCGGCTAATTCACAACCGCATTATTTATCCTAATTACCCAAGTTATCCCATATTTTTCATTTAATTATATGTTGAAAGGCGAGAATAAAAAATTTCGTTATACTACTTATAATTGAGTAACACAAATTGAAAAAATATTTCGACGAATACATATACATCATGAAGTGATTAAAAATAAATTGGAACGTGTACAACGTGAGAATAAAAGTCGACTTGACTCATTGATTATACGAAAGAAGGAAATCGGAAAATAACAAAAATATTCTTGAATTTCTAAGTTTGTTGTGTTAAAAGAATTCATAACCCAGCTAGGTTAGTAATAAAGTAAAGCGATCGAATTCCTCTAAAGACCTAGCTGCTCGCATACATATATGTATACAACAACTTACAGATGAAAATGTGAAACTAGATGGTACATAAGCAAATTAAAGAATATATTTAGTGTTTAAATTTAAAGGACAAAAAAGTTTTATTCAGGAAATGTATCACCTTACTCACTGTTTTTTTGTTATGATTATTTCTCGCAAGAATTGATTTAGAAATAATCGAATAAAATTTTCATAACACTTATTCAACTGAACCATTAAGTTTCACCTTCAGCCGTCTATAAAACTATAGATACGATAAAAGAATTATACTTCTACTTTCGAAACTCGTTACGATAAAAGAATAATGTTTCTTCTTTCGAAACTCGTAAATAAAAATATTTTATAATTTTTCGTTAATAAAACCGTTGTAAAAATTATAAATAGAGGATATCATAGTGAAACGACCGACACATTAGACTACCGATCGCACAAGAATAACACATACATATCATGCTTTCATTTAATATCGTTTTCATCGTGTGGAACTTTTTTCTTTTATTTAAATGAGTTTCGAAAGAAGAAATATTACTCTTCTATCGAAACCAGCTTCAAAAGAAGTAATATTATTCTTATTTTAAAACTGGTTTCGAAACTTGGTTTCGTAGGCGACCGAAGGGATCAAAACTTCAGAGCTATATATAGTCAAGTATTAATTAAAATTTAAGCGTCAAACGATCTCTTTGAAGCCTTAATCTGATCAATATGGCATTAACCTATATAAATACGAGCAATAACGAATGTTCAAAGCTCTATTAATGACGCAACAGTAGCGCCTGATCTAGTCAACAATAACTTAATTGTTTGAACTCACGATACTATTTCTTATTCGTCAAGAGCGTTGATACCGTAATTATTTTGACCCCATTGTTCAGACACAAAACGTATAACAATTGTACTATTACCATACGTCATCGTAACAATAAAAGCCTGCCTCGAACAAATTAGGTTACACACAATATGGCAGAAGTAGCACATTTTAAGAATCTGATATTCTAGAATTATTAATACTTTTTATTCAGTTTCTCTATTACGGATTAAAATTTAAATGAAAGTGCACAATATGAACAAGAAATAAAGGGGTCTCAAGGTTCCCACCTTTAGACCAACTACCCCTTTATTTCTTGTTCATCTTTTCTACTTTCCTTTACATAGAATATAACATGAATAGGCATAGAGATAGAATACACCAGAATAATATTCTGTCTTTATTACGAGATGCGAGAAGTTTCATTGAAAATATAGACGTAATACGTGGATAGTTTTGATTTTGTTTTCGTTGATTGTTATACAAATAAGAGTAGGTATATAAAGAAAATTAAATATTATTTGTCTTTACTTTTCTTTTTTAAATACAGATAATATTTAAAAAAATAAAAAGGGGGGTTAGAATGCAGCAATCACTTTCTAAATTTAACAATCCAGCTCATTTGATATCTCCAAAATTTAAGTCAGGTAGTGTAAATGCATTACATCTGATATTTGTCTTGTTTTACAATACTTTTACTAAGATATTCGATGTTTCCGGTGGTGTAGACAGTTACTTTTTAAATTAACAAATTAGGTTAATAGGTACCACTTACCACTTGTTGTATCATGAAATTAATCGGTTTCACAAACCCAGGCAATCTGCATTGGAAACAATCAGGTCAGCCGACTCAGTAGTCGGGATCACAGAGGCACCAGGAATTAGGGCAGAGAAGTAATCACTTACACGCTCAGCAGCCTACGGTTTAACCCACCAGAGCTGAAAGGCTTTGTAAGGGAAACATACTTTTGTTACGGCTTGTTAAGCATTTTAAATTAACCAAGCTACTCCGTAAAATACAAGGAAGTGGATCGAAAATCCTTTGTTTATTTATTGCTTGCAACACTCGAGATCTTGTTCTGTGTTATTGTTTTTTTAGTGCTTCTATTCTATTGGTTCTATGTGATTAAGTATAGTTCAAGCTATTGAAAAAGAATTTACTTTCGCTTTCGTAGTTAAGTATTTTTAATCAAAACAAGACCGTCACTTTCACTAAAAACGGAAAGAATACGTAATTGTTGGCCAGACACTACTTTGTAATTGTATTATTTGACGATACCAGTAATTAAACAAGCATCTCTGTTTATTTTAATCGGATTTCAGTTCAGCCAATTGTAAATAGTTGTATAAGCCTTGAGAAAACCCACGCATAGTAGTTCGTGCCTAAAAAGAATCTCAGTTCTAATTAGCTTCTCATTTTGTAGGTATATATTTCAATCAGCTTTAATATTAACATAAATGACATTTTAACACTTTCTTCGAATTTTGCGACACGTCTGTTTTATATATATTCAGGCCGTATGTGTTTTTTTAGTTTGTACATAGCGAAGTAGATTCGTGAACAGAACGGGCTGTGCAAACGTTAACCAGTTTGTTTGACCCAGTGCCATTATTTACTTTTTGTCACTGAACATTCGCGAGGTGTAATGTCGAAAGGGATGGAGCGATCTTGGTTCGTAGGGCCCACTATTGCCTCTAAGTAAAATCCGGTGTACGCCGGATTGACCGGTTCCTGCAGGACGAGGGGAGAACAAGGTTAACGCGTTATTTAGTGCACGCACGTGCGACTTTGCGTTTGCTCCGTAAAATAAGCAGACGGTTGATTTTGTGTTACAGTTAAGTAGCCAGAATAATCAAAGATATAAGGTATACAACACAACTAAAAAATACAAAAACCTGAGTTAAGTGCTGTATGATTGAAGAGAGTTTCCCAAGTGCGATATTAATAGTTCAGTAGCCGCATGGAAGGTTAATGTTATACCCTGGGCCATTAGAAAGCATTTTGTACTATTAAAATTAGACACACACAATAAGAAGTGTATTTTTTTTAACTAATGCTTGTATAGATTAATGTCTTCTAAACATATTAATACTTAATACTAACATTTTTAATTTAAACAAAGTAGTCGCAGACAACAAGGTAAAAAATGCTATAACTATAAATCAACACATAATAACAGTAGATAGTGTTACATAACAATGGAACTTCCCACTATTTCATATAATACGACGACCCATAAAACTTTTAAATTACAGTCTCAAGATAAGGACGCACATATTGACAGCAAGAATGCATATTATAGCGAGATATAACAGCTATGTATATGGATGGAATGGTAGCAGGTTTAAATTACATTTCCTACTATTAAATTAGATATCATTGCAGGCGAGCGCTCGCAATATTAAGAGGCAATTAGCAAGCCAAAGTGGAATGTATTTGAAAAAGTTATTTGAAAAATGAAACTACATTAGCTACGTACAACACAAGCATTGGTCGTGTTCGAAGCCAGACAGATGAATGAAAAATTTAACTCCCTAAGAGAATTTTACGACTTTTTATGATTAACGGTGTAAGCCGTCGGCAGTAAAAAAAAAAGAATGTTTGCAAACCATAAATTTTCCAGTTTGGCGTTTGAGGTTTCATGAATTCGGAATAAGTTTAAATGAACGCCAAAAAAATGTTTTTAGCTTCCCTAATGATTAATTAAAGCAACAAGCATACGAATAATGAGATTAAATAGTTAATATGAAGTTTTATAATATACTCGAGATACAAACTGTGAATCTGAATGACGGAGTTCTAATATACCACATATGATTATTTATTTAGTTATTCGGTAACATTCTAATGTGTGATTCGTGCACGAGCTATCTTTCTTTCGTATTGCCATTTGCAAAAAAAACCTCTGCAACGATAACTACCTACCATTTATCGCATTTATAAAATATGCATTAATTTATATTTATACAGTAATCCTATTCGAAAACCCGTACTCTGTTGTTCATGGTCGTTAAGGAAAAATTTTTGAATGTTATCAGGTTAATGTTTTCAAAAAATATTTGCCTAAGCTATAAAGTATTGTTTTCCTTGGACATAGGTTATGGCATTCTTACAGAGCACTTGTATCGGTTGATTTTTCTTATTTGAAAAAAGACTTCATTATGTCTTTTTGAAACATAAGTAAGGTAGGTCGTCTATATGTTTGAAAAAAAAGAGTAGTAACATTGAAAATGATTTTATTAAGATTTATTAGTATGATTCGATTTCGCCACTGATACCAAAGTCGACTTACTAAAACAATATTTGTTATAAATAAAATTTTCGATCTAGGAAGATTTTAAATAAGATCCCCTAACTAAAATTAAAACTATTAACCTATATAACATATTTTACAATCTTGACGGAGCAGAACTCAAGATTACCTAATAACAGCGAAAACTATTATTTCATGTGAGATGACCCGGTAGGCACTTAAACCATCGGCAGCCATTTATGCAATCAAATATCATGTTGAACCTTGAATTAGGAATAAAAAAAATAGAAACAACGACTTAAAAATAAAGCTGATACGTGTGTGGTTTTCTTAATTAGATTAAAGAATTAGGAATTCCGACTTGAGTTTATTGAGCACCTTGATTAGTGTAATATATCCGGATCTGACCTTCGTGTTAATTATACAATTGGATTTTTTGTTTTAGCCGGCAAAATTTACCGGTAAAGACTGCCGTATTTTTTATACTTGTGGGTTATATTCGCATTAAATACGATGCTGATTGACAGGATGAACTTTAATATATACACTTTCGAAAGGAAATAGGAAATCTCTGCCAGTGTACCTTTCCTATTAAAATGATATTATTGTGTATATTTATATACTATACATAAATACACAATAATATCATTTAGTCGTGGTGCTTAGTAATAACACAAAAACTAGGTAATACGGTAATATGAAATTATTGTTTATTTCATACTGTTATAAAAAATCTTTAAAATGTACACGTGCATTCCACAACACAGAATAATACCAAGCATTATTGTCAGACATGTATCGCTTAACCACCAGCATCAATCACTCGATAAAAGCAATCGACTCGTCAAGTTGCAAACCGGAGCAGCAAGCCACCAGATTTAACTGGTAAGCTAAGTACACTAATTTGATTATGGTTTCGAATGCGGGCTTTACAGTGTCGGAATACATACGACTGTACGTTTGTAACAGCGTTCTGGCTAAGGCTTTTGTGATAGCACTGGCGACAAAGCTATAGACGATTGACTATAAACTATCTGTTAAATTGACGCAGTGACGAATTAAAAGAAAACACATACAAAATAGATCCTAGTCACTTTAAAGCTTAGCTTTTTTAGCTTTAAGAGTACAGTAGCACTGTAACTAATATAATTACGACTGCGACAACATTTTTAAATAGAGATATTACATGTCCAAGTGCACTCATCGACTATCATTCTGTCATTGGTCTGTAGAATCCACACAGCTAATCGTACAATGGGAAATACGAGCATTCAGCCAACTCAATAATGAACGTATATTGAATGCTACGATGAGAGAGATAAATTTATTAAAAAGATTCTGTGTGCTAAACATTTTTTAGTCTTTTTTTATTACTATTCCACAGTACGTAAATATAAACCACAAGAAAGTTACTGTTCAGCAACCGTTAATTAAAGTTTACGAGATATCTGCCTAAAATTTCTACGTTTAATTTATTATGTAATAGAAGGAAGAGTAGGTGCTGAAATAATTAAGTTAAAAACGTATATATTTGACTCTAATTGTAGTACAATGAGTATGTTTCGATTTGTTACATTATGAATCTTTCTTGCGATACAATCAAGTTTTCACTAATACGTGAAGAAAGTCCTTACTATCATCATCATCATCATCAGCATTTAACAGTCCACTGCTGGACATAAGCCTCTCCTTAGAAAGGAGGTTTTGGCCTACTATACCACGCTGGCCAGACGGGTTGGTATAGGGTTTGTGTCAAGTTTTCCTTCTCTCTGCAGTGCTGTTGTTCTGCGTTTTTTCCCTTAGTCGGCTCTTACGACACCCACGGGATGAATAGGGGTGGTGACACTCTGTATTCTTAATCCGTCACCACACGGACCTTACTATGCCTTTTTGAAAAAAAAAACAGAAAGGAAGAACGTGAAACTTAGAACATACGATGTTTATGTACATGTTGCAAAATGCTGAAAGAATTTTAAAGAATATGTGTTGCAAATTTTAGGAAAACGTCATATAACTATAAAAGCAAAAGAACAATAAAACATTATCGCATTATCGCAATACTCTACAACTGATAATAATGATAGTAAAAAGTTATCAGAAAACACTGATAAGAATTCTCTGAAAATATTTTAATTGTGTACACTATTCTTAAATGGCCGAATTTATTTCTGCTGTGACGACATTTATTGCTTTTTTGTTTTGATGTATTAACCCTCATATCTTCTAATAAATTGTCATATCTTCTGATACATTTTTTGTTATATTTGTTAGCATTTTATTCGTTGTCGTACCGTCGCGTCGTATTAAATTTTGTATACACGTTGCCAGGGATACAAAGAAGCAGGTAGGGTAACTTTAATAAAAAAATATGTTTCTAAGGAACGAAAAAAAGTACTTGTATGCAAGCAAAACCGCGGGCATAGTTGATATGATAATAACTTGACACATCTTACGTATGTATAAGTATGTTTATCAGGGGTCTGATTAACATAGAGTAATCAGACTCCGATTCAGAAGTCTGATGTTAATCAGGTAAATATACTTATATATTAATAAATACTTACATATTATATATAAACAATACATAGACGCTGAATAAATTATCGTACTCGTCACACAATATTTGTGGGAATCGAACCCACGACCTCTTTGGCTTACCAATTAAGATCACCATCCACGAGACCAACAGGCCCCGTTGATGATGTCTGCAGATGACACAAACTATCAAATTTTACTTTATTACATTTTATTTTAATGTTAAAAGCAAATTACGTTTCGCAGCCATAACGCACATTTTTATTAGCGCTTAAATAGTTACATAACGTCTTAACCTCCTGAGACCTAGACCTACTTTTTTCGGAAATGTTCGGTTTTTTGAGTTTTTACTGATAGATATTGAGACAAGGTTCTTTGAAAAAATATTTTAAAAAATCAACCCCCCTCCCCCCACACTTTAGATTATGTGCTCATATGAGGTCGTTGGGTTTGTGTCCTTGTATGATGATATAAATCATTTATGTTAAATTCTGTAAATTTTAAACATAATGTAAATAAAAAAATTAATAAATGCGTTTGGAATAAGTTTTAATCATTATTTTAATTAACAGTAACATAATTAAACAAGTTTAGCTTATTATCTATTTATCACATAAATCAGACCTCTTGGTATCTTACCAGCTAATGAACCAACCAGATTAATATATTGCTCTGATTGGCTTCGAGAAACAAAAAATAAATTCTAAAGTAAAAACAGAGAACTGTTTACTTGTGGAAACTTTGGTAGCAATTCCGATTCAAAGTATTGCATAAATAAATATTACATTTTGAGCACTTGGTCCTGCTTTTCTGTTTACAGCCTGGTAGGCGACATCTGTTCTGAACAGTAGATCTAATAGGCATGTGATCAGCTTTTTGAGACCTCCTAATGTCTGATGGTAACGGAACAATAGACACCTTTCTTCTTTTATGTTTAGGTTCCAGTATTCCTTCTGATTCTGTGCTATCACTTGACACGTCATTGGCTTCGACAAAATAGTGACCTAAACTCATTTTGAACTCCTGCAGTTGCATTATTCTTTTGCGAGCTATACCTTTCACCATACACTCTTTACGATACACAAACCATGAGTTAGTGACTGCAATATCAAGCATGTGGAGTATAAATCTTATGGTCCACTTCTTCGTTCTAGCACGAGATGGGCAGTCAGACAACATTCGATCTGCTAAATCAACTCCACCCATGCACAAATTGTATTCTTTTATAACTTCTGGGCGTGTCACAGTCACATATGTTTTGAGTAATTTTGACCAACGTCTACAAGTGTCAGTTTTTTCGGCTGCATAGCAAGAAGAGAGCAAATATACTGGTTTATTGTCTTGCCATTTAGTAATCGCTAAGTTTCCATCTTCTCGAACTGTGGTAAAAGTTGTTCCGCGACCTTTAGCCATTAATTCTTTATCCGAAATCAAAGAAATATGTTTGGGTATCCTATTAGCCATTATGGTACCAACAATATAAAATCCATTTTCTAACATTGAGTCCGCTACATTGATTGTGGTGAAATATCTGTCACAATGTATTATATGCCCAGGTACCAAAGATCGAGTCAGGAAAATTATCGAACATTCACCAAGACTATAGCGCTCTGTGAGTTCAGTTGGAAAAGTAGTATCACCCTGGTAAACTATCATATCACACACAACTCCATTGGGATTGGCCAGTACAAGAACTTTCAACCCCAATGGATTTGGTTTGTTTGGAACGTAAACTCTAATACCACACTGACCAGAGAATGGTATCATCATTTCATCAATACTCATATCGACAGTGCGTTCTTGTTTGTGACATCCTTCCAGTATACGATTAATTAGAGGACGAACCTTCCAGATTTTGTCCTGTTTCTTATCTTCAGGGCTCAAATCATCATCGTATAGAACTTTTAGAGACGATCGAATTTTAAAAAATCGATCCCTGGTCATTGAGTCAGCAATGATGGGAATACGCCATTTTTGGCTCCAATACATACGTATTTTTGGAAAACGTAAGCATGACATTATAAAATTCAGACCAAAAAAAGTTTTGAGCTCCTTCAATGTAAGTCCTAAAGAATATCCGGTTCTAGATAAAACTGTCCTGTTAGTCGCTATAACCATTTTATCCAGTAAATTATCATCTATATATTCCTCTAGGAAGTCGATAGGTTTCCATTCCGATCTATTACAAATCAGATAGGCTGGTTGCTGTAACCCCCTAATTTCGGGCCTGAACGATGAGTGGCCCCATTTCTGTTGAATGGATTGAATACCTCTTCGTTGGCGCTGCTGAACACCACGACTGCGGCCACGACCACGTCCACGGCCACGACCACGTCCACGTCCACGCTGACGCACAATCCGTGCGTGACTAGGCCCACGACTGTGACTCATAGACGTGGCTACTGACAGTGAGCTGTTTTTTGGTCCCCTGCCTCTTCCTCTTCCTAGTGTTCTTCCTCTTCCTCTTCCTAGTGTTCTTCCTCTACCTCTTGATTTAACTCTTCCTTGCCCAGAGACTGTTGCTATTGGTGGAATCCGAGGAGTTACTGAGCTCATAACGTCTTCTTCACACGAAGATGAATTTTCAGCCTGTATTGGAGCAATATCGCTTGCATTTTCTCCGTCATCCGGACTGGATTCCCCACCAAAATGTGTCGGTATATATAAATTCTCATGTTCTTCGTCCGATAAAGCCTCACCGTCAGATTCATTCAACCAACGTAAAATATCTTCTTCCCCCAATACTAGAAAAGAAAAACAAACAGAACTGGTGTCATCACACAAGGACATAACTAATGTGATTGAAAATGGAATTGAGAACTAACGTGATCGTGTGATGACATATAAAAAAAAGGTTATGGCAAAAAGGTGGTATTGACGTTATCGTTGAAATAACGATATATATATGCGAATACATATTACCTCTACCTGTTTTACACAACAATGCATAAAAATAAAGTAAATAATGTAATGATGTCAATAGATAAAATTATTGAAACTCACAGTGCGACATGATGGCTCCTCTTGTCTACGTCGTCACTGTCGCCATGACAGATAGGCGTGCGAAAACCGCTTCAAGTATTTGTTTTTCATAAGGCAACATCCTTACCTTTGTCTCAGAATGAACTAATTTTAAATTTGTGTTTATGGATTTGTTTAGGATTTTTATAAAGTTTACGTCATCGTTTGAGGACTCAGGGTCTCAGGAGGTTAAGTCACGAACATTCTAAATTTTAAAATTAAAATTACAGTATATTTTATATTGTCTTGTAAAGAAAAAAATGTGAATCCCACTCACATTTTTTTCTTTACACAATCTCAGGAAGACTCGCTAACTAAGAGAACTAGTGGTAAAATTTGGGAGTCACTCAGTAAAGGCAGTCAATGAGAGAAATGTTTGTAACATGCAGATACCTTGTAACTTCTTGTCTGTTGCAGATGACAATTAAAATATATATATATATATATATATATATATTGTTAAATAATTAATTTTGTTGTTAGCTTTGTCAGGATTCTACACAGGACTTTAAACTCTTATAAAAATCTCCCATTATGCCCAATCTATATTAGGTGCTCTCAACCACTGGTAGGCAAAACACAGAAGCTCTCGCGTTCTATTTTTTATAAAAAAAAAACTACGTTTCTAAAACAAACAAAACAGTTGCCAAAGATGTGTGATTATGACACCTTCATCACACATCTTTTACGACATTATTTATCAACAGTACGGGGGTCGCCGCCTTCTTCAGGATATAGTTAAAACCCCAGTCTGGATGCTCCAATTCGACCAGAAGTATTTTTTACTACTTCTATCAAAACTTTCTCTGCAAAATTTAGTTTTTGGTTATTTAAGCGATGTCAGGTAGGACCGTGTCTTTTATATCATTTTTAAAACACAGTTATTATATAAGTTAATTTAATATAAGAGTTTATTAATAAATCACTCATCTCATGACAATAACACCAATCGGGATACTTTCATAAGAATCAAGGCACAAAGTGGTAAAATTTTCTATTACAAAGATAAGCATGATTGATTACTTTGTTACCGTTACGTCAGTCCACAAACCTGTAAAAGTAAGCCCTGGGACTAAAATTTTACATAATCTTTACCAGAGCTAACAATATATTTTAGAAAAAGTAAAGAAATCATCATAACCTCTTTTAGAAAGGAGGTTTTGGCCTACTATACCACGCTGTCGTCTGGGTTCGTATAGGGTTTGTTTCAAGTGTTCCTTCTCTTTGCAGTGCTGTAGTCCTCCATAGTTTGCTCCTTTAGTTGATGAGATGCCCAGGGAAAAGTACATCAAGTAGCAAAACAATTTAAAGAGGATACATTAACGATTTGTTTTTTAAATACCTATGCATTCGCTGTATTTTTAAATTAGCTGCTTGTATATAAAATATTTAGACAGGTATGCAGCTGATAAAAATATTTAAGAAATTGATTACAACATTTATGAGAAGAGCAAAATATACAGTTAAGAATTCCACTGAATTAAATATGCTACATAAGCGACTGATATCTCTCGGAAATGAAAAGAGGAAGTAGAAGACAGAATAACATAAACATTTTCAAAGATTCATTGCTGTTTATACAATATTGGAGTAGGTACAAAAAAAAAAGGTACAAAATTCCTGGGAATAATTTCACTAATATTTTCACTACAAAATTATTTACCCATACAATAAATAGTTATGAATTAACACACACACACACAGACAATAACAAAAAAAAACGAATTTCGAAAAGGTAAGGTTTAAGAGAATAGATGACAATACGAATAGTAACTAGATGACTCTGAATTTACTTGAAGACTTTCATATAAAAGTAAGAAAACTACCCTGATCAACTAATTTCGCAAAATCTCTCAACGTCTCTTACATCTTACAGTTTTTTTTTTTTGACGGGTTGGAAAATCCCTTCGGATCTCCTGCTCCTCGGGGCTAAGAGCTAGGAGTATGTGGTGCTCTTACATATACTTAGTTTCTACCTGCCAAATAACCCAAGATATTCATGTCACTCCGTGAAAACTCTTAGAACTGCTCAGTCCGGCCCTGTCGTAAAATCAATTCTTAACTAACTATACTAACACCTCTATAAATAATTCCAGTCAAATTGCCTTGTTAACAACTCATTGGATTCCAATTGGAAACCATGAACTAAGTCATACAAAGATAGTGATATAGGTCTGTTATACTGTTGATAATGTAGATCACCAGGAATGCCAGTTTGTAACAAGTAAATTATGTTCAGGTTATTAATAAATATATAGATATATATATATACTAGCTGAGACCTGCGCTGTTACCCGCGTTTGTCGTTATAACCGCGGGCAACGCCGCGGGGCGAAGCTAATCTAAAAAAAGTAGCCTAAGTTACTCCTTTTGTCATCAGCTATCTGCCAGTGAAAGTCCCGTCGAAATCGGTCCAGCCGTTCCAGAGATTACCCGGAACAAACAGACAGACAGACAAAAATTGTAAAAAATGATATTTTGGCATATGTACCGTGTAAACATACATATGCATTTAGTAAAAAGTGGTTATTTTAATATTACAAACACTCCAATTTTATTTTTTTGTATAAATATATAGTTATATTGCCAAACAAGTATGTGGCAAAATTTAGTGAGAAGCAGATATTACATGCAGAAAAGAACACACATGAACGCACATGAATTTTTACAGACAAGTGCCTGTATAAGTTCCCATGCAAGTTTTACAACTTTAACAGACTAAAGTAAATCTCAGCCCTTACAGAAAATGCATAAAATACAGTATCCATTCAGTACCACATGCTAAATAGATAAATATCTGTAAAGGTCGCAGCACCATCTAATATGTGCCTAATCACTGTCTGATAAAGCAAATGCTTCTTAAGGTGACATAACAGAAACTAATTGGTAGCTTTGATAAGAATACTATGTCTATCTACAATAGTTCCTAATAGTACCTACAATCCCTACATATTGAAACACTACATGTGTGTGAGTAACAATGTTGGCAAAAATTAAACTGTAGTTAAAGATTAACACTTGATCATTTATGGATCATGACTACCACAAATAAACAATTTCTGATTAATTTAGAAGGATATAAATAGGAGGATATTTTTCATTTTGATATCTACATGTACATATACGTTTGTCATCATGTTTAACAGACACAGTACCATCTAAATGTTAATATTTTCGTGTTCACAATTTGGATTGTAATTGTGGTTTATATCATTTATTAGTTAACTGCTGAACATAGGCCCCTCCTTAGCAAGGAGCTTTTGGCCTTTTTTAACCAAGTGATGCTTTGATTGAAAAGCAACATTGGTGGGCAGGGCCTAATAGGGAGTACTTCTTAGGAATAATAAGCAATGACAACACCACCTAATTTTAACTGTAATATACTTATATCTTGCGATTTTCTGGATCATATGTTGTTTATGGTGGTCAAGCATATGTGTCATAAATACTAATAGTGAGTAGCTTAGCTACTTAGAGGAGCAACGCTGACGCGCGGTATTTAGGAGAGCGGCGTCCTATTCCTGCCCCCGATGTCTACAGTAGTACCGTGCTAACCAGTACGCCCGTTCAGGAGTGTCACGTACATTAAGTTATACTTTATTGTCGTTTGGTGCAACACAAGATTAGGGTCCGTCGGCACAGCGATGTTTCATCGCGCGTGAGATGGCGGAGCTGGACGGGAAGAGGTTTAGAACTCTCCCGGCCCGCCAGGCCCGGCAACGGGCCAGGTACCACAGACTCAGGCGCCGGAGGTCGCAGAACGACCTCCGTCCTCCATAAGCGCAGGCCTGGGGGTGGTAGGTGAGGCCATCTGTCACCCTAGCAGAAACAGGCCGGGGTGGTGTCGCGCGCGCCCTTGCGGGATCACTAAGGGGACATAGGGGTTCCCACTCAGGAGGGGGTTATTTACACGCCGTAGATGGCCCAAGGTACGTCGGGGTATCAGGAACTTTCTTCCTAGGGTACACCTGGTTCCCCGGAAACTGGTACCCGAGTTTTGAAGAATACGAAACGCTATCGAGTGCTCTCTAATTCGAATTCGATATTTCCGCACAGAAAATAAAACCCACTGGTGATATAGGTTTCTACTGCAACACAATACATCAAAGCGCACAGTGTCATTTTACATTCATCTATGCATAATACAACATGAGAATCAAGACCTAGGCTATTTGAATAATGCACTTGGGCACGTACTGACTGGATGTGATGACTTACTATTTATTATTAAATTTCTTTTCTATAGCTCAGCTAAAGGAATGAATTGCTTACCTAATATGAAGCACAATACATACACACACACAATGGCTAATTTAAGATTCCCTGTTTGTGGTCTGATAACCCTACTAAATTGCACAAGCAGGGATAGACTTCAAACTTAAGGGCTTGAACTTTTTAACAACACAACTATCTGGCTTACACTCCTATATCCTCCTTGCTATCAAACTCAAACTCTAAACTCAAACATAAAATTGTTTGAAATCAACTTTTATGTAGACTCTAGTCATAGATCAACACACAATAGCAACAATCTCTGTTTTGTCAAACAATTAGCAAAAACAGATTTAATAAAAATTATACATATCTGTGAAAATCTTATTGCTGTTTTTAAAATGAAATATTGTAATTTTTAACCGACTTCAAAAAAAGGAGGAGGTTATATTATGAAAAGTACTGGTCTCTAAATAAAAAAAAATTGTCTTGAGATGGTTTATGCATAATATTCTCATTAATGCCATATATCCCATAGGATGTAATGTTTAACGATGTATAGCTCGACTGGCCTGTTGGTCTAGAGGTTAATGACCCTGACTGCTACACCAGAGGCGGTGGGTTCGATTCCCACCCAAGACAAATAATTGTGTGATGAGCACGATCATTACTTCTGTCTGGGTGTACTTTATCTATAATATGTATCGAATGTATTTAGAAATATACATATAAGTATGTTTATCAGCAGTCTGGTTACCATAGTACAGGCTCCGTCTTGTTTGGGATCAGAGCACTGTGTGTGAGATGTGTGAAAATATTAATATATTATAGCCACCCTGCTTATCAAAAAATAGGAATAAACCTGTTTAGTAATTAGGGCAAATATGGCTTTGCCATAAGTTGATAAGAGACTTACAATTATTGTAATCAGTTGTTTACGTCCAAATGTGTCCATGCTTCACTTTAGTTTCTAGCGACAATAAATGGAGCATGAGAAATTGCTCTGTTTTTACACCATAACTACTTACTTAATTGATTAACATGACATTATACACTTTGTCTGAAGCACTAAAAAGGATATGTAGTGTACCTTTGGTCAAGCTAAATAGTACCACGAAGGAGTACCACAATAGGAGCCAAGCCATAGACAAACTGCTATATTGGCTATAAAATAGAAAGAAAATATAAAGGATGGAAGGATATAAAGGAGGAAGGATTTTATCAAAAGAAAATGTGTAGTCTACATTATGAAATATCCAGAAACCTATACAAGTATATTACTTGTTGATTTAGACATGATATACCTATTTTATCCTACTTTCTTTATCTTTTGATTTGATGACTTATAGCTAAAAATGAGGAACCTGATTCCATGCCTTATTTAGGTATATAGAGACAGGTGTTTTAATACTTAGGTTATAGGCACGATAATAGGGAAAACATAATTCTGTTAATTTATCATGTGTTATCAGTGTTTATCTTTTTTCCTATAACAGGTTTCATGATGAAATGATAGTGCAAATGATATTAATATGTGATAACTATATCAGATTTACAGAACTCAGCTCTTTAAGACTTCAAAAACAGAAAAGAGAAGGTTCTCAATTCAACTGTATTTTTTTATGTAATTCTATTGTAAGGAAAACAGTGGTTGCTTTTTGGTTGACTCTATCAGGCTAGTAAAATGTACTAAGATATTCCAGATATTTCTACTATCATAAAAAATGTTTGTAAAATATTAAATAACAATGACTCATATATGAATTTCAGACGTACCTAAGTAGTGTTGAGTCTAATTATTGGAAAACTTGGACAATATATTTGATAAAGAGTGTCGTTAAACGGCAGTCATAAATTAAAGTTTTTAAACATGCATTTGTTAGCCCCACACTTAAAAATAAACTAAATCACTGTCTATTGAATCAATGCGGTTCACTATAAGCATATTCTTCATAAAGGTTTAACTAAAATATATCCTATTTACTGATTTAAATTAATCCATAGTCTGTTCTTTGCTGGAAGTTTTAACATTTCAAAATTTAACAATTTAAGACTAGGAAAGTCGTTAAAAATAAAATACTATAAAAAATAAACCAATGTTTCAACCAAACAACAATAATATAACTATAAAGGTTTATCACCAGGGAAATAATGATTCAAAAGTATTAACCACCCTATATTTTATATCTGATAACGAATAGAACCTTAGTCATTTCAGCATATGTTTTATTTAGGTGAAGTTGAAAAACACAGTTACACGGCGTGTAAATTTTTACAGTTAGTTGTTTATCTTCAAAATCATTTCACATAACACATTATTAGACACTGAATAAAAGAACGTATAGTATTATTGCATAATTTTAATCTGTGATAAACTGCAGGTACTTAATTCGGTACAAACGAACTTCGCATGGAGACGACCATTGATATAATACTTACATAGATGAGTAATTACCGCCTAAAATCGTTGCTACTACACATATGTCCACAGGCATATGCGTAGCAAACGTCAATTCATTATTCAATGTGGCGTCAACCGAGTTGAACATAGCGACACATGACAGTAACAATCGCCAAAATAGCTAAATGCGTAGTGAAAGAATGCGATTCAAGGTCACAAAACATTAATAAATCATGCGGAATTACTTTTCACGTGTAAGTTTATGGTTTTTGTATTGATAATATCGTAAATAAGGCTATAATTGAAATAAAACACTGATAATTGTAATTTAGAATCAGTGTTACCATTAAAAAATCATTTTGGTTTTCCCACATTAGTGGGAGAATTTATAATTTATGAAATAATATGCTTTATACTGTTTTAAAACATTTTGCCAATAATAATAAAATATAGGAAGAACGGTAGTGGTTAGGGCTGGACCGATCCCTTTTTTTAGGGACCCGTTGAACGTTTTAGGGACCCCTTGAACGCACTGCGAGCTTGGCACTTCTGCCAAGCTCGCAGTGCTGGAGACTTTTGTACAAAAAAATTAATTCATTGTTTTTCTTAATTTATCATCAATTTTAAATAATAATTGTACAAAATAATAATAATAATAATAAATGTTTATCATAAAAATAAAAATATAAAATAAAAAAGTAAATAAACATAAATAATTTTTTTTATAAAATATTTTTTTTTTTTTTTTATTTGTTTTTTAAATTATAATATAATTTGCAATACACCCTGGGGATTATTTATTATCAGTACAAGTTGATCATTCACTTTTATTATTAAATGCTATTATTTTTACATACGTAAAAATAAGATTGTATCATGAAAGTAAAATATCCACACAAACTTATAAAAAAGAGTCTAAAAGACAATTGTATACAAATTGATGCTTCACAGCGCAGTTTGATTTTACACTGAATATAAACCCTTTTAACAAAATATTTCCAGTTATTTTATTATTTATACCTATTCTATTCAATTCGAAATATATTATTTAGAATATTTAAATTAATTTATTTTATTACAAAATTGTTTAAAAAAAAAATTGTTTCTTAGTTGTTATGGGTAAAATTTCATACGGTAGTCAACACTGGCCCACCATCGTAAAGTTATATCTTTGTCTTTGTCTAATCCGAGCGATGGTATTGTTCTTGTCTCGCGTGTAAATGAGACATAAATATGTTTACTTTCAAATGTTTAGTGGTATCAAAGCTACGTCGTCAAAGTTCAAAAGTGGTTACACTTTTTTCGACGTGTGATAATGAGGTTTGCTTCTCTAGTGTTGTTTTAACTCAATGGAGACGACTCAATTTAAACTATGACGTCAGACGGTTTACCAATAATTACTACATTACAATTTGAAATATTCAAAATTTAAAACTTACCCATCACCAACAACTACACATTTAATCGCCTGCATTGTTAAGTTCTACTTGTCCGTTGTCACTAATAAAGCACAATTACCAAGGGTGGCTTCAAAAACTTGACTTTGCTACACTGCACTGGTATGGTAACCACGTCTAGATGCAATCAATACACTTAAGCATCACAATCAACACTTGTACGAGTGAACAGCACAGTTGTTAGATAAAAATATTAATTTCATATCTCTCCGCTAGCGATAAGAATAGTTTTGTTCACAAATTCCTCGTCTCGTTCACTTTGAAAACGTTTTGCCGATTACGTACAATCGGTAAAATTGGTTCAGCATTATTAACGTTGTTGCCACACACAGTACACTCAATTCCTATTTTCCTCAAGCAAATTAGGGATTTTTTGAAATACCTGTTTTGAGTAAAATAAATTCTATTAAAAGAATTACTTATAAGAAAGCCCAAAAATCATATTTACGGCAAATAGTTGGTATATGGTTATCATTCAAACTTAAATAATGTGAAAAAACACCCTAAAAATAATCCCATATTAAAAACTTGTTTTTTTACGCTACCCACACCGTTGTACCATAAACAAAACCTGTTTAGTAGATGCTTGAATCGATTAATAAATTCATTTAAGTTTAGATTTATTAGTAACATATTTCAACTGACTGTATTTAAAGAAATAAATATGGTTATTTTAATTAAGTTAATAATTTATAAGAAATATCAGAAAAAAACAAAATTTATTTCAAACATTTCTGAAATTGATTCTACGGTCACCTCTAAAATAGCACGTTTTTGCGCGCTTGATTTTTCTATAATCTATGTTATTATGGCGACTTCGATAGATCGCGTTGCGCGGTATTGCGTGATACGTTTGTTGACTTTCATTGTAATATGGCAAAAGGTGATAAAGAATTAGAAAAACCCATAGTGAATAATGAACTTCCAAACCCGGAGTGTCGGAGTACAGACCATGAAGACTCGGAATCCGTCCCGGAACAACCACTTGATATAGGAGAGCATTATTTGGTTCGGCGGTCGGATGAGTCATGGCACCCGGCTGAGATAATACAAACGCGGTACAATGCCGCTGAGGGCTGCTACGAGTATTACGTACATTATGTCGGCTATGATAGAAGACTCGACGAGTGGGTATCCCGCCACAGGGTTATGTCAGATCGATTTGACTTGTGCGAACAGTCTAATAACAACATAAACTGCGATCACTTGCTTACCGACAAATCTGGCCGAAAAATAACAAGAAACCAAAAACGTAAACATGACGAAATTAATCACGTACAAAAGTCTTATGCGGAGATGGATCCTACAACTGCGGCACTGGAAAAGGAACACGAAGCAATTACAAAAGTTAAATACATCGATCGCATTCAATTTGGCAAATATGAAATAGACACATGGTACTTCAGCCCCTACCCAGATGAATATGGTAAACAATCGAAGCTTTGGATATGCGAGTACTGTTTGAAGTATATGAGAATGGAAAAAACTTACAGATATCATTTAAGCGAGTGCACGGCGCGACAACCTCAAGGTAGCGAAATTTACAGGAAAGGTACCATAGCAATATTTGAGGCAGATGGCAAAGAACACAAAATTTATTGTCAAAATCTATGTTTACTTGCTAAATTGTTCTTAGATCACAAAACATTATATTTTGATATAGAACAATTCCTGTTTTACATATTATGCGAAGTGGACAAACATGGTGCACATCTAGTTGGCTACTTCTCTAAAGAGAAAGATTCTCCAGAAGGGAATAATGTTGCATGTATACTCACACTACCTCCATTTCAGAGACAGGGCTATGGTAAGCTACTGATAGCCTTTAGTTATGAACTGTCAAGGCTTGAACATGTTGTTGGCAGTCCTGAGAAACCATTATCAGACCTCGGAAAACTCAGCTATAGATCATACTGGTCATATGTATTATTAGAAGTGTTGAGTGTTAGTAGAGGGACATTAAGCATCAAGGATCTGAGTTCAATGACAGGTATATCTCAGACAGATATAATTTCAACTCTACAGTCTATGAATATGGTGAAGTATTGGAAAGGGCAACATGTCATTTGTGTTACACCTAAAATAGTAGCAGAACAATTAGCCAGTTCTCATTTTAAG
The DNA here is from genome assembly GCA_902825455.1 of Arctia plantaginis. NCBI lineage: Eukaryota > Metazoa > Arthropoda > Insecta > Lepidoptera > Erebidae > Arctia > Arctia plantaginis. The sequence goes on along the minus strand of CADEBD010000171.1, from coordinate 16,209,544 downwards.
AAACCTCGATTGTCAGTAGATCCAGCAGCTTTGAGGTGGACACCTCCCAACAAGCAAGGGAATTCGGCTAAAGCTAAAAAGTAGTACAGGCTTACAGGCACAGCTTAGAGAAAATAGTCAAGAGTTGTAACTATTGGTCTTTCTCTAAGTGCTGGCCTGTTCATTATAATATACTTCAGTATGCACTTTTGATGCATCAACAAAAGTTTTAATTTGCACTCAGAGTATTCAATAATTGTAATTTCTATCTATTAATTATTCATTCAGTGTATTTACTTCTCGGAATTCATGTACAAATGTCATAAGACATATATTTATCGTTCATTAGTAAAGTTAAAAGTTCCATCAAAAACATCTGAGGGATTTTCAAGAATTCCATTATGTTATCAAAGTATTGTATACATAAATTTACTAATAAGATAAGATTCTTAGCTTGTTGTGATATCAAAAGTGCAAGCTTGGTCAATAGAATGTATTATAGATCATTGCCAGTGGCGGCCTTATGGGGTGGCGAACAGGGCAATCGCCCAGGACCTCGCTCCTACAGGGGCCTCGCGCAACAACCCAAGCAAAATTTTAATATTTTTTTTTTTTAACTATTATTTTTTATTTAAAACTTTTGATTTTGATCCATAATTACTTATTAAGGTTATAACATAACCGTAAATTAAAATTAAGTTAGTTAACTAATTCATTCATTCAAAACATAATTGAAAAGTTCATTATGTACACTGAGAGATTTTTTTCGATAACCGTAAGTACAAAAAATGACAAGTCCGCGATTCGAAGTTTATAAGTACAAATGTGTGTAAACAGAAGTAAACTTTGGGTTATTGTAACCATAAGATGTACTTTACTCTATATTTTTCTTAATCTTAGTACAGTTTTACTTATCACAACCCAAAATTAACTACGATCTACGTACATTTTCACTTGTTAACTTCGAATCGATTGAAGATCGGTTTTTTAATCGCATAACACTCGTGAGTCGGGACATAATGTTCTGCTCTTCTATCGCTCGGGTAATCCCCGTGTTTCATTTCATTTGTTAACTTTTGTCACCTTGAAATTATTTTACTTGAAGTATGAGTTACAAAATCGTTACCGTACATATCTTTCAATTTTATTGAATATTACGTTCTTATAGTATTGAAAGTATTGAGTGAGCTGGAAAAGTGTAAATTATAGTATTTGAAGTATTGAGAAAACTGAAAAAGTGAAAAAAAACTGTGTGAAAAAACTGTGTGGTACTTAAAAAATTATTTCTGACTGTTTGTGCGGAACAAAACAAGATTTACGAAATGAGTTCGCGTGATCGTGAGGCCGGTAGAAAATTTGAGTCAGGGAGTTCAAAAAGGAAACGAGCTATCAAAAGAAAGCAGGTAGAAGAAAATCTGCGTGGATCTTTATATAAATATATAAAAAGTGATGATAAAGAAACCTCTACAAAACATTTATTGACTAAAAGTGACTCTTATCCTGATCCAGCTGAAAACATTCCTTCCACATGATCATGGGTGCCGCCGCCCGCCGCCGTCATTAAGTAAAAACAGCGAGGATGATAATGAATTAACTACGAGTACATCATTGTCTCGTAGGTCACCGATGCCACCATTAACGCTATCCAGTCAAGAACACGAATCTGAGCCCGAGTCTATGTCTACATCCATGACTGCTGGAACGGAAAATCTGAATCCTCAAAATGACCCCGGTTTGTGGCCCATAACAATTACTGATGTAGACCGAACTGAGATTGTATTAAAAGGTCCAATCCGGGTTAAAGTTGATTTATTTCCTGTAAATGATAATGGACGGCGATTCAGCGAATATCATTATAATAAGATATTAGTTAACGGTGAAAAGCTTCACAGGCGCTGGATGATTTATTCACAAACAAAGGATGCCGTTTACTGCTTTCCGTGTCGAATATTCGGGTTAGAAAATACAAAGATTGGATCAAGTGAAGGAGAGTGTGGTTGGAAACACTTGGGTGATTACCTAAAGTCTCACGAATCTAGTCGACAGCACAAAGATTGTATGTTGAAATGGATTAATTTAGAGAATGGTTTAAAAAGCTGTTCCACTATTGACTTCTTGGCCCAGTCACAATTTGAACAAGAAAGGCAACGTTGGAGAGATATTTTAGAACGATTGCTCGCAATTATAAATTTTTTAGCATCTCACAATTTGGCCTTCAGGGGTCATAGAGAGAAGTTAACAACTGACTCAGATTCGAGTGAGACAAGTGGCAACTTTATAGATTTAGTAAAGTTAATAGCCCGATTTGATCCCGTGCTGAGACTTCACCTAAAAAAAGTAAAGGATAAGACGATTAATGACCACTATATCGGAAAAAGTATTCAAAATGAGCTCATACAAATAATGGCAAGTCACGTGAAGACTCAAATTGTTGAAAAAATAGTAAATAATAAATACTACTCGATTATTCTTGATTGTACTCGCGACGTTTCTCGTGTTGAGCAACTTTCAATTATTATAAGATTTTTTAATACAAATACAGCTGAAATTGAAGAACATTTTATTGGTTTCTTAGCCGTCGAAAAAAACCACAGCTGAGAATTTGACTAATTATATAATCACAGAATTAGAACAGTTAGGTATATCATTGCAAAATTGCAGAGGCCAAGGATATGATAATGGTGCCAATATGCGTGGTGAAAAAAGTGGTGTCCAAAAACGTATTCTTGAAATTAATCCACTTGCTTATTTTTTACCTTGTGGGAGTCATAGCTGGAATCTCATCCTAGGAGATGCAGCATCGTCTTGTGTCCAAGCAAAATCTTTTTTGGTTTGCTACAAAGGTTGTACACTCTGTTTGCCGGCTCAAGTCAGAGGTGGGCTATTTTAAATGCTCATGAAAAATCATTGTTGCTAAAACCACTTTCTGAAACTAAATGGGAGTGCAGGGTAGCATCGGTGAAGGCCGTTAAATACCAACTAAGTGATATATGTGATGCTTTAAAGGATTTAGCAGAAAACACAACAGATTGTCAGTTGGTCAGTGAATGCCATTCTACAGAAAAATAACTAACTACCTACGAATTTGTAGTTTCACTTGTCATATGGTATGACATTCTTACAAAGATAAATGTTATGAGTAAAATATGGCAAAGCGAAAACATGCACTTAGATGTGGCTATACATCACCTAGACGCATTCACAAATTGGCTCGATAATTATCGAGAAAATGGTTTTCAGTCATCCCTTGTAACATCAAGAGAAATAGCCGAGAAAAACGATATTGACAGACAGTTCAAAGAAGTTAGAAGACGACGTAAAAAAAGGCATTTTGATTATGAAGGGGAAGATGAAGCTCATGAATTGAAAGCGGAAGAAATTTTCAAAATAAACTATTTTTATGTCATTATCGACAATGTGCGCGCAAGCTGTTATCCTAGGTTTGAGGCTCTTAAACATCATGAGAGCATATTTGGCTTCATGTATAATATAAAAAAATTAAAGGAAATTAATGATAGTGAACTTTTAAAGCAATGCAGCGACTTGCAAATATCTATGACAGTAGAAGAATTATGTGACATTGATGGAGATGAATTGTACGAAGAACTGAATATGTTCATCCGTGTGTATGAAGGAAACTATGACATTATCTCGGTGCTAAAATACATAATAGAAAAAAAATTAACTGAAGTTTACCCCACTATCGAAATAGTCCTGAGAATTATTGCTACCACACCTGTTACAGTTGCGTCTCCTGAAAGGAGTTTTTCGAGGCTTAAAATTATTAAAACATATTTGAGGAATTCGATGACACAAGATCGGCTTTCAGACCTCGCTATTCTTTCAATCTAAAATGACGTAGCTTATTCGTTAGATTATTGTGCTTTAATTAAAGATTTTAGTCTTAGGAAAAGCCGCTAACATCAATTTTAAAATTTAGCATCTCTGTATTTGTTAATTTTGTAAATCTTTCAATGTAAAATATTTTAAAACTCAAATTTATTTGTATAATTTAAGCATTTTTCCTTAAACATGACAAATACCTAAACCAAACAACCAGACCTACTTTCGCATCACATACTTTTAACAAAGGACAAAAGACCTCGCAAAGACCTTCCGCCCGGAGCCTCGCAATGGGTAAGGCCGCCTCTGATCATTGCTAGAGTATTATTATTTAGTTGTGGATAATTTCTGCATTAAAACAAATCAAATTGTGGCATTTGTTAACAAGAGATAAACTGGAAGCTCTTAAGAGGTTCCAGCAAAGGAATAGTGAAGCATTCAAAAGTAAACATAGATAAAATATAGAAAAACAATAAAAATAAAACTGTACATTAACATTATAATTGTGGAAATTAAGAAGTGCATGGCTTTAGATTAATCTCTTAATTTAATGATATAAAAATAACATCTGTTTTTTGTCAACTTTATTGATTGGTAGAAATGTATGGAAAAGTAGGTTTTTGTACTGTCCATTACCAGCGTAAAAATTTAATTAAAAATATGTTTTATTCTAGTCTTTATAGAACAGGACACAGTTGTGTACTTTGTATATTTTTAGTTTTCGCTTGGTGAGATCATGTTGTGATCAATTATTTCTAAATTCAGTTTATAGTGCCTATTCAGTTCACACATTCGTTTTTGGAAAAATGAAAGTGAATAATTTGGACTTATTCATAAGTAATCTAACTACAAATTAATTTAAGGGTAGTCTCATTGTACAGGTTAGATTTGTGTATGTAATTAATTTCTTAATTACTTTGCATCCCAAAGCCCAATCTAAAATCTAGATCTGTGTATATTCTGCACCTATTTAGTTCCTTTTAGTACTGGTGATAGTGATATTAAGTTTAAGTTTAGTTTAAACACTTCAGTGATGAACATAACTGTCTAACAGTGTTTAGTTAGCTTTAAGAATGTGAATTCGTCGTTTGTATTTCTGTGACACTTGTAACACTGTTACAAACTTAGTTATTGTATTAAGTCTTCATTAGTAATTACTTGTATCCTAGATTTATTACGACCATGTTCTCAGCTGCAGATCATGCCGTCTATCACTATGTATATATAGCACAGAGCCCATTTTCCTGTACATAGTTGTACATACATTATTGGATTTATTAAAAACACTCCTGCAATGTATTTATGTTACAAAACAGCACTGCAAACAATCTCTTTGAAATACAATACCAGACCGTCCTTGCCCTTTCTTGAACTTGGCAGCTGCCTTTTACACTATCATCCTCATCAACAATCTATAATAGTCCAGTTAGAAAAGAGGTTTTAAGGAGTTACTATACCATGCTGGCCAGACGGGTTGGTATAGGATTTGTATCAAGTTTTCCTTCTCTTTGCAGTGCTGTTGTCCTGCTTAGTTTGACTCTTACGACACCCACAGTATGAATAAAGTGGTGACACTTTGTATTATTAATCTATCATCACACAATATAGTTTATCATAATTTTTCCCCTTCATTGATAAAGTGTAAATTGAACTGGGTTTATGGGACAGGAAGCTCTTCTTCAGCAAGACAGCCGAAGTCTCTGTCAGCTCAGTCTTATAAGTAATACTTAAGAATTTGTGAATTTAAGTAGAAAGTTACTGTTCTTAATTTAAAATAGATATGTATTCCTCATGTATTGCGCTCTTGGTTCTCATAAATATTATGTGGTTCATTATGGGTAGGTTAATTACCTATTGACAAAGTTCAATGTATTTGTAAATTGAAATGTTGTCACTTTGCCAACAATATGTTGATAATTACACATCTATTTATTAAACGGAAGTCTACACATGGTTGTCGGAAATAGGCGGTCGTGGGCAGTGGTGATGCTTCTTAAATATTTTTCTACCTGAAGTTCCTTGACACGTTAATATAATTAAAAAAATATTCGGAATAGATTTACGAACCATTCTGTTCTGTGGCCAACTTTATGAATTTTTTTTAAACACTTCCCTTTGGCACAGGAAAACAAATCAATTTATAATATCGATCATTATTTATGCGGATTCGCGATTGCAGGTCCGCTATACTAATTACTCTTGAAGTCTAAAGTGAAACGAAATGGCAACACTTCTGCCTCAAACTCTATTACGTCATTTTTCAAATCCCATGTTCTGGATTCTAAATGTTATAGTGTATCTACAGTATTTATGTACGTTTCGCCGGAATAGTTGTGTTCAAATTAGTCGGACCACGTCATACACATGCTTACATTACTTACTGCTGGACATATGCCTGTCCGATTGCACGCCATTTAGATCCTTGGTTTCTAAGTGTCTCATGCTTATTACAAAATCCTGTTAAAATGAAATAAGAGCGAGTACAGTCCCAAAAAGCCCTAAATTATTATTGGCTCAGACATTTTTGTGACAGACGATCAATAATTGTTAGTGTATTTCTGAAACTCGTAATGAACAATGTTACGATATTTCGTTAGGTTAAGACTTGTTAATGATAGTGATTCTAGCAATTCTAATTTGCAATGTAAGCATCTTCAGTTGTTAACAATTTGCCACATATTGTCGTGTCAAGTTGATTGAAATGAAAAGATCAAACCATTGCCGTTATTTTTTTTATTAGATTCTGTGAATCATCGGTAACTTTCAATGTTTATTTGTGATAATTGTAATTGTAAGTAAAAGTGTCAAATAAAATGAATGCAGAAAATATTTGTTGTTTTACAATTTAAATTACCTTATCTCTATAGTGGCTCTAATATTATGCCCTTGAAGTAAATGATAGAATATGTTTGTACACAATTAAAAATCGAACTTTAATTGCCATACTAAGTACGAATTTAAAATTTGATATTTATTGCGGATGGGTGGATAAAAGCTCAGCGATGTCGCGACTTTAATAATATTACAAATTATGTAACAATGCGGTCGCGTAACTTGGTGTAACCGGTTCGTGAAGAAAAACACCAGTACCGGATACGTCAAGATACTAGCCAAACTATTCGCAACTGTACGCGTCCTGTACAATAGGCTTCACTTTAACATTGTGATCAACTAAGAACAATGGTCGACGGCAACTGGAGTTGTCATTGGACATGGCACGTTTGAGAAACATCTTTTTGCTATATAATTTGGGCACCCTATTTTATACACCTTTCATTTGAGCAGCGCAAACAGTGATTGATATACTAATGAATTGTCAAATTTCGCTTCCAGATACCAGCCGGCAGCCTAAGTAACTTGCTCTCTAAGGTCACTACGCGAGGGTAGGTAAAGTGATTCGAATAGTCTTAACCAACGCAAAATATGTTCGCGAGTGTACTCGGAATTTCGGAATTCGAACAACTCAATGCAGCAGTGCACCAGCACTGCATTGAGATTAACATCATTAACGCTCTCCACAATTAGTTAATGTATTTATTTACGTAGTTTCTTCATAAGATTGAGGAGCTAAATTTAATCTTCTCTTCCTTTATGTTGGCGGAAGCTCTGATAACATTTCAGCATGCAGCGTTTTCATATTAATGTATCCAATGAAGTCAGACGTGGGTACAGTGGATTTCTCGCTTAATCCGACGTGTAAACTGTTTACCTCCCTCCTTTCACGCGACGAAAAAGCTATGACCTATAATTTTGTTTTGAAGGCCCAGGGATTTTACTTTTAAGGTATTTTTTCGATGTAAAATAAACATATTTTCTTTATTTGCTTTACGAAAAACTATGACACCTAAAACTTTTTGACACCATACACCATACACATGTACCTTGATTATCTGTCTGAAATACGCCCATTCATTGACATACTATCAAAACGCAAAATTAGGTACCTAGTTTCACGGTTTTGCGGCTACACAGTTGTATGTTCATATTTAGATACTAGATTAATAAAATGTTCACATAACAATTCGCCTTTCTCAGCTACATACTTGCTGAAGATCCAGAGAATATTAAGGTATTAAACTGATTAAATAGTGAAAAGCAATTTCTCAGTTGATACAATTCAGCCAACTGATAAAATGCTTCCAAAGTCAAAAAAAAAAAAATGATGGGCATGACAGCGGCGAAACGCAAAAGGCGATATTATTTTGCATTACGGTTTTTAGATGGAAAGAAAAAAATACATTTATACAAAAAAAATGAATGAAAATAATACACAAAGTCAAAGAATTATACATATATATTATATGTATATATTATAGAAGATACATTGGCTACAGAGCCAGAGCCATACACATGTATATTATTGTAACATACGTACGTATCTACATACCTGCGCAGGCAAAGTAGGAATTTCGGTACCATCCTACTCAGTTGAAAAGTCAAATATCAAAGGCGACAAATAAAACAATTCATCCACAATAGCTATTAGTCCAATTAATCTTTTATTTACCAATATTTCATTTACACACTAACGAACATTTTACACACATTAGGTACATCAGTGCACACCCTGAACATAATTATCGATGTATCCAATTGAGCGTTTGAGATTCAACGCAGAATACTGTTACCGGGTAATGTTAAAAATTATACCTAGATGACAGGAAGTTATACATACTTATCGGCGGAAATATCTAAGTGACCATTGTGTTTTCTACGAAAGCTAGACTGCGCTGATTCACGAAGTACGTCTAGCGTCTGAATCTTATTATCAGTATAAAACGAGGTCACTGATATAGACTCGGCCTCGTATATCGTCATTTTAAATGATACATCTATATTTATTTTTAGTACTATATATATGTAGAAAAGCTGTATTAAAAATACATAAAATATTTTTAACTCATCTTAAGATCATCCATGTACTTACGAAACTATTGTAAGGGCTCTTTGTTTAAATGAATTAGAGTACCTAATCAATATTTATATTCACAATGCACACCGTGATACAAGATGGACTTAAAATCAAAAGAAACCACATAACATTAAATTGTATGTCTCTTCATAAAGGTCGCTGTACATATTGGGCCAAGGTCCTTCTTTTTTTACATGTGAAAACCCCCTCGGTTCCCACCAAGGGATTTGAGACGAGGTGAGGTGTCGGAAACGGAACCACACGGTGCGCCACTCTGCGCTTGAAATAGGAGGGATCTGGGAACTGCTGTCATTAAGACGGGACGCGCGGGCACCACCTTCGGGTGTCGTGTTCTCGCGGCTGCCCACTATAGCGGAATAAGGTGAAAAATCGTTCCCGTCCACGTGCAGCCACACTCCTGGCGCCACGAGGCTGGTAAGCGCGCCTCTGCCGTTGGGTCAAAGTCCTAGGCCAGCATATTGGGTCGACGTTTAGAGATTTTTTGGCGGCATGTTGGTAGTTGGCGATGACACTGGCCGGTCAACGTATAGTTACGGTTTTTCGTGCATACATCTTGGCGTGCACCAAAGGATCTTGGCGCGCTCCAAAAATGGTATTCACACATTAGTACACATTTAGGTAATAAATAAACGCTCTATATGCCAATGTGTAAATAAAATGCGATATTTTGACCCAACATGCGGGCCCAGCATCTTAGCCCAATGTGTACAGCCTTAAGATGGATGCTGATCCAAAGATTCAAATACACGAAGTGCTATTTTACTTCACTGAATGCATTTTCATAATTACATCTCCAAGGCTAACTGTGCTGATAGCGCCATCTATATTTGAAATTACGTTATGTTTTGGTCGAGAAAAAAACTAGCGACATCTAGCTTGTAATATTATCCAATCTTGTCCCCAGAATTCAGACAAACAGTGTTAAAATATTCCGAACCCCCATCATCACATCTTTTGTGTCATAAACAATTCAACTGAATTAAATGAAAAAGAATAGACGAAATAAATAAAACTCTTTTATAGATCCACCTTAATATTAAGTATGTATTTACCGAACACTGAACGACTTTAGCATTAATGTCAACACTTATTACAATATTTTTTACTGTTTAATAGATTTTTTTAATCATCAGAACAAACTAACCAACATGAGTGTTTTATAACTACATCTAATATTACCCGCTACGATTTTAGTGTACAGATTCAATGTTTACAGTTACGCAACTAAGTTTTATTTTATTCTACCATTCATGTGTTTAAAGGGCCTTTATGTGTATATGTTTAATGAACGATAATAAAATAAAATGATTTTTTTTAAGATTCTCTATGTATACTGAACTGGTTCGAATAAGAAACAACAACAAAAATTTAGCCACTTTTACATTGTGTATATCAAAGTAAATATTTCGGTGCCCTTAAGACATACGATTGATTTTAACTTACATACAAATTCAGATTTATTTTTCACTTATAAGAAAGGGTTGCCATTATAAACAATGGATTTATACCATCAACATTGTATTAAATGTGTACTTATCTCGTTTAAGTGAAAATAATATCTGAATCTGATATTATTGCTAAGAATTCTTTACAAATAATAGTGCAAGCTATGGAAGTGAATACAACTACAGGCTTGCTGAAGCCCATTACATCAAATTCAGGCGTTTACACTTTGCTCAATATTATTCATACAATTTAGATATTAAAATCATGATTGCAAACATTCTCCTAAATATATTTTGACATACAAGTTACATAAATAGTGAGATTAAATACAGTGACTGCACATATGCATATAGCATCAGTATGATAAACTCGCCAATATACATATTCAACAAATACATTCCTCCAAACTGCGTGTACTACACTTACACATTTGTTACAAATTATTAAACACCAAACTATCAGCAAGCCAACCCACACGATAAATTATTAAGAGACACATTTTAAATATACACCCCGGGGTTGCTGTTTTGTACTGAGATTTAGACCTTGTAAGCACTCTTATAGAGTTCGAACCACAACAAGAGTATGCCATAAGATTAATTTATAAAAAAAAATTGAAGTGTTATGAAAAATGTGTCTTCAGATATTTCGATATTCATTTAGATCATATTTCTATGAGAAAGCATTGTAGAACAATACTTATATATTAAAAAAATATTATGATCTTTAATAAAGCCGTTATTATAATAAGAACTATGTATGTACCTATAGTAATACTGACTGTATGACATAGCATAATATGTTACACTTTGTAAGTATTAGGAGATTCTATTCTATGCTTAAGTTATATTATAGTAACTACAGAAAGTGCGATAGTTGATATAGTGATTGTATATTATTGCAGTTTCAGTATCTTTTATACGGATACATTTTTCTGGAGTCTCTATCATGGTCGCTAAATTAGATGAAGTAAGAAGATGATATATATAAATATATATCAAATTCAATTGTTTTATTTATATGTATAAAAATACAATGTAATATTTACGAACTTTGTTGTTTTTGGGCTCTGTATTGTTAGTACGAAACTATACAAGCTATCCCACTACTACAGAAACTCCAATAACTACAGAATTCGCGTCTAATCCACTCTTACCAAGCTTATAGAATGCAATAGTAACAATGCTGCACATCGACTAATAATATCAGTGACAACAATTTTATGAAATTAAATACGATATGCTGTTTACGAGTACATTTAACTAATATTTTTCTAAATATTTTATTAATAAGATAAATTTTTTAAAAGATTTCCAAGCTTAGTTACATTAATTACAACGAACCTTGAAAAACGCTTTTTTTTTGTAAAAGTGATCAATTTTTTCGTCATGCTCTTCAAAATGATTTTTTTTATGGTAATGGTAACATTTAATTGTGGCTTATGGGGCGTTTACAAGCCGTTGGCAAGCCTCCACAAGTGTCCACAAACACAAGCGTGTAAACTCGGTGTTTGGCTTGGCTTCCGTGAGCTTGTTGTCGATCGGGGCTAGTGTCGGTTTTTGAACACAGATCAAAGGAAGCTTGCGGCAAGCGTTTGCTACGTATTTACATGTTGGCGTTGGCGTGCTTGTTCCTCACTGCTCAGTTGTCTTATACTTTAAATAAAAATATGTCCACGTCTGCTTTTGGCTGTCCAGAACACACTAACACACCAGATGTCAAGCGCGTAATGGCGTTTGTAAAAGGTTTGGAACGCTTGGAGCTTGTAGACATTTGCCAAGCCTCGCCAAGCGTGTAAATTATTGATTACACATTTAATAATTTTTTCACAAGATCATCATATGGGTAAAATATCGTGACTTAATTAACGAATCATTAGATTATATTAAGTGAGGTAAAAGATGAATGGCACGATATGCGTGAAAAAAATACAAGGAAGAAATGTTGTTCCTGTCATGGTGAAAATTTTGAGTTTTTATTCCACTGATTCGCTTAAGATAGTAGACAATTTTAATTGTCTTTAGACAGAGAACGCCATCAAATCATCACATCATTAGCATATAATAATTAAGTTTATTTATTTTTATGTCAATAAGTACACCACCGAGTGGCACTATTTGCATCAGATGTTAAGAAATATTTTTTTCGCTATTTTCTGTCAAATTTTATGGTAGTAGGTTAAATAATGGAGCAAAAAAGTTAAATAATGGAGATATAGGTGGCAGAACTATCAATTCTATTTCATAGTGTTTTCATACAGATCATATTAGGTATATATTATATTGTTATTTACACACAAAATACTGATATTATATTATATTAAACATTGATTCAATATTGTCAAGATAAATACCTAAAGCAGGTACTGTGAAGCGATACACCGATTTACATACATTTTTATTGAAAATAATATATTTAAAATGTACATGAACTTGGGTATGGAGTTTTTTTTATTACACTAAATAAATAAATAGAAAAATAAGCTTCAATCTAAGATAACTATGGACATGATTACATATCACGATTATGCGACAATTTTCATACATTATTAGTATGTACAGAATAGTTTGTCTTTTTTTCACACCGATTCGTAATTTAATCCAAGAGTGGACAATCGACTTAACACATAATTAGCCGACTGAAGAAATGGCTCCGCTTAGGAGTAAGTACAGTGTTTTGCTTAAATGGAGTATATATTTTTGTAGTTTTGCAGTAATAATAATTACTTACATCCAGTGGTGAGGCGACATCGCAAATAAAATTTGATTTAAACTATTCAACCCGAGGCCGTCAGCCAACTTAGTAAGTCGGAGCCGTGTAGTCGATGTTGCCTGGAAAAGAAATTCGTTGAGTTCAAAAGTCTTTTTTTTTATAAAACCTATTATTTATTTATAACATGAAAGATCAGCGATAAGCCGGTAGCGCTATGTTAAGGTTTTAGAACCCGAAAGCACTTTACTGCCGCCGCTTGATGTTTCCATGACAATACTGACCAGTAGCGTGTTGCGAGAAGGGAGGCTCGCTGTAGGCGGGCTGCGGGTCGGGAGCCGCGGGATAGGCGGGGAAGGCGCCCGGGCTGCCCACAGCGCCCTCTACCTCATACGCCGGGGCAAAGGCTGCGTCTGCACCAACACGGTAACGCTGGAACGCGAAGAATGCGCACGCCACCTGGAAAACACAAAAGTTTTCAACAACTAATAGTATATAAGTGGTAGAATAATAATATTAGGAATTAGTTCTATAATTTACCATAAAGGTATTTTCCAAGCAAAAATAATAATTTATTTATTTATTTATTTACTTATTTATTTATTATCCACACTTTTGATTTATAGTGGACAGGCTGTGATCGAAAATAGTAGATGGAAAGGAGTTTGCAGTGTGAAGTAGCCGTTCATAGGGCCGCGCCGCTAGATGTTGAAGCGTCCGCGTGCAATGTCGAAGTCACCTTTTTTTTCCGTGCGGAAATCGTCCTTCGGCCAACTGATTGTCCATGGTGTTGGTGCTTATTGACTTTATTTCTGATCAAGTTCTTTTCATCCTTATTTCAATGAGTATAGAAACATATTATTTTATTTCGATACAATTATACCGCGTCACATCGTGGCATGCCATGAGGATCCTTCTACGGATTATCATCCACCCCTGTCCACGAGCAATATAGGTCACAGGATTATGACCCCCCTCACCCTCCAAAGTACCAAGGGCGGGAACTTTTGGACCCTGTAACCTCATCAACAATACAATTGCTTAACACTGGTATTCTATGAGGCCGCGGCATCATTTGTGCTGTGCTGCATGGCTCTCTGAGGGAAGAATGTTTTTTCCCACACGTGTGGTCACGGTTTCCCATCCCTGCCTCTAAAGGTGCTCCGGAGCGCGTCGCGTCTCCACCTGTCCCTCTCAGGCCTGCACTAATGGAGCGACCAGCATTTAGCGACCTCCAGCGCTTAAGTCGTCTGCGGTACCTGGTCTGTTCCCGGGCGTGGCGGGCCAGAAGAGGGTTCTAAGCCCCTTCCGGTCTCACTTCGGCCTCTCCTTCGCTAGGTTGACTTGCTCGCAGTGCTTCGCTTGCGTGTCCACGCTTGGGCCCCAGGCATTGGCTCTTTAAGGATCAGAGACAGGTGATCTCTTAAGCATCCTTTGCGTCAGCCGGCATTAGAAAGTCTCGTGTTTTCTCTAGAGCCAATCCTCCATAACGAGTCTTACCGCGGCCAAAACGGCGTGCCAGGATAAAACTATAACTATATATAACGCCCAGTATGGGATATTTGGAAATATTGTGTGTGATTCAAATTGTACATAATTACGTTTAAAAATGTAATCTGAAGCTTTTATGTACTCTTATGTCATAATAAAAGTATGTCAGGCACCGTTTTGCTCCGTTGTCATACATGAAAATTATGAGAATGTTTCGTTTTCTGTTCGATTTCTGTTTTTTGCCGCCCCCTCGAAAATGCTACCCGTGTGCCAAACCCTTCTTTCTAAGCCCTATGTCCAGCAGTGGACTATTAAAGGCTGATGTGATGTGTGATGTGCGGTGTACGCTATGCACACCCGTACCTGGCGGCCCTGGGTGTCCATTTCGTCTGGTAGCCATCATCAGAGGCGTAATTTTTAAGATTGTGGATCCCCGGGAAGACAATATAATTACTGCTAACTAAAATACGAAAAAAAAACCAACAATGGTTATAAATCAACAGCTTTTTAAATGGAATTAAAATAGGAATGGAAATGGATTTACCAAAACACACTTGTTTATTTATAGGTAATACATATTTTGAATACCCTTTCTATTGCATCATCATAAGAACGACACAGACCATACAATTTATAAAATTACTTACCCAAGCAAATATCGAGAAGAAGCAGAAAGCGATTGCGCCCTGCATGTTGTTGGCTGTGCCCCTGGGTGGAGCTTCAGTCTTGCCCCACGCGTTGGACAAGTAACAGAAACCCACGAAGTACAGGAACGCCCAGGACACTGCAAGCATTGGCATTACTGGCTTAGAACAATTCTGAGTAGCTATACTCATTTCAGCGTAGAGAAAATTATGCTGTAATTTTTAACAATACATCAAAATACGATGTTTGTACATTTTAGTTTTTAATAAAAATAACGTGAAATGAAACAAGACTGTGGGTTATCGGGTTTCATAATTATTAACTCTCACTCAGCATAAAGTGCAAAATGTAGGCACCACAGATTAGTTTTCAAAGTCAACGCTAGACTTATTATATTCATAACCTTAAATGTATGTATAGCTTATAACATATATGTGTATATAGACCATAATTATGTTATATAAGTTACAGTAGGTATTTATAAAATGCCAAACAGTTGTAACGGCGTGATAAAACTTATGAAAGTACTTGGCGAATTAAATATTTTAACCCTACTAGGCAGTATCTAACTTGACATGTTTTGCAATAATATAACAAAGTATATTCCAAATCCCATTTTGCACCCTTAGGGTTGGAAGTTTTCAAAATCCTTGCTTAGTGCACACCTACGTCACCTAAGGAACATTTGTGCAAAATTTCATGCTTCTAGACCCAGCGGTTTGCTGACGTGCATTGATCGAATCAGTCAGTCAGTTTTACCTTATACCTTGTCTTTAATCGGTCCCTGACAATTATCAGATTTATTAAAAATTATATATTGCCCGTGGCCCGTGTCGGGTAAAAGTCGTAGACAGAACCAGTTTCAAGAGAAGCAGTAGGTACTTTCTTTCTTATAAGTGATACCTAATGTTTTTTGTACTTGACAATGACATAAGATCGTGATGATGATATGACGAGACCAGTGCCGCTCTACTAAAGGTCTACTTACGTACTAAATAACTACTTTTTTTAAAATCTTTTTATATTTAGGGGCTTGTAGTCACACATAAGGCCATGTCAGCCCCATTGTACCCTAAACTTACAGTGTACTTATCTCTAAATATAACTTAAGTAGAAAGAATATACTAAAGCTAACAGCGCCGCTTCTGACCGAGGCTTTAAGACTATACTTTGAAACATACCAACATCTGTTAAATGAATTTAACCAGAGCCTCTCTATCCTAGTTTTGACACATTGTAAGAAATACTTAACACCGTTTTTTTTTTAACTTTATGCACTTTTCTACCTCGGCGGACTTAATGCCCAGGGCAGGGCATTCTCTTCCAGTCAAACTATTTTCTGTGAGGCTGTAGTATGACTCCCGTCGAGACGGCCCATATTTACTGACCGACATGTGTAACCGGCTGGCTCTCCAGTTAGTGATTATTAGATACCAGCTTTTGCCCGCGGCTCCGCCCGTGTGGATATCAGTTATCGCAGTAAAAGCCTATGTCTTTCCTCAAGAATCAGACTATCTACCAAATTTCAAATTGCCAAATTTCATCAAAATCGGTTCAGTGGTTATTGATTTCCCATACAAACTTCCACTCCCCTTTTAGACCTTTTAAATGTTTTTTTCTCTAAACTATATCCTTTCCCGGTACTTAAAATATCGCTATACCAAATTTCATCTAAATCGGTTTAGCGGTTTAAGCGTGAAGAGGTAACAGACAGACCGACACATCTTCGCATTTATAACATCAGTATGGATTGACGTATTAGTATATTTTTTACCCACACGTCAGTAAGACAATGAAAGTAACTGTCTTTGTAAACTAAAGGCCCAAGTCATAAAATGCGATTCAGTTTTTATAAGATAAGCTACAAATTAGGGTTGATTTTATGATCTATAAAAGTTGCCGCCCACGGGGAAGTATTGTTGAGGTTGAAAACGAAGTGTTGTAATAATTCTGTTGTCATACCATAATAAAGATTATTTGAGGACACATTGTAACATATAAACATATAGGTACATATTTATATGTATTCTCATACATAACTTCTCATAAAGGACTCATAAACGTGACGTCAAAGTCAGACATGTGACAAAAAAGTTATTCGCTGTAATAAAGATATTTACCTTTTAAAACTACATTTAGTTAGATATTCTAGTAAGTGCTATTTCACATAATTATACCTTAGAATGGAATGATAATGCTATATGTCCTGTTGAAATGAAATTTAACTCCAAACTCCGAAACACTAAAATAAATATGGGATAGGATATAAAATTGTTTTTGCTTTATAATGGTTGTTTAATAGTTTTTAAACGATATAACTATTATTTATACTTATAATATATCGCAGTCCCCGACGAACAAAATCGTAATAGGAAAATAACAATTTTACAGGAGCAAATAAAAACTGAATATCTTGAATACTATCAAGACTAAAAAGAAGATTCTTTTATCAAAAATAAGGAAATATTTTTTTGCACTAGATTTTTACTAAATTTTTATCATAAATTTTCTTTATTAGTAAGAAAATTGTGAAAATGTCCATTACTGAAATAAGCTATGGAAAAAATTAACGCAAACTAACTTTACGATAGTGTTCGACTGTAATCACAAATCGGTGTTGCTGTAGTAATCGTTCATTATGATATTGTTCCTTGGTAAATATGAATATACTTTATATTCGTAAAATGACATTGCAATCGTATTCGATGATATCACTGACTTTAATATTACGGTAAACATAAATTACATGCTTATTCGATGATCATTTTTAGGTGTTATAACCATTTCGGTACCTATGTATAAATTCTGATTCTGATTCTGTCATTTTTCCCTCGAACAATATGGTAATAGCCGCTTACTCTAAAATGTTGACTTTTGAGATTTGGTAATAGGTTTTTGCGTTATTGATCGTGTAAATTTTTCAATTATGTTATACGTTGAACAAAAACATAAAGATCATTATTAAATGGATAAATCCAAAAGTATTCATCGCCCGATCATAAAAAAAATTCAATGATTGTAATAGGGTGTGTAGATAACGAATATCTAATAAACCCGATTCTATCGTAATAGCGATTACCATAGTGTTCGTCGGGGACTGCGATATTAACTACTATATAACTATTACAGGTATACATGCTAAAGTAAAAATCCGAGAAAGATTAATTAAAAGAACATTATTAAAGCACTGATCTATTTTGTTTAGCTCAATGTTATTAAGTCTAAAAAATCGTTAAATAGAATTCAACTGGGATGTTAAATGTAGGAAACTCTTTCAAATGCATAATTTTATACATTATAATTATACTGTATAATGCAGTTTAAGTTCCGATGTAATGTTAATGTCAATTAATCTGTATAGAACGGGTAATTCTAAATATCTAAGTAGGTATTCTAACTATTTGCATAACCTTTCGAGTAGTGACAATATGCAGCTATGATTGCCTTGTTACTTTAATAAAAAAACAATATTATACACAATTCTATGGGTGATTTGTATGAAAGACAAATCACCCATAGAATTGATAGATTATTATGATTATTATGTACAACGGATTACTATTTAAATGACAGTATCAATTATTCTTTGGCAATTGCGGAATGTAGATACAAGTGCTGTAAAACAGACAGCTAAACTTGAGTACAAGTATGATTCATAGGTGTAAATAACCTTCAATTAATACACATAGCTTCGTTCATGATAGAAATAGACTCATAATAGAAGCTAAAGTCAACAGAAGTGCTTGTATAATGCAATTGAGAGCTATAATCTAGGTCACAAATATATCTGAAAATTTCGGAAACTAAAAATGCCAACTTCGTGAAATAATTGGTATTTGATACACAATTAAATACTTCTGAAATACGAGTAAGAGTAATAAACCTTCTTGGTTGTTGTCAAGTTAAGCCATTAAAAGTGAGAAAAAAATGGGACTTTTATAAATGCAGCTGCTAAATTACTGCATCTCCGACATTTAAACAGCGTCTATACATATGTATAGCCACACTAGCTTTTACCGTTGCGTAGTTTGAAAGATCTAAACGTACAAGAAAAAAGCGACTTCATTTTATACTATGTAAAGAAGATAAAAATGCGAAAGTTTATATCTTTGTTACTCAATCATGCTAAAAGGGCTGGACGGATCTTGTTAAAATGTGGTACAGAGATATAGGTATTTTAGTCTGGAATAACACATTGGCTACTTTTTAGAAAAAAAACGATATGAACGGAACCGCACCCAAAAACTAAAGCTTTTTAGAATTGCTTGAACTATAGGCACAAGTTAATAGATCGATCTTAGTGACACACTTTATCATATTTGTAAATCTGCAGCTATTTGCCAGGCCAATTAATTCGACCTCAGATTCAATTACTCTCTTGTGTTTCTCCGTTTATAAGAGCGGTGATGCACATATACATTCGAAAACTTTTACCAGACAAAAAAGTCTTGTTATTAGTATTATTTAAATCTTGCATTGAGCAACTGGGTATCTAAAATTGTTACAGATATTTTTTACCATAGCCGGCATATCCATTCAGGCGGGGTCACGCTATGTTGGCCTGGTATAAATGAGATAAAAACGAATAGATTTGAACCTGTGAGAACTTTTTTTTTAAGTACATACTTTTCACAAAGAATTAAAGTACAGTTGGACTTCCGAGTTTAATAAAACTCCGATAATTTGTTATGTGTGGAGGTCGGATCCCAACCAATCGCGTGAAGCCTCATAAGATAAGCTATATTTCTAAGTTGTTCACCAAGCTAAATAAGTACTCACGGTAATGTGATTCATCAATAATTTTACGCCAATAGTTTTTTGAAGTTGGCATTCCAACATTGGCAAACAAACAAATAAACTATTGAATAATTAGCCGTATACAAAGCCGAAAAATTTACCGCAAGCCAAGAAACCCGAAAATCGGTTTGCATGCTTGCTTGTAGCATGTAGTTGGCATGCAAAAACCGTAAAATCGGTTAGGATCGTCCTAGACATTTTTAAATTTCAAAATTTATCGCTACTTAACCGCTGACGATACAGTCTCATATGTAGGGCTTTAATTTTTGATCACATAACCCATCTTTTTATCCGTGCGATACAACATACGCTCTAAAATCAAACGGAATCGTTTTTGGTTACCTATAAATATACCTAAAATTCACTTTATCGATCGAACTAATTAACCGTATAAGACAAAAATTAACCGCAAGCAAAAACAAAGCAAAATCCTTAAATTCGGTTAGGATAGTCCTAGACAATTCTACCCGGGCTTATAAGGTTTTTGCAAGCCAATTTCACTCAAATCTAGCATGTAAACCGATTTTCGTGTTTCTTTGCTTGCGGTTAATTTTTGTCTTGCACGGTTAATTTATAGCCAATTATCCAATAGTTTATTTATTTTTCTGCCAAATTTTCCATGCCAACTTCAAAGAGTATTTACTTAATTATAAGTTTAAAAAAAATTGTACATTTTAAATAAATATCGATCATAGACAAATAAAAAATTCCATAAACTGTGATCCGACTTTCACAATCCTATTTTCTTTTGGATTCTTTCTTACCTAGAGTAGCGTTAGAAAAACGGTAACTGCAAACTTTGTAGAGCATGCAGGGAAGAAGTGAAAATAGCGACTCATGTATTGATGGACAGTCAGAGGGTTACAGCATAACAGGCCAAGTTCCTCGGCTTGTCAGGATCACTCTGTGAGATCTTTGGTAATGTAAAGGGTTGCGGAGAGTTAGGATGGCTCGAATAACTTAAACAGCCAATGTAAATCAAACCACACCACAATTTAATACAGTAACGGAAAAAAGCTTTAATAAATACAACTGATATGGCGAACAAAAACTTTTGTAAGACTAGGTTATATTATGTACTTACCAGAGAAGCCCAAATCGGCTAGAACGTAATGTTTTCTAGTCTTGACCGATGACATTTGCTCGAACAGATACTCCCCGGCGATGAAGGCGATAGAAGCAATGAAGGCAATCACAGAGATACCGATTCCATAGTTGCAGGCGTTGGTGTCGTCGTTGTAAACGCAGCGGTCCTTCCCACTGGAGTCAACGTACCAACCCTTGGCCGATATACAGCCCATCACTATCACGCAGAATAGCTGAGAAGAAGAGGCAGGGAATGTTAACTCTCTGTAAAGTTCCACGTCTTTCTAGCACTAGTTCAACCTAATTGTCCATCTGATATGAACTTGTGTTATCTCCTGTCAGGACGAGTGCTATACTAGGCCTTTGGGATACTAAGATATTTTGGTAAAATAACAAGGATTTTAATTCCCCACACTTAAGCGTTTATGTCTTGTTACAAATGCAGTTTGAAGAAAAATTCCTAATGCTTGAAAGCCAAAGTATCGTCACGAGACTGACCCCTATCAATTGCAGTAGTCAGGTTATATTAAATTAAGTTATATAACATCGTACTACCGTCCCATCACAATCAAACATTATATACATATTCTATCCATTTGAGTCAAGTGTTTTTGTGTGAAGAAATAATTTGCTTTTGCGGCAATCAAACCCATGGCAAACATGAAGCTACGGTAGGTAGTCAAAGTTGGCAATAATGATAAAGTTAAGATTAAGTCGGCGCATCAGGTCAAGACAAAGTGTAAAATATTTCATTTTATTTTACTTCTTTTATCTGAGGGGTTTTTACGATAACAATAATACTTTTCCGTGACCGGTTACACTGATCCTATTACTTGAAATTCAAACAGAAGTGTATTTATGTTCAATGATATTAAATTTCGAACGGATTTTTTCATTTTTTTTAGAGTTCTTGGCTAGCTGCTATGAAGATCCCTTCTTCACCTTTAATGAAATAACTTCTCATGTATTCGGAAAGAAACAGAGAGACCAGTAGCGTGTATCATTTTAACGATCTTTAGACTAAGAGCACTAGAGATAAAAATCTTAGAGACACTGCTAGATTCGAATGAAAACCTTTTAGAACGCCAAACACTGGTCTTCCAAACCATATAGGCCATGAACGGAGGACGGTCCACTATATTTGGGTAATGTATTTTTTCTGAACTAAAATTCTTAAATACTAATATTCTTAATATGATTTCTTTAACGACTAATTAATTTGTAACACTCGATTCACGAGACGATGAAAAACCAAACAGCAACTTGTGATGTAATATTTAAGAGTTAATATATCTAGATTTCAATATGATCACATGCTAGGTCAGGGCTGTAACCAATACTTGTAGGTACACATATTTTACTAGGTCATGGACTCTGAGTTATCTAACAAACTCATGTATGACGTACTTGTAAACTGAATGCGACTAAATAGGTTTATTGATATTTTCTGAGGTGAACTGAAAGGATAATCTAACTGAAGCTATCAGTCAACATGACCCAGTTCGGTAGTCTTTTATTTTTTAATTATAAAATTTATAACAGAGTCCTTTATGGCCATCAATTCACACTATAATTTAAATTACTAAAGCAAATAGTATAGAAACGTTTATTTTATTTTATCTGAATTTAACCGCATACTGTTTTCACAGAAAGACACGCGTTATAAACGTTTTTGGAATTTTCAAAAATAGAACGCGTGTTATCGATGAGTGTGGGCGTAATAAAAACTTTTGTTTGAAATAGAATATTTTTTTTGTTTTAATTTAAAATAGATTTCATGTAAGCAATTCAATTTATTTTAATGTTGAAATGCAAATTAACTAATAACGTTACGATAGTATTAGTACTAAAATGTATTCACGATATTTTGAAATAGTTTTGTACAACGCCCTGTAAAATAAACAGCACTCAAGTTCTGCGTATTAATTTTGTTTTATATAAATTGCATTAAAATTATCTTACCCAACAGACCGCCCTGACGATTACGGGAGGTCTTTGGATGAACGCTTGAGGGTCAAACGCGCCCCCTGCCTTGCCGCCACCATACGCACCACCCGCATCCATTTTAACACTTTAGTAATTATATTTTTGCTATTTGAAGCACTATAGTTAACCAACTGTCCATCAATGGCTCGGGAAGATACAACCTCCTTTACTCCGAATATCTAAATCGTCGTGTTATCGATCGCGCAGCCGAAATACACAGATGACAACAGGAAAATGTGACATTTCTACGTTCTCTATGCCGCGCTTCACGAGCTATTCTACATTGATCTTTTGAGACGCGCTCTTATTGGTCGTTACGTTGCGACGCAATTTGAGCTCCCAATGAGCGCTGAAACATTTTCATTTTCAGGAAAATGGATTATTGACATAAGAAAACCATTTGTAATAAAGCTTAAATACCAAATATTTTTAACAGTATTATTTTCACAATTGTTTTAATATAAAAATTTTAGTTTGAGTGTTTAATGTACTTAGAAGATTGTGAAAGATTTTAACATGATGTTATTACGTAAAAGATGGCGCGTAACGCAGTTGTAGTGAATAACTTCCGCGTTTTCCGGAAAGCGCGCGGAAATGAATTTTAAATGTATAATATTGATGAATGAATAGTAATGAATGATTAGTATGGAGCAACTTATGTGGAAGGCGAGAATTGTATCGATTAAGTATCGACAAAGATATAATCATTATAATAAGTACAGGCTTGGCCGTTTTCTTATTACAAGAACTATGCCTTACTATTATTACTGCCTCGGTGGTTAGCGTATGCGACTGCTGTGCTGAGGTCTCGGGTTCGTTTCTCAGGTCGGACCAAATGTTTGTGTGATCTACAAACAATGGGTGTTTACTTATGAAGTTGGCGATTTTTATAACCAGTATTTTGAGATTTAATTATCGGTGTGCAATTCGAAATTTTAATAAGTTTTATTCGAAAGCCATGTTATTTTAATTAAAAATTCATTCAAATTCATTTGTTTTAGATGGTGGTTTGTTTTTGTAGAATTGTGGTAGTTTTTAGCGACAAGGATAAACTGAAAATTTGTACTAATTTGGAAAATGTGTTCCTATGTGCGCAAACAACGGGCTTAACACTGCTTGCATAAAGACATTCCATTATTTGTTCAATTGTTTTAGATCAATGATATGATTATGTATATATGTACAAACAAGAGGTAGATACGCCACCAACGCATAAAACGCGAGATTCCTAATTAGGACCAATGCGAGCGCGCGCACGTTACTAATTAATTAGAGAAAATTCATAAAATGCCTGCCTGTGTATTCCGAATGTGCACAAATCACGACCAAAAGGTAAATAAAGATGCCATATCATACCACAGGTAAGTGTATGTTTTGTTCTTAAATGCAATAAATGTATGTACGGTTACGAAACAAATATTTTGCAGTATGAATATAGCAAGATACGTTATATTCATACTGCTAATCTGCTAATAGTGAGTCGAAAATCAAGCCTCGCGGTCGGCCGGTCGGCAACGACGAATTGAAGGCGATATTGAAAGCGGATCCAACTCAATTTACGGCTGAGCTTTCTGCGGGCTTTGGAGTAAGTGTCAAAACAACATTGAAGCACTTGCGTCAAATGGGATCGATAAAAAAGTTAGATAAGTGGGTGCCACATAAAAATAAGCGACCATCAGCGACACTTACGCGTCGAAGCTTGCGTAGCACTGAATCGGCCTTGACCCGATGGAATTCTGAATCTTCCCATAGGAAGATGATGGTCACTGTCTGGTGGACCAGTGTGGTACATCATAGCTCCTTACCGAATGCCATAACAGTGAGGGCAGATGTCTATTGCCAAGAATTGCAAAATGATGGAGAAGATCGCAATCCAACAACGACGACAGGTCAATCGCTTCTCTTCACGACAGACTTTCATTCAACAACCGAGAGGCAGTACAGAACGCTTCCGCTGACTTCATTGCCTCTCATCCAGCAGACTTCTACAGTAAAGGGATAAACAAACTGCCATCGAAATGGCAATATTGTATATATTGTTTGGGCCAGTTCTTTGATTGGCTTAAATAAAAAATACCCAAAAAAATATATTTTCATACAAATCTCCAACTTGAAAGACCTATTCTTTTCTATGTATGTATAATATGTGTTTTTTTTATTAAAAAAAGTATGTAAGTGTTCTATCAGTAAATCGTCCATTAAACGGCCATTAAACACTGGTCAGATATGTTTGGCGTATCTGTGAACCCGAATAAATGTCAAGGTATTTCCATCGGAAGTAACCGTCGCATGAGCCAGCTCAACCTTGCTTCACTTCCGCCATTTATCTCCGATGGCATGGTTATTCCATTCTATGAAATTGTGAAAGACCTCGGATTATATATTGACACGACTCTTAGTTGGCGAAAACAAGTTGCATGTGTGTGCTAGAAAGTCACAGGCTCGTTGCGAGCCCTCTATAGGCTTAAGAAATTTCTGCGAATAAAAACTAATAAAATGCTTGCCCAGACCCCTATAATCCCTATAATCGACTATGGTGATGTGTGCTACTTTGACCTGAATGCAGATCTGCTCAATAAGCTTGGCCTTCTTCTCAACAATTACATTCGATTCGTTTTCAATTTACGCAAACCCTTTTAACTACCCTATATTCTTTACTTTTTTCTCCCAGTTCTCCTTCCTACTTAACTACTGAACTTCAATATTTAGGTGCAAACCATGATATAAACCTTAGATATTCACGCAACCTACTTCTTCGCTGTCCCGCTCACCGCTCCGACTTCGTACATTCTACTTTCCTGGTACAATCTGTCCTGTCATGGAACGCGCTCCCTCCGAGATCAGGATGGCAAAAACTCGTCAAACTTAAATCTATACCTTAACCTCCTTATCAGATCTACCTAAATATATATATATATATATTATGTGTATAATTATACGTATGTATAAATGTTAGCATCATTATTACTAATTAAAAACTTAAAATTAAAAAAAAATGCTGTCAAATATGTTAAATATTTCATAAAATCACATATATTTTTTTGTGTATCTACCGTTTTTTTAGCTCTGCGTCGCCCTTTTTTTTTTTTTTTTTTTTGTTGAGACGGGGTGGAAAATCCCTTCGGATCTCCTGCTCCTCGGGGACTATGAGCCAGGAGTATGTGGTGATTCCACTAAAAACCACCCCGACGGCCGGCCTCAGGTGTCTTACTCTGGGGAGGACCCGGACCATGTTATTTCAGGTCCACCCCGAATTGACACCATGCCTAATCAGGCCCTATCCCAGGGGAGAACACTTCCCCCCTCAAAAAGCGATATCGCAACCTAGGTTTTGAAACCTCGACCACAAGCATCGATGCGCTCAGACCGACACTTTTAACCACTACGCTATGTTGGCAGATAGCTCTGCGTCGCCCTAAGATCGACTGGGAGAAAATGCCTATGGCATTAGGTCTGCCTTTGTCACATTTGTGCATAAAGTGTAAATAGATAAAAAAAAAAATAGTCAAATGTAGCTAGCTAGTTTTTTTGGCAGTGCGAGCCATGTGGTCTTGCCTTTGCCACATTTTACATGAAAATATTTTTGGTGGGCTTTCATTTCTTTTTGTAACTTGATTATGACAGTATTTTTTAATTTTGTTAATTTATTCTTTCATTTTTGGTGTGCATTTCTTGCACATCAGAGGTGCCTTTTTTCATAGCCTACTCTCTATTTATTATTTTAAACAAGAAGTCCCGATTATGTCATTTTCAAGACTCCAGCATTATTTGCGGCAGTCTTATACAAACTTTCATCCCCTAGTTTAAGGGGTTGGGGAGTAAAAGCTCCAAGTTTTAGACTTTTTTGTTATTTGTGTACTAATAGAAGTACCCTAAGAATTTTGAAGTGAATTTAAGTTCCAATATGTTTCTACCCTTAAAAATATTAAAGCCTTTAACACCACTAATGTTAAAAGAACAACTGACCTATGTGGAAATTCTGTATTAATTACTAAGACAATTATATCTCTTGTGGCTAACCAATTGTCATTTACAATTAATCAATGTGTATTTCCTGATCTTATCAAGTACAGTAAAATTATGCCCTTATTCAAATCTGGCGGTACATCTGACCCAACTAACTTCAGGAATATTTCAGTACTGCCAGTATTTAGATATTTTTTTTGAAAAAATTATGTAATGTAATTACAAAGTTATTTTAAAAATAATAATTTATTACACAATAGATGATTTGGTTTTATAAGGGGTCGATCCACAATTGATGGTAGTGTTGAGCTTATAAAAAATATATTTGATGCCTGGGAGGATTATTATTTTCTAGGTATCTTTTGTTATTTAGCTAAAGCTTTTGATTGTGTTATTCATGAATAGCTGCTCAGGAAAGTACAGCACTATGGTATCAAAATTAAAGCACTGGAACTTCTTGCTTCATATCTAATAGGATTCAGAAAGTTGATATTAACGGTGAGCGATCTCTTAGGGTTCTGTGGTAGAAATGGGCGTTCCACAAGGTTCTATTCCCAGCCCTCTTTTGTTTTTAGTATATATTAACGACTTACCTCAACTTGTCAAAGATAATTACGAGATTTTGTTGTTTTGATGAGACATCACTATTATTTAAACTCCAACGCACACTTACTAATTTCACATACGTAAACAACGCCATTTCGAAAGTGTTTCTTTGGTTCGACGTTAACAATTTGCTTTTAAATGAAAAAAAAATAAAACTCCGTAGTACATTATTTTGATATATCTCGTAAGGTTTAATAAGCGTTTGGAATGTGTACAATAATGCAAGAACCGATCAGAAAAGTGTGTACGTTTTGTTGAAATGTTTTTTTTAGACAAGTTGAACGATAAAAAAATAATTAATGACTTGTAATTCATATATATATATGAATTACAAGTCATTAGGCATTAGGCTGTATATATATGTATATATATATATATATATATATACTGCCAAACTTCCTATTTTTAATACCCAACTATTCCCTACAAATTAGGAGTTATCAAAATATGGGTGTTTAATACGAGTCGTCCGTGTCGGTGACGGATTAAGAATATTGAGTGTCACTACTAAGGAGCCGACTAACGGAGCAAACTACGCAGGAGAACAGTACTACAGAGACAAAACTTGACACAAACCCTATACCAACTCGTCTGGCCAGCGTGGTGTAGTAGGCCAAAACCTTCTTTCTAAGGAGAGGCCTATATCCAGGAGTGGACTATTAAAGGCTGTTGAGGAATACACCTCTCCGGTATCGGTGTGAGCGTATTTACATGTATATATATGCTTTGGGAGAGGAAAAAGGATGATTATTTTTCCTCTTTACTACACTTTTCTTGATAAAAATACACAGAGATTACTATTAAGAGCACAAAAGATTACATTGAAATATTCATAGTTTGAGCTACCCTCTTATTCCATGATGTAGTGGTTTCATTTTCGAGTTATATATATTTAGAAACATTCATATAAATGAATAACAACTCTACAGAAATAAAATAAAAAATGAGACTCAGATTAGATATTACAAATATATTTATTGAAATAAGAAACAAACTAAATGAGGATCATAAGCTGCTCAATAATATTAAATTACATTTTAAACAATTCTGATTATATAAAAATGCCTTTCTCTGGCGCCACTCGAAACAAATAATTTTGACTAGTTCATAGAACGACACACTTAAATAAAAATATTTAGAAATTTATTGAAAAATTGCTTTGTTTCGTTTCATCTAGCACCTTACAAAATATGAGTGGCAGCCGGGTTTACAATATAATCATTAACAGGTAGGTATACAAAATGTTTACATTTGAGAGTGATTATCAAATAACACTGTTCGGAAACACTGATCTCTATGAAGATATTTACAAAGGTAAGCTTATATATACTGTTCTACTTTAAAAACGTTATTTAATTACAATCACGGGGTTAGTAACGGGTACTAAGGTTATTGTTTCATCACGGACACATATCGCGCATAATGTTAGGTAAAATTTCCAACCACAGGCTAAATTATTTTAGTAACGGACAATTTTGAAAAAAATATTTGTTGAGTTTCTTAGTCACATGTATTAGTAATATAGTATTAAGAACTGGATGAATAAAGTTTAGCTTTACGTGTATATAAAACATAAGGAGATATGTTGATTTTTTACCTAACACTGCAGTTTTAGAAAAGTTGTTTTTTACTTATATGGCCGCTTGATATCACGTATTTGGACACGCGTCATAGGTAAAGTAATCAGAGATCGTTTATTAAACAAAAACAAAAAAAAATAACATAAACCATAAACAATTGGGTTGCGCAAGGCATTTGCTTTCTGTTTCAAGCGAAGTGTTCGCCAAGCATTAAAATGGAGTAATATGACTATTTACGAGTGGAAGCATAACTTGGTAATAAAACAATTGGGCAAACGGCATGTCCTTATTGCGTTATAAGAATGTTAACATACGAGTTCTATTTTGTCTATAGCTAATTTTATATTTGTCTATGATACATTTAATATGTAAACCCTAATTTTTCACACTAACACTAGTCTAACGTTTTGTATAAATTCTAGCTACATTACTTTCTACTCCATAATCAAATACTCTACAATTATTGTACATGAAAAACTAACTACTGGGATATATTTTATCTATGACATAATTTAAGTAAAACAATATTTACAAAAATAGCCATTTTCGTCTGTTTTTTAGATCCAACTAACATCTAATTCCATTGTTATCCCAATAAAACACTCAATTTTTAATATTACAAGGAACTAATTATTTATAACAACATAATTACACACCTCACTAAATAAGTATAAATAACAGAGGATGTTTGCAAACTGTGTTTTTAAATAACATGTTGTATGTATAAAATGTACTACAACGGTACAAAATGCTACAAAACTATGCTTATGAAACATACTTATTAAGTATTTGTTTCGTTTCGTAGATAGGAATGGTTTGATGGCAAGTTTTATTCTAGCTATGCTTTAGCTGCTAGCTGCTGACTTACTGACGCAAGTAACGTCGTCGTTGTTGTATTCGTAATAGGTGTGCAGTAATGAATCTATATTTATACAAAAGATAAAATAAATTTTGGTCGTGTATCCACAGAACTTCTTTTGATCTACTAAGATTTCGTTCAGAGTTTCTTGTGGCAACAATATTGTTTTAAATAATTATCGTAATAAACATTTACAGGAACTATTCCGAAGATTTTTATACTTTTAAATTGATTTTTATTATTATTTGTGTTTGTGAATAGTTAGTATAATTTCATAAGCGGTTGAGCGGTTTCTTCGAAGTTCGTAGTTACAGTACAACAAACAAATCATTTAATTTATTTCATTATGTATATCTCTGAATTAATGTAGATGCCATGTATAAGCTGCTTGCGGTATAAAAAAATTGCATTCTTTATATTAGTGGAAGTCTTTACCGATGTCCAAATCTTTGGATTTTGTTGACAAGTTTTACAACATATTTGAACGGTTAGCTCTATTTAGTCTATGTAGTTTGTTTTAGGAATCTGTGAGACCTTGACGCTTTTCTTCTTCTAACATGGCGTCGAGTTCGTCCGTTAAGTTGGCAAGCATGTTTCCTATGTCGTTGAGAACGTCGACCGGTTCTGTGCTTTTCTCATCTTTATGTTCGGGGAGCGAATGCGGTGTGGTAGTCTTCATGTCCGTGGGCCTCGGCGGGAGGTTGGCCAGGCCCATGCTCGCTCGCCCGTAGTCCACGGTGTGCGGGCGTCCGCCGATCTGGCCTCGGTTCTGTTTGATGGTCCCAGCGTTTTCGTTCGCGAAGGGAATGCTGTCTGACTCTGTGCTGGAACTCGACTGCAAAAGAAATGATACATTGAAGATTTAATAAGAGCTGTCAAATATTAATGTCTGTCTCTGAATATCAGAATTAATATTTCTAGAGCGGTAACCCATTCATTTATTCTGATGTCAGTTGTTTTTATTTAATCGACTTCTCAAAGATGTTAAGCATTAATCCTTGCATATCCCTATTATATTGAGTTAACCAAAGTTTAACATCTTCAATTTTTAAATAGCTTGTGTTGTCGAATATAATAAGAGTTTAGTAGTAAACAGAAAGTGACCTTAACGTCACAATTTGTTAGGTTTAAAATTACGGAGACGGTCACTCACCTTAAAACTGGCATCGGAGCCCGTACGAAGTTTATCATCATCGTACCGTCTAGGAGGAGAGGAGGGTGCAGGCGGAGGCGGCAACAGCCCCGTGCTATCGAGCGATACCGACAACGAGTCCGAGCTGGGGTAGGCCGGCAGGCTGAGAGGGAGGCTCTTCTCGGGGTGGATCTCCACCGTGGTCTGGCCGAAGCGCGAGAAGGGCGCGTACTGCGAGCTCTGGCGCTTGGGCGGCTCGGGCGGCGGCTTGCGCGCCACGTGCGGGCTGGCGCCGTACGCCACGCGCTGTAGGCGCGCCGAGTAGGCCAACTCGTCGTACGTGTAGTCGGGCGACTTGTCGCGGTAGGCCGGCGTGGCCGCGATCTTGGCCACGGGCCGAGGCCGCACGAGCCCGCGCGGCCGCGGCAGCGTGCCGCCGCCCTCGTACGCGCCGTCGTTGGTGGGCGTGATGTCGCCGTCGTCGTACGAGCGCCGCCACTGCCCGCCGCCGTAGTAGAATCCGCTCTCGCCCGAGAAGGTCGTGTGCGACGTTCTCTCCGACGGATCCTCGAGGCTCTCCAGCGATTTCCCGCGCGGATGACGTATCTGTTGGCGTTTTTAAATATTTATTGACCCGTTCGCGGCTGATAAATCCAGTGTAGTAATTTATTTACATAGAAATCTTTCAGAAACATTTAAAAAAAGTAGTGTCAATTGACTATTTACAGATTTATTTAACTCGTTGCTCTTACCATGCCGTCTGTTTAAGACTTTGTTTAAAAATGTTGTAGGTAGGTAATATCAAAAATATATTGTATTAATTTCATCAAAACCATGCGCGATTAGTGTTTATTATTATAATTAAGAATATAATAAAAGTACTAGCTACCGTGCAGGAAAGACCGATGTAGCGGTTCTAAATACGGGGGAAGATGCATAAAAATGTATAAAATATATTTACACACATCGAAACATTGCGTTCTCAATAACAATAAAAAATGTGCACATAAAAGCTGGTGCTCGGGTGCGTCGAGAACAAACTGACAAGACCTGTGCCAAAGGAGGTTGTCTCATACCTGAATGGGGACCAAATCAGTGCCACATAGGGGCGGTGGTAGGGCGTCAAAGTTTAGGTCGGGAGGTTTATGGTAACTTCTCGCGTGTCTCTCCCAAGGCTGGTAATGTAGCTCCCTCGGATATAAATCCTTTAGCCGATTATGTCCAAGGTGCGGTTTGTGTTTGGAAAAAGAAAAGAAAACAAAACATTCACATGCTGCTTCGGGCTAGTGGTATGAGGTGGATGCAGCGGATGGACGTGTGGTGCTGACGGATACAACTCTGCGACGTCTACCAGTACTGCTAAAGACATTGTGAGATGTGCCTTCTGGCTAAGGAAATCGTACACTCGTGTCATCTATTGAACGCATCACGTTTATTAAATTAGATACGCGTTATTTTTTTAGTATTAGTAAAATAAAATATATAATATTAGATAAAATATAATTATTAATTAGCGTAAATAATATCGCAGAACTGTTTAATATCCATTCAGCAAATGCGATGGCATGTACGTACACCTAAAGTCTAAGCAAAACGATAAAAACTTTTTTGAACTCATCGGGAAAGTTTTTGACAAGTTTGGGACATTTCATTTTTTTTAAATAAAACTTTCCCATAATGTGACAGCTCTCTGCTTAGCAAACGAAGCTTCCCTATTTCTATGCCAGTAATACAGTACGGAAGAAAAGGTCAAGTATATTGCCTTAACGAAAAATCTTTAATTAGTTAAATAATATGGAAGCTATTAGGTATTGTTAAAATAACGCTCTGTTAGTATAGAAGACCTACTTTCTATTTTAAATATAGCGAAAAGTCTAGTTACATCATTTGGCGGCAAAATCCAAAATGGCTGATGAATGAAATGGGATGAGTCATGAAAATAAAATTAAAACAAAACAAAAGTATTGATTTGAAGTGATGCTTTGAAAATAATCTTTTGATTTTGAAAATATAAATCTAATTTTGCTTTCTATTCCATTGTCTATTCAAAGTTATGTGTTACGAAAGCGGAATTTATTTTTTATTGTTTAAATAAAGACTGCTTCAACGCTGTTTTTGGGTTTAAAACATCCGCCGTCATAAACTTTTTAAAAAGCAGTCTCATAGGAAACTGTCAGATCTATATACTTCTTATTCGCCAAAGTATTCGCTCATTGCCAAATTAAACAATTTTTTTTCAAAGTTATTTTATCTATTGTTTATAAACTAAGCAAACTATAACAGAATTTGTAGGAGACAGAAGTTTATAAATCGGATGTATTTAACACTGTATTCAATGTGGCTGCTCTTTAAAAAACTATCAAGAGTCTAAATTCTAAAACATCACAACAAACACAGTTACAGGGTGATATTATCGTTGGTACAACTGACCTGGCCGGGTTGTATTCTCGTAAAGTCCAGCGAACCCTGGTTACTGATGCTCCTCTTTCCCGCTCTTATGTCCTTCACTCGTTTGATTGCAAGAAGTATTTTCTTTTGATGACCAAGACGGACTATGCCCATGTCTTCTAAATCCTGGAATTGAGTAAACAGGACAACTGCTTTATGACTAAATTTAGGATTACGATAAACGTATGTATGATTTAAGCAATTTAACAATCGGAAATATTTATTATAGAATCGGATTATTGAATGTCACTTGACGATGAAAGGTACAAGTTAATAAGACTCATGAAAAATAATGGTATATAAACATGAAAAAAACAACACAAAAAAAAACAACCAATTTACATGTATGCATTACATAACGCTAGGAAACAATGCAGTATCATTACCACATAGTTATGAGGTACAACAAGAACCGTACCGTAGAAAGTAATGAGTACACATTGCCTTTTCTTTTCTATAACTTTTTTTCTCTATTGTCTCCAGGCTGAGAGGTTGGTGAGGAACACCAATATAACATTCAGTATATAGGGACTTTTTTTTACCTCCGGGGAGTCTATTAGCAAAACCAGAAATATTAACAAAACGAACTAGAATTAAAACTTTTTTATACTATGTTCAGATACTTTTCTTTGATCGGGTCTTTAACAAAAGGGAAAAAAACAGTAAGTAGGTAGTTCTCACCTCCCAGGCCAGTTGCGTAACGTCGTGTACAGTGCGGTACCCTTGAGCTACTAACGCTGGTCCATATTCTTCGAGTCTGAGGAGCCGTAACCATTCTTCTAGAGAACCCTGAAAAAAAAACATATTTCAATATTAGACTTTTATTTTTTTACAGTAGTGTATCAAATTTTATTCGATCAATATTTGTATGGAGATCACAAAAATGTGTTTTTTTCAGGCACAGGATTTATTATGATTTCTAAAATGTTATGCTCCTCAGGAAATAAATTACCTTTTTTTAAGAAAGTTTTCAAAAATATCGTAGTAAAACTGAATGCTTGATAAAATCTAAATACTTTTTTATAAGTATTAGCTATCAATAATAATAGTATTGCCTAATTCAGTTGCGTTAAATCGAGAAGTACAAATGCATCGTAAGTCTGGGTGGATTTTTGAAGTCAAGAATTGGCATTCTTTAAAAACTCAGATAGCCAGAGAGCCAAATACTTCGTCTTCTATAATATTTTACAACAATATTAAATGCCGGTATTCTTAATTTTGTTCATGATCCAAATTATTATAATCACTAGAAGATGTAACCTACCGGTATATAATCAGGAAGGTTATCCGGTACATTTAAGTTAGCCAGTTCGGCTTTTAATCTCTTGCGATGGTTTGGCTTCTTAATACCAACGGCCGTGAGGTCTTCTGGCGTCATTCTGGTCACCGTTGGCAGATCATATCCGGCTTCTATGAACAGTCTCGCGTATTCTTCCATCTGTATTTCTGCTAGGCATGCATGGATTATGTCCGTATCCTGAAAATGTGTATATAGATTTAGTTACTGTTCAGACAATCTCAAAGGAACGTGGTATGAGTCCTACCAATTGATAAAGATTGGTTTTAATGTAGCAAGCAGTTAAATATGTTGGTAGAACATTCGCCCGCAACCCACCGTCTGCCAGTATAAATATTGGTGGAAGGCAGATCAACGCGGTGCAAGTGTATGTACATACAAATGTAAATACTTTGGTTAAATAAAAAAAAAGTAAGTAAGTAGTTTAGGAAATTTTCGATTCATAACTTAAGAACTTGATTAAATATTAAATACCAGGTTCTATGTATTGCTTTGGCCGTGTTATGTAATGTATCGTCAATGTTCTAGATTCTAGATGATACTTTCATGTACTCTACTAACCAACTATCACCTTTGTCCGTTTTTGTACTTCAAGTAAAGCGTGTAAACAAATTTTTAGGACGATCGGTGGAGTAGTTGACGTGAAATCATAACAAACATACAAACCCAACTACAAATAGTTGCAAGTGTGAGTTTGTGGCATTAATAATATTAGTTATAGTTGATCTAGTGAACAATAAGATGTCGCTTTTCATAAAAACAATTTAAATATGCTCATGTGTGCAACTAAACGGTGATATTATATGCCATCAGATGAAGTATGGGAGTTAGGTTGGCCATCCACGAAATACGTCGAGCTGCGGCAAATAGTCCATGAATTCCATACCATAGTAAGATGTTTTTTGACGTAAAAGTGTTGTGTTTTATATACTCACAGGAAGACCCTGAGCGATCATCGCTCGGACTCTGTCAGCGAGGTCGCCGCAGTGGCAAGTGGCATGGTGGTGATGTGGCATACGACCCGACGCCCGCCCGCTGTCAAGTGACGCGGACGAATGCCGCGACCCCGAACCAGCTGAGCCTGATGATGAGCCGGGACTGTCCCGACCAGGACTCTGCAAATGGACCACAAAATATAATAATTTCAGTTGTTCAAATGTTCTAATGTTATGAGAATTATTTAGCACTGAGACTATATAGGACTATATCCTAATTTCTAGGAATATATGAAACTGATGTAAATGTATATTAAGCTAAATGTAAGGTCATATGCCGAAAAGCTGTATTGTAAGTATTTCGACTTCGACTTTTATGTAATAATTGGTTGAAAACTTCAAAAACATTGGTGAGTAGTATGAGCAAATACTGTTTTCATTTGGCATTCAAAAATAATTTATATAAACTTAATTTCACATTTATTTGAATTAAATGAAAGTATTGGGATACATATGTAGATAAATTACACTCTTTTATATTTTCGGGATAATGATTTAAAAGCGTCAGTATACCCTATGTGTAGGTGTTATATGATAACTAATATAAAATATACACCTGTGTCATATCAATCCCCTGATCATCTGAGAGGGCTAGCTGGTGATGGTAGTACACGGCTGCTTTGTGAGTGAGGGGCTGTGCGGGCGGTGGAAAGGTGAATGTGCCGCCACCTGCCGGACTCTTGCCGAGGCTGCCGCTCGCACCCGACACTCCTGATACGCCGGATACCGTGCTGCCATAGTCTGAGTGGTCATCTGTAAAGTGAATAAGTTTGGTTATATTCGTATGTTATTTTATTTTATTATTTTATTACATCGTCGTATATGACGCTGGAAAAGCTTCTTGTGTGTAGTAAGGTTTAGTAAGTAAACCAAATTTCATCATGATGCAAAAAGTACTTCAGAAACTTATAAATAATGTGAGCAATTACTTTCAGTATTGTTAACCGATTCCAAAGGGATTTCAAATAATCATAAATAAAAATAAAAATGATTGAAGTTAGGAAAGGCTTTCTGTCATAAAGTATGGCATAGCGGCGAATGAGCAGATGGGTAAATAGAGGGCCAAGTTCGAGTTTATTTCACTTCT
Source organism: Arctia plantaginis (assembly GCA_902825455.1). Classification (NCBI taxonomy): domain Eukaryota; kingdom Metazoa; phylum Arthropoda; class Insecta; order Lepidoptera; family Erebidae; genus Arctia; species Arctia plantaginis. The sequence continues at coordinate 16,172,659 of CADEBD010000171.1, read as the reverse complement.
ACTCGATCGTCACGGTGACCGTTATATAACATTTTGTAGATTTATCAACATTTCAGAAGCGAGTGTGTAAATGAGAAAACAGTAACAAGTTTTATTGTATGATAATGATATTTCCGTGTGGTTGCGCGTGTGAGTGCGTGTGTATGGGCACGTGTGTGTGTGTGGGTGTGTGTGTGTGTGGTATGTGTGCGAGGGTGTTTAAATTAAAATTTTAGATTCTTCATAAGCATCTTGAACTACATTTATTACTCTAGTCATCATCATCATCATCAACAGCCTTTAATAGTCCACTGCTGGACATAGGCCTCTCCTCAGAAAGGAGGTTACTACGTTTACGTTATTACTCTAGTAGAGTCCGATAAATAATTACCTCTAGTATGTGAAGGCGTATCTGGTGGCTGAGGATACGGCTGTTCTTCGCACGAGGCGTACCCTTGTGAACCGAAGCTGGAGCCGGAATGCCGGTGCTGTGGAGTGCCAAACGCATCACCTGGGACGGCTGGAGGCGGCACGCGTTTTGCGGTCGCCGTTTTACCGGCGCCGCTGCCGCCGCGCGACATCCCGCCCACTAGAAACAGAAAGAATTAACAGATTATAGAATGGAAAGAAAGAAACTTTCACGTTGCAGTCGACCACTATTTTTTTTAATGACGTAAGTGGCAAAAGAACCGGTTGGTCACGTGATAGTAAGTAACTACCGTCGCCTAACCTGCAACTAAGAGCCACGCACTCATGAGTGCGTTGCCGGAATATATTAAATTTAAAATAAGAAAGATTTCTCTAAAATGTCGAAATTCACATTTATGTAGCTAACACATTAAGTGAAACCACCGTCGAAAAAAGTGTCAGTCACTTTGGGAATGTGCGACATTTACTTTATCGCCCTGTATAATGTTGTAACTCGACACGAAATCTCATCACTCAAATAAACGATTCGTCAACCCTCAAAATCTAATATAATTAATACGCTGAGGAGCCCAACGAGCCGTAAATGAAATAAATGAAACCCTTCAAAGAGTTCAAACACTGTTATCATGTTTGAACACGACGTTACCGCAATCTCGTAATGAGGAGTTCCATCGTCTCCTCGGTGACGTAAGCTGATAAGCCGTCGATGAAGGGGAACTTCGGTAATAAGGTAAAAACGTCATCAATCATGTTCGGCACATCTCTGAGATCGGACGGCCCGGATCGGATCAGCCGCCTAATTGCTTGTGGCTAATCGATAACGTTAACTAATGGGCGCGAAAAATCGACATAAAATTAATTGTGATGGTATAGTCCCATGGGGGATAAATACCTAAACGAATTTATGCAACACGGCGTTTTTACAAACAATTTCGTTGGATGTTCAAAACCTTTTGTTTTGGTAAACAATTACAATGCTAATTAATAATCGAAAAAGTGATCATTAGTGTTTTTTTGGTTTAGATTTTTTAAACGGTGAGTTACAACAAAGTAAATTACTCCAGGTTTATAAATTGTATAACATCACAACTAGTTTAATAAAATTATTAGTCTGTTGTCTGTAAGGTAGACGCTCATTTCCTAAGAAATTAAAATAAATGAAGACTCAAGGCAAATAAGGCCCGGTCATAAATTACATTATTTTGGTTTAATAATGTGTATCTATATATTGATCTTATGACCTTTAATATCGGGACGCTTTTTGAATATTAAATGTAAAATCATAAATATATTATACTATTAGTTGAAATCTTTAGTTAGAATAAATATGTAACAGTTTATTTTATTTGCAAACTAAGCAATCAATTCTTTGTCTTCAACAGCGATGTTTATTTCCAACATTATTTCTGTCTTTGATGATACCCGATGTGTGAGAAAGTAAAAATATTATATTTTAGCCACATGAACTCATGAATTCCTATGACTTAGTGTTACATAATTATAATGAAATTTGCTTATTAAGAATGATGGGATATAGTAATAAACTATTCAGTATCTTAAATTGGCCCGCCTAAGCACCACAGGACCAGCCTAAGCGCGAAAAAGCTAAAAAAAAAACAAGTATAACTCATTGTTGCATGTATCAACAATGAATTATACCGGTATTTTAATATAATATTTTTATTATCTCGAAAGCATACCTAATTTAATTTACATTGACGCTCTTGAAATAAAAATACATTTTCAACTAAAAAGATTAAAACACACAACTAAACGCATTTGCGAGGAGTATTAGTTATACCTACACGAATACCGTACGGATATTTTGTAACATAGAGAACGATTCACTAGACATAGTAGAAGTTTAAAATTTTAATTTAATATTTTCAAATAATTAATTATTTTCCTTTTAAAATAATTAATGCAAAATATGATAAAGTTGTGCATCTGAAAGTACCAGGTACCATCACACATTAATTGAAGCAATCTCAGTGAGACACCTGGCCTCTTTAAAGTTTGATGGATTGTTTAAACGTCGTCCAACCAGAACTTATTAAAACCTGAAGTAATATAGGTAGGTAACAGACAAACCAAGTGTGCCATGAACTTGGACGTTAAAATGTTCTGTTGTTTTACAGATAAACTTATAATACTTATTCTATTAACACATCAATGAAGCATTAAGTATATTTAAAAGATAACATAATCCATGTACCATTTTACATCATACAATTTTATAAAAGTAGAGACGCATTACATATTATAGTAAATTCAAGTCTGGCAAATCAGAAAGGAGTCCTTATACCCAAAAAACTTTGTACGATCTAGTTATCACTCGACGCCGTATCAATATGATATGATACATCTTTAATTTCTTAATGAACAGATTCATTTAAGAATAATCTTCTAGTATTAATAGTCCTAACTGAACAAAATTTTTGTGCACACATAAATATTAGTCTATGGTCCATGGTCCATCTGTCCTTTTGTTTTTTTTCTTGACTTGGCGGGGCAGTACCATGTCACCGAATAACCCAGAACTAAAATTATTTCTAGAGTAGTCTTGCATTCTTCGTCTAAGACTCCCTGCCTGTTCACCAGTTAGTAGGTTTACAGGGTGTTCTACGTTTCCTATTGCAGAACATGGAAATTGCCTCTTTAATTGGCCATAGCAGTAATGACTAGTACAGATAATTACAGAATTAAATGCTAAAATATAATGAAGACATGGTAGCCATAAAGTTAATGATAGGTTTATTACTCCATAACCTTATTAGAGAAATGTAGAATTAACATACAAATGTAGGCAACAACAAAAAGTAAATTATCGTCAATAACTTTGTGGTGTCCCAATAAAACCTATTTCCTGAAATATATAACTAATAAGTGCCTAGTATCGTAACGTTTTATGACAATAATAATAGCAATAATACTAAATAATTTTGTTGCTAATTAGCATCAAAGAATAATCATTCACATTTTTAAGTAACATTAGGCAACGCAAATTAGATCTTACGAGGTAAAGTTAAGAGATAAATTGCTTTATAGATTCTTGAAGATAACAATTAGGCAAAACTCTATATATGTGGTTATTGAATATAACGCCATCTAGTAAGTATAAAACTAATGAGACATGCTTATATCTTGGGAATCGGGCAATAATGTTTATGTCTATTGGCATTCTCGAGGCAAGCTGACATTATAATCAATTAAGCGGCGCCAGCATGTTTAGTAGCCGATGTTTAAGTGGTAGCATGCTCACCAATAAAACATAATTTTAAATACCTGATCAGTTTGATAAGCCACGATAATCTCAATTTGAGACATGCAATATAGAGACTAAAACCAAATTTTGATAGGTAATTTCTCACGGGAAATGGTAATTTGACGGCATTGAATGTAGCAATAAAATGGAATAGCTGATCGGATCTAACGTTTAAACCTTTTAATGTGTATCGGTAGTATATAAATTTTAAGACTATGTATTTATGTTTCGTAAAATCGATCACGTTATAATGGGTAGTTTGAAGAAAAGTGAAATATCGTTTCCTTTTGGTAATATAGGCAAACACGACACCGGAAGGCCAATTAAGCATAAGGCGTTATTTAGTACATAAAAGTCCTGCTCACACAAAATACTTGTTTCAATGTGGATAAAACAGGTGGCTTCATTCTATATAAATCAAAATGTTAAGTTGGTTAGTGTACGCTTCAAAAACTCAAAAAGTTCTACACCGACGTACTCAAATTTTGACACGACATCTAAACCGCTTCAAAGCTTGTTTTAATTTATTTTTCGAGTCACTTTTCCCTCATTTCCAACCGATGCAACCACAGCGTGACACAGTGAAGCGTGGCTGGGAACAGCTAGTATTATATTATAATTATGTAAGTTTTTTTTTCAATATAGGGTAAACGTGCAAAAGGGTCATGTGATATTAGATGACCTTTTTGAAGTGAAAACTTCTTTAGGCTCGTTGAGCATTTTTGAACAACAAACAAAAGAATGTATTTTGTGAGATGGGAAAAATTCATTGAACTCGCGACACTTAACGTTACCAATACCTCTGTATACATACTACATATATTGGCCTCGTTTACACGAGAGTTGAGTTTGGGTTGAAATACAGTGATAATATATATAATATAAACATATATTGTGTATATACGTATAACATAAATATATATTAATCTCGGCACTTTTCGAGTTGAAAAAACCGAAAAAAAACAGTTTTTTTTTAATTTTCAAGTTTTGACTTCTGTCGGCACTTCCGGAGTGCCACAGTTTTTTTTACGTATGGACACCTCCTGGGGCCGTCACCCTACCGGGGTTTACGACGAGATGGTGTGTCAGACCGACTAGAACTATACGGTGTGCCACTCTGCGCCTGTAATAGGAGGGATCTAGGAACTACTGGTATTAAGATTTCCGGAGTGATAGTAGGTGACTACCCCTGTCTAAGGACACATGCAACAATGGAGTCACAAGTGCATGATCAGCCTTTGAGTGACCATACCTGAGAGAATTGTTAAACATCGGTTTTCTGTGAGGCCCTGGTATCACTCCGCCCTAGCCTGCCCATACAGGCCGAAGCTAGGCTCTTCCAAAGAAAGAATGCTTTTAATAATACTAGAAACAGTACCAGTATGGTAATTATTGAGTAAATCTGTAGTATTCTTTCATGACAAATATTTGTTATAAATTTATTGCTATTAAATTAATGATGTCATTTTTAAAATTAGGTAGCCAGCCGAAATGGCATTATAACATAAATATATCTTAAATCCAATAAGCCGCCAGGAGCTACGATAGGACGATAAAACAAATAGGTAATATAATAAATCAATTTATTATTTAAATACAAATACTTTAATGAGAGGATGTAAGAAAAAATATTATATACTTATATTAATGCATTGAATATTAATATTCGAATGGCAATAAATCTATTTACGATTGATTAGAGATGTTTTTATGGGGACCAACTAGAGTCGTCAAACGGTAAGATGGTATTACGTACTCCAATCGACTAAAACCTGTTTTTCAGGTCATTCGCCAGGTCACCGTGGCTACTGGTGTACTCTAGGAAGAAAGGCCCTATGAACCTCGGCAGACTTGGCCGTAGACGAAGAAAGAGTAAAAATGATAAAACACTTATTCTTGTAGATTCATTTTGGAAATTCCGATGATACTATTGCTATATGTGTAAAAGAATGAATGTGAGATGAACACGAAAGCGCTCTGGTGTAGTAATGTGTATACTTTAAAAACAGAGTTGAAGACCAAAGAAAATGCAGCTGCGTTGTTAATACACGTTCACTATTTATTATACAAATTATTGTTATTGACGAGTGTCCTTCGTGCATTAGTTGAATTACAGGAGTTTGGGTACATTATATCTGTCGTAAGCAGAAGATATTGTGAAAAATATATACTTCCTTAACTGAGAATTAAATTATAAGAAACACATAAGTAGGTTTTTTACCGTACCGTATTGTTAACAATATATTTTTGGGAATTCTTATTTTCTTTTAGTATAATGTATACAAAACCGAGTAACAAACAAGTTACAATAGTCAATAGTTTCAAATATCTACGTTATACAAGTGTGTGAAAATTAAAGCTCAACTAACACGGTCATTGAAAAGCCATTTCAGTTCCTACAAAAACCATCGTAAAACTAGCCTTGTTTGCGTCAAAGAAATTTACCCGTTCAAGCTATGGTCTGGTTATCAAGCCTTTGACTAATTTACTGCTGAACAATACCGAGTGTGTTAAGTTATTGGTACAAAAGCTTTCACTACGCTAATAGCTTTGAAATTGTTTAGGAAAATTACTTACAGCGTTTAAAATTCCTCGAGCTCATTGAAAGCCGCACCTTCTTTGGAGCACGCACTACCTGTGTTTGCTTAAAAATATTTGAACATCGAAAATTTACATTTAAAAAATTGTAATTGTTCTTAATGTAACATTTATCAAGGTCATAATTTGCTACATTATTTTTTTATTCTTTTGCATTTAAAAAATTAAAATATTTCCACTTAGTTCCTCACTGTCTAGTAAGTACTATTGGTCATTTATTGCAGCAAAAATCGAGACGCGGTTGTCGAAAATATTCATTTTATATAAAGTAATAGAGAAGTAGAAAGTTTACAATTTGCGTCTTGTGAATTATTTATTTTAGTTAGTTTATTTATTTCCATTTCTGCTCCCCGCGAAATCTAACTCTAGTTATTACTATACATTTAAGATATATAGAACCACCATTAACTTTGTTTGCCTATTGAGACTTAAGATAAAAATATATTTCGTCGCCCTTGTTATTTGATCAGTTTGTTTTCTATTAACGATCAATTAAGAGCTCGATAACAAAATATACAGTATCAATAGCTTAATAAAGTTAATGGACGCAAGTATTTTTATTCAGAAAAGAGGTAAACAGAAACAGAACATAAGTTAAATAAGTTACAACAAATATACAGCGCGATAATAGCACACACACATACAAGCCATATGCTTTGCGGCGTTTATTTAATTAACAAGTCATCAAAAAAATCTTTTATCATAAAAAATGGAAATCTCCACAAAATTAATATCACATGGGATCTGCCAACAGGACGAAATTTGTTTGTAATTCATTAAATTTTCTCCGTCGATGATAGCGAAAAACTGTTTTTTTTTTATTAATTACTTGTAGTATGTACATATGTATCTATACCAAATGTATCTATATATATGTATCTATACCAAAAAGACAAAAAAATGCTAATTGTCAAACTGACTAGCCCCTGGACAGCTTTGGAAGTTGCAGGCGTTATCCTTTGTTTAAAAACAAAGCTTTGTAACCCTGGAATGTCTGAAGGTAAACATTAAAATAGTGAGGGAATGCAGCTGCCAACATAAAGTCAACGCCGTATTTGTTATCTTATTTACAAAACCGTTCAACAAATGTGTTGCGGTAGGTGGAAATTCATTTGCAACAGAACATTTGCCAAATATTTGCATTTTATGTTTCTTTTACTTAAATAAAGACATTAAACTTCAAAAAAGTTACTTGAAATTGTAATGATGTTTAATCCTACAACGTTGAAAAGCAGGTCTGTATATTTTTAGTCGCTAGTCAGAGGAACAGATTGGGTCAGATTGGAGATTTTTTGCGTTAGAGATATTTCTTTTTTAAGTTCAGGGGAGTGTTCATGGATTCGATTATTTTCAATAGTTCCATAGCATCATGGATCATATTAAAAAATAATAAGCAATATAGTTTTCTATATATCTTTCCAACCATTGCGGCATCGTCTGCTTTTTTATCTCGTCCTTTTAATTTATCCTCGATTTTCCCGTCTAATTTATTAAAATACCCGTGTTCAAATGTGGGCGTAAGTGTATGTGTGAATCCCATCGCTGGACTAAATATATCTTCATTTTCTTTTATACAAAAGCGCTTAAACCTATTTATAAGTACTAGACTGGACACTAGCAGAAGTACAGGTGAGTTAACATACTCACACAATAGATTTGTTAGTCGAATATGGTTCAGAGTTACATTCATAACAATTGTGCCAACAATGCGGCCTGTTGGCAACTCCTATTCATGATCTTGTTCATAATCGTCCCGCGGCTAACACCCTAATCAGATACTCGAGATGCCTTATATATCTCGATATCCAGTTGTCAAATTTACGAGCACGATTAGAAAGGAATTGAGCTTGTCGTAAATAGTAACACTATGCAAGAGACATAAAGTTTGATTTAAACTTATGTCTTAACGTGACTTATAAGCTAGTGTTATGTTATTTGCGTTTGAGTAACGAGTGGTTCTTAAGTTTACAATTATCAACAGCCTTTAATAGTTCACTGCTGGACATAGACCTCACCTTAGAAAAGAGGTTTTAGCCACGCTGGCCAGATGGGTTGTTATAGGGTTTGTGTCAAGTTTTCCTTCTCTTTGCAGTGCTGTTGTCCTGCGTAGTTTGCTCTCTTAGACGGCTCTTACGACACCATCGGGATGAATAGAAGTGGCGACATTTGCATTCTTAATCCGTCACCATGCGGATTTTTTTTAGTTTGACAACTCCCGCACTAGGAATATATCCTGTGTCGCGGGAGACTTTACAAACATACATGAAACGGACACAAAAAACACCCAGACTCTGTGGATCACACAAAGTGTCGTCGCATGTGGGGATCAAAACCACAATACTCAGCGTAGTAGGACGCGGCGTATCGAACGCTTAAACCATTACGCCGTCAGTGCAGTCTGCATACTTATCTGAAATACTCTAGATATTTCTTTAGATAAGTATACTAGCAACGTGGATCACATAGTAATAGTATCCTAGTTAACATGTCCAGCTAGGCTTAAATGTTGTGTTAGGAATGGGTTTACGTCGGTAGTTCACTAAATGGAGTTTAAACCTGCAACCATTTGATCGTAAGTCAGCATTTGTACCATTAATTTACCGTTCCTTTGACAATAGGAACCGATAATTACCGAGACCTATCATATTATGCAAACCAAACATCTGACTCTCTCATCGATTCTTAAGAATCCACAAGAATCAAACTCTAAAACATGCCTTTCCAACTACTACATTCTTCAGAACATAAAGATCTTCGCAAGCACAGAAGTTGTCTTTTTTCATACATCTCACACACGGCCGTCTGATTACGAACTAGGTAGAACCTGTATTATAGTAATCAGACTGCTGCAAAAAATACCTTATATAATAATAATAACCTCACACATCTCACACTCGGCCGTCTGATCCCAAACTAGGCAGAGCCTGTGCTTTGGCAACCAGACTGCTGATAAACATAATTATATATTTTTAAATAAATACATATTATAGATAAAAAAACACCCAAACACAGAACAAATGACCGTGCTCATAACAGAATATTAGTCCTGGGTGGGAATCGAACCCACGACCTCTGGCTTAGCAGTCAAAGACACTAACCACTGATAATTGTTTCTATGGCTTAAAAACGTATTGAGGAAGGTAACATCTCTTTATTATGAGTCCTTAGTCCCTCTATTACGAACTGTGGAATCCGTATAATAATTAATTATTCTAAGTTGCTTCATTTCCAATAACTATTGAAATAACTAATCGCCTTTATCGCTCTCGCTCGCTCGAGCTATCTGTAATGTCACTGCTTACGAAACAATAAAGCTAAGCGCGGACAGAATTATTGATTTAACTATCGACTATTGTTCAAAAGATTGAGTTTCAAACTCAAAGGATATTCTACGTAATACCGGTTTTTTATACAAGAGATTATAGCTTATTGCTTTATGTACGCCTAGTATCAATAAATTAAATTCTTTACGACTTGTTTATTTTAAATTTGCAATTTTATGTGAAAATACTAACTGATTATTATAAATAAGAGAGTATTAGGTGTCAACGAGAATACGGGTCACTTGATGGTACGTAGCTACCACCACCCACTGGACACATGCAACATAGGTGCGTTGCATTTATTCAATGAAGCCCTAGAATAAAGGAAGGAAGGAAGAATAAATAAATACATGCATATTATAGATAAACTACACACAGAACAAATGATCGTAATTATCAATTATTTGTCCTGGATGGCAATCGAACCTACGACCTCTGGCTTAGCAGTCAGGATCACTAACCTAAGGTTAAGCTGCTCGTTTTTTAAAGTTAGTTATTTTTAATAATATAAAAAGTTTTGTATTACTCAAACCTCTGTGTCTCACTTTCACTTGTTAATATGATATTACATAAAAGCCAACAAACAATCTCCATTTTATTATGATCAATCAAAGAAAGTAATCGTTTGTAATAATGTATTAGACGCATAATTATCTACACACGACGGGTTACGATAGTGTTCTGTTATATTAAAGGCTTCATCGACCGATCAATCATTGGGATTGATTGACTGATTGATATAATTCTGACTTTATCTGGATCTCTGAATGAATTACCTGTGCATCTGTAGAAAAAAAACATTTATATACTCGTACGTTATGCTATCATCTAAAGACATAAAAAAATTCACTACGCACTTCACGAAAGCTATCTTTCGTGAAGTGCGTAGTGAAATAAAGAAACTTTCAACGAAAACTCGAGGAAGGAAATGTGTACATTTATATACCTATGTATGCTTGTACAAAATTGTTAAGAAAACCATGCTATTCATCAAACTTTTTTTATCATTATTTTTGTTTGTTTAAAAAAGACAACTCCCGCATTACGAATATATCCTGTGTCGCGGGGGACTTTACAAACATACGTGAAACGGACACAAAGAACATCCATACTCAGAACATCAATTTGTTGATCACACAAAGTGTCGTCCCATGTGGAGATCAGACCCACAACACTCAGCGTAGTAGACCGCTTAAACCACTACGCCATCCGTGCAGTTATGTACCTAGACTAGAATATTTCCCGCTGTTTTGGTTTGTTTTTCCCCAAATAGTAGTGTTTTAAGCGGTCACCACACCGCTTCCTACATGCCTAGCATGTTGTGCTTTAATCCCTGCATGGAACAATACTTTGTGTGATCAACAAATTGTTGTGGGTGTTCTTTGTGCACGTTTCATGTATGTTTGAAAAGACCCCCGCGACAAAGGAATATATTTCTAATGCGGGAGTTGCCTTTTTCTAAATAAAAAATAATTAAGGTGTGTTGATGTAGGGAGGGTTGGGCTTTCGGGAATTTCACCGTAGAAAGGTCTAAAAATAATGTCTAAAAGTCATTTAAGAAATTATCGTCTTTTATTAGAAGGTAAAAAGTAGATCTAAAATAATAATATAGGCAAAATAATATATTTAAATTTTTTAAAGATGACCTGCATAGGTAACTAGTGAAAGTTATAACGTAATTTTTTTCTTTTTATCTTACATAGATCACAAATAATTATTCCACCACTTATTTTCAGAGGCGTACCTATATATTTTTAACCGACTTCAAAAAAAGGAGGAGGTTCTCAATTCGACTGTATTTTCTGAAATATAGTACCCGAGCAGTCAATTTGTCACAATGCTTTATTTGCGTGCGGTGATGCTAGTCTATTTACAAGTTAACATAATTAACCAAGCTCCAATATTGACCAAAAATAATTTGGTGCACAAAAAACACTTTGAACTAAAAGGCCTAAAATAGTAAATTGCCGTTTATACTCGCTCGGTGTATCTGTTAAGTGAAAACAAAGGGCACTATTATCGCTCATTAGGACAAATTAGGGCGAGGGCAATGCTCGGTAATAGCTTAACCGACGCCAATTCATTTCACTTGCTCAACGCACACTAAACTTAATTTACAAACATGCTAATTCACATTTCAGGTTCAAATTTACACATTTACATGCAAACTTTTTATTGCGCCAGCATTGCTGCAACATGCTAGTGCCAATTTACAGCCCGAATAAAAACGAAAATGGTTGTCTATAACACGTACAAAAACTTGAGTTTCAAATTAAAAAAATAATATCATTGACAAAGATCACCTGTTCTGTTTGATCATCCGGTGATTTAATAAAATAGATATATCGTTATTCGTTTTATCTTCAGCACGGCAGCATTAATATGCAAAATACTTTTAATGGTCGATTAGGGCATGCTTGATTAGTGTTCCGTTTTCAAAATTCATTGGCTCGCCAATGAATTTGTTACTTATGAAAATTTGTCATGATTCGAATATCAAAAGCATTCCATAATATAAGCCGATATGATTTATTCATAATAAATTATGATGCCCCGTTAGCGTTCGAGATTTTTTTATTTTATATAGGTATATTACGAGGCATTGTTTTAAACCTAATAATAATTAAATGGTAAAACAATACATATTTTATTTAAAGATTGCATAATACAACAAACAACAATCAGTTTAAAATAAATATTGTACGGGCTGCAACAGAAGCCGGCGCCTCGTTGGACAATGCCTGCTTGTTGCTCTTCACCCATCACTCTATCCCATTATGAAAGACACTGTAAAACATCTCTACAATATCACAAATATCATAACGGGAATGATTTGAAACTCGGACTCGAACTCACTGTAACACGTGTAGAAGTCGCACACTATAGCCATTACGCCACCAAGAGTATTACTCACAATCGCTAAAATCAAGTCGTGATTCTTCTACGTTTACAACAGCGCCATCTATATTTTGGAACTGGTACTAATTTTATTGACGAATCGAAATATTTTCGTTAACATGATAGTTAATTATAACGTAGTTTGTAAAGGTGTATTAATCCCAACTTTCTAAGTACTGTATGTACATGTTTTCTTATTTGTATTAGATATAATTGCTACTTCCTCTGTGACTAAGTGGGTGCTTATATCTATTTGATGTTATGATATATTAATACTAGTTATATGATAAAACTGGTACATAATAAATACAAATATGACTTTTACATTCAATACAAGTTTCTACACGTTAATAATAATTTCAATCATAGTTCCTTTAACGGAGCAGGAAAGTTGGCCGACTGTTGTCCGATTTCGCTAATGTATTAACGCTCTATCAATAACCGTGAGACTGGTACATAATCGCGAGGGAAGTGAAACAAATCTAATCGGCCTGGCCGCCGGATGCCGCGTCGGACGGACACGAAGCATGGTATGCACTTTCCCTCTCTTTAGTGCCTCCAGATATAATAAGTAATAACTGGATAAATACACCGAGTACCTGGCCTTTAATATCTTGGGGGGCTTTCGTTATTGCCTATTCGAACCTTGTGGAATTTATAGATTATAAAATTTTATTATTAAAATAGATTTTAATTTGTACGACTAGACAGGTTTTGACCTCATAGACGAATGGCAGCAACGCTGGGACGAATCATCCAAGGGGCGCCATCTTTACCAATTTTTTCCATCTGTTCGAGAACGGTTGTCGAGGACATGGCTTGAGGTGGATCACTGTGTCGCTCAATTTCTTACGGGTCATGGTAACTTTAAGAGCAAGTTGTATTCATTTAAATTAGTCGAGTCACCATTGTGTCAATGCTCAACACCTAACTCTCATTATGAACAGTCTGCTCATCATATCCTCTGGGAATGTAGTCTTTGGTATAATGAACGTAATATAATGCTGAATAGCTTGCAGGTGACATCTGGGGCGGTATACTATGGGGATCTTGGGGTTCCAAGACAGTTTAATTTCTTCCTGGGACTTCCCGAGTGTCATAACTCGGTGTGTTCGTGGGTCACTGCTGTGGATCCTGGTGTACAGGAGTTACAGTGGTGGGCGTGTGGGTGGGATTAGTCCCAAATAGACAGGTTTTTCATATAGAATTGAAGCTGCCCGAATAAATAGTATTTTTATCCTCCAAATGTCGGCGATTATGCTAATTATAGATTTTATTTTTTTGTTGTTGAATAAGATTTGCTTGAGGGGACTATGGGGTACAGAATATTACAACATGCTAGAAGTTTTCCTGATGTTATAGGCGGGTAACGGCTTAACAAAACTTTACTTGTTTGTCTCCTTATTGTTAGTTGTGTAAGGCACTCTGTCCTGTGCTTGACAAAGTTTTTTATCGATGACCTTTATGGATTCTGTGGAAAGATCATTAATCAATCAAATCAATTTAATTTTAATAACGCGATTGTTTAATAAACTTGTTTATCTGACCTCTAATAAAAAATGTTTTGTCTATAGTTTATAGGTATGATATGATATGTTATATTTTTTTAATGGTTTCTTGATTCCCTACTTCAATTTAAATTTAACCCAGTACATTTCCGATACAAATAATCAGCGAAAAATCAATCTACATGTGACTTGTACCGTATTACCTTGTACATTAATTCCCACGTAAATCAGACAGTTCCGCTGACATCGTTCGCTTTGACAGGAGCGAGCGATGCGTATTTTATTTCACCGACACTACCCGCCAACTCGTCTATTATAGTACGTCTTAAGAAACTAACACACGACGTATGTATATATATAATAGAGATGAATTGGATAAGTTTTATCGTTTTGAAAGGAGAAAAGTATTATTTAAATTAAATATTTTACTACTACATTACACAATATAGTATATTCACCTCGATAAGTATCATTAATAATATATAACATATTTTCACACATTTCACACGGCCGTCTGATCCCAAACTAGACAGAGCCTGTACTATGGTAACCCGACTGCTGATAAACATACATATATATTTCATTACATATATATTATAGATGAAGTACATCCAGACACAGAACAAATGACCGTGGTCATCACACAATTCTTGGTCCTGGGTGGGAATCGAACCCACGACCTCGGCGTAGCACTCGGGGTCACTAGACCAACAGGCCAACCAAACAAAATCAAAAAATTAAAAGTAATAAAATGAACAATAAAGTGGCAAAATACATATCGCTTGTGTTTCCTGCTGCTTTTGTATAATTGTAAAAATATGTATTTCCTAGAAGACCACCTGAGACAGAGTTTCAATTAATTAAAGGTTTTATTCTTTTGTGTTCTAATGTTCATCAACAGGATGCAATATTTTAGTTCTTTTTACTGGCAACACTGTCACTACAGTTATATTACCTAACTTTTACACCACTTCATGACTTATGGAGACAGGCGATGGATTTGTCTCATTCGGAAACCACAAAGTACTCCTATAAGACTTGCGGCTCACAGTGCAGTCTATAAATTTATTAATAATCATGACAGTCATGTACAGCTTCTTACTTGCGAATTAAAAAAACATAATTTGACGTCACTTTGACAGGCATGTCAAACCAAAAGGAAGACGTAAAATATTCTCATCAAATGATTGCTGGCTCCAGGTAATTTATGACCCACATTAGTATTCATAATACTCTTTTATATTTATTAATTATTGAGACAAGCTTTTATGGTGTTCAATTACGGTAATCAATGTGTATTATAAAGTCCTGTTATTGTAGGTATATTCATTTAAATTGCCGGTCTTGTACTTGTCCCGAGATAATTGAATAGAACCACTTTAGAGGAGAAAATGGTTTCATTTTCATAATCCCTTTCCAATACCATCGTTCTTAGTAATTACTTTTAATGTTTTTTTGTTTATAGTTCAATGTATGCTGTCTAAATATAATCGGACTATATGTTATTTGGTAACGAGCTCTTTTGTTACAGGTTAGTGGACGACAGCTCATAATAATTGGACGTCGTTTGACATTGTACTCAATTTCACCATTTTCTTTGTATCAAATACACATAAATACCTTTTCACTTATATCACGAATCTTCGAAATATAGGTAAATTATTGCGACTGTTACAAAAACGGTTCTATATTGTAGAAATAAGGTGTAAAATCGAACGTAGGTTGGCAAAAAATGAGTATATAGCAGTCGACTTCAGTAACGGGATTATTTCGAAGAAACGACCATTGAAGCCCTTCGTTTCATCTCTAATTGCTTCTGGGGAGATGGTGTTATTAAATTTGTGGATCCTTGTATCGACCTGGGTACGACGTTTTTATGTGGGCCTCTGTATTATTGAAATACCGCTTTGTTTTATTTATTACTTAGGGAGTGGATCCTCTTTCGGATTTCATTGATCGCTACTAGAAGTAAGTATTGAATGTAGACATCAACTTCTTAATTAATGTGAGTGGCAGTTGACGCTTTTGATTACAACTAACGTAACAAATAACTCATTTTTCAACAATCATGATTGATACAGTCAATCATAATTGTTAAAGTAGGTATACATACAACAATAACAATGAAATATAACAATTCATATAACGCGTCTTTTCATGGTCTAGAGAATGTTAGGTTTTTTAAGACTTTTAGCATTGCTGAGACTATGGCAAGCCTGGTTTACGATGTGGTATAGTACTAAAATATACCTAGTCGACTGCTAATTGTGGTTTTGTGAGAAGGAAGGTTAACGTTATGCAGAGCTTTGTAGTCATGTATAATTGGTTCGTAAACACTTATAGCATCGTCTCGAGACCTAAGGGCCATGTCAATCACTCTACAAAGAGCTAAACGCACGTAGCGATAACATTTAGGTATATGCTGCTTTTTGCTTGTCTAGTACAATTTTATTTTAGCTTAGCTAGCTAGCGAGGTGCTGGACTGAAGCTGGGTGGAGGTGACTTAATTTGGTGTTCAAGGGGCGGCAGGTGCTGAGTGCGTCGGGATAGCGCACGTAGCTTCAAACTCTCCAACAATTCCCCTCTTTTGGGATCTCAACAATTAACCTGGTTCTTGCGTTTTATCACCAACAAGACGTTTCACTAGATAAGCGGACTGTAACGGGGAAACTCGCACAAGTCTTCACGAATATGTCACGGTTTCTTAATTAATTATTTTTGAAGATTTGTTATGCGGATCTCATACGTACGCGGTCACAGCATTTTTGCGGACAAAAGGGAAGCGAAGCGGTACTGTGAACAAAAGGCAGGGCGTGCAATGTGTTCAGATATGTGTTATGAATTTGTACTTAAAAACTATATTATAAACTCGTGAGTTAAAATATATATTTCTTAGAACTAATTATGGCGTAAATGGCGTTTACACTGGGTCTGTAACAAACGGTCCGACAGGGTCGTCGTTACGTTTGCAGCTACCACGGTGAAGAAGATTTTATATTTGTATGGATCGTGGATCATACGAGTTTTCGGATCAAATTCGCCTCTAACTATAGATATAACGCTTGACCTGATTCCCCATGATATTGACCAAGCAAAATACCTTATTTACATCGTACATTGCGTGGAAATATCAGTCTAAAAATTATTCACAAATAAACAGATAATAAAATGTTATAATAAGTAATTTAAATGTAATTACTACGCTCGTAAAATGAGGTCCATACAATATGTGAATAACAAAAAGTAAAATTATCGGCAAAAATTACGGTTTTGTTTAACGTAACCGCTCCCCTATCCCTAGGGGGAAGACGGCACGCCGAAAACGGGTGTCTCATTCCGTAACTAGTTAAAACTTCAGGTCGTTCTTGTTTATTACGAAATAAATAATAATAAATATGAATTGCGTATTTAAAATGTAAGAACAAGATCAGTCATTAAAGGATTTCCTTAATTGACTATGGGAAAATAATGACCTGTTTGAATAAAAGCAAAAAAAAACATAATTTACTTGTCTATGTTCAAAAATGTATATGTATATATTTTAGTTTTTACAAAAATCGCTTTTTCTATGACCAGCTGTTCCTAATGACTTTTGAATAAACTAAATATCGATTAAAAAATTTAGAATAAATAGGTCTCAGGCTATTTCTCTACTACAGTACGTCTGTAATAAGTCAATTGTTTTCTTATATCAATTTATCGAATGATTCGTGGGCATGTAAACCCATCTTCAATTAATCAATTTGGCTAACGACTAATATTATAGAACAAAAAACTAATGGACAAACAACGAGACATGCACATTTCGTTAATTTAAATATGCTTTGTCACTCTGAAAATAGCATGGCTAGTGAACAAACTACGAGTAGTGGTACGTGTAATTTTATGGATTATGGCTTATGGCTCACGAAATGTGTTAGTGTTATTTTAATGAAGTTCTGGCACATTTGCTGAATTAATTTTGTATCAAATTAAATTAGTCACTGGATAGCTGTGAACATTTAGGTGAGGTTTCTGGTTGCAATGGTAGGTATAGGTATAGATCTTAACACAGATCGACAATAAAATCAACTACAGAATAATTAAATGTCAAATCAACAACTCACGTCGAATACACATCATGAATGTGTCCCTACGTTATAATGAGTTAAATTTTGAAAAAAAAAAGCTATTTTTGGAATTGTTTATTTTTCCTTTATTTGCACAATAAGTAGGTACAGCGACAGACCTAATGCCTAAAGCGTTCTTTGTCCGTCAACCTTCTTAAATTATGTTTGCCTCGTTATCGCAATATGGTTAGGGATTCAAAATGGAAGAAAAAAAAACATTTTAAATAAAAACCCGACTTTAATTTCCACATCTGTGACATCCAGGTTGCATCTAACTAAAAACCCGTAAAAGCATATCAATGACTTAATATATCACATTGATAATAAAAAAAGTTTAAAACGACTGACGTTCCTTAGTAGAATTAAGCATCGCATAACAACTCGTTGTTAATAAATTCGTGTAACAATATACGACAAAATTAAAAATGTAATTAAAATTGCCGGTTGGCAGTGGGGCGGGCCGACCTCATTAAATGGTCAGGTAATTAGTAATTTTGTAAACGGTCTTATTCATTATTTTATGGAGGGAAAATTAAGTGCGGTTGTAAAAAAACTAGCCCGTTTCGAAGGTACACATGTGTAAATTTTATTTTATTAGGCTCGAAAGATAAAAGAAAAATGTCAAGTTCTAATCCGTTGACAGTTACTTTTCGAATTTTTATATGTAGGTAGTATCTTTTCTTAGCTTCATTGTTGGAAATTTGCATTGTATTTTGCTACATCTAATAAGTTATTAGTAGTTTTGTCAAACTTTAACGGGTTTGTCAAAGTGTGAGCACGTTATGCAAGCGCTATTACAGCTTGCATAACGTGTATTCATAGATATCATCAACAGCCTTTAATAGTCCACTGCTGGACATAGGCCTCTCCTTTGAAAGGAGGTTTTGGCCTACTATACCACGCTGGCCAGACGGGTTGGTATAGGGTTTTTTCAAGTTTTCCTTCTCTTTTCAGTGCTGTTGTCCTGCGTAGTTTGTTCCCTTGGTCGCCTCTTACGACACCCACGGGATGAATAGGGGTGGTGACGTTCCATATTCTTAATCCGTCACCACACGGACAGACGGGATCATAGATATACCCGAAAATAAATTTATTCCATTCAGTATAACAAAACGGAGCTTACAACATTACCTAAGAACAGAATTCTACAATATTAACAGAATAAACAATACTCCAATCGTCCCTGTTTTTTTAGGTAGGGTCACAATTTTATTTTGATCGTCAGAAACCCTGTTGTATAGGTAAAATATTTTAAAAAATATTCTCTTGCTCACTGCTTTACTGAAATCGATCCCCTTAGAACCAATCGGTGTTCTTTCTCATTTGTATTTAAGATGAGGTCAAGGTATCCTAAGAACTAGAAAGGTCATCACTTTAATAGTCCACTGTTGGACATAGACCTCTCTTTAGAAAGGAGGTTTTGGCCTACTACACCACGCGGGGGGTGGGTTGCTTGTTTTAAGTTTTCCTTTTCTTTGCAGTGCTGTTGTCCAGCGTAGTTTACTCCAAAGCGTATTTAGGTGTGTGTTCTACCTATACAGAATCAGATTATTTTACTATATTAAAAAAATATATACGCCACGGAACATGTGTGTGGTTAAAAGTCCATAAATCTATGTTTTCTTCTAGTTTTTATAAAACGATAAACAAATGAAATTGTCGTCGATATTGAAAAGTGAAATTGAGCGTCTGATCAAAAGAGATTTGAAGTCTAAATTGTTGCTGACCCTAACTGACCCTAGGCGCTGTTAATTAAATATTAACAAAATCAATAACGCCCAACCATTAACCAAGACACTCGAATTGAAAATAATATAATCTGTAATAGGTGCTGACGTCAACGGATAAATACCTACCAGTATTGAAATGAAACATATCCATTGTAGGTACAGCGATCATTGCGGCGATCACGTGAATTATTATAGACGACCGACCATAAACAATGATTCAATAATTCCCTCCTATTCAATTCGATGAAATAAATTTAGTTCACAATAGGTAACATTTTGCGTGTTCATTTACTTAGGCATTAATTAATGAATAGTATAGTACAATTTAAGATTTCGTTCCATGTTAGTTTTGATACTTTACGTTTAAGCTGGTAGATATTAGAAAAAAAAAACTTAGCCATTTAATAGGATTCGCAGTCAGTGATATGTGCCTGTTCGAAATAGGTCTTACCTGAAAAAAAAAAAGATAAACGTTAATAAATAATTAAATTATATATTAAGTAAAACTAAAAGAAATATAAAATCCATAGTTATATTATATATGTGAAATTGAGTTTGTTTGTTACGCTAACATGCCTAAACCACCAAACCAATTTTGAAAATTCTTTCACCAATGGAAATCTACATTATCAGGCTATAACATAGGTTACTTTCTACCGCAATAACCGACATGTACGCAGGCAGAGACGCGGGCAAAAGCTAATAAAATAAAATCTTATTGTAGGTTCAGTAGTTATAATCACATGACATGCAATAATGAATCGTATAGAATTATTATAAAAATATAATTCCAATAGCTCGTGCATCTGCATACGTGACGTCGGGTTCAGAGTCAGATAGTCGTGACTAGCTAGTGGGTCAAGTCGATCTATTAAATAGTAATGGTTTACTGTTCAACAAGCACGTACAAGCAAGCATTCGTGGAACAACAGATCAAATATGTCGAGGAGTCGCTGAAGACGACTGTCGCCTTTAATGGGCTTAGCGTCACTTTAGAACGGAATGAGGAATAATATTGTGGGTACATCGTTTACATGTTTTGTTTACTTTTGTTAAAGCAGTAGTTTTGGTAGGAAAAGCTTAGCTTTGTTTAAATGCAAACGATTTTTTTTATTTAGCAAAGGTTTTTATCTATTTTTTGAAACCACAATGTGCCACTGCGAAGCCTGGAAGGTAAATCTGCCTTTCTCTGTCTAGGCGGAAAGTCGGTTCGCAGAACGACCTCCGTCCTCCATAAGCGCAGGCCTGGGGGTGACAGGTGAGGCCATCTGTCACCCTAGCAGAAGCAGGCCGGGGTGGCGGCGAGCGCGTTGCGAAGCGCGCTCGCTTCCAGGGAGCACAGGGAACATGGGGTTCCCACACGGGGGGGGGTCGTCTACTCGTCTGTAGATGACCCGAGGTATGTCGGGGTACCAGGGACTTCCTTTCTAGGGTATACCTGGTTCCCCGGCTATTAGTACCCGAGACGGCGTGCGGTTTTAGTCGGTTCGAGTCCGACATGGTGGTATCCGAGGGGATTTCCGCACGGAAAAAAAAAGGCGGTAAGTCGGTTAGTTTGTATTAGTTTTTTTAACTATAATCACTTAAATCTTTCTTCCGTGTCCAAAAAGCAATAAAAGAGAATGACTACATTGGTAAAAATATGCTTAAAATTTAAACTTTAATATTTGATTGTGCAAAGAAATGAAATAAACCCATTATGATTCATTTCGTTGTCAGATTTAAGACTTAGAACAAGTGTTTTCAACGGGTCCCCCACTAGTTCAGATACAAAATAATAATTCAATTCAATACTTTTTTAACTGTCTGTTTAAACAGCTATTCTTTAGGCCTATGTTCAGCAGTTGTATAGTATAGTAGATATGATGGTTATATTTACAAAAGAAATGGAAATAATTACGCATTCAATAACTGTAAAATTGTCTCTTTCGACGTTTAATATTGACAACTCGTCAATATTAAACAAACTGTGGTCGATGTACAAGCAAAGCAGTCTCTCTTGTTCACGGTTGCCTAAGACTATTTTAACGTAATAGGCATGGAAGTAAATAAATTTTAATACGTCCATGGTAATAGGTAAAAATGTTGTACGCAATTACAAACTTCATTGCAATCAATCACAACTAGGTATATACTATACATTGCTATATTGTCTTTTAGTTAGCTGCTAATTTTATGGTTGTCTGAACTCATCGAAAGGCAAACTGCGTTAAAGTACCTAACAGTTATTTAATAATCCGGTTATGGCTGCCTTATGCTCCGTATTATCGTAAATTCGCTAACCTTAAATAAAATTAAACAAACGATTCATTCATACAGAAGTGGCCGTCAAATCATAGGTTAGAAATATTGGCGCCAATATTAGAGAGAAAGTGCGTTATCTCGCCTCGGCCCTTAGGCATTATGGATTGCTGTCATTGCTTCAGATACGTAATAAAATGAATTTAACGTCACAAATGAATTTACAGAATTTGAAACTTTGTAAATTGGCATGCTTTTGTAACTTAGAGTTGGACGTTATGTAAAAATTAGTATGTTAACTCGATACCTTTAATGAAGTACTACTTGGCCGGAAGTATCAAAGCCGGTTTATGGGTAAGCGTGTACACCCATGACTTTTGAACATTATAAATCCTAATTAAAACTTCATTAGTGAGATAGTATTTTTAATCTGTAGTCGGGTGTTCTATTTGCGTTTTAAAGTTCGTTAACCCACGATGATAGATTGCAGGGATTGTCTCTTAATGGTAAATTCAAAATTATACTCTGGGAAGACGACGAGTTTTATCGAATCATTCAAATCGATTTTCGTAACTTACTTCACATTTATTTTTGGTAAAACCTGTTTAAACAAATGTAAAACAGACATCGGTATATTGAACAGATGATGTGTATATGTCGGAGACGTTTTAAGTAAAATAAAATACAAAAAAGAAACTAAACTGCGTCTTAATAATCTTACTTTTTAATGAAATAAACTGGATAATCCCAAGAACGGTTATAAGATAATATAAGATTAGTGATAAGGGAAGAGATAAGTACACGTAACAAAGTACTGAAACCGAAAAAATAATAATAGCAGGGTATAATAATGATGGTAATAATAACTTCGTCTTTCTTCTTCACTCTGGCTTAGCAGTCAGAGTCACTAACCACTAGACCAGGGATTATCAAAGTGGTCAATATCCACCCCTTGGGGTCAACATGAGTTTCCCAGGGGTCGACATAAATGAAAACTGATTTTGAGGGACGACGAGGTCTAAAAATCGGCACCTATTTATTAACACAAGCTCTTATTTGAAACAATTTGATACTTTCAAGATACTGTATTAGTTGTGTTACGTGTACTAACTTGTTATAAGAATGACTAATATCTTAGTAAGAAGTATCATTGTTGTACTTTTAAAAACTCAAGAAGTCGATAAGCGTGTAATAATTTGGCTATGGGGGTCTTAGGTATCAGCTCATTTTAGAAAAAGGGTCTCTTGCCCAAAATAGTTTGGAAATCCCTATAACTAGACCAACAGGCCCTGTTAAATAATAATGTAAGGTCTCTCAAGTTTTGATAAAGGTATGCATTAAGTATTTACGCTAGTCGCCAATGCTGAAATGTATAGGTGTATAGTCACATTTTCTTATGAAAATAGTAATTTACTAATGCATATTTTATTAATATTTATTTACTAATATATAATACACATAGTAGCTGTAGTAGTAGGTAGGTTATTTGATGTTTCGAATAACATAAGAACGTCTAACGTTAAAAATACAATTATTTATTTAAATATATACAGTTCTGATAATTTAATAATAAATATAACATAATACTATTAAAATATCAGACGCAACCACGCTAAATAATAAGTTATATCAAAATGCAAATGCATCCAAACACGGCGATTTGTCCGTGGCAGATTATAATCTGTGATGAATGTATCATTGTGTACGCCATTCGGCCTAAAGTGGACAAATAGGGCAATTGCCTGTGTAAATTGTAGCAATTTGTTTGCCGATACTAAGATTTGTGACACTGCAGTAAGGAAGTACAAATTAGATAAGCCCTTTTTGAGCGTACACTACTAGTGAAAGTTGAACATTTCACTTCTAGTGTTGATGGTATTTATTGTATAAACGTCGTAAGTTAATAAAAATCAAAATAGGAAGCAAGCAGGATCCGCTTGGTTTACAGAACCCCCGTTGTGCTATTAATTCATTCTAAAGAAGATCAAGTAAATACATGTTGTGTTCTTTGCTGTCAATAGTTAACAGCTACTTAAAGGGAAGTACAATCAACGTAGAAACACAAACACATTTTAATAAATAGGGACTCTAACGACTACGTAATTAAGTGTAAACTAACTTGTACGACATTGCACGTCCATAAAAAGAATTGCCTTACGCTCGTTAACACGCGTAACCTCTTATGTATCGGAATACGATGAAGGGAGCTCTGTTTTGTTCCGATTCATTTGTTTCCTTTTTTTATTCATTAATTGCTTTAATCATTATACGTCGTCCATTTATTTAGAAAAAGGAAATAAAAATGTTCAATTTTTTTTATTGCATTTTAAGGCAAAGGTAGCACACCATACAGATACAGCCTCAAACGGCTTGCATGCTGACGCGAATTCCCTTGCATCGTTCGATATCGTTTCCGTTTTAAATTCTTTTCCGAAACATTCGTTACTGGTGAATCACGGCCAGCTCCACAACAGTAACCAGTTTTAGAGTGACATCATCTCATGCTGCTCTCATCGACTTATAGTGAAGTCACTAATATAGGAAGGAGATAACGAACTATTTAAGACTCCTAGGGCGGTTATTGTAAAAATAAAAAACTGTTTGAATAACTTAAAAAACCTAAAATACTTTGACATAGTTTTCGTCTCATAAACAAAATCTATTACATTAAGGTACATTAACGTCACAATTTTGCATTAATGACATCTAGGTTTAGCTATTAAATCCTGAAGTTCGCTATTACTTAAACCAATAAGGATTATAGATTGATACCACTGATCTCGGTGTGTCCTATAATCAATCAAAGAAAACTACCCACGTTGATTTATATTGGATATTAGCCGTAAT
Source organism: Arctia plantaginis (assembly GCA_902825455.1). Lineage (NCBI taxonomy): Eukaryota > Metazoa > Arthropoda > Insecta > Lepidoptera > Erebidae > Arctia > Arctia plantaginis. The sequence goes on along the minus strand of CADEBD010000171.1, from coordinate 16,147,732 downwards.
TTATTTACGATATGAAACGATACGATACGATACACTTATCTGAACATCTATTAAAATGAAAGCGAGAAAGCTTGAGTTTTATTATTTCGCAGTTTCTATTTAAGCAGTTGAAATAGTATGATGAAAATCTTTTAATTAAAAGATTTCACAAATCGGCCCTAACAAAGCATGTTCTGAGATTTCATCTTATGAACAGTTTATTAAATTGTTTTTGTCTATAGATCACACGTTGATTAATTCTTCAATATGAAAAAGGAACAAATTCAAAAATAGAATTTACAAATCGTCAACACTTCTATATTTGAAAAATGACACAAAAAAGAGCATCGAGAATGAACAAAATGTGATAGTTTATTTTTAAACGAATCAAAATAAAATTGCGACCTAGATAACCTTTGTGCAATGTAACTACAATGGTGTTCTGTCAAAGAGATATTCAGCGTGTGAACAGCAGTATTATCCTTGTTCTACATATAGGGATCAATATTTTGTTCGCTAGATGGCACACAGTGGGGGTCAAAAGCTATCTGACAATCGTAAAACCGGATCGTGTTTTGTATTCCAACAAAGCTTGGCTTAAGATGCAGTTTTGCATTACGAAAACAGTGTGCATCCAGTGCGCGGTTTCTCGGGCCTAAAACGTAGCACTGACAAGACTGTTCCGTTTAAAGTTGGTTCCAGAGCTGTGAACTTGATTATATATTAAACTGACCCTCTCATGGTTGCAATTTTAAGTAGTTAAACGAGACCATACGATTCTGCTGGGATCGTACTGATTTCCTGATCTTATCGAGAGTTACAACACATTGTCAACTTTAAACAAACGTTATAGGCTGAAGTCAACAAACAATTGGCTAAAAAACTTTAATGAATGTGTTTTTTTTAATTAACCTTCTAATGAACCAAATAATTATAAAGAAAGTACATTTATTGAAAATCAATTATAACAGCCAACCAGCTGTAATAGTTACACGTAGCATTACATTTACACAAAAATATACTGATAAAACGAAAATGACTATAAAAACAGCGAGGATCTATCTATCTAGTGGTTTATACAATTTTTAGTGCAGAACCATCAACTTTTATATTTTTAAAAGTGCATGCTACACGAGGAGTTATAATTAGTATTTTTTAAATAGCACAGTAGGCCTTTTATTTGTATTTTTTTTGGTAACGGGGTGGAAAATTTCTCCGGATCGCCTGCTCCTAGGGGATGCAGGTACCAAGAGTATGTGGTGTTTCCGCTACAAACCACTCGTCGACCGGCCTCAGGACGGACGGGAGGACCCGGACCAAGCACAAAATAAAAGCTGTTGATGATGATGACGTAAGCGGGGCTAAAATGGTAACTAAAATGTGATAAAATAAAAAAAACGCCTGGGAATATATACATGAGCGTAATGGTCGATTCGACAACAACTTCATGTTTTCACGAGACAGTATCCCTTCCTATATCCAATCCTTTTTTTGTGAACTACAAACATAAATACATTTTAAGGTTCCCGCGGCGAATGTTAGCCATATTGGTCCCGCGGTATTGGCCGATGTTAACAAATGTTATAGAATGGCTCGGCCCGTTGACATGGCCGTTATTAACAATACCACTATCTACCCTGGTAATATCTATCTAGTAAATGTTCTCTATATGAGATATTATTGGTTTTTGTTTGCATTTGGACACGTGACATAACTCTTCTTATCCATATATGTATTATCTATTTGCCTGTTACTGCTCTGTTCTTAAACGTTGTAGTAATGTTATATAATACTAGCTGACCCGGCAAACGTTGTTTTGCCAAAAAAAAATTTAGGAATGGGTCACCCTTACCATTTAGGGGTATGAAAAATAGATGTTGGCCGATTCTCAGACCTACCCGATGTGCACACAAAATTTCATGAGAATCGGTCAAGCCGTTTCGGAGGAGTACGGGAACGAACATTGTGACACGAGAATTTTATATATAAGATAAGATTAACTATCTATATTTTTCCTTAATAAATACCGTATTAAATGCAAAATTCATATAATTCTTGTGAGACGTTTCGACTAGGATGCACTGGCCGTGGTCACAGACTGTCCACCACAACAATGAGTAATATTATTATTTTGAAACGCGAAAGTTTAAAAGTTAATTCATTTTATTACGTTTTGGTTCCAAAAAGTATATTAAACATTACGAACTTATTAAACTTTTTCGATTAGAAAGCAGATAATAAATTCAATGTGTGAGTGGTGTAAACTCTTTAGGAAGATTAGGGCCTCTTTAAGTAAAGAATCCTTTAACAAAGCAAAAGCCCCAGCCACACTTCCTTAACAGCGATTCAATTAAGGATTGAGTTTTCAATACGCCGTCACAAGAAAGCGTTCGCAAAAAGTCGAATTCCTCTTCAAGGCTGGCGTAGATTGAATGCCATCTTCAGTTTATGTGGTCCGTCCATAAAACGCGTCACATGATTGCCATCGGCATTCCTCACCCTATCTGAGAGTATTTACGGCGAAATTTTATCACACAGCAATCCGGTATGAAAGACTTGAAAGAGGGACTGGTTCGCGAGGACGTGGGACGAACTAGCTGATTGCAGACCTCTGCAGGCACGGCTAGTTAGGCTTGTAGACCAACAGCTAGATGATTTGAATGGTTTATGAAGTACAGTTTTATTAATTCAATCGTTATTGAATACTCATTTTATTTATTTCGGTATATTTTGTGTATGCTCTTCATGATCAACAGTTCAAATACAGAGAGCTTTTAACGCATTAAAGGTATCGTTTCTTTTAATGGGGAACCAATAAGTACAATGAGTATTTTTTGGCACTGTGATGTTAATTTGGACATTATTTTGCATCGTTGTTAATAAATATTTTTATTGCATCGCAATAAAAAATATTTTTTAACAACGCATTGTAGGATATGTGCACCATTCTGTCTTAATGTTCCTTTTAAAATTATTACTGGTCATTTCACAGTCGATAAATACCTTTGTGGCATACAGGAGATAGCTTATTAAATCGCGCTTACGACCATATTCAATTCGGTATTCGATTAAGTTATCGTCAGCACCTCGATTCATTATAATGCATTTAATAATGTTTTACCTCAATTACGGTCAGTGGCGTTACAAAATTACAGTTTACTCGCACATTTGGGTGTTAATTTAGTTATTGGGCTTATTTACTGAACGAGTTCAGCAACACCACTGGTTTCAAATCTATTAAGGAAATAATTGTGTCATTAAAGCATACATATGGCGGGAACGGTAATAATTTTGATAAATTGTCGTACAGGTCCATACATGTGTCATTTTGAGCGGTACTGAAGTCCGCTTGAGCCTTGTCAGTAAAGAGGCGATATACGTAACTCTTTGGCGCCAACCAAAACCATTAAATTTCTTTTCGTTTATTACACCTTTCTAAATGTATGGCATACGAACTGTAATTCCAAAAATGTATCCGATTTAATTACTTTATAAAAGTAATTACTGTCGATTCCGCCTTTAGTTACACGTTTTGCATTAACTAATAGCCAACCAAAGTATTGTCTATGGTTTACTGTTGTAAATTGAATAGACTTTATTGGAAAACAAAACTTAATACTAAATTATAGGAGACATTGACATTTATTAAAAGCACGTTTGCGTGGCAGTGCACCTGAATAGAAATATATGCCTTTATAAGAGATAATACAGCTGTTTATATTAAATGTCATTTTGAAAGAGATACGTCTTGTTTATACCACAGGAAACTCGTAAATGAGTCGGTACGGTCAGTAGGTGCACGATAAAACGTACTATAGAAACTTGTGTAAACAACGATAATTTGTGGTGGCATAATTTATTACATTACAAAATAATTTATTTTTGATATCAATAAATATTTCGTTGCTATTTTCCTAATTTACATTTTAATGACCATTTTTAGTACTTATAATTTTCTATGGTGTATTGAATAATTAATTTTTTTATACAAAACTGCCCAATTAGGAAATTGGATCGCAAATACTTTATTAAATTTAATTTTATAAGCATTTGTAATTTGAACATGTTATTTTTTTTAATAGTAACATGCCAGTAACGAAACGTCACAGGCAGTGACGTTTCAGTTAAAGGTTTGCATGGACTGTGGTAGTCACTTGTCATCTGGTATATTATAAGGCCTCATCGTTTGTGTTAAAGAATATATACGAGTAGGATATGCCTATAAGTAAGCTGTGTAACCATAAATTGATTTACAACTACAGTCTTTCTTTTTTTTTCGGGAAAATTAATACACGAAGGTCAATGTTCATACGTTTTTTTTTAATTGCAAAACTAGACTAAAGGGAAGTTACTTATTGTTAGTTTAGTTGCATTATGCGTGGGAGTCATATCTCTTGAGATAAAGTAATTGTTGCCATCTAAGTTCCGACTTGCAGTTCAATCTTGAGTTAGCATCTCTCAATCTAATGGCTTAACGTTGCATGATATATGGTTTGTTTATTCACATGAACAGACAGAGAAAGCCGAGGTTTACTTTCAATGATATAATGTCTGTTTTATTTATAACTCTGTTTGATGTAAGATTGTAAATCGATACAAGGAATTGTGGTTTATTTTGTGAGTTTAAATCTTGTTTCTAGATATTAAATGAAACTAAAGTTATAGATAGATAGATAGATAACTTTATAAATACAAATAACTAATAAAACAAGAAAAATATTAAATAAAGGTGTCTTTCAGCCACAAAAATTGATTGTAAATTTCACTTTCGGCACTACCACTACATTCTTTCAGGCTAAAAATATATTTTTATCTTATCACCATCTCATAACTCATATCTGTGTGCCGATTCTGATCGACTGCCTGGGTGGCGTAGTGGTTTAAGTGGTCACCACGCCGATTCCTACTATGCTGAGTGTTTTGAGTTCGATCCCCACATGGGACGACACTTTGTGTGATCCACAAATTCTTGTTCTGAGACTAGGTGTTTTTTGTGACCGTTTCATGTATGTTTGTAAAGTCCTCCGCGCACAGGATATATTCCTAACGCGGGAGTTATATTTAAAAAGAAAATTAGCGAACGTTAAGTTGGTACATTTGTTAGTAAATAAAGCTTAAACGTACGTTTTTATAACAATATTTATATAATTAGTGCATTTTTGCAATATACTCGTAGTTTTTATATACTTACACGAAAATGCTAACAAGTTAAATACCTATGATAGGTGTTTAGTTATTTAGCATAAGATTTAACCCAAACTAAAGTTATTGTCTGGAAATAAAATACTCGTAACTATCGATAAACGATTTTAATTCAGACTGGCAAACTAGTTAAGGTTACCACCTGGGATGAATGATGTTAGTTCGATCTCTACTGGGACATTTAGTTGTATAGTTCTCATTTAAATGACTTCATATTTTGTTTGTATGTTTGTAAAGTTTTTTAATAATTAGTAGGGATTGTTGATCAACATCAACAATTCGAATAATTAAAATGATGTTTCGAAAAAAATCTTATTTCACTTTCAATATACTTCTCAGAAGTACTATTTTTACGTCAAAGAAAGGAGTATGCAATATTTATCTCGTTATCAACAGAGTTTACTATTAACATCCAAACAGAAGTCACAGTTACGTAATATATAATAATATTAAACGGCAGATTGTGTCAAAGAACCCACTAACTTAATTACAAGCTTACAATTGAAGCAATTGAAACTATTACCCGGTAGCAATAATGTGTAACAGCCTAATAAACCCTTCCATCCACTTCCACCTATAATTACGCGCGCGAGCACTGTAAATCGTCATCGATAGATATCGCTTGAAAACATTCTACGCCTGTAATTGAGCAGTTTGGTAAAACAGGCCCTAATAAATACATTCAGTGTGTAATAACCTTAAATACTGAGTATTAACAGTTTAATTGTGTTTTGGTAACTAATATAAACGTAAATTTGGCGCCAACGTACACCAGTGCTGTTCTATTTCCCTTATGTGTAACAGTCGAAGTAGGTATGTTCCATTTTCTGAAGATAAAATTTTATAATTTTAGTAGTTTTGGCAAGGTTACCATATACGTAATTATATATGTGTTAAAATGGAATAATAACTGTTGTTCGAATATACCTATATAAGTAGGGTAACAATGGTTTTAAATCCATTCTTAATTTTTTTCTGTAATTTTTAATTGTTATCAATGATTTTAAGATCAAGATTAAAATACATTAATTGCAGACATAGCTAGATTCATAGTAAGCGAGACAATCGATTTCGAAATTTGAATAACTGTTTTGTTATCAAACCCCGAAAGCGAATTCGAAATTTAAAACAAAAAAAGCAGCCCTAACAAAGTTATATTGGTGAAAATTCAATATATCTTCGTCAGAAATAAACGCAATAAAAGTTGGTTTCATATCTAGAGTTCAAAAGAGGTTTATATAAATCTCTGGAGCAGTAATTCTTACAATTTCGTCATGTTCTTCCATCTGTTACACTCTTATAACTTCTAGTTGGTGTCAGTACGTTATATTTTATAGTAAAATAAGGCTTTTCTTTTCTTCATTCATAAAAAATATTTGGACACTTGTAAAACTAATTTATTTTTATAACTTTTTTTTAAAGTAAACTTAGTAAAGATTTGTTTCTCCGAAATAAAAGCATTAGAACTTTGCAGCATGAAGTATCGTGGTATAAAGACAATAATGTCTTTTTAACAGAAACTTGTTTTGGATTTTGATTTTGGATTTTTGTATTTAAAAATTGATAGTACTGACGGCACTTAAATATTGAAAAGGACTTTCAATTAGATTAAAACATATCTAAAGTATTTAAAAGATATTGAACATTTTACTTTTTTTTTTAAAGGATTCTCTTGGATAGGAGTTATTACTTTCATTGCTACTTTATATCAGGTAAACTGGAAGACAAACGCCTATTCAAACACTGATTAAATAACACCAGAAAAATGTTAGTTTCAAGAATGGCAAGTTCTTGTTAGTGTACATTATGGATTAGTTACAGTTATAGTCTATGATAGGATTGATTAAATTTAGTTAAAAATAACTAGAGAGACGGATGACCTATTTAGTTGAAATATACATAGGTGTTTGTATAAGATATCGGATCTGCACAGTAAATTCATAACGAAAGGGCGGGCACACACTTGTTGGGAGTAGTTGAGGCGTAAAGCCACGATTACATCGGCGCGGGTGGCGTTGTCTTGACACGGAGCCGCGTATCTTAATTGATTGGACCGTGCACATTACACACCATTGACTTTCGGCAAAGTTACGGCTGCCCTAAATATACTTGAGATATTTTAGGACCATTCTCGAACATGAATCTAATCTAATTAGTTTCAACTTCACGCTATAGATAAGCCTAAACCAGAAATATACACCTATACATATAAAATTACCTGACTGACAGGCTGATTCATCAACGCAGTGCCTACACTATTGCGGCTACAAACTTGAAATTTTGGCCGCTTATGCTTTTTTAAGCATCCACCAAGAAAGGATTTTCGAAAATTACACCCCTTAAAGGGGTGGAATTTCAAAAAGTCCTATTTTGTTTGGAGGATACAATAAGGCATGAACGGTTGTATGGAAGTTCTTAATTTTTAAAGTTAGAAATACGAAATAACTACGCAAGCGAAGTCGCGGGCAATAGGTAGGAAGTTGTAAAGTTAAGTGATAGTTGACATCGTAGGTGTAAAGGGCATATTTTTACGAATACAAGGGTACCACCTACAAGCACATAAGATCTCTTAGAAGCCTTCCGCGTCCCACATGTATCGTGTGAGCGTAAAAAGAAATTTAAGGAAATTGATTTATGTTCTTCACTAGAAATAAGCCATCATTTTTTCATCTTAATAGTATTATGTAAATCAATGGCCCTCGGGTTTCCTCTATTAATACTGTTCAGTCTTGTCTAAGAACAATGTAATCACGTACAACAAGATGCTTAATTGATTACTTTTAGATGGATTTAAACTTTACAAGTTCGCAAGAAGGATATAAAATCGTTTGTTATTGATCTAGGGAAAATTACAGACATTAACATTTTCAAAAACACTTGAAACCCTTTTACAACAGCAAAATTTACTTACATATTTAGTAAAAAATGTTAAATAAATATCTTTATAATGTTTGCAAAAATTAATTATGTTTTCTGGAATAAATAGTCCTTTTTTTTTTCTTTTTAAAGAAGTTTTGCACATATTACCAATATTCATTTTTATCTCCAGGTATCGTAAGTGCATTTTTTAGGTTTGATCTCGTAAGTAATGGATAGTCGAACCAGAACAAACTTGATCATAAGTCTATTAATTTAACCTCAGTAGAAAGCTCGGTCACGTCATGAACCACGTCTGGATGAAAAACAAGAAAAATATCCCTCTTTGTCCTTAATGTTTACATTTACAAATTGCAAGAACAACAGTCTTGCTACAAACGACTATAGGCATTTGAATAGTTAATTTAATTAAATCGTAGGTAGCCCTAATAAACTAGGGTTGTTCCATTAATTTCTGGACCGTGTTCGTTTCTAACCGTGTGTTACTTCGTGCGTAATTTTATTAAGACGTAATTCCGTTGTTGTCGGTTGCAGTTACTAAAGGCAAAATGTCAATAGGACACTTTCGCTGTAAGTGTGTAATAAAAATCGATTAGTAATGTGAAAGTACATCGTTAGTTATACTGCTGCGGTTTCCCTTGTTATAATTATTACTAGTATTTGTTGGGGAAATTATATTAATACTTCATGATAGAGAAATTTTCTGAGACCATTAAGTTGTGAGAGAAATGGAACGGCGTGTCTTGAGTAGAAGGCTTTTAAACCGGATTAGGAACATTGACGTCAGTTTCTGAACACAAATAGTATAATTGCCGTCACTCGGAAGTTGTGTTTGTTTTTACTAAAAGAATGGGACTAGAATAATTCAGACATATTTTTTCTTCAAGTTTTTAGAAACTTTTTTGAATATTAGATGGATTATTTACTTGATAAACACACATTTTTATACAAAAAATGATAGTGAGATTGCCGGTGGGGTCCAAATGTTCTGAAAAAAGGTCAGAATAGAAGTATCTGAAAGCGGTCGGCCTGCATGAAAGGTTTAATTACAGTAGAGCAAAATTGTGATAAAAAGTATCTGGCCAGCTGTTGTCAGCAGCCACCCCAAGGCAGGGGAGAAAAAGCGGGCACACTTTTGTATATTTTTAACCGATTTCAACAAGGAGGTGATTATCAATTCGGATGTTTATATTTTTTTATATATGTTCGGGCATAACTCATATATTATTATTTATTATTATTATATATATCTGATGATGAGTTTCGGAGACGAACAACGGAAATATTTAAAAAATGACAGCAAATGAACTGCGATTGCTGCTAGGTTTTTAGTGTTCTTTGTTAGTATTGTTCGAAGTCGGTTCAACTTTTTTAAAAGGATTTATTTATAATTTATATATGTATTTAACTTTGTTTATTATGCAATTAATATTTTATTATGTCTACTAATAAGTTTAGCCTCATAGTCAGGCAGTTCTGCCGGTTCTGTTATTTATAAGATCTTATTATAAATATTAGGACCCGCCAAAATTAATATCTGTATAAAGCAATGTATAAAAAAAAGAGAACGGTATGCTTCAATGGTTTGCACTTACCTACGTTATTTTAATTATTTAAATGTAATTTATTTTTAAATTCCTCATCATCATAGTATTGCATGGCAAGAAAAGTAATTTGTCGCCAATCGAAGACTTAACTGAATATCACTTGGTTTGCACTTACCTGAAAATAAAAAAAAATAACATAAGTATATGTATGTATAAGTATTTACTTGTGCCGTTAAATACTAAAATTACAAAAAATATAAATGTTAAAAAGTTATCACAGTAAGTGAAGTAAAAGTTAAATTAAAACATCATTTATAGAATTTAAGAACTGCAAAATCAGCACAAACAAACATTTTCAATCGACTTGAATCAAACAAAATTTTCCCTGTACGAGATAATGTCAATAATAAGACCTTAAAATCTTTCATTTCACCGTAACCTTCACCAGACACCATTCAAAAGTTTCTTGACACGTCCAATTACGCGGGATTCCATTCAATTACGCCAAAATTACAAGCTACTACATTACTTGTCTCTCGTACCAAATTATCAACAGAGTTGTTAATATCAGCACACATAAAAAGTTTTATTAAGGCTATGTACTGCGTACCATCCGTCAATAATAGCCTTTAACTCAAGTCTCGAAAGGTTTACAACACCAATATTAGGCAACATACATCTCAGCTCGTGGGCTCGTTAAAAGAATATAACATGTTCGTAACAAGTGTAACAAATCATACTGTAACATATAACAAAGTGTAACAAATCATATCGCTGTATATATCATCCTGTCGTTCCCGCAACTCTGAGGAGCCCCGCGGGCCCTTTCGCCGAAGTTCTTTCAGTTTTGCGTATTACTTTTTTACGCCAAAAGGTTGTTAATGTGAAGCATGTTGATTGCATATAATTTGGTAAGCATCGAGGAGGTTGAATACAGTGATAGTACCACGAAAATGTAGTGTAGTTAGGTACGCTTTAGAATTACTTTTAATCTTTTCATGTTTCAAGTATCTAATTTTATGGATCAAACAAAATTTGTATTCTGACATTTGTTTTATAATTTTGAATGATTTGTTGACCACTATTACCAGCTTACAAGATTTCTTTCCTTTGATTCCAATGACATAATATTAATTCTACATTCAAATAAAACATGGCGTTAAATTAATAGATTTGAATAATGACTTCCGTCACATGTATTCTATTCTTGTTTTATTCCATGTATCTATGACTAAAATCCAGTTCAGAATCAGGAATATTAATATGATAATAATATACATCACACTTCTCATAAACGGCCGTCTGATCCCATACTAGACAGAGCCTGTATTATGGTAATCAGACTGCCGATAAACATACTTATATATTTTTAAATATTTACATTTTATAGATAAATTAGACCCATGACCGTGCTCATCACACAGTATTTGTACTGGGATGGAATATTATTAGTCTTTAAGTCTTGTAAGTTTCATTTAGTTTTCAGCTCTTCCTAAACGTATGCTACAAACCTCTTCGAGTATGACCACGTTCATTATAAATTATGCCAAGGGCTAAGATGTCATTCAAACAGCTCTTCAAGGTGTTTGAATATACAACCGTCTCGTTTATAAAGCGAGTTTCTCAGAAAACATTTGTATATTTCTAATAAATTCACTCGAGACCTCATCTCTGCCGTAGTCTGCGAGCGGCGACAAATCGGCTCATCTCAAAAACATCACGTATTTTTATGCATCATTGTGCAGCAGGGATGGCGAGTTAAATTTGTTATAATCACGCTCTTCATATAGAAATAAATAAAGTAAAATATGGATTAGATCTACTCGATGGGTAGGCAATATAGTTTGTGAAAAAGTACCCTAGACGACAACTAAAAAACAAAGGAAAACAATGTGTTACATTACCCTAAATGATTGACTGTTTCTTTTATAGTCTAATGAATAGCAATTTTATACTTATTTATCACCAGTTTCAAAATGATTAAAATAGTGTGATTTCAGTAAGTGTTGGTTTTTTTTTATAAGTATTTTTTTTGAAAATAATTAGACTATCTACTAAAAAAGAGAAGAACAACCAGTATCTTTATCTGAGGTCATGTCAAAAAAATAATTCAATGCCTTTATAATTTTTTGCATTTTTTAAATGAAATAATAATACAATTGTTATAGGTTTGACAACCCTAAATTGGGAGATGCAGCAAGGATGTCATCGTGTTTCATTGCATTTAGTTCGAGTGTTTTGTTTTTCTTGGAAGTTGTGAACAAGTTTGTTGAAACATGTTGATGGCTGTTTTGCGATTAAATTGTCGTGTTTGGCGGAGTTTAGCAAAATATTATTCATTCATGTTATACCTAATATCAATCGATAGGTCAGATCTATTATAAGTAACTAAAATGGCAAATAAGAGTATATATCAAATTTTTCTATCGTTCAAATATTATCGCCATTTATGTGAAATACCGCAATGCAATGCAAGAAAACATCAGTATAAGATGAAGTAAAGGTTTTTGTGTTATAATAATGTTTTTTTACACAACACACCAATTTTTCTAGACGTTAACTAAACATAGTTTGCACTGGGCAGTTCTTAAAATCGAAAAAACAATTACGCAATTTAACAAAAAAACTTTCATGAATACAAAGACTTATTTTCTTTCATTTCATATTTTATTTCATTTGGACATAACTTGGAAGGTGAATATTTTTTCTTGTAAATTTTTCACTTCACTAAATAACATAATATTTAACTGGTATCGCTAACACAACTAGCAATTAAAGAAAAAGATGAAGATAAGATAGCTAGCTATTGCCTGTGGCTTTGCTCTCCTAATTATTTCTCACTTCGAAATAACGCAGTTCCATACAACTTTTCATTACTTTTTTTACTGCCTTAGGGGTAAACCTTAGTGGGTGCTTACAACATAAGAGAATAAGCTGTCAGAATTTCATGTGTGTAGCCCCGGCAGTTAGGGCGTTGATGAATCAGCCAGTACGAATATATGCTATATAATATACTAGCTGACCCGCGCAACTTCGTCTGCGTCTCTCAATAGTAATAAATTTTCTCCGTTTTTAAAACATTCTTTATTGGTGCTCCGCTCCTATTGGTCTTAGCGTGATGATATATAGCCTATAGCCTTCCTCGATAAATGGGCTATCTAACACTGAAAGAATTTTTCAAATCGGACCAGTAGTTCCTGAGATTAGCGCGTTCAAACAAACAAACAAACTCTTCAGCTTTATAATATTAGTATAGATTTTAAATGAAATAATATATAGATGTCAATACATCTAATACATACTTATAATTAATGACGCCGTATAATAATATATTAAACCTCGTAAAACGTATAAACTTCGTAATTAACACACTTTCAATAGTATTTCATCAAAAACTGTCAGTTTTTACACATTACATATTGTATTTATTTGTGCATATATTTATTTTATCATTATTAATAGCTAGAGAAATATCTATACGGAGTTATTTTCTTTAGGTTAATCTAGAGTAGATATAATTTTAACTAAAACTTTATGCAGACCTATATCTTTTTTCTTTTCTTCAAGTTTTATTTTTATTTGTTAGCATAGGTATGTAAATTGTCAATAATAGGTTATAGCAAAGTCCAACGCAATATTAATGTGAGTAAAAAATATGAGTTAGTTACAGTTCATAAATAGTGACAGCTTTAATGGCACTTTAACCATAAAAAATGATTTGTTTATCAAAGAGTTTTTTATATTTGGCACTAAACACTTTAGATATATGCATATACAGACATAAACACAGCCTAAAAACTAAATAAGCTACCAGTTTAAAAATATACTTCTTAAATAAAATATATCGACACTAAAACTCAACCTTTATAATAATGAAGTTTCAATTTTCGAATTCGAAATATAAAAGTGTCGGATGTCATTGTCATGCGAAAGGCAATATTATTATATTTATTAATGTGTGGTGTTTGAGAAGTGACCGACGATATAAATGTACACATTACAAACAACAATGGGATTTAACGAATATACGGATTTGGTATTGAATGTATATAACATACATTCACGCCTAAATTTCCAAAGAGACATTATTATAGTTTTAATTCCAGTTACGAGTATGTAATAGGGAGCCAGGCAATTTGCGTCAATAGGCACTTTAAACCTCCTTTAATAAAAATAGTAGACTGCTGGACATAAGCCTCTCCTTACAATGGAGGTTTTGGTCTACTATAACCACGCTGGCCAGACGGGTTGTTATAGGGTTTGTTTCAAGTTTTCCTTCTCTCTGCAGTGTTGTTGTCCTGCGTAGTTTGCTTCCTTAGTCGCCTCGTACGACACCCACGGGATGAATAGAGGTCACTACCTCTATTCATCCCGTGGGAGACGGTGAGGGAGACGTGGGAGAGTGCCACTGCACTCTGTATTCTTAATCCATCACCACACGGATAGTGATACGCCAACGTCCATACCATGTTGAATACACCGGTTCTCGTCCGATCACCGAAGTTAAGCAACATAGTGGAATCAACAGAGGAAAAAAAAATCCTACAAACCTACTAACTAAATATCTATGCGTAGGTACCATCAAAACAGATTTATCTTAATTCAACGCAGATCATCTTCCATAAACATCATTTTTACCTATTTTGTATACAAACTCTGCGATAAATGAAAGACCTACTTTTATGAAAACAGTTTTTTATTATTTGACAAGGAATTTTACGACAGCGACAAGTGTTGTGTTGCCATTTTAAATTTCCATATCGATATATTTAATAGTTTAGAACAGATAGTATATACTATAGACTAAACGTAGTAGGGAAGTATTTTAAGTCAATATTGGCGTTAATACTCATCTGTTTGGCTTTCTTTGCGTGTTAAGAACGACAAAATTAAAAAGTAATTGCTTTTTTGTTTCGTAGTATAATACATATTATTCAGGTTTGCAAATTCGAAAATAGTCAAACTATTTTTATTTTAGTATCATTTCAGAAGTACTGGCAAACTGTTGTAGTCTTGAGATAGTTCGACAACGAAAAATTAGCCGGTATCTGTAACCTATATCGTTTAAGTTGTAAAAAAATTAAAAGTGCCATAGAGTAATTCTTTTTGAAAGAGGTTTAGGTTAGTTTTATTCAAACAACGTATTTTTACAAAGCAAAAGACGACAGCCATCCAATCTGAACTCAATTATGAGGTTTTACCTACCGCACGCGTGTCAAAGAATCTTATGAATAAACATGAAAGTAAAAACCATAGAGGAACCATCACATAATGATGTCGTGAGCAGTATTTCCTTTTCGGCTGACATGACACCCATATTTAGGAATTAAAATTCAATATTATGCTTCGCATTTCTGAAGCCACGGAAATGAAAATCGAGTTGTTTGATTTTTGACAGTCGAATTTGAGTCGTTGTATGCGAAAATTATTGTTTTGTATTATGAAACCGGTTACACCGCACTGTTTAGCATACTTTGTGTGATTTTATTAAAGGAAGTTTTATACACTGAAATTTAAAGTTTATGGACCCTTCTTTTATTTATTTCTACTTCAAAAAAACTTTTTTTCAACCTTTTTTGTGTGCAAAACATTGAACCAAAAAGGAAAAAACGTTTTCAATCAAAAGAAAAAGGTAATAAGTCTATTGTCTTTTTTTATTTCAATTTCTACATTTATAAAAATGTGAAGTTCGTTTGTGTACGCTTCAAAAACTCGAAAAGCACTGCACCAATTGACCACAACTTTTGACACTATTATTTTTATCTATGGTTCCTCATTTTTCATCAATTCAACCATAATGTACCACAGCGAAGCGTGTCAAGGTACAGTATATAAATATTGTGGTATTTAAAAAATATTATATTTGGCGGTAATAGCCAGTAACTAACTCTCTCTTTTTATCTTAGTACTACTACTACTAACTTATATCTCGCTCTCTACTTCCGTTCGCATCGCCCGATCACACTTTTAGTAACGCTCTCGTCACGCGTTCACCAGCTTACTCCCCAAGTCAATCGTGCGTAAAGAACTTTTACTTCAATAATTTATTAATACTCCATCTTATAATTTTATTTTTATTCTGTTTCATATCACATATAGAACAGGAGAACAGGATGAAAATCTTGTAAAGCACACAGTCATAAAACCTTTTTCATAATCGTCCAAATGACTTGCCTTAATCGTTAAATGTTGTGACTTTTACATTAATAGCATAATACCGTTATTAACATAACACTGGTTAGGGCCGTAACAGCTAATTATTACACTACTAAATTCTTAAAAAACCATAGATTAAATCACGCCTTTACCTTTGTCTATTCTCTGTATAATCGCTAATTTAAAAAATAGCCGTTGTAACGTTTATGTTGCGATATTCGTAAAATTTATAGACAGTTAATGAAGTAAACATTATGAAGCATTACTGTCTCCGTTATTATTTTACGATTTCCGTTATTAAACTGGATGTTAGAAGCCCAAGGTTATTTGATTCAAAATTTTTTTGACAATTAATTAATTAATTTATTTATATAGGACAACTTACAAAACATACACTAACACATAATTTACAAACATGTTTTACAATTATTTTCTGAGTGTTGTCTTACTTACAAGTAAGTAATACTTCTAATGGCTGTTCATTTATTTATTTTTTTAAGTATAGTAATTTTACATAGGCAATTTACTGTCAATAATTTAATTATCGGTTAAATTTTCAATTGTAATTTTATTATTATAAACTTTGAAGTTTAAACGTCATACCTTGTTATTGTCAAATCTTCCCTTTCGAACGTTTGGTTTGATGCTTAAAATGACTTAGATTTTTTCTAATTACATAAAGCGCTCATTTCCTTGCGGACTTAAATATTTTTATGTTATAAATCACGTACGATCAATAAAATTTTAAGTGCAGTATTTGATTTGACCCCTCGACCCTCAAACCTCTTTTCGCCCTGATTTGGAGGGCATGACTCCAAGGGGACGAGGCATTTGTGACTCTTGAATTAAAGGTGTCACTTACCATCAGGCGACCGGTCGGTTCCTTGGGCCCTCCAACTCCATAAAAGATACACTTTATAGTTTTGTTATTTCCGAAGACGGACTTTTATTAATTTATTTCTGTTTCTAAAAGTTACAAAAAATATTTCCCATTACAAATGAGTCGCACTGTGCAGTTTGTTCGTTCGTGGCACGTCTCCCGTCACATGTCGTCAGACAATGGGGTATAAATTACGGCATTAGTATGCCACTATGGGGCCTGTGTAATTTACCATAGCAGAGGTCGCGCCGTGCCTTCCAAGACATAGAATTTTACACACAAGAGTACTTGTGCAAAACAAATTATTAATAATGACGTAATGACGTAAAAATTCTTTCTATCCCTTTTTAAAAAAGTAAAGTTTTAAGTATGGCACACGAAAGTATATCATATTCTGAATACTTAATTTTTATATGTAGAAATGAAGATAGAATAAAAGTTTGAAATGGGTCTAGTATATATTTTAATCTGCCATATTACAAAATTCTATATAATGACTGTTTTATTATAGTGGTCAATGAAATAACACAAAACATTCAAAACAATCGAAATTCAACCGTGACGCGATATAGTAAAATATATACAATTAAGCAGTACAAAGCTAATTATCTTTAATGACTCGCTCGCTAATTAATCGAGAATGTAAGCTTATAATAATTCAACAATAAGCTTTATTAAAAAGTTACATCGTTAAATAACGGTTATTTCGGCACTAGCTACCTTTATTAAAAACCGAAAGAATTTATGAGTAAATCTAGAGCACCAAATTAGGAAATAAATATTTCTTAATTGTGAAAACGTTTGGAAGTAAACTAAATGAGTGTTATAAATAAAATGTTTAAATTACTCCTCCAACATTGGTTCTTTCATCTTGCAATGCCATCACTTTTATTTTAACCGTTACTTATTCTAGTCATCTATAAATATATTCCAAGACTTACAAATACCAGTTTGTTTTTTACTCTCACGTCACTACACTACGTTTATACTGCACGAAGCGACTTAATGCTAAATGGCGTTATCTACCAGTCAACCTGAGGGTGCTTCGTAAGGGACATGGGTAGTTGACGTGATGATTATACACTCAATTATACGGTTATACATATCACCTTTAAGAATACATAATTATTAAAAATGATGTAATAATTTATACATATAAACATGCAGAGGAGAAACATTGCCCATGTTTTGCCAAAAATAAATCATAGCGATATCTTCCCACTTACGTAAAAAGGGTATACCTATTGCAGAAAATTGAGAGTATTGAAAGAGAAGGAAACGGAGTAAAGGGAATATTTCATACTCGAATGGAACAGGCAATTTACTCGTAAGTAGTAACAGCTTTCGCAGGTCAGGGTTGTACTCGTACCTATAAATAAAACTAGCTTCTGCCGGTAAGTATTCTAACCTATAAATTATACTTTAGTTAAACCTCAAGTTTTAACAAACGATAGAAGACACTTTAATAGGCGTTTAATGTTATCGTTGTTATAATTCAACTTTATTCAATAGCGGTATAAAGTAATAACGGGAAACCGTTATTTGTTCTGTAATAAATAGTTATATATGGAACTAAAGTTATTTTCACTTAATTATCCACAGATGTCACACAAAAAGAAATAAAGATGCAAATAAGGATGCTACCTCATATGAATGGAATAAAGACATAAAAATTTATGAATTCGTAGACCATTTGATTTATCGATCTTCCTTGTATGATTTTTATGGTTGAAAAGAAACACATTGTGACCGGACAGTAGTTCTTATTTCTTCCTATTTGGCGTTGGTTAAGTGCCATATGAAGTCACCCTACTTTCTATAAGATTTAGACGTATGTATATATATTAACTGTGACATTTATTAGTTCTACTTTCAGACCAGCTCCATAAAGCAGTGGCGTATATTCTACTGAGATGTACATAGACTTATTTAAGGTTGTAATAGTTTTTTTAAATGCATTAAACCTTTGCTACTGTTAATCAGTTGTGGATGAAGGACGTTTTAAGATATACCGTCATTAATAAAATTTATACTCGTTCGATCAATTTTACTTTTGTTATATCGTTTTAATTGTTTACACCTCACAAAGTTTTATAACATCAATAGTTCTTAAATTCTTTAGTAGTACAAGTTAGGGTATTTAATATTTTGTTTTTGTGTAGTCTTTAAAAAAATATTTTAAGGCTTACTGAAATTATGCAATTTGTATTAGCACTAAACCTTTTCTTAAATATTTTTGTTAGACATAAAATTTTAAAGCGTTGTAACTCAAACCTAAGTCGACAGCATTTAGTTTAGTTTTCTAAGTAAACCCTTGATATGTGTGGTTGCTTCAAAGTTTGAAATTATTTTTAATATGATTTTATGTCATCTTTAGTCGTTAAGTCAACTTTAATAAAAATAGTACCATTATTTTTAATGAACAACTTTACTTATTACCAATTTCATAGCTACTATGACATAAAACCTTGGAGCTGCTACTGTTCCGAAGTAATAATAATAAATTACCTCGGTAATTTAATTATAATTCACGATATAAATTTATTAAATCAATTTTGATTAGTAGGCTTATATAATGAAATGGTCATACCACAAAAATTTATGTAAAATATTGGTCATAAAATATATTGAGAACCCACACAATTAACAAAGAAGTAAAAAGTTGTGTTTTAGTGAAACTCTGTATTAAGGTTAGAAGTGGGATGTAGACCTATTCGCTAGTGTGGCCTGCTACCGTTTTAGAAGAACTTCTAAAGATTATCGTCAAATCTCTTAAAGACTTTATTTTAAACATCGATGTATCTCTCCTTTTATTTTAAAAAAAGAGACATGCAAGTAATAGTTTCATAAAAGACAAAACAAGATTAAGGAAAAAAGTTAGTGAACTGCGGTTTAAGAATATTCGATATTACGTCGAAAACTGAAAGAAAACGAGATTGAGAAAATACGAATAGGTATGTGTAATATGTCTACTATCTTGTCTATTGTACTGTAACATATTATATTCAACACACAGACTATATTTTGTGTACATGAGTGCTATGTTATAAAATTAGTTTTAAATTGTGTAAAGTTTACTATCTACTACTACTATATAGCTATCTTCTACTTATTCTTATTTTTACTAGCTGTGCTCGTTTCGGTTCTAGTTATATTTAGTTATTAATATTTTTTTAAAGTATTAGAATCATTTTTCTAATCCACCCGTTCCAGATATTAGTCAGAATAAACCAAGAGATAGTCAAGAAAAAAATGATATTATGATATCACAAAGGCCCTTTAAAATTCAATTTATTTGTGTAACACATCACACACTTGTGAATTCCTTAAGTAATAACTTTTGTCATCAAGTAATGTCGCTTATATAAAATTTGGGGAAAAAAAAGGTTTAGAATCTAAAGTTATTACAAAATCAAACGTAGAATTGTTCCTTTTCAGTTTCTAAACGTTGTGTGGAGGCGTCGGTTGGGTCACTGGAGGTCAAACCTGGCCAGGTAACATTAACGTTCTAATCAGAATGGATACTGCAATCATTACATAAATTACTTGTAATTGCTACTGTGCAATATACTTAAAACTAATTGGTTAAAGGAAGACGAGAATTGGTATGATGTTTTTTGGTGTAAGCATGTACATCTTGTTGAAGTAAAGAAATTATGTTTACTTGTTCGGAGCCCGGATATTTTCACATACATTATAGAAACGTTAATTAATCTTCTTAAATTTTGAAAAGCTCATAGTAAGGAAGTAAAGTCTATTAAATGCGTTTTAATCTCCTCCCCTCGAAGTGTCAGTTAATTGAGTTTTACTTTTATGTTCGAGTGTACTTTGCGGATGGAAAGTGGAGAGATCGCCATTTTGTGTCGCCGCGTTTACATATTAATCATTTTCGCGCGAAACCGTAATCCCTATTCTGAAAGAAAATTAGCCTAAGTTAAATTAATTACACATACATCTGCTAATTAAACTCCTATGGAAATCGATATACCCGTTGAACAAAGAAACAGACAGTAAGACAAAAAAGGAATAAATACTTTTTAGTACAAGTACTAATTAAAAATTCAAATTCATTTTGTATAAATGCAAACGGACACTTCAACTTTATCCATTCAAATGAGAGAAAAGATATCATAAATCATGAACATCCTCCTGCAATCGTATCAAAAACTTTTCATTTCGAAACTTTCAAGGATTTTCATACGAAATACGGATTTCAATAAATGAAATACAGAGTTTTTAACGGTACATGGATTTCTATTATTAAAAAAAATAATATATTAGGTCTGCGTCTTATTAATTTTTATATAGCTTTAAATTTCATAAGATCTTTTGGCTGCATTTGGAAGCTCATCGCGGTTAGAAAACATAAACAATTATTCAACTAACCTAATTATTGACAGTGTGACCTAGATATAACCACGACCTAACCGCTCAAGCAAAACCATAATTTAGATCACGTTTATTAAAAAAATCAGGTTAGGTGTTCTGGTACACTTTGTAAATAAATGGTGAATCATGATAAATATCGTATGATACATCAAATATAAGTTAGGATCAGAATACAAGATTTGTGTCAAGAAATGTTAGTCTAATTAGTCTAATAGAAACTAAATGAAAGCTTGAGGCCAAAATAAATATGGCCGTGATGATATTAAAACATTAATTTTTTATTATGAACAATAGGTACCTTCCAAACTTGTTACTTTTCAAAATGTTAGTATTTTGTAAGGGTCTACGCTCAACACTAAGTGAAAAATATCCGTGTTACGATTTTCCAAACTACTGTAATCGTAATGCAATAGTAACAGAGTTGCTACAGGCACATGTTTGGTTGTTACCATAGTGGTATAAAGAGGAAAGCTAGTTTTAGTGGATAAAAGATGGCATTACGTAGAGAAAGCAAAAATATTTCCAGTATTTAATCTAATATGGTAAAACCTACTATAGTGAACACAGATTATTATGCAAATAAGGGTATTTAACTCATTAACGCTCACAATCGGTCGATCAATAAGAAAACACATACAAACAAGTACTGAAATAAATAAATAAAGATGGAATATAAATTATTTAAAATGAAGATAGTTCCTGTGTATAAAACACAAGCTCCGTTATATAAGGTTGTAACGAGTGAAAGCTCACTCGCCTACGTACACAATAAAGCTCCATGCCCTCAACTTTACGACCTGTGGGATGATAACTGGCTAATGGGACACGTGTTTTCTATTCACAAATTAACGCGTTTTACAATTTTATATACAAATAAGGTTGTAAACGAAGACATGATCTGCATACATAGTAAGTTAATGAACAGCTGCAATACCAAAATACCAAACAAGTATGAAATAAATACTTGATATTTTTGTTTTGTGACGTCACACATTTTCGTTTAATTATTATGCGTAATATAAGGACATTGCCATGCTCTAACAAAATAATAGCAAGCATTTGTATATGTTTAATATATAACTTATTATTGGTGGTTAAACCGTGTGGTAACGGATTAAGAATACGAAGTGTCACCACCCCTATTCATCTTGTGGGTGTCGTAAGAGCCAATTAAGGGAGCAAGCTACGCACAACAACAGCACTGCAAAGAGAAGGAAAACTTGATACAAACCCTTTACCTACCAACCCGTCTGGCCAGCGTATGTCCAGCAGTGGACTATTAAAGGCTGTGGAAACATGCGTATGATTAAAATGTAGACGAAATTTTGAAATGGAAATTAAAACTTGTATTTTACTCGTAGTAATAGTCCGTCTTAGACATTGCATATTAGGACGACATTCTAAATGTAATTATTTTTATCGAAAACGACATAATAGCTATAATAATTTTTAAATTTAGGATACATTTCTTTTCGGAGTTATGAATAGGTAGAAATCAACATTTAATTTAAATGCCTTATTTCAACCGCCCACAATTCGCATGACATATAATATGTGCGATATAAACTTTCATTTATGAATTCAAAGCACGCGTGGGAAATAAATTAGATCTAGGACATTAATATTAATATTGCATTGTTTGATTCCTAGACACGCAAAAATCTTTGGTATTCACATACGAAGCTTCATGCTCACGTCTTAAATATATATGACATAATGGGCGTAACGTACTGGCACACGACAAAGAATTAAAAAGAAAAAAATTATCTTAGTTTAAATGAAAGGGTTTTCTTTAAATTAGAGCTTATTTATAGTAACGATCGCGGGACACAAAAGAGTCTAAAAAGGAAAGTGCTCGGTGAGATATTACTTCGTCAGAGGGTCTTGCGTTTTGACATGTAATGAAAGAAAAATTGCACGCTCCAGTCATTGGTACAGTCGCGACTTTCATTTCGTCAAAATTAACTTTTGAGACGCTCCGCCTTTACTTTACTATAGAACTCGACGTTTTCAGACTTTCGTGAAAGTGAGTGCTGTCTTGCTTTTTTTTAGGACAAATATCTACGTTTTCGTTTTTGGAGTTTTTTAATAATAGGTTCTTCTGGAATGGAATCTAATTATGGCAATTTAATTATTTAATGTTTAAAATTAATAAGGATGAGTACCTCCTTAGACTGTTAGTGTAAATATTTTTGTGTGCTTGTACTTGTAATAAAATTTATTCTCTGAGATAGATGGAAAATTCTCTAAAAAAAATAGTTTATATAGTATTCATAAAAATTGTAATTCAAATATTATGAATCTACCTTCGATTTTCATCTATTTATTTATTTTTGACCTACAGCCTGCTGTAGGTATCTCAAAAATCCCTCAAATTCTTGATGTTTTAGTGAAAAACTGGCAAGTTGCAATAGACATGAAAAAAGATATTAAAAGGAATGTACAAACCTTTTTTACAAATAAAATTAAATCGAAAAAAGAATCCAAGCGAAATGACACTTCGACAAAATTTCCAATCTCGCAGATTCACACTTCATAAAACATAATAGATACTTGGCATTATTAGAAACACCAATTTATTTTACTAAATAATTCATTCGCTGAAAGGATAATTCACAAAGCGTTCGTCTCCTCTCGTCTCCTCCCCTGGCGTAATTTGAGCGACATTGCAAAGGAGTAAGACGGTGAATAGATCTTCTCGGCAACAGACGCAGTAATAAGATTTTAAATGTGAAATTCTGTCTAAATGAACTCGGTCACATTGACATCACGGGGAATTGTGTTTGTCTATGTATTTATTTTAATTAAGTCGCTCCGTTCAACGCTTTGTTGCAATAGATTATTTTGATCATTGCGCACGAGTAAGCCACGCACGATCGTTTAGCGAGAACTGATACTAGCTTTGGCCAAACCTTATAAGCTAATAATATATGATAGGTCATTAAAATCGAAGAACGGTAGAAACCTCTATGTGATAAATCTCTCTTTATTTCTTTTTAATGATGTCCCTTTCATGTAGGTTTGGGGAGCGTTGCACTTCATGATATAGGGACTAAAGGCATAGAGTAGTTCACATCTTCATTTTTTATTTACTCTCATCAATATCTAGTATAGTTTGAATTTCCTACACATTATCGAAAATTACGACTTCAACTTCCGTATAAAATATGTTCAGTTGCCACAATATTTATGAGTACATGTAATTAGAGATTATGATTGAATATATTAAACAAACATTTGGGTTCTTGTAATTAATTAGTTTTCTATTCAATTCTAATCATGAATTAATTTTTGTATGTGTCAAGTTTATGTTATCGGCAAAAGGAAATCCTAAATTAGTTAGATACAAACTTATTACTATTCAAATGCTAGTAGTGAAAACCAAGCAATTATGAATAAATTATAAATCGTCAATTAGTATATTCATTAATACCGTGTTTTAATATGTTGTTTAACACCATTTCGGTACCCATGTATTATTTAGTGGAAAAATATCAACTCTCAAATTGAATAAGTATTTAGATAAAGCTTGAGAAAATTTCAAACAATTTTTATGACATAGTAACAAGAATTCCCATACTCTTATATGTAAATAATTCCACTATGTCAATAGATTTTTTGCGGACAAGTTCTTGATATCTTTAAACTTGACCATCATGAATAAATAACCGTTACCATGTTTACATAACGTGTGAATGATTAGAACTCACACAAACATTTATTTGAACTGGTGAACACATTTTTCATTTGGCGGGAAAGTAAAGATTACATACTACGTTTTTTTATAGATGGCAATAAGAAAGAAGTTAAAATATAGCGTACAATAAAGCAATAGCCTGTAATTCATTTTACGTTGCATTCTCAGCTCTATTATTTAGTGTAGCAGTGTTAGTAGTATTTTCGTTTTTACACGCTTTATATTAGCTTCCCTTGTATGTTTGTTTGTATGTTTGTAACCGACTCCTTTGGGCGTGATTTTGACTGACTTTAAACGGTCACAATTCGTTCAAACTTTGTAGATATATCGAGGACCGATGACAATACACTAATTAAAAAAACAATATAGTTTTAAAAAACTAAAAAACACGCTTGCTATAGAAAACCAAACTAAAAAATAGAAAATAAATTTGAAAAAAAGCGTGGGGTGCTTTTTACTATTGACAAAAGGCACCCTACGCTTTTTTTCAATTTTATTGTGCATTAAGCCTTCCAAAAGTGACTGAATGAGTCAAACGATATATTTTACTCTGCATAATATATAACAATCTTTTACATATACAAAGTGAATACGAAAAGGGCCAGTCAGCTGATGAAATCGTCGTTCAAACAAGCGGTCGGGGTACCCTGAATAATTTATACAGAGAAAAGTAATGGTCCCTCCCCTGTTTACGTTCTCTTGTTGATTTTACATGGGGATGCGGCCTTTAAATTTCACTTCCCTTTTTATCGTATCTAGGTGGAGCAGGACACAAAATATTTGTTGTGTATCGAGCCTAGATTGAAAAGAATTTCAAAACTTCAGTAAAATGGAGGTGTATTTACATAGAGGTACAAGAGTAAAATCAATATAATTTTTTAGCGAAAACATTTCTGTGGAATATATATATTTATTGAATGCACACACCACGAAAGCGAATGTAGTAATAAGCAGGAATGTAAATTGCCGCCAATATGCCGAAATTTTACATTTTACAATTTTGCCTTCGTTTTTGCATACATTTCTAAATAAAGAGCGAGTAAAAAATTTCTCGGCCAGTTTGCAGACTGCAAAAACCACGTTATTTAAAAAAACAGATTCATTTTAGTATGATTATTCTATTATTCGATAGTCTTAAAGAAAACTTTACTGTTACAACCAATTACTTAATTTCTTTTTAATGATAATTATTAAATTAACCACAATTCGTTGCGGCAGAGTCAGATTTTTATGTAATGTTTGTGAGAATGTCGTAATATAAATATTGAATAAATGCACTTTTTGTATCGGGCAAGTAAATCAAAGTTTCCTTCTTAAAAGTACAGGTGATTACATAATCATCCTCTACGTTGAATGTTTAAAGATAATCATAGGTAATACAATAAATTGTGGTCAAGAGTAACAAGTCAATCTATAGGTAAATGTTAAATCAATGCTTTTGTAAGCCGTGAGTGGAATCTAAGCATTAAGGTCTGTAGGGCTTCAAATTATGAAAATTGCCTTGGGGAAGATCGTTATCAGTTTGTATAAAGTGCAATACTAAACGAGATGTTAAGAGTAGTGTGTAATTTGTATCAGTGTTGCTACAGGTCTCGATATATTTTAATATACGTTTCAAGTTTATTTTAGTTTATCAAAATGGGTGTAGCCAGTTTTCAATTACTAGCTTTGCAAATTTTTTGAAAGTTAAATTCATTCATAGTTGTTTTCATAAACTAAACGTTTTCGTTTTAATACGATTAATGAATTGAATTTTAGTTTGGTAATAAATGTAACTGATATAACTGCTATTAAAGTATCCTATCTAATATAAGATTCAGTACAAAAAAGCATTGTACGGTCAAATTAGCAACAGTTTTAGTTATTCTTAAGTAAGGGCATCGATAAATTCGTTTTGCACTATTATTCGTTTTGATTATAAGGGTCAACTATAACCGCCCTGGACTATGTCCAAGCATCAATAATAAAAAAAAGAACCAGTAAAGTTCTCAACTATAAAAGTAAAAGAATATTGTATATTAGCTACGGCTTATTTTCCAAGAAAGTTAATCTGACAAGCGTAAAACCTCGTACATATTTAAAATACAAAACCTTAGTACCCAACGACACCTACGCACTGGACTATTAGAATTTCTGAGAACACTAAACGAAATTTAGCTTGAACGTACAAACGTTCAAGCTAAATTTCATTTAGATTGGCTTGCCATGATCTTCAACGGGCAGATTGACCTTTCGTGTTAAGGTGATGATGATACCGATGGAGGTTAAGATCCTATTAGATATTAAAAGCTTTTACGCTGATGTCTGTTTATAAATTAAGAATTGATGTAACTCCATAAGTAGTACCCTAGACATGAAAATTAGGTAAACAGAAGCCGTAAAGTTTTTAGTAAAAAAGATAACAAAGAAAAGTATTGACATGTCACAAAAATTCGATGCATAATGTCAATATATCGAAATTAGTTCCTTAGTGAGACTTAGTTTCTTTCTGAACGGAAAAATCCGGCTTAAACATTTTTTTTCTGAACTGCGCAAAGAAAAAAATAAATATGTTTCATAAAGTTAAGCGTTTACAGACTTGAGCTTAGGCATGGCTGGTTATGACAGACCATGCCGTCGTCTGTTTTGAGTTCCAGAGGAGGCAAATCACTCCCTAAAAGTCTCTTATACGTCGTAATAATATTTAAAAGAAAAACAGTTAGGAATCGTTTACAAAGAGGTTTAAATCTTTTCAATCACTATGCTATTTTGAATAAGTAAAATACATCATGTTTGACTGTTATCTCTTGCAAAAAAACAAGTGGTTGATTATTTGGAATAGGCGACTGGAAATGTAAATTCTAAGAAAAGATGATGAGATGAGATGAAAATATATGTATATGATTAAGATTATACCAAAGAACACCTACGCATGCCTTGTTGAGAGTATTATATGTAATACTTTTAAGGTCACGGCTTTGCAGTTAATAATATGTAATAAGTTACGAGTACCATAAGCTTTTCTCTGGAATTCTTTGAAAATTGCCGCACTGAGTATGGCTATTGTCCGAAATGAAGCAAGGAATTTATCGATGTTTTGAACTTAATGTCTGCCTTTAAGTTTACAATGTGTTCATCAGTATTGGTATAGACTAAGTTTGTCTCATATATTTTTAGCTCGAAACGAAATGACAATTATCAAAACATAAAGAACAAAACAATAATAACAAATAATAATAATAACTAACTGCTAATAATGTACATGTAATGAAGACGATGCAAAATACAAATTTTACTTGAAAATAAATAAGGCAAAGAATATTTTTTTCATGTTTGATGATTTAGTATTTTGTTTTCGCTTGCGTTAAGCTATCTCCACACTAGTGCGCTTTGATGTTCATATTGCGTGTTCGCTTTAAATTTGACTTACGTCGTCAACGTATGCATTATTGGTTTCCTTTACTCGCATGCATCCTATCATCTATACTTGTGCGCCTCGGTCAGTAATATAGACGTTTGTAAACTTTTTATGACATATTTAGCGTCAGGGTAAGGTAAAATCGCAAGAAAAGCATTTTTCCAATATATTTTAAGAATGATAAAAGCAAATCTACTAGTGACAGTATGCGCTAAAGGGCATGGTAACGAGCTATAGATACTCAAAAATGCGGCAGTGCATGCATGCATGCAGTGCAGCAAGTGTAGTCATACCATTATTTCGTCATGTTCACTAATACAATAACAGGTGTAAACACCGGTGGATAATAATCTCTGTGACTATTACCTATTCATTTTTTTTTTTTTTTTTTTTTTTTTTTTTTTTCACACATTTTACACACGGCCGTCTGATCCCAAACTAGGCAGAGCCTGTGCTATGGTGACCAGACTGCTGATAAACATACTTATATATTTTTAAGTACATACATATAATAGATAAATTACACCCAGACACAGAACAAATGATCATGCTCATCACACAATATTTGTCCTGGGTGGGAATCGAACCCACGACCTCCGGCTTAGCAGTCAGGGGCACTAACCACTCGACCAACAGGCCGTCTCATTAAAAACTTATTTATCCATTCTTAATAATTCATATTTAGTTAAGCATAATTAACGCAGATTTTTACTACATTTTACACGGATATTAGTAAACGAACTAGCAAGTAAGTAACTGACCAGCTTGGTCGTTTGATAATGAAATATGAACATGGCGTTTATATCTGCCGGTGACTTTCAATTAGCGCTTAATAGATTGATACTACAACGGTATTTAGTTACACAGGCCTTGTAACTTTAAACAAACGGCCTATTGGTCTAGTGGTTAGTAAACAAGACTGCTAAGCCAGAGGTCGTATGTTCGATTCCCACCCAGGACAAATAATTGTGTGATGAGCACAATCATTTGTTCTATGTCTGGGTGTAATTTATCTGTATATATATGTTTATCAGCAGTCTGGTTACTATAGTATTGGCTATACCTAGTTTGGGATCAGACTGCCGTGTATGAAATGTATGAAGTTGTTATAATTAATATCAATTTGACGTAATTTTAATAAATTCTTGGTCCCTACTAACAAATTTCATTATTTCTAGTCTCATATTTTACTCGCTCTTTTACAAGCGGCCCATTTTAGACTCTCAATGCGCGTTTTCTTTAATTTAACATTTTGAATGGCATGCACAGTTCCCGGAACGGCATGTAAACGGTTTTCCTCGTTTCATTTCGATTTTACGAGTCAAGAGCGAGTTTTAGAATTACTTTTATGGTTTCGTAGTAGCGCCCTTGCCTATGTCTGAATTATTAAATCGTATTTTGTACAAGATCGTATCGTACCATGAGTGTATAGTTTTACTGTGCTATTACTTATTCATTTGTACATTGTACTACTGAAGATACAAGATGGTAACAGAATTATGTATCACAGAAAATGTATGAAAATGATAATTTATTCGTTTTTTTAAACTTGCTTGGGTTTATCTTTTTTAATTGGATTATATTACCATTCCAAATTACCAAGGAGTCATGTACCATTGTACGTAGTAATAAGATCAAATATTTTTACCGCATATTTATAAATCTATATAAACTATTTGTAAATAAGTGTAAAATCTTTCATCTCTATGAATGGTCGCAGTTTTAGTTTAATACCATTTACAATAAATAATGTAAGAGTAACGAACAATGGTAAACAATAGATTCGGCACGTGCACATTAATAAGTAATCTTTCTTTAAATACAATTCACCACATCAAAATCTGCAGGATCAGTACATATGTAAGTTATTGGTTGTCCAAATATATATTTTTTTAAGTGATAAGCGCTTACTTCCTTAACCTGACTTCTCTGCGGTACTTACCTGGAAATGAAATAAATATTATTATTAATATTTTTATTATAGAAAAGATTAATGGTTGTAGTGAGTTAGATGAGTTGGACTAAGCTAACGTTGTCTACTCAAAGAAGCGTATTTGTCTTCTTATCAAATGCTAGCGCTCATAAACAGTACACTATTAATTTCGAAGATATTATCCAACATAAATTTATATTCAGACGTATAATTAGCGGCCCACGCGCAATGGAAAAAGCGTACAGAATTTCACAATCCTTGTGCCCACGCGCCGCTCGAGCCTTTAAAATAAGCGGAATATTTACACGAAAACGGACTTTTCTAAGATTAAAATGTTGTCGGATTTGCATTGAAGCGATAAGAGTATAATGAGGCGGGCGGTGTGCCGGCGCCAATAGATCACGCTGCAGTCCGCTAGACGGCGCCACTAAGACGCGCTTGCGCAAACGCCGCACGCAGTACTTCACGCTTGATCAAAGATTAGATCGCAAAGATATGCAAGGAATTTGCAAAAGTATAAAAACACCGATTTAATGACATACGGTAATTATGTCAATAATTAAGTATTCATATTTATTAATGTACGATCTGCTGACAATAATGAGGATTGTGTTTAATCTGAATATTAATATCTGATGAATGCACATGTATTTGCGTGTTTGTGAACATTTAACAAGTTTTTCTTTTTAAAGCTGTTCGTGTATAAGTGTTCAATCACACTAATACACATTACATTGTGTACCTATGCATTTTCTCACGTTTTTATAATTAAGGTATTCAAGAAATACACAAACAGCTAACAATGTAAGGAACAAGAATATCAAGCTGCAGCCACCTAAATGCAATGTTAGGTAGCAAGGAACAATGGTTAAAAATACAATAGAGAAATGCCGGGGAACCATAACAGTCAAGCT
Source organism: Arctia plantaginis (assembly GCA_902825455.1). Taxonomy (NCBI): domain Eukaryota; kingdom Metazoa; phylum Arthropoda; class Insecta; order Lepidoptera; family Erebidae; genus Arctia; species Arctia plantaginis. The sequence continues at coordinate 16,116,761 of CADEBD010000171.1, read as the reverse complement.
TACCCACTAACCTACACAGATTGTTTAACCAGTGTCCTAGTTTTTCCTTCGTTTTAATCTTGCTTTTTACTAAAGAATGTTACAAGTATTAAAAGTTTTTGTATTCACTCGTGTACTCGTAGTTCTGTTATGGTTATGTTAACTATGGCAAGTTAATCTTAAAAATGCGTGCATCTTATAAACGTGTTTCAAATTCAAATTTTGAATTATTTATTTTTAAAAATTGGTGGTTATAATTAAATTTATCCTGAGGTTGCACTGAGGTTTGCTTTTTCGAAAGATGGACTTTTATTGTCGTCATACAGTTAGATATAGATAGAGGACATATCTATCTTGGAAACCTTCACAAGCAGCTTTTCATCATTCAGAAAGAGTACTTGAAAGCGCCGTAACTTACATAAGTTCAAAATACAACGATTACTAGATAAAAATTGCTAAATTTGATCACATTTCCCTACACATACCTTGCTCTATGCGTGTTTAGCTTTGCATTTAATAGGTTGTCTCTTCACGGCATGTCTATAAATCGGCTCTTATTAGACGCTGATACTCGCCGACGATAGACATTTAGCCACTGTGTAATTTTACACTAACACGTAAGTCTCGTAGAATTAGGTAATTAGTTGCATCTCCAGCATCATGTGCGTTTATCTCGCTGCCCTCACGTTCCTAGCGTTATTTTGCTCTACGGGATGATTTGAATCTCAATTAAGTTGTATGTTGAAATCTAGTATGTTATCACAGTACTAAATTCATAGATCACACCGTAGTTTGTAACTCAGTTTGAATTAAATACAAATGACAAATTATGTTGTAGTCATATAGATTTGAATACTACATAACTATAAACATTATCGAACTTTAAATAGATTTAGCTTTTGTGACTTTTTAGAAATGTCTTTTAATTTTTCAACCTAAGATTACCCATGGACAACTAAACTATCGAAAATATGTAAGTTGGCAACACCATAAATAACTTTTTAATGTTCGAAATTCAAAATGGTTTTCTTTGCCAACAAATCCATTCTCTACCAGATAGTATAGTTAGACTATGATGTTAATCGTTCGCAATCGTCATTTAGTAGCCATCTTGGTTCCATTTCACCAAACAAACATTAGCGAAGCTGATCTGCCATTTCAAGCAATCAACTCGCAAAATGGAGCTGAGAAACGGACAGAGTATAAAACCGAAACTTTCATTACTTTCTATTTGTGAATTAAAAAGTGCAAAACAGATGCGTATACGCATCTCCTCCTCCATCTCCTAAGGCATGAATTTTAGTATGGCTCTTAACCGTACTGTTGCATTCAAACCTTTTCTGTGTGAAAATCCTAAGTAATTTCAAAATAATATAAACAAATACAGATGAAGATCCTAAGAATATATCATCAAAACTGACAAGTTGGTGTAGTGGTTAGTGATTTTGACTAGTGACCTAAAAGTTCAATTCGCAATTCATAAAGTTTAGAATTTTTTAACTATGTTAAGTAGCATTTTAGTTCTTAAAGATAGATAGAAAATTGTATATTTGTACACCGTTTCACAAGAAATATGGTACATAAAAGTGTCAGATATATAATGTACAAAGGGCGGCCTTATTGCTATGAGCAATCTCTTCCAGGCAATCTTAGGATGGATCAAAATGCGCCGGAGAGACAGTAGTAGTTGACGGTGAAATGAGTTTTTAAGGTTAATTGCTACCGTGGTAGTGCTAAAGTAGTACGGGCTCTGTCACTTTGAGATCAGACGTTCGTTTAGAGCAACATGTATCAAGTTTATATTATTAGTTTCTATTAGTAGCTCAAAAATATTAACTAACTCGATTTTAAGTTTTCTTATCTCTACCCGCATTTATAAGAAACGGTACAAACAAAACGACTAGGTTTAAACTATTCCGGACAGAACATAGGCAATATGAAGAAAAAAACAAAATTAATCCCTATTTATTTTGCTATGCCACTAAAAAGTTTTAATGCAGCCATAAATAAATATCATACGAGTTAAAGCTAAGAAATAAAGTCATTGCGTTATGTACTTCCCATACATCATTCCATGTCGGTATTCCGAAACTCACGATTGTGTATTACTGCGGCTCTTATTACTACTGCCATATATAGGAAAGCTGTTCAAATGTATTGAAAATACGAGTCTAGTGTAAGCAGGCCGCTACAATACCCGTAAAGATGTATTAATTTAAAGTTAATTGATCGTAAAAATATGCTATGTCGGCAATTTTTAAATTATGTAAACAATTTTGTTAAAAAGGAATTTTCTGAAGTTATGTTAGTCATTTTTTTTTGTTTATATAAGTATATTGCAGCTTAAACGAAACTAAACACTAACCAGGAAAAGCTAGAAAGATTCTTAAGTTTTAATATATCGCTATTGATATCGGTATCTATATTGCCTATATTCTGAAATATAGGTAATGTAGTCATATGTCTAGAATTAAAATAAGATCAGATTGTACTAATGAAAACAATAAAAATGGTTATCTTTTTGTAAATATGTACATAGATAGATATTTAACACAGAATAGCTAGCCTGATGTAAATGAACAGAGCCATAAATACAAATTATTGTTGTCTTTGTCTTGTTGTATCTATCTCTCTACCCTTTGGGGTAGACAGAGACAACAAGAAGGGAAAGAAAGGCATTTAGGGAGAAAGGTTTTTTATTTATTTCGTCGCTAATGTATATTTGGTCTTAGCAAGCACATACTCTCTATTTGTATAATAGAGTGAAGGCCAACATTATGCGGTTTATGTTAATCATAGAATATTTGAGGCTGTCGGGTCAGCGTGGGCGAGATCCGTGACCTACACTGGTGACAGACAAAATTACTCATTTACATTGCATTACGGAAAATGTAAATGCAATGTCCTATATATACAAATATAACCCATATATATAATAAATGTATATATATGTTTATATACGGAGTATTACGGCTATATTTAAGAAATTTAAAAGGTGTTATGTGTAGCTAAGAAATACTGGATTTGTGTAGTGAAAATACTTTTTTAGTTACATCTTATGATCGTCTATGTCAATTCATTGATTTTATTTCTTATTCTGTCATAAAAAAATGGTACATCAACATCCTTGGTATTATAATATATATTATAATACATTTGTTTTTATTTATGTATTTTTCAACCCAGTCTTATACGAAATATTATTATGGCTTGTCGTTTAATTATTCAGTTTCAATTAAATATATATGTATTAAATAGCTCGAATTTTTCAAAAATGAAATGCGTAAAGTCATTTGTGGTGACTACTATTTGGCCATTTCTTTCTGTGAAACTCTTTATAAATAAGCAAAGATAACACCATAACATTTAAGCCCATGTTTTTACCGATTTCTTTTGGGTAGTAACACAAATTTTCAAAAATATTTTTAAGTTTTATTTTTATCAATAATTTAATCCAACCTCTGGACGACTAGTAAATTTTAAGTTTTCAGCTCGTTTAAAGATGTGTTACGACGTTTAACATAAACATAATAAAATTGCTTTATGTGCATGAGCTATTTTTGTGTGTTAGGCCCAATTTTTTGCAAAAATATGTTATTCAAACTAGAACATGGCCGTCGATTAAAATCGGTCAAGTGCGATTCACATCCGTAATCTGGGGATTCTGTACTGCTGTTTTCGTTTAACAGTTAACCTCTCCTTATTATCTGTGGTTACTCAATACCAACAAGCTAGAGTTTTACATCTACCGAGACTTTCGGTTAGAAGGTAATAAAGTTGTATTTTTTTTTGTAGGATCACCAGAGCTCCAAATGACACCACTTATAGGGATAGTAAAGGTCCAGGCGCTTGTACAATCGCTATTGATTGATACCTTCGTTGAAAGTAAAAAAGTTTACTTTGATATTGATTGAAGTTACTTTAATTAATTACTATGAAGTTTATTCGCAAACGCTGTCAAATTTTAAGACACTGTTAAACTTTCCTTTGCAGCTAATTTAACTAGTAGGGTTACTTCAAGAGTGACAATATTAGCGCCGACCGACGTGGCAACGGCCAAGTTCTGGATGTTTCACCATAGAACAGTACCTCTTTCTAACAGAGTTCCACTCTTGAGGGTACGAAATCAGACAGCTCATTTCTTTAAGATAATATCCGTTTAGTACAAAATTACATACAGTTACATGAAGAAACTGTATCATTAAAATAAAGGTGTGTTACAGTTCCATTGGTATTGCTTTTGGCATTGGTATGTAGGTGTAGAGTACGGTAATTGTAATAATAAGCAAGTTTCTCTAAATATCTGTACGTCTACCCCAATGAACACTGTGGTTAGAAATCATTCTAGGGTGTTCCAGTTTCCTCTGAGGATTATTAGGATAGTAGAAGTAACGTGGTAGGGAATGTTGTAGCTATTTACTGTATAGATTACTGAGAGGCGCAGCAGCGTCCCGCCCCAAGATGACTACGGTCATCTTGGAGCGGGACGCTTTTAATTAGTTTACTTACAAATATTTGGCAAAAAATGAACTCTATATGTTTGCCAATAGTCATGAAACGAAGCTTAAGGTGCGCCGCTAGGATTCGTTTAGAGTTTCAGGACGTTTAGAGTCTGTAATTCCCAGATTACAGAACATAACACTCTGCAAAATATAGTCTCGGTTGTCTGCAAATAGACTAGCAGATACTAGTCTATCCTATGCCTGGGGAGGCAACGACCGAATGGAGATCATTCGGTCGTTGCCTTCCCAGGTTACAAAAGATAGCAAAATCGTAGTCCTTCTCACGATACGAAATTGAAAGTCCTTCATTTTGTTAATCATATTCGGTTTATTACCAATTTAAATAAGCAAGTAGTAATTTAATTCATAGACAATATTGACGGCCCAAAAACATCTAAATTCCCAAGATATATCATCACGAAATCCGAACACACCTTAATATAAATCAGAATCGTTGTCCGGTTTAATTACAGCTAGAGTTTATCTAGGATTCGACATTCGTTGCATATCGTTGTGGCACCCACGACGCTAGGCGCCGGCCAGGCAACGTGGGCGAACAGTGAAAGGAATCGGTGGTATTTATAGAAAAACCTGTGCTTAGACTAAGTTCACCTGTTCATTTGCAGTGCCTATAGTCAAATGACGTAATCTAGGAGGACCAATTTGAATGAACCACATTCCTAATTCAAACAAAGACGTTTGAAATTGGAATATTGAATTGGTTTATTGTTTCAATTTAGAACGTGGAACTCAGTCACGAGAAATACGACTACAGTAAATTCTCTCCAGACTATGCAATATTTGGAAACTAAGTATATAATATAGTTTAGGTATTGACAAAATGGATTAACCTAATTAAGAAAGTATCATTGTGAAAGAAAAGCACCATCATAAACTCTCGTAACTACTTTTTGAGGTAACCTTTCCTCTGGAAAACAAAGACAAATAAAGGGCAAAAAAATATACTATTGCCACAATATTTTTATTCTAATCTGTCCGTTTCATGAATGCGGGATTTCTCTTTTTTTAAATAATAATAAATAATGTTACTACATTTATTTTTATTACATCTGTTTTACGAGAATTGAAGTCTTCATATAGGAATTGAACACAACGGCCAATAATGATTGTGGCACCAATGTCACAGAACATTTATGAAACCACTATTACTCACACCGAATAACCCAACAACATTGTTACAATAAAGTAATTCGATCCATCCATAAATTAAAAAGGACACCTACAATTTTATTACTTACAACTAAATTTAACAAAACCAATAAGATTTATGAAAGATTCAGACCACACGTAGAGTCAATTTTATATTGGCCCTTGACTTTAGCGGCCTTTGACAATTTTAATAAGATAACTGAATTTTTATATATATCAAGATAGAGTGGTTAAATATGGATGTATCGACTTATATATATGAAATAAATAAACACAAAGTTTTTTGTGTAGCTTTGCAATGTTAAACAAAAGTGTATCTTATCGTTGACTTGTTTAGTAGTTATATAAAGTATGTCAATTATGATAAGTATTTCGCGTTATCCTGGCTTGCTTGGCTTTTTCGTCTACACGTTAAGACGAGAGTCGCCTAAATTATAAACTCACCTAAAATAAAAAATGAAAACTTAGGCATAATAATATGTCTCGTTTAGACTTTGGAACGGAACTGAAACTGGCTGAAATTTTTCAGTTTTTAATTACGGTTTCGGATATTTATTTAATTTTGGATATCTGATTGTTTCGGATAGTGTCACTGAGCCCTACATCTCTAGTCGGGGCACTAATGAAATTTTAATTAATTAATCATTTCTTAGTTCCGCTTCGCAATATTGATCCAATAATTTCCATAGTATAAATATTTATTTGACCGGCCATTATATTGAATGGCAATAGGATTAATCCATGTTGTTAATACATTGATGATAAGTTTAATGTTTATTCGTATTAAGAAAGACTTTGCAGCAATTACTGAATTAATCGTGCGTCTGCGCAACTGCAGTAAATAATATTATCAACGATAAGCAGTTGTAATATGTTAAATCCTTCGACAAATGTGTACTTACTAAAATGTTTGAATGAACTAATATCAGAAACTGTAAGATCAAATAGAATTATACGATTGTCGATTCTTGAGGAAAGTTTTGAGCTAAACATTGGCCATAAAAGCTTGTAGAATTACAGAGACCGCCTACTATATACTTAGTAAGAGTTCAACAAGTCGTAAAAGAAACACATAACTACAAACACGTGAGTAACATAGATCTTCTGTATAATTAGTTAATTACTAAGGCCGGTCCGATTACTATTATGCGATCACATGTGCTTTGTTCAATTATCTCAATCTTTATTATTCAGATAAAAAGAAACAACATAAGTCTTTAAACTATTTACTCTGTCATACAATTTGTCACAGGACTTTGTGTTTATTTATAGCACATAATACATTAACGAGATGCTGTTAAACTGGTCTCGTAATATATTCGACGTCGTTATTATACGGGCCTAGTTGCGTTTGCGACGCACATCCAATGCATAATGTATGTGTTTGTACGCAGTTCACTTTCACAGTGCAGATATGATTTGGTTAGTAAAATTTTGATGTTATCCTCAAACGAAATTATACCCTACGAGCTAAGAAATAATCAGATAATGTCAATGCCCGTGTGAAAATATGAAACAACTTCATAAATGATCAAGCTTATGGTAATGTAAACTCTATGGTTGTAAGTGATTTTGAATAGGGTTAAGGCACTTAATGCAATACTTATGAATCTGATAGTAATTTAAAAAACAAAGAGCCCCAATTTTTTTTTAAAGGTCAATAAAATTGATAAGTTTAAAAACATAGTTAAAAATATGCTTCTTCATACAGTTTTAATTTTATATTTGTAATTTTGGTAAAGTATCATGGAATTTAATAAAATGAGACTATACCTAGCTAACCTCATCTTATTAAAGAAGACGTTTTAACGTGTGGAAATCCCCTTGGGCCATCACCTCACCGGGGTTTGCACCGGGGTAGTGTGTCGGAATCTAACCGACTAAAACCACACGGTAAGCCACTCTGCGCATGATATAGGAGGGATCCGGGAACTGCTGTTATTATTCACACCAAGGGTTGCACAGGATCCACAAAGGGCTCCCTATAATTTTAGATATAAAACTAAAGGTGCGAACTGGGCTTTGTTTGGTTCACTCTTTGCAACTCATACCAAAGACTTCAGTCGCAGTAGTTTATCAGCTGAGGAAAGCGCAGAAATACTATCAGAAACTTTCACATACTGCGCTGATGTAACTATTGGTCGCGGATCTATCACTAACACTCGTAGATGTGATTGGTGGAATGATAGATTAGCCGAACTACGTAGAAGCTACCGGAAAGCTCGTAGAAAATTAAACACTATTAAAAAACATAACGTAACAGGAGATTTGTACAACATTGCTCTCATTGCTCTTAGAGTTGCCAGGTCCCACTACAGAGCTGCTGTGGAAAAATCCAAGGGAAACTTAATTCAGAAACTTGTTAATAAACTCGATAGAGAGGGCCCGTGGTCACCTTTGTATCACGAATTTAAGGCAAATAGATCAATCGACCACGCATACATACAGAACATCAAAATTAATAACAGATATACCACAGGAGTAGAACAAACAGCAGAATATCTTTTAGACTCACTCGTACCTGACGATCGACCGGAAAACGACACTGATCATCACCGACAGATCAGGCAGTGGGCCATCGAACCACCACTGTCTCCAATGTCTGATTTACCATCTTCAGACGAATTTCTCGGTATCATTAGATCCTTGCCGCTAAACAAGGCTTCGGGTGATGATAAAATATCTAACAAAATGATAAAAGAAGCTTGTAAACTTTCGGGTGACACGATTTTCACTGTCTTTAAACGTTGCATTGCTGAAGGAATATTTCCTCGTATATGGCGGTGCGGTAATATTCGTATAATACCAAAAAGTGGCGACAAGCCACCGGATGATCCTAAATCCTACCGACCAATCACATTGTTACCATCGTTAGGAAAGCTTTTAGAACGTCTTGTAGTGCCCCGGCTTCTGCCAGGTGGAGTCAAATTTCATGATAGACAATTTGGATTTACGTTGGGTAAATCGACAACTGACGCTGTTATATCGGTTAGAAAGTTTGTCACAGAGTCAAAATTTCAATACGTGCTGGCTATTTTCTTAGATATATCTGGCGCCTTCGACAACGCATGGTGGCCCATGCTGTTGCTGAAATTAAAATCACGGGGGTGTTTTAAAAATATTTATTCCCTTATCTCTTCGTACTTTTCACAAGGTACAACTAAACTAAGACTTGGTCATCATTCTGTGTCGAAGGCGCTTACAATGGGATGTCCTCAGGGATCGGTGCTAGGTCCATACTTGTGGAATATCGGCTTCGACGATTTTCTTACGATGCCAATACCATCCGGATGTACTCTGAACGCGTATGCTGATGACGGCTTATTACTGGTGGAATCTGATACTAGGGCGGGGCTTGAGAGATTAGCCAATAGATGTTTGAACTTGATATCTCAATGGGGTGAACGTAATCGCTTAACTTTTGCACCCAACAAAACCTTCCAGTTACTTTTAAAAGGTAACCTCAAATCACCGCCGAGCATTAGATTTGACAATGTAACTGTAAAAAATAAAACCACAGTGTGTTATCTAGGATTAGTTTTAGAAAGAAACTTTTCATTTATCGAACATATTAAAATAGTTAATGAAAAGTCTAAAAAGAGTTTCTGTGCATTGACAAGGATATCAACTGCGACATGGGGTCTATCATTTAATACATTAAAGATCATATACGGAGCTACTTATTTAGGTTCTATGTGCTATGGTGCACCTGTATGGGCCGATAGGGCGACCGTAGGCGCTGTCCGTCGCAAACTGTTACAAGGCCAACGACTGGCACTGATATTTTTGTGCAAGGCATATAGGACGGTTAGCACTGAGGCTTTGCCGGTGTTGGCAGGTGTCCTTCCGGTCGATCTCGAGGTGCAGAGACGTGCAGCCATGTACTATTCAAGACAAAACATGGAATGCGATTTCTTGGGCGCGCGGGATCGCGGTAAAATTACAAGATTGCTTCAACAGCAGTCCGATGTCTATAATGACCTCATAGACGAATGGCAGCAACGCTGGGACGAATCATCCAAGGGGCGCCATCTTTACCAATTTTTTCCATCTGTTCGCGAACGGTTGTCGAGGACATGGCTTGAGGTGGATCACTGTGTCGCTCAATTTCTTACGGGTCATGGTAACTTTAAGAGCAAGTTGTATTCATTTAAATTAGTCGAGTCACCATTGTGTCAATGCTCAACACCTAACTCTCATTATGAACAGTCTGCTCATCATATCCTCTGGGAATGTAGTCTTTGGTATAATGAACGTAATATAATGCTGAATAGCTTGCAGGTGACATCTGGGGCGGTATACTATGGGGATCTTGTGTCAACTAGGGTGAATTTCCGTGCGTTTAGGCGATTCTGCCATACATATTATAGAAATCAAATATAGCTCATGTAGGACCCGTAATATTTTGTGGCCGTGGTGCTTCCCTGTTTAAAAGGGTGTATGCCTATTTTACTTCATTTTGTCTCCCGCTTTGCTAAGGAGGGAAGTGGATTTACTGTATTTCCAACTCCTCCAATTTTCTTCTGATTAATTTCGTTGCGGGTTCCAAGACAGTTTAATTTCTTCCTGGGACTTCCCGAGTGTCATAACTCGGTGTGTTCGTGGGTCACTGCTGTGGATCCTGGTGTACAGGAGTTACAGTGGTGGGCGTGTGGGTGGGATTAGTCCCATATAAAAAAAAAAAAAAAAAACTGCTGTTATTAAGACTATGACAGCCCTGAGGCTATACCTGGACTGTATGAAATAAGTGAGAAAATAATCGGTTCCAGACTAAAATATCGTAGGTAGGTACGCCTCTATCCATATTGGAATGTACAGTTAAAATTTCTTGGAAATATGGCCGTAATATCCTGCTTTTATTAAGGCTAAAGCGCTGCAGGGTATAACAACCAACCAGTACACTATAAACTACAAATTCTATAATTATTTTTATTTAGAGCAACATTGCCGTGAAAATTTTAACATGAACGATTTATTTATGACAAAAACTGAACAGGTAAATTCATCTGAAATTCAAATTTATATCGTTACGGTTGCCCCAAATTGAGACATACCTGAAAATTCTTGAACATTACAGAATATTCCACAAGATTTATTTTCGTTGGAACCCAGATTTAGATACCATTTTTTAGGTACTAACGATGGGTCTCATTTGCTATATCCGTCGAATCCATTGTTGCAACAACATGTGTACAATTCAGAAGAAAAATGTTTTAACTTTATCGAATATAAAAAATGTACAAACAAAAAAAATGTACAAACCTGAAGTGTCAGTATTCCTTTGCTTTTTCTTTACGGCGATGGTTATTGCATCTCTATGTAGAAGTTTCATTTTTTTATACGAAAAAAATATATGTCTTTTTTTCATACATAAATGATCATTATATAAAAGAACTGTACCACCCTGTAAAATTCAAATCTGTTGATGAAGAAGTAGATGGGATTTGATCACTCATAGTACTTTGTGATTTGATCAAGTTTTACACAAAATAACTACAGCTCCTTTATGCAATGGTTTTGCGTATTAATAGATAGACGTAACGTCAAACAGAACAGCGATATTATAAGTCTTCAGTCCATATAAAATTTACCATTATTTTATTGTAAACAATTTTGTTGTTGAAAGTACCTGCTTTCAGAATTCTATAAATATTTGGGACGGAAATAGTTTTTGGGATTCAACGACAATAAAACGCAATTCTCACGCATTTCTTTAATTTGGGATCCAACGGATATACATAATAATGTTTTGTGGGATCCAACGCCAAAAATATTAAACTGAGATTCTAAAGTGGGATCCAACTAAAATAAACCTTCTACGATATCCTAGAGTCAAACTATACAAGAACGAGAAAATTCGGCAATCATCTGAAACTAATAAGCTCTATTACCGCTGTAATCTGGTATAATGATATTCTACCTTTGCAATACAGCTGGTAAATAAAAGCGAAGAATAGCGAATAGTATTTTTTTATGTTAGATGGGGCAAACTTTCCGCCTTCGTTCCATACGGCAAAGTTTCCTTCCTCATCGCCTGGATAGTTAGCGCTCCACTACTGTGCGCTTTTCGAGACACTTTTTGCCCCGCACAACCAATCTGTGGAACGGGTTATCGTCTGCGGTATCTCCGGACCGATACGACCTTCAAACCTTCAAGAAAAGTGCGTACTCCTTTCTAAAAGGCCGGCAACGCGTTTGTGACTCCTGAGTTGCAAACGTTCATGGGCGGCAATGGTCACTTTACATCAGGTGACCTGTCTGCTCGTTTTTTTTTATGTTACAGGGAGCAGACGCTCATGGACGCCTGCACCTCAGGAGTCACAAGCGCGTTGAATAGCATTTGTAAGTGTAACATTAGGGAGAACTAATTAATAATTATTTATATATTATTATATTGTATGTAGTTCTGTGTATTGATTTAATCACGAACCACGGCTTATCACAATATGTACCGGGATATCATCTACATATTTTTAAATATACATTTTTCAATTTCCTACAGAATTCGTAAAATAGGAAGACAAGAATGAACCCAAGACGTAACTGTAGCAGCGTAATGTCTTTCAGGAGATATAAATAATGAATGTAACGTAACTAAATAATCTGCTGAAGGGATTAGTGTGGTTTCAAATAGCTAACACGATGGATTACATAATGAAAGGGGCCATAAAGTCTGCGATGCGTCCGCTACGTGACTTTGAAGTTCTAATTTCATACACCACGATAAATGCGTAGGAATTATGTTAATGTTACTCTTCCGGTTATTCAAATACTTAAGTTTTATTGCTAAATTCTTTTCACAGAAGTTATTCTTATTGTTATGTGAAGTGATTAGTAAACAAACATTTTCATGTTCGCTAAGATTTCTTAGTAATCTAAATTAGTACCCTTTAAGTTTTTTTTTATGTGGATGTTGATATGGGGCAAACATTTATGCGATTATACATCTAATTTCCAGTTTTTTTACTTTCTCTATATTTAAAATAAGTAATGTAAAAATGTATTTAGTCGTTCAAAGTTTTCGCCAGCAGTGTAGCTGTGTCGCCTAATTTTTTTTAATGAGCATGTTTAAATAACAAATTTGTTTTGAACCGCTTATTTCATGGCCCTGAAGTAACTTTGTGGGAACGTCGTGTGAAATACTGAATTGCTATTGTTATATCGTTCAAAGTTATTAAGAGCAATGTTCTGTGAAAGTCATGTTATACTTATACATATGTATAATGCATATCGCGTGGGAAGAAACTAAACAAGTATTGTGTGACTGTGACCACAACATTTTGACAACGATTTTCGGAGAATTTCTCATTCGTCACACAAGAATCTATTTGGCTAGCAATTTTTACTGTTTCTTCCTCGTATGTGATCTAAATGTTTATTGTACTTATGACATAAAAAAGAAATGTAATTATTTGACGACCGGATGGCGTAGTGGTTTGTGTAACGGACTGCTATTCCAAAGGTCGCGGGTTCGATTCCCGCTCAAGTCAAACATTTGTGTGCATGAACATTTAATGTTTGATTTGGTCTGGGTGTTTCTATATATAATATGTATGTACATATTTACAAAAAAGTATATATCTATTTATATCAGTTGTCTGGTACCCGTAAAAGCTCTGCTTAGTTTGGGACTAGATGGCCGTTGTGTGAATGTGGTAGAATATTATATTATATTAATTTATAGCGCTTTGGGATGGAAAGAAATGGTTGAATCAATAAATTTCACAAAGTTAATGTTATAGGTTTGCAAGATCGCTCGGATCTCTTGACAATCGTCGGTTCGATTTACCAGTATGTGAATCTCGGTTTGTTTAACTTAATGCATCCATATTGACAAAATGCGTTTAGTTTCAATGTCTTTCCGTTTGAACAACCTTTAACTTTTCAATATACTGCCAATTTTGATAAACTTTGATGTATTACGATAGTGGGACTAAATTTTAATTGGAAAAGGTGTTTAAATATACTTGCACCTAACGTTCACGGAAATAAGCGTGCCAATATATACACAAGATATTTAGAATAAATCTACAACAACCACAAGCCTATCAACTAGATTTTTATTTATTTTCTTGAGAATATTTTACAGAGTGTATGTAAATGTGACAATAGATAGAAGTTTTTACATTATTATGCAAAAAGAGTGGACCTGCGCTATACTAGCGATTGGTCACGACGTGATACCATCACCATCACATAGCCTTCCTCGAAATATGGGATATCCAACACAAAAATAAGATTTTGATTCGAGCCAGTAGTTCCTGAGATTAGCGCGTTTAACTAAACAAACAAACAAAAACGGCGTGAGGGGTCTATGGACCACCGGTCGGAAAGAAGTTCCTTTCGCTTTTTTGTAGACGTTTGCTATAGTGTCAGCAAAAAGTCTTGTTACACATTTTTCGGTCTCGCTCCCATCCACTTAGAGCGTGTAACACGCGATAAGGAATTTCGTTCCAACAAACTCTTTAGTTTAATAATATTACTATAGAATATACAATTGAATAGGCTATTACAAAAAAATGACTAATAACCTAATTTTTTTCATGTGTTAGAGCTATTAATGGGCTTCTATATTACGAAATATTTTTCATAAATTTTCAATAAAAAGATGATGCTCGAAAAGTGACCAGTGGGTGGCCATCAGCCGGGCATATTTTCTTTATTTCTTAAGTATACATATATCCATTTGTAAGATGATAGAAGAATAATGTTTAGAATAACAATTAAGCGTCAGTTCAGTTCCCAGTGAGTGACATGTGACATATTGCTCAATGTTTGCCGCCCATTGTCGGCCGTGGAATCCTAGATGTGTAAAGACGGTGCAAGTTTAAAGTTTGAAGCGGGTTTGGATCAAAGTACAAGGTCGTTGCAAACAACTACTACTAATATATTCAAAACTTTACAAAGTTTCAGAGATGTTATAATTAATTAAATAACAGCTTTTATTACCGCAGATTTGCTTTAATTTATTAAACAATTTCAATTGGATAAATTTATGGATAAATGTATTCAATATTTCCAATTTAGGTGTTTCATATGTCGTCAAATTAAAACTATACAACATATTCATCATTAAATAATGTAGAGATATATTATACTTAATATATCTCTACATTATTTTATTATGAATATTCGAAATTTCGAATTTTTCGAATTTCGAAAAAAAATTATTGAATTCTGTAGTACTGATTGTGAGTAGTATTGAGTTCTGTAGGACAGTAGTCCCTAAAAGAGAATTCAAAATTTTTCCTTAATGAATGAAGTTAAATAAATTAAATTCATAACATTTCACCGTGGGAGAGGGCCACCAAGGTCTTACAAAAAACTTAAAAAAAGCCATTCTTTCGTTTATTTGGAGTGGGTGAGGTTATCGGAGCCCAAACCTCCTCTCCCTGATTTTTACTCAAAAGGCGGCATCACTCTTGTGACTTTTGAGTTGCAGCTGTCTATGGACAGCGGTAGTCACTTAACATCAGCATCACTTAACAAACTAAGTTCGTTTGAAATCCAACGCTACAGCGCTGTCACAGTGAAGTGTGAAGTTCGACGCTGTGGCACTGCTGTACGCAAGGCTGTTTCCTTAGAGAATAGCACTACAGGTGACCCGTATCATTTGCTTCATGTACGGATTTTATGAGTTTAATATCGTTCTTATAGTAACAAAAAAAAACATAACTTTTCCGCTGTAGTTTACATATTACTGCACATCAACAAAAGATGTACCGCCTCATGAATTAGGCTACAAGTCAGGTGGACGTTGGAACTCGAGACGGACGCCACGCATAATCACTTTACTTATTTGGACGTCAATCGGGCCTATTATCATAATATGTCATCGCTCCTTACGTTCTGAACTATAATAATATGTGTATTATTATTAAACTGCGTTTTTTTTAATGTTTATAAAAAAATGCTTTAATATAATGTCTCTTTTCATTAATAATAAATCCATTTGTGGTTTATTATATATAAAATATACAATTATTTTGCTAATCTCGGTATCTAGGATACGGCTCAAACGGTTTGAATTTTGCACTTAAACATGACTTTGCTTTTAAATTCGAGACGTAGATGTCTTTTTTCTTTATTTACCTAATGTACGCCTTGCCCGTAGGACAGGATAAAGTCTTTGCATCTCATAATTACATTTTACTTAGCAGTTTAAAATGCGTAAATGAAGAAAATATTTTGCGTTCTATTACAGATATCCATAAAATCCTCTTTTATTTCAGTAAATTAATATTTAGTAAATGATGATGATGATTTAGTAAGTAGTAAACAAAATAAGAAACGCATATACAACTTTGGACTTGCCCTAATAAAATAAATTGGACGCCTACAAAATAAAATCTTTACCGATCCTTGTTTTGGTAATCTATATATTACCGTATACTTCATGAGAATTGTCAACCTCCTTTTTGAACAAAGCATATGATATCTAGGTTTTGGTTTATGTGTAGAAGAAATGCACAAAGCTTAAATTTTTAAACAATATGTGTAAAAATAATGTAAGAACGGCTATATAAAGCTGTAGAGGACTATAAATCTTGGTACAAAGTCTACTCCATGGTAGTTCAAGTAATACTGGTCAATAAAATAAATCAAGGCATGGAAAACGGTTAAAATTCGATCGCTAGACGATCTCTGGTATACATAAATACCGAAATTTCCGTCTCACATTGTTAACCTATCTACAATATATATATCGCGATAAGACATGCCCACATTTGCATAATCAGTCGGTGTGTATGCCAGCCTGGCGTGCATTACACCGTAACGATGGAGGTAGCCAATCAGTGGCCGCCGCTCCAACGTCTCCTGATGGCTCATATCACGGGTTATATGTAAGGATTCACTATTAGAACGATATTAGATTGAGGGATGATCTTTGAATTTTGATAGGGTTTTTATTCAGAGGCATACGTTGGAATAAAGAAGATAGAAGAAAGCGTTTCCTGTCCGTGTGATTTTATAACTGCAAATGCAAGATTTCTTTGAATACTTGTTCAGCTAACTCTGCCACGCCTGAGGCGGGTTCAAATGCCACTTAATGCAAGAAATCGTAATAGATACATTTGTTTCTCTGTATTTTTGCAGGTATTTCAAAGTTGTGGCGAGAGGCTGTTGCCTCACCTAGGGGGTCCGCGGAAAGAAGTTCGCCGCCTCTACTATGCGGTGATACGATCCATGGCCTTCTACTGAACGTCGATATGGACCAAGCGACTATCGGCCTCCTCCCGCTGCCGAGCTAAGCTCAATCATGCGCAGCGGGTAGCGGCCATTGGGATCGTACGAGGATACCGCACTATTTCGTCGGAAGCGGCGACAGTCCTGGCACGTTTCCCACTCTTTGATATCCTGGCGGATAAAGACGCGAGTGTCTATAACCAGACTAGCGCGATCCGCTGGGATGAGAGCGGGGAAGACCAGGACGAGCTCGAAATGCGGCGGAACGCTTAAAGACAGGCACTGGTGCACAGCCGCGGAATGCATGCCAACGCGCTGTCGGTGCTGTTCTGCCTAACCTCGAAGCTTGGGTAGTGGGGGAAGTTCTAATTAATTTTGTAAAGTGAACAGCATGATGTCATCCACTTAGACCCTTGACAACACGTAAATAAATGTTTTGTCTTGAACACACCGTAGGACCTACGAGTTGGATTCACAGCTCATTTTAGGTCTCGTAACATACAAAACTCAAATCATATACATCGGATAAGTGATGGTGTTGTGTATGACACATCAAATACAATAATATCGATCTTTTCTAACTGTTATTAAGCACTTAACTAATATAATAACGTTTGCGCTACATGTAGGCACATCTCACACACCGGTGTTTCCGCAAATTACCCGCAGCTGTTACAAAATGTAACGTAACACGTTTTAAAGGCTTTATGAAAAGCTAAATCCTACCAACGTGTGCTTATGCAAAATTTCAGGAAGGTAATTTGGAAGAACACACTAGTTAAGCGTGTCTTATAAATGGTTCTATGTAATCCGGAGATTAAACTATCTCTCATATTTATCCGATTTTAGTGTTACCTGCGGTTTTATCAGCGTTTATAGGGACTCCCCGCTCCTAAGATACTTAGCGTGATGTTTTATAGCTTATATAACTCCATTAATACTTTATCCAATACAAAAAGAATAAAATTATTTCGTACAGATAGTTGAAGCCTTTAAACAAACTAAAAAAATCTCTTCAGTATTGTTTTATTAACAAAGATTTTACCCATTTCTAGACGATTTTCCATTATTTAAAGAACCACAACCAATTTCTTATAATCGGAATAAGGCTTTTTTCACGATACTCTGTAAATGAGAAATTATTAAGAATTCTACATGAATGTTTAAAATTAGTCAAAATACACTCGGATACGAATGAAAATCACTCCCAAGAAACACATTCCCAACTGCTATAATTACAGTGTATGGCACTCCAAGCATAGCATTTAACCAGCTTAGGCTTGGCTATGTAACATATTGCATTAACATAATATAACGATGGCTTGTAGCAATGGCGAACTATATCCAGTTAGCTGGCTGATATCCCGACATTTGCATAATCGAAGCTGTACGGAACTACCTCGTGCGTCGTGTCACAAGGAGTTTCATTGTGTTGTCGATGGTTCAATAGCAGATGCTATTACCGTAACGTTAGCGGTTTTTCTGCGTACATATGCATAGTCAAGATGTAGCAATCTCTCAGTTACAAACAGATTCCAGAAGATCCCAGGTTAATTATATTTCTCGTATAAAGTATACTGTATATATCTATGTATATAAACAATATATATTAACTAATACCTAATAATTTCACATATCTCATACACGGGTGTCTGATCCCATACTAGGCGGAGCCTGTACTAAGGTGATCAGACTACGCTACGCTATGTGTAAATTTATTTTAGATAAAATGACACCCAGAAACAAAACAAACAACCATGCTCATCTCAGCAGTCCGCAGTCAGGGTCACTAACCACCAGACCAACAGGCCCGTCATTTATGTGACCTTTATGTGGATCATGCAAATTAAAGAATTCAAAACTTTTGCACATTTGGTGGAATATGCAAATTTAAGAGAAAAAATAGCACCTGTGGTAATAGTCTGATATAAAAAAAGATTCGTATCTAGTTATACTACATTTCATACAAAAATAAGATTTAAAAAAACTAAATCATGGCTTGTATGTATGTACTCGTATGTACGTACTTAACAGATAAACCTCATTTTTCGTTCGTGGTAAGAAACCAGATGACAAGTTTAAATTGAAGTCTTACCATCTTAAGTCTACATCAGTCTCTCGATTTGCTATTTAAAAAACTTTCGCTAAAACAGTAAAGAACTTCAAAGGTCGTTGACGAGTGGTGAGCCTACTGCGAGTGGCGGGAATACTTAAGATAGTCGGTGCGGAAATCATCTCCTACTGGTTTTTATCAATAGTAATGTCTGTATGATTAATAAGTATGTTTACTTTGATCAGCCGAAGAGAGGAGATTTCCCGATCTATATTAAAACTTTTTAGTTGTGTTACTTCTATATATATAAACAATATATAATAACTAATACCTAATAATTTCACACATTTTATACACGAGCGTCTGATCCAATACTAGGCGGAGCCTGTACTAAGGTGATCAGACTGGTGATGAACATACTTAAATATTTCTAATTCTCTATGTGTTTATAACAACAACAACAACAACTTTATTTTGCCGTTTCTTTTCGAGTTTTTTCGAGATTTATAAATGATCTTGTTTTGAAAGTTCATGTTATTTGTTATTTATGAGGAGTAGTGACAATATTCAAATTTAACATTCATTTCAAAGATTTTAAGTAGCGTTATTGGATACGCACTTATTAAAATATTATGGATGGACCCATGCTCATTAAGGGTGCTAAATATTTAAGCTTCATAAATTTTCTTTGGGATTTAAGATTCAGACTTTTACAATTCTCATAGTGTGAACATTTCACCGTTGTGCACTTGCTGAGGATTACAAAAAAGTTATAATATTAATAACGTGTTTATATAATTATTATATAACATTAATAAAGTATTTACAACTCACAACACATCAACCAATCTGAGCGCATTATTCTTAATGGCTTTAAACGGGCTTCTTAATAAGAGTAGGCTCAGATTACAACAAGTTTCTAACGCCATATGGTAAAATTGTCTAGTACCTACAACAAGCTGTTGTCCTACCGACAATGTGCAGACAAGAACCTGTTGGAATTTAACACTAAATAGTTATTCACAAGTTATTTCTTATTCTTCTTTCAGGTACAGAAAATTAAATTTGCTTTTTAGAATTATAAAACTTTATAATAAACGTTATCTTGTGCATAAACACATTCATGAAACAAGAAACTCGAGATCATACTTTCTTTAAAGCGATCACAATTATTTGAGTATAGACATTAAAATAAGATTCTCACTTTATGTCGTTTATATATAATATCGACATTTGTAACTGATTTAAATATTAAGATTCACAGAAAATATTTTTAACTTTTTTTTTAATATTACCTTCGACTTTAGGGCTGCAAATAAAGAATTTTCAAAATGTATTCATTAATTACGAACTTCTGAGGTAACAAACAAAAATATACAACCGAATTGAGAACCCCCTCTATTTTTTAAGATGGTTAAAAATACATAAACTCTTTTAGATCGTTGGGTTCTAGTAGAGATAATTTTCTGCGTACCAGTGAGTATTACGATTAGTGTTTTTGTATGTTACTCCTACTTACAAAAGTCATAATATTGAGAATGTGAATGGCATTAATCCCATTAATAAGTTAATGCTCAGTTAACTCCAACGCTAAGCGAATTCTTGCTTTAATGCAATGGTGCTTCAACCGAGTACAGAAAAAATACGTCTGGGAGAACAGTATAAGCCAACAATTATCATTTTCTTTTTAATTATTTATTTTAATTTAGTTGTTCACTTGATAAGAATATATATTTATACATAAATATATTGGTTACTAACTAACCCGCGCTACTTTGTCTCCGTCTCCCAAGAGGAATAAATTTTCCCCGTTTTTGAAACATATTTCATTGATGCTCGACTCCTGTTAGTCGTAGTTTGATGTTATATATATAGCCTTCCTCGATCAATGTGAAAACCCGATCAATTATCCAACACTAAAAGATTTTTTCTATTCGAACCAGTAGTTCCTGAGATTAGCCCAACAAACAAACTTTCAGCTTGAAGTTTCCAGCAAGAGCCACTACGAGGTTCAGGTATGACCTGACTCAGACAACTCAGACCTGATCTAGCTATTGCTTCTTCTTCAAAATCAATCCGAATAAACCGATGACCTTCTCCTCCTATCTATCCTCCTATCTCTATAAAAGAAAGGGAAGTATTCCTTTCCTTTTAATATACTGTGTAGCAAAAAAAAACTACCTTATAGCTCGATAGATGGAGCTGTGCCATCGGATGTGCTGTGCGGCTGAATCAGGCTAAGTTTTTGTTACACTCGGAACGATATAGGGACGTCAGGAAAATCAATTTGAATCTCAAGTAGGAAGTATAACAGAGTATACAATCTGTAAACCACGGCTATCTTTGGATCTCTGTAGTTAATAGCGACTTAATGGGACTTAAAGTAGTTTTTGTGTAGTAGCTTTTAATTCTATATCTTTTATTTATTTTCCGTTATTTGTTGTTTGTAGATTTCACTTACTAGTCAATAAAACTGTCTCTTGCGTCAATGACGCGTCTATTTATTCACCAAGACCCTGCCTGGTTACAACTATCAATTTAAACATTTTTAATTTTCAAAGTACCCGGTTGAAGACTAACCCTTACGTGAGTGGGCCCTATTCTGCCAATTCGCAAGATGTGGGTGTTAAATTAGTATATCTAGACTGTCTAATGTCTATTTCTAATTATTTATTTCTATTGCTGGTTTGCGAAATATGACTTGTTTAGTTACTTAACTTTTTATCAAAACTTAAAGGACCATTCCTTGAATATATTTCTATAATTTCAAGTAAAGGTACATTCTTAGAATGTAAATCTTGAGTTACGGAAAGTTAAAGTCATTCGATTAGACTCCAAGCAGGTTGATAGACATGCATGCAAATTATTGTTAATAGATATTGCGACAAAATCTATCCATATTTCTAGCTCCTTTTATAAGTACTTGGGTACACACACTTAATAACATTTATTTATGCTTCTTTGGAACTACCTACACATCAGAATTTGATTGCGTTTTGTCTTTTTGCGTTGTGTAACACTTATATTTTTTAGATTTTTAGTCAGGATAAAAGTGAACAACATGTTCTGTGCAAAATAATTATAAAATACGGAGATGGTAGAAAAATGAAAATTATGCAGTATTTGTAGCAAATTAAAACATTCGGAATAGGCTGAGGCATAAAGCTCAGGTTCTATGTCATACAGATTATAAACAATTTGAAGGCATACTTTATAGGTGTTAAACTGGTCGGTGTTAAATCTTGATGTAGAATTGGTTCCAAATTTAAATTGTGTCAGTTGATAATCCTAATGCAAATATCTGCTAACTATTTTTTTTATACAACAATTAAATAGCCTTCTCATTTTTCTGATCCACGACTGTTATTTCCCATTTTAAACATTCATAACTTTGTAAACTGGTAATATTACTGAATTCAGTAGTTAACACTGCGCAGTTCACCTGTTCTGCGGTCCTGGCGAGTTAATCGAGTCTTGTATCTCAGCGGGGTGGGAACTATAACTGAGGGTCCCGCGACGCGCAATGGGGCGTCATTATCCCCTACAACACAATATGAGCTACATAATATTTTACTGTACGTATATTTATATATATTAGGGTTTGTAATGATCTCTTTTAAAATAAAAAGTGCAAAACAGATGCCAAGTCATTGATATCTAAACGTATTATTGTATGACGTAGACTGTTGACAAGAAGAAGATTTCATAATCTGGGTTATCGTCTGCGGTAATCTGTGGTAAATGATAAACTGGTGGCTGCAGTGAAATAATTGACTGTCAAATCGAGTTTTATTAAATAAGTCCTATTAGACAAATGTAATAACATACGGATTATATAATGATAGGATGTGAGACCCCCCGGTCCAGATTTATTAAGTAAAAAGTAGAAATATGGACGCAAGTATTAGTAGCAATAATAACTATAAAATACTAACTTTCTATGCATAATGTGATTTAATTAAAAGTTTAATAAAATTGAACTTTCATTGTGTGACAAATTGAACAGGAGCAATCACGGTTAATCGACATTGCATCTACTCTTTTAAAATTGAAATCGTTAAAATTGATGAAAGTATAATCAAAACGCACGTCAGTGACAGATGAAAATAGTTTTTTTTAATATCATTGGTAGACCATAAACGGTATAAGTTCGAACATTTATTTTTATAACGGTTTTGATGTGATATTTGAATAGAGAATGCATTGAAAGCCATCACGAATCGTATTCAGGTAAGCAAGTAATAAATAAATAATTCTAGATTATAAAGGTTGGACCAGCGCGCGTGGGTGCGTAGACTGGTTCTCACTTCTTTTATTTTTATTTCTCGTTTCGCTAATAACTCGGTGCGCGAGCGCATCTTTTGAGTTCAATATACCGGGTGTGCGGCCAACTTTTTTGTGGAGCGGTTTTTATTGTCTTAAAGTATTCAAGTTTTTTTGGGGAAGTTAGTCAGTGTGTAATTATTTTTATTGTAAAAGTGCTTTTAAAATAGACAATGCAAGTATTTAAGTTACCTATTAAAATTTTAAAATAAAATTTAGGTAGGTTATAGGTTAGGTTAAAATTTAGCAATGTCATCATTTTCATGAGGAGGCTATGACAAATATATTGAAATATCCTTTACAAAAGATTGTCAGACACCTAAATATCAGAAGTGCCTGCAATACTGAACAAATATTTTAAACAAAGTACTTCTGTATGCGGGGTCCAATTCTATAATAAAACTTGCTAATTTTAACTGGTTAAGCTGTAAAGCGCACTTAGTTACTCCGATTTAATAGCGCCAATAGTCTGCACCTGGTCTTATATTAGGCAATAAATGCACTGTTTTATTCATGGCAACCCTGGACTATAACGTCAGCAATATCACAGCTTGTTTCGATACGGCGGTAAATTAAAGCTTAACATGAATTTTACATTAACTAATTGTGATACGATAGACACTTGGATGGTGTTTGTTTTGCTAAACGTTTGAAATCTCTTAGATCTATGTACGAGAAGCTCACGGCAAGATGTGACCGTAGTATGTTTAATTTGGACTATAGGTACTTGAGACAGTTCATTGGTTAATGTCATGATTTCTATTCGAGTATGTTTTCCTTACTTGTTTAGTAAAACATAAGTCCTAAATTTTTCTGTTGAATTTAATTCATTCTAAAGTTTTTTTATCACGTAAATATAGTCATTGCAACTTTTTTTTAATAAAAATCCATCAAAACCATTTACTAAAATATTCTAAATTTAAAAATCATAAATGTCAATTAATTTTTCAACATGTTATTAGACAGTGGTTCGGGCAGTTGGTTACATGGCGGGGGCTGGTCGAAACTGCACCTAAAGTGCGAACATGATTTATTTTATTGATATTTTTTGACTATTCAACAGTTTGTTAACGTTATCATTTCATTTTGAATGATAACTGGTTGATATCAATGTTTTCTGAAGCAATCACACTTAAAAGAGATACAGTCAAATTACCAAAAGATTCAGAGTTAGTTAGTAGCAGCAGTTGTCAGCAGACAATTATTTATGGTTTAGGAAAAAAATCAAATTTCTATTATATTCTCTATGGTAAAGTGACAAACGCTAGATTATCTAGAAAGCTGAAAATAATAGTGTCACAAGAATATTTTAGCGCTTGAATAACACTTGTTACGGGTTGCAACGAATGTTAGCAGTTATAAAAATCTAACTGTTAGGCTATACGTATTTCATCATCTGGTATTATTGAGGCATCTAAACAAGAATAATTTATATATTTTTATTACCTACGTATAATACATATTTTATATTACGCCGATCTACTTTCGGACTCGTACAGATTGCATCGATGTAGTTATAAAATATTTATGCCAAATACATTTTGTGTCAATGACGTGCACACGTGATACCATAAACTAGACGGTAGGGTTGTGCTACAAGCAATACAAAAATAAACACAAAATTTAAAACATTTCTATAACTATTTAAAGTTCTTCTTAAATAATCAAATGCATTTAAATCTAATTAGAAACTGCCTGAAAAAATTAGCTTCTAAGTCTGAGATATGAATTACATACGTATCAGCCCTGATAATAACTAGTGTCGGCCAAGTCAACCCACCACTACCATTTAAGGATGTGGATCTATATAATTACCATTTTACATACGCCATGTTCGTAGTTATATAACATGACAGGATAGCAATCGGTTGTGTGACGAGAATGTAGCTGTAATCTTCTCTGAGTTCACGTCATTCATATTCCTGTTCTACATTCAAAGATTTGGAATACATCTATATAGTCTTTTCTACGTTATCTACATTTAAAATTAAAAAAAAACACATTTACATTTAGTGTACGTTTCTTCTCTTTGCACCGCTATAGAAGAGAAATCAAGTCTATGGTTACTTTGACATGTGATACTTCAAAACAGTTGATATACGACGTGTTAAAGGAAAAAAACTAACTATAAAGGTCATGTCTATGATATCACAGACACCGCCTTAATAGTTTCCTGAGAAATTAACATGGCTTATCTTAATGATAGCGTTTATGAGTTTTATCTTCGAGGAAACGAGATGTTTACACTTTTTCTTTTAGATGAGCCGCGGAGAATAGGAAATGGTTAATTGTTTTATAAGGAAAAAAATGTTAAATCCTTTAAACGATTCTGTAGAAAAAGACCCACCAAGATATATTATAACCGACTTCAAAAAAGGGGGAGGTTCTCAATTCATCGGAATCTTTTAATTTAAAAAAATTAAGTAACTTAACTGAGATAAAAAAGATATAAAACAGCATCACGCCGTCTCTAACAATGTAAATTGCATACTATAATAAAAAGTTATGTTATCATTCCTAATAAATCAAAAACTAAACTTGTTTCAAAATAGGTTTACACATCGATGTTGTCAATATAACTGGCACAAAATCTAAATTTATAGCTATGGTAATTCGAACGTCTCTTATTCATCCAATGGTTTTTTTAAATGACAACTTTCAAACCGTAATTTTTAAGAATGAATGTGTTTTTAAAAAATAATGAAAAAAAAAAATTAAAATTCTAATTTTCAATTCGAAATTATACTTTCTTTGCCGAAGACGTGGCTTAATTTCCTTGGGAGTAATAACAGATAATATTCGAGAGAGTCGACAACGGTTTGTAGATCTATATCGTTACGATAAGTGATATTGTACCGGTGACCCACTTGGTACTGATAACTGATAACAGCTGCGTTTTATGTGCTATACACACGCGAACTGACGTTGCCGTTAATCCGTATATATCTGTGAAGAGTTCTTTACGCGCTAGCGGTTGATTTAAGTACCTAGTGTTTTTATGTCAATAGACGGAATAGATACATTCATGGAAATGATCAAAACTTTTATTCTTTTAGTGTTTCAACTACCATCTCTTAAATTTTTCATATGATTAATGGTATCAAATACGTAGTTCATGGGCAATATCAAATAACTTTGTTGACCTTTCCGTGTGGTGTGGAATTAAGAATACGGAGGGTCACTACCCCTACTCATTCCGTGGGTGTCGTAAGAGCCGACTAAGGGAATAAACTACACAGGACAACAGCACTTCAAAGAGAAGGAAAACTTGACATAAACCCTATATCATCGGGTAGGCCAAAACCTCCTTGCTAAGGAGAGGTCTATGTCCAGCAGTAGACTGTTAACGGCTGTTGATGATGTGTCATAACGACACGTTACGTTGACAGCTGAAAAGTCAATGGCAATCTATCAGACCAGGTACGGATTTAAATCTTAGATATCGTTCATCAACATCACATCAATAGCCTTTAATAGTCCACTGCTGGACATAGGCCTTTCCTAAGCTGGTTTTGGCCTACTATACCACGCTGGCCAGACGGGTTGGTGTAGGGTGTTTCAAGTTTTCCTTCTCTTTGCAGTGGTGTTGTCCCGTATTTGCTACCATTATTTTATTCAAATTCCAGTTCATTCGCTATTATATAAAGGTCTAGTAATTGATGTGTATACTACTTAACATGGAGTGGAAGCGAGACGGTCTGTATGGAGTTACCACTGCTCTTGAATACAATGCTGGTCTGACCTGTTCTCCTCGTCCTTCATAATAAACAAACGAATGGATACTGCTCAACAACTTTCATTTTATTCACTGTGATGATGTATTTTACCAGTACAAAAACCAGTGGTTTGAAACATTTTGTATAATGTGATAAAGTTTACGTAACATACTACTGTTATGTCCCAAAACAAAAGCAACCAGTAGCTATCTATCTACACTAGAACATAGGGCTACACCAACAACAGCAAATTACAATAAAAAGAACCAAACTGAGGTGACAATAGGATGAACGCGATAGCCAAAGGTCTACTGACGGTGTAAGAGATGTATCTAGGATAGATTGGATGCGGCGGGCAGATTACCAGATGCTATGGAAGCATCTCGGTGGCGCAGTGGAAGAGTATGCGACAGCTGTGCCAAGTTTTCCTGTTCGATTCCCGGATCGGACCAAATGTTTGTATGATCTCACAAACATTTGTTTCGGAGTTTGGGTGTTTTCTATGTATAATAGGTATGTATATACAAAAAAGTATATAAGTATTGTATCAGTCAATCTATCTTTTATAATACAAGTTCTGCTTAGTTTGAAACTATAAGGCGTTTGTGTGTGAGATGTTCGAAAATATAAAAAAATATATCTGGTTATATGCCTTGAGGCCTATGGAGAGCAGTGGACTACAATATGCTTATTAATTGATTCATATTAGTTTGTTTAAAATTCAAATAAAATTAAAAGTATCGACCCATGCATCCAAACACAGAAGAGTATTTTGTTGGTAATCCTACATTTTCACTCTATCACGTAGTTCACCAAGATAACCGGCCATCTTGTAACTCTAATAAACTTTGTATGTCTTTCTACTACATTTTAGTGAAATTATTTGATGATCGTATACATAACAGTACCAGTTCAATTTAATCTCTATAATCTCCAACTTTGTTGTCCATATTGAGACATTAAGAACAAAAAGAAACACAAAGAGTTCCATATTCATCTCGGGCTATGAAAAAGGCGGTCAACGGATTCCTATTTATTTTATAACCACAGATACTCTTTTATTCGACGTGTTTTAGAGAAAAATAAAGTAAAGAGGTATTTAACCCTGTATAAAATAGAAAATTGTGTGGTGACGGATTAAGAATACGAAGTGTCACCCCTATATAAGTGTCTATTCATCCCGTGAGTGTCGTAAAAGCCGACTAAGGAAGTAAACTACGCAGGACAACAGCACTGCAAAGAGAAGGAAATCTTGACACAAACCCTATACCTACCCGCCTGGCTAGGGTGGCATAGTAGGCCAAAACCTCTTTTCTAAGGAGAGGCCTATGCCCAGCAGTGGACTATTAAAGGCTGTTGATGAAAAGAGAAAGAAAACAGCAATTATTTGAAAAAAACATTACAAAAATTAACAATATATTCTTCAAAAATGTGAATATGATAAAATATATTTTATCATTCAATAATAATTTTTCGGAACTTCTTTTGAGCAATGAAATTACGCAGATATTATCTAATTGATATTACTTAAAAATCTTTTTAATAAAAAATGAATGCAATTACCATAAAGACTGTAAAAGTAAAACAGTATATTATTATGACTTTATTATTGCTGATATCTAATGAATATTTTAACATATAATAGATCGGCAAGTGGAAAGTCACTAGTAAATCAGAAACTAATCACCGCGATTGCAAAACCCAAGCGTCAAATACCATTTATCCGCTGCTTTCAAAGCCACAATTTAGTATGGAAAGTGTGAAAAAGCACATAAACAGGTACTTAGTATACACACATTACTGTAACTTATGTGAGTGTTATTATATCTATAAAATGTGTAAGCACCGGGCGGTGACCGCTGACCGCATGAGACCGTGTGTTGGTGACAATTTCGTGTTTATGACTATTTAATGTCGATTACCATGGTCATACGGTGTTACATATCGTGAGAGAGGTGACAGCCGTTCATACAAGTGAAGCTGTTATCAACAGCACAGCAGGATGGAATAGATTACGTCGAACGTTGAGATTCGTTTAATATTACGGTGGACATTCTTTGTCGAAATTTCGTGGGTTACTTGTGGTGATAACGTAATCTTTTCTGTTTTTTTTTTAAATAACGAAAAGCTCAATATGAGTGCCAAACTATTTATTTTGCTCCAAAACTAGATTGTCTGGTTCAATTTCGAATCTGATATATGAAATTAACGTCTGGGTATTAAGAACCAGAATGTCTTCAATATCAGAAGTTTGTAGAACAGCGTAAATTTATTTTAAATTTAAAGATTTAAAAAGAATATTACCAATGTAGTTTCAAATTGAATTCAATCTGGTCAACAAACATCAAAGTAATGTCACAGTCACCGCCAATCGCCTATAAGCCATAGATCAAAGAGTTCCATAGACACAAGTTTATCACAACATTGTCTATTCAATTCGTACTTTATAGTTTACACTTTGGAGTGTTTGAAATGAACCTCAATATTGCGAACAATATTACTTCCTTGTGGAGAACGTAAACTATCTAATTTTGTACAATTACGTTAAACTTCATTGTTCTGTGTTATCACAACTTTGTTACGTACGTATTGTCTTGATTCATTGTTACCAAGAAATCAAATAAGTTGCTTGTTATTATTAATAAAGGATACACGGATTAACTCACGTGTAGTATGTGTCATTGTAATGGTGTAATGGTGAGTGATCCTGGCGACTCAGCTAGAGGTCGTGGGTTCTATTCTTAGGACAAAATACGAGTATTATGTGATGAGCACGATCATTTATTCTATGCCTGTCTGTAATTTATCTATAATATGTACGTATTTAGAAATATTTTTTTTTGTTTATCAGTAGTCTAGTTAGCATGGCACAGGCTCTGTCTAGTTTGGGATTGGATCAGACGGCCCGTGTGTGCGATTTCTGAAGTTATTATTATTCAAAACTTTAGCTGTAAAAGTCTAAAACAATATTCTACTACACGATAATCAATAAAAAGCTCTCTACTTTCCAAAACTCTTTTCTATATCTATAATACTGATAAAAAATATAAATTCAGATACTACAGAAACTATGTAGAATAAAATGACACAATACATACACCTTGTTTGACTCAATGCCAGATCAGATTTCACAAACAGAAATCCACAACACAATAGAACATTATTTATTGATACGACAACAAGAAAGACACGCTAAACATTTTCGTGTTGAACCCAGTTGTCCTGTAACCTACATTTGCACAATGCGAACTAACCAACCAGCTCCTTAAACGATGAACACGTTAATTTCCTTGGACAGAGCAATTACTCAAGTATCAATACGGAGATAAATCTTCGTCGATCCACGACACCTCTGTATTCAAACGTTGGCATCGCATCGCAATCCCGTACGCCTTGTCTCTCTAAAAGACTTATAGGTCTTCTATAGTTTTGAATACTATAAGGAATCGTTGCAATAATTATATCGGAATTAATAATTTGCTATGTGTTGGAAAATCTGGTGTCTTAGATGGAATGAATGAAAAATGAATGGTGTTGTTATGATTTGATCGTATTTTTATTGCCTGCAGTTGAGATCAAATGAACATTGAAATACGGCTTTGTTTATTTTATATTAGTACGTATGTATGTATATAGCAATCAGACTAATTTCAATGATGTAAGCTTTTAACCATCCCCCCGGAGAATAATATTTATTACTGATTGAAAGATATTCGTATGTATCTTAAGCAACGTGCGTGGAAAATTGCAAGTCAATAATGCATTCCATTTATCCAATCGGCAACGTACATATATGTATATCCAAATTAATTTTTGATGTAAAATATCAAATAATGTTTGTTAGCACCTTGTAAATACTATCCATTATACCAGCTGACCCGAGCAACATTATCTGCTCCTCTCAAAAGAAATAAATTGATACTAGCCTCCTTTTGGTCGTGGAATGAGGTATTTAGCCTATATACTTCCGCGATAAAAGAGCTATCCAACAATAAAATATTTTTTCAATTCGATCCAGTATTTCCTGAGATTATACCAAACATACAAACTCATAGACTTTACCTCTTTATAATAAATGTAAGTACAGAGAACTTTGCACCGAAACACATATAAGAAAGGTAGAGCAAAAAGTAGAGCCGTTTAACATACAAACCGTTATTACTTAAAGTTATAAATAACCATTTTCTACGTTTCATTAATAAGTCTATATCCGTGAAATTAAATTGTATCTTAAATTAATAAACATAGAAATAACGATCTATTAATGTAATAATACTACCAAAACATGAAATGTCGATTTACTAACCAAGATAACATTTTATAGACTCCGTGGACCTCATAAAAGCAACTGGTTACCTTTGCAATCGTTTGCTAAGACAAAAATAAATATATAATATTGAATTAATTATACTTACCGTTCTAAAACATTTAATGGTCTTAAATCGATGTATTCATTTAAATGAAAATTTTATTAGCTCACATTATAAAAACAACACCTAATCTAAATAAAACATTAGACATTTTATCATTTGCAAAAAAAGTTCACGCCATCTTTGCACGCGCCATGGCGTTAAGTGATTTTGATTGGCTTAGATTAAAAACAGAATACTAAACACGATACTAAAGTAATGGATTCTGTAGGATTTTTGATAAAGATTTTTCTTGATTATATAAACCTTGTGTAAGAAAACAAAATAATAAAAAGATGGCTGTAAATTTTGCGAAGTACTAAACTCTTGGCGGTAAACTGTAGATTTTTAATATATATAGATACGAAAGACGTTCCTTTGTACAAGTTCATACAATATGATGTGATGTACAATATGAGGTGCTCGCTTTTATATTATTTCAAGGTTAAGTACTCCAAATACACATGTATACTGTATTATTGATAATTCCGTAACGCAAAGACGAGTAAGCCGCTTGTAATAAAGACGGACATTTTGTGATAAAGATCAGATAGTTTTATTAACAATTAATATAATGTAAAAGAGGGCGTTTATCACTTATCATTTGCTATATCAACATAACGTCAAATATTAACTAGACATACATTTACGTTAAATATTTGTTAACATGTGTTTGTAAAGGAAGCAATGAATATTCATTTATGGTTATGCTCTATGGGTTCAATTCGTTCGATAGTGCATTTATTGCATGGGTCAAAACTTTACGAGTTTGTAACGATAAAAGGTCCTTTGTCTACCAATAACTTGTTTCATATAAAGCGATAGTTAAATTCAATATTGTGTGACATAATTGTATCAAATTGTTTTGATTCTTGTCTCTTTCAAATTACTATATTCGCATAAGTAAGGTCAGCTTATTTTTGTAAGTAGGCTTAGGTTTTAAACACACAATATAAAGATGTAATAGGAGTTCTGCATTTGCATCTATTTGTATCGACCGGGGACATCGACCCAAGAAACAATATATAATGTAAAGTAAAATTAAATTAAAATGTAAAAATATATACTATTCATAATAATATAGGATTTTTCTGCTAAATTCTTTTTATAGCTAAACTTGATAACTATGGAAAGTTAATGACCTTAAAAATTCCGCTGACCCGAACACCTTTCCTCCGCAGTCATTCAGATAAGGGTTTTATTAAAAAAATGTTTTTTCTTAAACATTCTGCTACATTTCTTTTTACTCGTTTATATTCTGCGTGTGATGCAAAGACAACCACTTACGGCCATAATTGCAAAAACAATCGAGTAAGACGAGCCGGGTTCTAAGAAATGCAGAGATCGGGTTCAGTGCGCAAGAAAGCCGAGACGTGATCAGTAATACTGTTTAGAATACCATTTCCACTGATACACGAATTGTTTCTGGACTAAAGGACAAGTTAAATATAAAATTTTAGTATTTAATGACAAAGATTGTTCGTTTATTTGACGATTTCAAATAAAAGCAACCGAAACGCTTCTTAAGCCTGCGCTCACGCATAGTAATACCTACGCGTGATTGGGAAAATTGGAACGCAGTATATGTATACCCACTGGTTTTCTGTTAGTTATAAAACTGTGAGAAAGTATTGTTAATCTGACATGTTAAATCGTGATGTGTTCTGAATTAATACCTCAAAATATCAGGTTAAGTTTAATTGTAAGAAGTGTTCCTTCTCTCAACAAATGAAGGTACAGTTTTAAAAGAGCAGAAATGTGGTCTTATAAAGTTCATGGACAGTTATAATCTTAGAATTTAATGAAGCAATTTGCTATAATAAGTACCGACTTTCTAAGTCAGTAGTATCGTATAACAGCCCAACAAGTTCGTTTGCATGAAATGTGCAAATTAAAGTGGTTTAGTACCTTGCACGTGAAAGCACGAGAGTTAGAGAGAGAGATAGATACCCTCATTATAAAAACAATCATGTCACAGCCAATTTTATTTCAATAACACTAAAATGAATTGCGCGCGGCGATTAAATCAAAGTAATACATTAGATTTCTATCAAGTTTGCCATCAAATCGTACTTCAAATCATTGAAGCGAACAAGTTACATCAGGATGTTTCGCGCCAAACCGGTTTATGTTCATTCATGAACCATTCTTATTTTTTTTCTATACGTAACCGGACGATGATCTATTCCATGCAGCCTTGAGACAGAACAATCCACATCGTACAATTATAGTTGTGATTGTATGTGGTGGGTGTCCAAACACAGAATTATGACAAGAAAATAAAAAATTAAGACCTGTCAGATCAAGGAATGAGGACGCGAATCTTTTATTTTATATTTATAGCAACCGTTGTATTGTTTTGTAAAAAGTGTGTATCTAGAAAAAAGGCAGCTATAAAACATACTAAGGTTTTCAATATCGTAATAAAGATATCCGTGTATTTTACACTTACTTACACTTGGTCAGCTCTAATGTGTATCAGATTCTTAAAACCAATAAAGTGGTTGAGTCCACTAACGACATGTCATCGGCCCTATTATATTGTGAACATAAAATGAACTCAAATACAGCTTAATATTAATTCTTGTACGGATTAAACGTATAATAAACGGACTCATGCCAACTGGTTGTTGATTAACAACACCATTTTAATCTACAGTAACAATGAGATTATAATAAATACTTTGAATATTATGAACCTAAGTTGAGACTTGATTGTGTTCACAGCAAATATCCAACTATCGAATCGTTGATAAATGGCAATTTCAATCACTAGTGCAATATTGAAAATCTGAATTCAATTTTTGGTCAATAGAATATCAGAACGATCAAGTTGCGTACAACATTGACAACGGTCAAATTGGATTTAACAAGCTGCTTCATAAACGACAAAGATTTTATCGACATCAAGATTCAAGCTACGTACTAACTTTAATACGTATTATACGAAGATAAAACTGAAACAAATCGAATGTCAGAAACACGCCATATCTAGCGTTCCCTCCATGGAGCATACACCGTTATGCAGTCGCAAAACTTTACTGAGGTATTTTGTAACACTTTCAAGATGTTTTATGCTTTATATCCTAGAGTTAAGATTTAAAATAAACTTTTCGTAAGTTAGAATCACTGAAGTGAAACACGAAAGGCGACAAATTGAGAATGTTGGTGTGACGGCTAAGAGGCCAGATAATGGCGCTTCGACTTTACCAAGACATTTTTACATATTAATTTGTAATACATTGACATGTTTGGATTGTTTTACGTTAAAGAATTTGTAACTTATCGTGAAATACGAGTTCAATCTGTGCAAATGTAGAAAACGTCATTACGAGCCTCATTAATCACTTACGAAACTTGTGTCTTAAGGAACGCCAATTTATTTATAAAGTAAATTATTTTTTATTGAGGATGTTTGATTGATATTACATCCAATATTAGTTTAATATTTTAAGTGCAAAATAGAGATGAATTTATTTTTCAAAATAATTGAAA
The DNA here is from genome assembly GCA_902825455.1 of Arctia plantaginis. Lineage (NCBI taxonomy): Eukaryota > Metazoa > Arthropoda > Insecta > Lepidoptera > Erebidae > Arctia > Arctia plantaginis. The sequence goes on along the minus strand of CADEBD010000171.1, from coordinate 16,081,927 downwards.
TACATTGCTCACTTGTGTATATTTAACACACAAGTGAGCAATGTATTTCAATTATTTTAATTGTCATCTGTAAATGGCATATTATTTGTAAGTCCCAGGGTTAAAACTGTTATTTTGAATTTTATTCAATGTTTAATTAGTCACTAACTAGAAAAAAGAGAACGTGAGCTTTGTATTGCATAGATATTTAATTTAAACTAATCTCGGACAGTAGGGAACAACAGTAACAACGGAAAAGAACTTAGTAACCAACAGTTGACCACTACTTTTCTCGATGCTCTAAATGTGATATTCTATCTAGGCACATTGCTGATCTAAGTTTATGATATAAAGTAAGAATATAATATTACAGCTATCCTACCTGTAGGTATATTGTGTTATATACTGTATAAATATATATATATATGCTTTATACTGTTGGGGTAAGTTCGGTAGTTTTTTATTTAAGGAATATAATAGATTGTTTAGTTTATCACAGTAGTTCTTAAGCTGAAATTTTTTCTTCAGAAGGTTTTCTTATGATTTCTGCAAAGTCTATAACGCATAAGACTACCAACATAACTAAATTTTCAATACTTTCAACTTCAACTTTTGGTTAATGGCTTTGCAGTAGAATTTAACCACAATTTCGCCAATGTCATGTATTTGAAAAACAAACTGTCAAAGTTTCAATATTTTAATATCACTTCAGCTTTCGTCACGCAATTGTCATGGCATGGCGCCGCACTTAGACAATAAACACGTTCGTAATATAGTCATGATCGACCCCAAGACCTGTCAGATTTATCTCATTACGAACTATAACAACTGTCAGAGCATAATTATCTTCTTAAATTCAATGTACTTCTAATCATTCCAGTCTTATCTGCGTCACGTAAAAGCTTTTTGACCTTGCCAAAATGCACAGTATAAACCAGTCTACTGCGACTCTCACATTTGTATAAAGCAGTATAAAGATGTATTAATAAACAGATAGTAAGGGAGTTCGAGATATTTTGGTTAGTGATACTGATGAAGTCATATGCCAGACCGGTCAAACATATAATTTGGTGGAGTAAATTACCACAATTAAGAATGACGTAAGTACATACGTGTTTACACATAACATTTCGGTTGAAGACGTTGGTAATCGAATAAAGACGATGATCAGTAATTGTATTGGCATTTTGTTTGAGTCTGATTTGTTGTTGTAACGTAGAAACATGCGGAAAGAGGTCAAACATCTCTCCGTAATTACGAGTACGTGATTACATAAAAATGCTTTGAAATATTTACTTACTAAAGGTGTTAAGAAATTTATAGATGACTTGGAACTTACCTGAAAAATAAAATAACAAGATATTAGTACATTTGAAACAGGTTTTGTCCTGGATGTTTATAACGAATAAAATCTAATACATATCTCGAATCACAGCTGTCAGAATTGTAATTTGATATTAGAGAGATATTAGACTTCATGAATTTGTTACATTTTCATTATAAAAGAATAACAAACAGTACATTGCTTCTTATGTTTGACATATGTTTTTTTTATAAAACATTTTGATGTACAATAGACTAAAGTTTTTTTTAACTTACAGTTATACTAAATAGTTGATTATTGTTTACGAAGTAAAACTTATGTTTTGTTCACTTTCAAAATAAATAACATATTTTACACAAAATGCATAGGAAAATCATACGTTTACTTGAGCAGTAAGTATATGGCGGCGACATGTAGATCCAATAAAACTCCAATGATTGAATCTAAGAATAAATTAGCGCATAATTACGTATTTGACAAGTCCCGTTACATGTCGAAGAACAGAATATAACTCGATATTTTTTTTTATTAATATATAGCTTGGGGCGAACATCGGCGCAAATATGACACCTGTTTGGCAGTAGCTATAAAAACATAAAATTCTGTAATGAGCTGCGGACAATTTGAACATAGCCTTAGGCACAGCGTAAGCTATTTAACAAGCAAGAGCAAGTTGAGAAACAATGAATAAATTATTATTTTTAATTTTATTAAATATTGACGTTAATCAAAGGTAAACGGCCTATTTAGATCATATCCTGTCGAAGACATGGATTGAGGAATTCTGCTAACATGCTTGTATACTAATTAGCTTTAATTTATTATTATAAAATAAATCTTAAGGTAGATAGTTGCTTTTTACCCAAGGCGACCAATTGCAAGAAACATAGACTAAAAATATTGACATTACATAGAGGCACATAAAGGAAATTCGATTATTGCAGAGTACGCCTCTTCTATATAAATAAGGTAAATTAATCGGGGTTTAATAATTGTTTCGATAATTGCTTTCGTGATGATGATCGGTGCAAAGCTATCGAAATAACAAAGTTCTATTACACTAGAGTACACGTCAGAAATGATGATGCTGTTTCGAATACTGGTCTGTTATCTATAAAAACTTGATCTAGTAGTTTGTCAGCTCTTGGAATCATATATACATATATGTATATGTAAATAATACTATTGAGAATTGTTAGATAAGGTTATCATAGTGAACAGGTCTTTACCGGGTTATAGATTAAACCCAAATATCTAGATCATGACCGCCTTTATTCCATTTTTGTTCGAGCTATGTATTTTTAGATACAATTATAGTAATACGTGGAGTATTTTTGTACTCTTTTTAAACGAATATGACGCACGGTATAGGTAGAAGAGCAGAAAACAAAAAAAAAATATGAATAGGTATGTGCTATAAAGTTAATAATTACGTACATATCTATTTTTACACATTTTTTTTTCGTATTTTTTTTGTTAATGTCCGTGTGGTAACGGATTGAGAATACGGAGTGTCACTACTCCTATTCATCCTGTGGGTGTCGTAAGAGCCGACTAAGGAAGCAGGAAAACTTGAAACAAACCCTAAAAAAGGCATACATGTCCAGCAGTTGACTATAAAGATGTGTAATTATAATTGTATATATTATAAAATGTGTAATTATAAAGATATCTAATTATACGCAATATTTTACAACAGCGTTTGTGATTTCAATTCGCTGAAGAAATCTAATAAAATAATAACGACGCTTATGATTTATTGACGACGACTATTCGACATGAGAATGTCATGTCGGTCCAACGTTAGCCAAGTTTATTATTCAATTGCTTTATTTACGATTGCGTTGCGTTGCCGGTTTAGGTAAATTGCTGTAGTTAAACCAAAGCTTGGTTATGTTTTACTTTCGTTACGCCGAAAGAAAATATTATTTTATGTAGTGTGTTTGGTTATAACTTACTACTACTGCAGTCATTTTCCGTAATATTTCGTATTTTAAGTAACTTTTTTATGCTATTTTGTGTGTCAAAAAATGATTTGTGTGAAGTTTTATGTAGGCATCGGGTTTTGCTTAATTCTTTTATTTAAAAGGGCAATATTTTTAGTCAAGTTGTAAATGTAATTCTTATCATTTTGAGAAGGTATAATTTGTAACAACGCTACGAAATCTTAACATAGACATTCTCTTAATATATCATGGGCTTTTCATAAACTTCGTGCGTAAATAAAGACCGTGAATGGATACCGGTCATTAGTAATTTGTAACGGTAACTAGATTAAAATATAGTGAATTGACCTTAAACTCGCTGAAGGTTGTCTGTAAGTAATTGGTAAGACACGTATTATATGTAATAGTTTTGTGTCAGACTTTCGATGGTAGAAGAATACAGGTCTATGCGGTGTGAGGGTTTAGGATGGTTTCGTACATACATCGGGTTTAGTTGTTTAAATATATGTATATACTAAGACGAAATAGTTAATATCTTTTTCTTCTTTGTTTGTAATCCGATTGTTCTTTAGTAGCTAGTAACATATGCTGGCATTTTTATCTACATTTTTAAGATGCTATGCTATGCTACTATGCTTATTTAATTCCCGCTCAAGTCAAACATTTGTGTGCTTGAACATTTAATGTTTGATTTGGTCTGGGTGTATATTATATATATATATATATATATCAGTTGTTTACGAGTAGTACCCATAGTCGACCTCTCATGAATAACCTTAATTCGACCATTGGGCGAGACGTCTAGTTTATAGTCAACATGAATCCGATTAAAACTTTTTTAAATTAATAATAAATTTACACTGCTCCATCGCTAATGGTCTGAACTGAACGTGATGCTAGAGCTTTTCACTATCTTTATTATTATCAAGTATCTAACGTATAGAAAATCTTCGGCGTGATACAAACAAACATTATTTACATAATCTGTTGAAGATTAGATACTAAATGCATTTATGTACTAATGTTTATTTTATTTTCCTTACAAATAAACATTTGAATAAACAGTTTTACTGCTTTTGTTATCTACGGATAATTGTTTATTCAGTAGCTACAACAAAATCGTAGAAGCCTTTCTTATCTCAATCCCATACTTAGCTGAAATGTTTAGCGAGCTAAAGCGTAGGTAATTAGACGGGAATATTTGCAGGCGGGACTCGAATCCACTATCTGCCGACATCGCGGCGACAGCCTACATTCTGCTCGACAAAGGGCCAAGATTTTTTAAACCAACAAAATCTATAGAATGTTGGTGTAGTGCAATAAGTTGGGATAGTAAACAAAAAAATAGTGAGTTTTTATGACATTTATCTTGATACAACTTTTAGTTATAGGGATTTTTATACCACAAAGTCTTCTAACAAGTACGCGGTCCCCTGATTGCTAGCTTGCAATAATCCTTCTCTTCCAAATGTATTACCGATCATCTTGCAAGTATTTGAGTGGTATGTAGCCGCTAGATTCCTTACTCCCCAGTAATACGCACAGTTATCCTTCTAACCTGGTTGTGCTAGTTCTAGCATAGTTCTTCTCTAAGAAAATCAAACCAAGTTATGCAAATGTCTTTGGCTGGTTACAGTAGGGAACCGCTTCTCAGTTGATGGACCCTTATAGAATGTTGAGAGTTTTGTTTCTTTCCGTTTTTCGGTGAAACTAAGTGGGACTAAAATGTGTTATAGTCGGCAAAATGTGAGCGCTTAATGCGCTCCTGTCTACCCCTTCCGGGTTAAGACGTGAGTATATTTATATAATAAATGTGAGTCTAAATCATATTTTCCTATTTCTGCTACCATTTTATTCAATTTGCTGCAACTTAGAGATTTTTAAACTAAGTATACTAATAAATAGTCCGGATACTCAGGACCTTCTTCGGACTTCTTCGCGATTGAATATCTCAGTCAATCATGAGTGCAATTTTTTTTCCAGAGATAAACAATCCGAAAACGCGGCACCTAATATTAAGTACTCAAAATCAAGTCAAATACAAGATTTAGCTACTTTGTCACTAAATTCTTTCCATATACTAAATGTTTTATTATTGTTCCTCGAAATAAGTTCTAACAAGATCCGCATCGTCATTGTCTATGTAATAAGTGCAAACATTTACGTAAGCGATAACGTCTAAGCGTGTTATACAAAATCCACTTAGACAACCTTCTTGCCACAAATACGTAACAAAAGATGTCGACAATGATACTTCAATAAAAAAACAAGAGTAAATTAAAGACTTTCTTTGTAATATAGTGAAAGTTATTTCAGAAGTGACATAAGTAGTCTATACTTATATTGGGTTCGTGTGTGTGTGTGTGTGTACAGATATTATTAAACGATGTCTGAATTATTTTTTTAAATAAGTGCAATGAAAGTGGCGTTCCGTATTACTATCGAAATAGTATATTCTATCTGCTACTGAGTCCTTTGATTTGCTCATTTGAATTTAGGTTTTTTATTGACCATAAACTTGAACTGTTATTTTCAAAACTTTTCGTAAAATTATTCTTGGGTGCAAAAATTTGTTTGATATGTTACTAATACATACATAGCATTCTGATCGATTTGAGAAGTTTGTTATTCATAAATCAATATAGAAATGACACAACTGATTTTGCTTACAACTTACAAGCATCATCAAATGTGCGTTTTATTCAGGTAAGCCACGCAAAAAAGTCCCAAATGGCTGAAAATACGACGTACTAATAAATTATTATTTAAAAGGCTAAACATTGTATGTTGGCGCCATTTCAACGAATAATATTATATATTACATTGGCAAAACAAACTTTGGTAACCAAAGAAGTCATAATGCACAGTTTTTTTTGTTCTTAGCACATGACACTCCGCCACCCACACACCAGGAAGTCGGAAAAAGCAAGTCAAAATCAAAGGACGCAAGTTGCACACATGGCAGTAAATATCTTATATCTCCACTAAGTTCGGAATGTGCAGACAATAATGGTTAGTTTTGGGCCCACACTGAAAGGAATGCGCTACCTACGCTGTTGTTTTGACAACTGTGAGTTAAGGGCACAACACTTCAACCAAGCATTACATAATCATCTACAATGGAATTAGCATTGAATTTTAAGACGACAATGTTGCCAACCTTCTATCAGTGTTACCAGTCCACAGTTATACAGTGATATGTATTTCGTTATTTTCATGATACGATTTGCTATTTATTTACCATACGTTAATAAAAAATAATTGCTTCACAGTTATCACAAGTTAATAAAATTCTGTTCCTGAATTTTATAAATGTGACTATGTATAGGAATATAGAATGTATCTAGAAGGCAAAGCAAACACGTAAGTAGCTGGAACGTTTTAAAAGGGCATAAAATATTTTCAAATATCGAGTCAAAAACGTATTTGATCAAAATAATTATTACCATATACCAATATTACCATAAGTATTTTAAATCAAAAATTATTATATCCTTCAGAGAAGGGCTTGCCAGAAGTCTCGTCAGATAACGATCGTGGTGGTTTTAAGTGAAATAAAATATTAAATATTTTCCTCAAGTTTCCCCGATGTTCGTTTTGAGTTTCCTTTTAGGCACCTGAGCTCTTTAAATCCTCTCAGGAAAACTATCAGAGAAAGTTTCCACGAGTTTGGTCGGTAAGCGTTGGGCTATATCCGATGTTATAGATGTTTAGTTTTTTTTTAAACTATTTAATCTGAAAACAAGGAAGCAGGTTGCTTTGTGTAACTCCTATATTGCAACCTTCTTTAAATGTTTTTTTAAAGAAGGCTTTAAGGTTAATATGTAACTTATTTGTGCAGACTGTTTTAATTATAAAATTCATATCTTAATTTAATCGTTTTATGAATTCATCTACATTTTTACATGGATATCGTTAAATAAAGTTCTATGCTAAAATTTATGCATACATGCAGTTAAAAAAGTGTGTATGTGTGTGTGTGCAATTCACACAAGCAAGAAGTGAAACTTCAAAAAAAAAATACACAGTATACACACAAATATTATCGTGTGCAAAATCGATACAACTAATGTTAATACATTTAATTTTAGATAATTTATCTAAATAAAAAATATTGGTCAAATTAACACGTGTTAAATAATTAATATAAATTAATTAACCAACGAATTTTAATACGCAAATGCAAAAAATAAAACACGTGAATGATACACCACGTTGACACATTTTCTGAAGGCTGCGTTGTACGCAGGCGCAGAGACACGTGATAGCATAGAGGAGACGAAGATTACAGAAAACACTGTATTATCGTCTTGTACTATCGTATTCTCTCGCAGGCTAAATCCTATTTATAAATATGATTGCCTCTTTCGTTTCATGAATTTTCAAATCCGTCGGTGCTAAAGAAGTTTCACTTCAAAAATCACTTAAGATATTTATTAAGGATAGATCACTAGTAATTACATATTATCTGTCTCACCTGGCTCTATAACTAAAATACAATTTTTAATAACTGATTTCTAATCAAAGAACATTGTAAATTTTTCAACTTTTCCCATACCTTTTCACGTATGTTTTTTTTATTGTAGATTGTAGAAACGTCGTCTTTGCTAAAGGCAACCTAATAGCCAACTTCATGTTCGAAAATCAAATTATATGATATTCATTTGTTAGTATATTCCCCTCTCTTTCTGTCCACTGTTTCTAAACAGGAAGATGTCCTTATTGGCTATAATTTGAACAGCGCAGGATGTAAACGCAACGTTTATATAAAATAATGATAACATTAGTTACTTATTTACTTATATTGATGTGTAACAGGGACACAGACAAGTCAGTATTATGATTTGTAACTTGAGTGTACTTCCCGGATAATACGTGTGACTTGTACTCAAACAAACATGAGTACTATTATTCACATATTATGTACTCAATGATTATTTATGAAGCAATAATGAATTAAAGAAATACAGTTTCCGGTACTCGACAAGATCACGAATGTCATTTTATTTAACACCTTTGTTTTCTTTGTGATATAATTTATTCTGTATCGTCTTACTTAGCGGTGTAATACCGAAACCACGCAAGTGGCTAGTGTCGTTGGGCTCTTGAACACAGTAAGTTGGTTTATATCGTTCAAAAGGTCTTCTATAAGGTGGATACTAATATAACCAGCGGACCAATATAATTCAACCAAAGAAATCCTGTATCCTATTTGCCGTTTTGAAATTGTACAATAACGATATAAATAAATTTAGAAGTAACTTTGTGACGATTACGTTTTGATAAAATAGTGCCACATTATGTTTCTAAATTTTTTTAAACTTCAGAATACGTTCCTGTAGAATACCTATTGTTGAATAGTAAATCATTGTATATAAGATGGCCAATCGGGCCGTAAGGTTCTGCAGTGGTGAGCACGCACCAGAAAGCGCAGCTTAGGTCTTCTTGGAAGTTATCGAGAGAAGTCTATATCTAGCAGTGGAACTCCTGATGACAGTGATTAAAAAAAATAGACTTTTAAAACGAAAGAAACGAATGAAGAAGAGGAGAATGAAGAAACGAAAAAAAAAGTATAAAGTTTCTTACGGCGCTCTTTAAAAGTAGTTTATAAGGAAGCAGATAATTAAAGTGAACAGTAGGTGCATTAAGTGACGAAATAGTGAATATAAAATCATGGCCTCGTTTAAAGAAGTAACTCCTATTTAAATGGTAGTAAACGGAATTGATCTGTTTCGTTCAACCTTTTGCACTACAACAGCTACGTGAGACGATTGTCAACCATTGCAGCACAAACTACACTCCCACTCCTCCTTATTGGTCCAAAATCACTTTGAAACGCACATTCACGTTCCGTTGTCGTAAAAAACGAGACTATTTTATTGTACGGACCGAAATGTTTTTAGTGAGCGTCGTAAAATAAAAAGCCTGTAAAATTCACGCATTGTACTCGGTCCATGTTATATTTACGACTCCCGTACACACCGTCCGTGGAATTATCTATACCGAAATGTCATTTGCTTATGTTTTTTGTCCAAGGCGTGTGGAATTCGAGGCTTTGTGAAAAGTTAGGGGTCTGGCCAGCAATGTATATGAAGGCGTAAACCTTTGTCGAGGTTAATGAATAAATTGACAACCGTCGAACTTATTTGCGTGCTTCTAGAAATGGAATGCGCTATTGTTCGTTTTCCCTTTTATAAACCAACCTGCTTAGTGCAAAAATATGAAAGTCGTCTAGAAGATTGTTATCTACAAAAGTTTGCTGTTTATGCAGAATAATATATTAGAATATTGGCAAATCTAACAATTCAACTTTTCTGCTAAGCAAATCGTACAATTGTATTCATCCATATAGTACACCAGATCCCTTAAACCTTACACCTTAACCCTAATATACCTAGATAGTGTCTTATGCATACAAAAACTGAACGCATTGTTAAATTATGATATTATTACAATTTATGTTCTACTCATTGCAATACAGCACCTAATTAAATCGGCAACAAAATGAACGGATTACTAAATTGCAAATAACTGTATCACTACGACTATGGTTTTGACTGCATTTTGACGAATAGCGTTTTCTTATAGCTGTACTAAGCTTAAAAGGCGTTAAAGGCAATATGAGCACTTTATCATATTTTACTGAAATTTTATTAAACCAGTATTTCAATATTATTCTTTTCTATTAACTAAGCCAGTAAAGTTTTCAAACTGTCAGTTTTGAAGTCTTTAGGTGTCAGATTAATTTATACAAAAATCAACATTGTAACTTCATAGCCTCTCATTATCAATTTGTAACGCTTTGTGCTACCAATGAAGGAAATATAAAATAACCAATAATACGATAAGACACAATTACTTCCCCATTTTTCATTAACCAGTCACGTCATAGTCTGGTCACAACAATTATGTAGGCAGTCATTATTAATAAGGTGGCAATTATAAGGCTCCAGAGACTCAATTACTTACGACCATTGGCGACCTATCAGGGCCGTACACGTTCGTGGTGTTGTCAGAATTGAAATTAAATATTACTAGTGTAAAAGAAAATAACAAAAATAATATTAAAAATGGCTTTTGGTGTACAAATATGTCAGAATTACATGTTATCTATATTTAGCAAACTCCTTTAAAATACAATGGAACGCTTCCTCCTTTGGACCCTTCTAGGGTATTTATTGGGTCCTACTGCAGTGTAATTTGGGTCCATAAACTGCCTGGTATAATGTATTTAGCTTGCACTTGGCATGTTCACTGTCATTTTTAAGTTATGACTGTTTATAGTCTAAGTTTATAACAAGTCTTATCTAATCATACATAAAATATTTCGGACGAATTAAAGTAATTAGAGAAAGATTTACTTGCCAAAAGAATTGGGCTGGTCATTTTTGCCTAAAGACCGATGATCAATGGAGCAAACGATGACCTAAGGAAGTTACTTGGGATAGACTGGATGCACATGATATTGGAAGAGACATGTCCAGCAGTAGAATCTAATTGGATAATTGGTTGATGGAAACTAAAAGAATTCATAACTAAGGTTATTGGTTATTGTATCTAAGCCTAAAACGGTTAGAAATAAAAATGAAGATTGAAACAAAGATATTAAGTAGTATTAAGCGTTACGTACTTCTTTATAATTACTCTACGATAGGAAGTGGACATTGGATTAAAAGTAAAAATGATGGTCAATAGATGTGAATTTAAAATGCGTTCAGGAGTTATAACCAGTATCTCGACGTTTTTCTTATGATTAACAAAAAAAATGTAGATATAATACAATCTAACGTAGTAGCAATAATAATGTCATACGTTCGTTGTAAAAAAAAACGATTAAGGAAGCTAGTGAACATAATATGCCATAGCAGCTCGAGAAAAATCTCATAATTACTTATTTCCCATTAGAACGGTGGCTGAAGTACTCGACAATATGATTGATACGTCGAGACGTAAGATGGCGACTGTCTGACCGTTGCCACTAAACAGGTAAAAAGTCAAGTTAAGTAAGCGTCTCGTATATTGAACACAAATGTCACTTTTATTATCCTTTTTTTTAGATTGTAAGAAATTTAAAAATATATGATTTTATTTCCTGTCAACTTTCCTTTTAGAATAGTTTATCAATGTTTATATTTATATGTATATATAATTAGACATGTAGGTGAGTTTAACAATATCACAGAAAAACGATAGACATATAAAGGTCAATTAAATAGTGTGTTAAAAATGTGTGCATGGTAAGATTTTCGATAAATGAGAAATTTATATAAGCTTAAACCTTTTTAATCTTAAATTTTTCAGTTTTTTTTTCACCATGGGTTTAGTTTTTTCTACATGGCTAGGTATTTACAGTGTGCCATTAAAATCCGTGTAAAAATAGGAGACCTACGTAATTATTTTTTTCGTGAGGAGGCCCCTACAGGTCATCACTTCACTAGAACTAGTAGAAAAATACACCGCGTCATAGAATTAAGTAGTACCTATACAAAAACTTCTTCATAACCAAAACAATATACAGTTGAACCGCGTGGTAAAACTTTTTTGATTAATTATCTTCCTTTCAAACATCCTTATATAATACCTAAAACAAAAACAAGTCCAGAGTTATTACGACATAAAGATATCAAACAGGGCTATAACAAATGCTATGTTAAATTTATTACTGCAACCGCAAAACAAGAGTTCATAGGAATTGATCAATTTAAATAAGCATTTGGATTAGTTTTCAAAGAAAATATATGCGTTCGGCCTGACGGGTGCGCCGGCGCCGGTGAGACGCAAGTGTGGGATGAACTACCTGCGCTTGAGTAGAATAATTTAACTTATAATGTGACTGCCGCGAGATGTGCATGGGCTCAGTTAGCTTTGTCCACTTGCCATTTTCGCTATAGTATTTGTGATATCAGCTCTTAAAATACAAACAGAATTGAGGTGAAGATTCCTTTACTAGCCTTATATTTGTTAGACACAGTTAGACAAGAACATCTTTGGCTCCTAGTCCTCGTAACACAGTAAAATGAAAATACGGTTTTTAGTGTTTGCTTGTAGGGATTTCCAAGTAAGATTTTTCTTTTTTAGTTCATGTCTATAAGAATCTGAGATTGATGCCATTTTAATATACAAAAACAATTAAGCTGTATACTATCACTGGACACTATTGTATAGTCGGGATGGTTAAAAATAACATTTATTTATTAATTATTACAAAGATTAATGGTTTTTATAAAGAAAAGTATCTTCCAAGAGTCGACAATAAGTACAGTAGTATTTCTCATGATTACCAATACTTATGAAAAATGCAGTTAAGGAACTAAAACAAACAAAACAGATATATATATATATATGTATATTATTTTGGTATTATTTTTATTTAGAGGAATTGAATTTCCCGCCAATACCAGTACGAGGTAAAGGCGGAGGCGGCTGTCTCGAGCTTACATTCCAAACTTCAATCGTATTAGCAATATTCTTTTACTTCTTTTTCCTTCTCTTCTTGCCTATCTTTCACTTTCATTATACTCTCAATTTCATCTCAAAGTGAGAGGTTGGCGCTAAATGATGGGTGTTAGCAAATGTGGCTGTTTAAATAACCCTTTCAACTCTTTTGGGAACACAGGTATGAGTTTATGCATGTGAGATAATGTTAAAAAACCATAAGTGGTTAGTAACCACACGATAACAAAGAGAAACGTCCTAACTTATAAATGCGAAAATGGGTTTGTTTGTCCATCACATTTCCCTTTCACCTTCTTTCAGGGGTGTAGGAAATATACCATTTATCCAGAAAAAAAATATAACCGCGGGATATCTGATATGATTGACAGAATTTACCTTCACGCATACGAAACAGTGTGTAGAAGGTGGGTAGAAGTATTAAAAGACATATATGTACGAGTATCATCTATTTTCTAGAATAGTTATTTATGTGTTTTCAGTTAATGCCAAAAATTACTATCTAAGGCGCTTCGATACAAATACTCATTACAAGACAAGCTATGTATCGTATACACAGATTGTATGTACCATGTTTAGTATATAGTACAATCTACGTATATATTTATGTATATTTATAGTGAATTGTTGTATTCACTTGTTTGCAATCACTTGTTGATGGTCGATATTGATAAATTGGAATTATAATATAAATGAATTAGCAATAGCCTTTGGATAACTATTACTGATTGCTAGTTTCTGTTGAATAAATTACAAGTCAGGAATATATTAGGCAATTAAATTACGATAAACTTTTATATATACGAGGGCTGCTATTTATGTATCCGGAAAAACAAAGTGAAACAAACATATTATAGCATTTATTATAGTTTAATTGCTTTTCAAAATATTCGTTATTGATGATCGATGCATTTTTGGATGGAACCAATTTTTGTAGCACTTTTTCCATTCTGATTGTCGTATCTCCAAAACGTGCATTTTGAACAGACTGTACTTTGCAGTGCTGTTGTCCTGCGTAATTTGTTCCCTTTGTGGACTCTCAGGACACTCACGGGATGAGTAGGAGTAGTGACACTTTGTAATCCGTCACCACACGATTGTTAGTTTTAATACTGATGTAATCATTGTGATATGCTGATTGCACTTTCTACTAACACCACTTTGCGGTCGATAGCAAGTTATAATAGATACAATTCGATCGAAACTTCGGGTAACCTAAAAAATATTGTACCTTATGATATTATCACGAGTAAGGCCAGATTTACATGGTTACTATGAATAATCGCCAAAGTTTGAAGACATTGTCTTCAAATTTTGGCGATTATTTATTTCATTATCATCATCATTAGTAGCCATGTGGATGAAGTTACCTTCATCATCTACTTAGGCCACAACAACTTACCAATTACTTAAACAACTACTAAATATTGGTATGTTTTCTCTACATACGAAATTTGTTACGACGTTCGTAACAAATTTCGTGTGTAGAGATCGAAGAAACGAGAAGAGATAACTAAAATTGGGTAAGCAAGTTTTTCCCATTGTCGATCTGTCATTTAATATGCGAATATCTAACCTATTTACAATTTTATTTACTAGCAACTTTTATTGACACGTGACCAACAAATTCTGTTTGTAACGTCTTTATTAACATAAATGGTGTTGTAAAATTAAAGATTTGGCTTGTTACAATGTCGTAAACCCGGATCGGTCTGTTCGGTTCGTTCAGTGTCCAGTGGGCGTTCACTCATTTCCTACATTTAGCAAACCGAACGATTTTATTGCTGGTAAACTCGTAAAGTAATCGTGAAATTAGAGTAATTTGTTTTAAATTTGGAATAAAGTGTTAGTCGTATAATGTAACAGAAATCATATGGATATTGTAAATGTTGTCACTTATCGATTATGCTACATAATGAATTTATTGAAGTCTTTTAATAATCCCGTGTGTGGCCACTATTTGGTACACCATATCGTTAATAAAATAGAAATAAAAGTAATAATAGAAACAGATATTTTATTATGATTAAAACAGAAGATATAAAATAACCTTCAAATTTGTGTTTTAGGTTCAATTAAAGTGAACACAAAAACTGAATTCAACGTACTTAGTTCGATCAAATGTGAAATCGATTGGATTTTATGTAAATTTCACAGTACAGTATACATATAGATTTTTGTAATCAATAATATAGGTACGTACGGTACTTTATCCAAGTCCGTGTGGTGACGGGCTAAGGATACGGGGTGTCACCGCCCCAATTCACCTGTATGTGTCGGAAGAGCCGACTAAGGGAGCAAACTGCACTGCAAAGAGAAGGAAAACTTGACACAAACCCTATCAGCCAGCCAGCGTGCTACAGTAGACCAAAACCTCCTTTCTAAGGAGAGGCCTATGTCCAGAAGTTATTAAAGGCTGTCGTAGTGTGTGTGATAACGCTACCCGAGTCAACCTCATCTAAATTAGTTCTAGTCTACGAGAAAAGGTAATTTAAATCTCAGCAAGCAGTAGTTAAACAAAATTAAAAAGTAACATGAATCTATGCTCTTGTAATCCACTAGCATAAATACTTCATATTATAAAATACACCTGAACATCTATATTCTATATTTAAATTCAAATAAATAAACTAGTTAAAAAAGTAAAAAATTAATTTGTAGGTCGCGTTCGTTTTATTACCAGTGAAAATAATACGGCGTCATCGACGCGTTCCGAATTTTGGGCACGTCGACCGTTTACCCCGGCTTGTTTATTTTAAATAAGGTTTTTGTTAAGTAAAAGCAAACCCGGGGCATGCGAACCCCACTGAGCTGAATGAAAAATCAAGGAAAATATTCTGATTATTCTCCTCTGTTTGGAATCCGAAATATGTGGCACCCCGCCTAAATTTGTTCGTAATTTGAATTGAATAAGCTTGAATTTTTTGCCTTTGCCATAAATTCTACATTGTTACTTTGTTATTGAAAACTCAGAAAGCTAAAGAGAAATAGGAATGATTCAGATGTTGTTTTATAAGAATGAGGTTATAGCGAGTATGGCATAGCATTGCAAAGCTACCAAAAATCGAAAGGAACTTCGTTCCGACCGGGGTCCAACCCCACACGCCGTTTTTTTTAAATAACATACCAAAATATTTTTTGACTTTGTCATACTTGTCCAGTATACACCAGCTTTTGTTTAAATTTATTTATAGAATAAAACATAACAAAAAAACTTTTCTGAAGGAACAGTTATTCAGTCATTACTATAAAACTACATAGAAAATAATATTAAATGAGCCATTTACAAATTGGTAAATGCATAGTTAGGGGGAAAGCTCGTAGACAGATAATGAAATTAGTGCAAACAAGCTGTTCATTGACTATCGTACCCCTACTAACTACGAAAAGAATTGTGTAACTGTTGCTCTGATTAGGAACACGTACTTTACATTGTTTTGCTAATGAAAATAGGTGTCCAACGGTCCTACACAAAACGTTCTAGAGACTTGGGATTTAAAATTAGAATAACTGTAAGTAACTAACTTGAAAACTATTATTTCGCTGGATTGTAATCTTAATTATCTGGATTCCAGATTTCAAAGACAAAGAATTCATTTATACATCAATTTTTTTTTTCATTCATTTATTTAAATTCAAATTAGGATTCGTCAGATAAGTCTGAGTAGTTTACATGACACAAGCAAAATCGAAATTCAAAAGAATTTTAAACAAGGAATTTGCTTCCGAAAGGCTAAATGCAATTTTATAAAAAAACTTAATTAAACTTGAGCAAACAAACGAAAACAAAACAAAGCCAAATTTAAGAGAAACAAAACAATTTGCGCCAGTTCTCACGTTCAAAACGCGAGTTCTAAAGACTTTGCATTTTATATTAAGCAGAGATTTGCCAGTCGACCGACAAACGACGAGGTAAAGAAGACTACCAAGAATGCATACTGAGGTGTAGAAGAGATCTTCACGAATCTGCTTTAGGAGCGACTCAATAAAACGCGGAAAAACTTTCGTATTCTACATGTGTCGCATTCAACAAAAATGCTGGTGCAAATACTAATTTAACCCTTTGCAGACACAGCTTTGGCAGTGAAACCGTTTATTCTTCAGAATAAGCAAAAGAAGTTCGATATTTTCTTCACTTTTGGGCCGTACGACGACATACTTTCATACCGAATCTTCGGCATATTTGTAACTTTTAAATTTTTCCGCTTGTAGGTAAGTAAAGTATGGAATAACCGAATATGCATGCATATTTTGTACCTCCTTTCAATGTTATAAATACGAAAATCAGTTTGTTCGTCAAGTTTTTACGGTATAACCAAACCGATCATTTCAAAATTTCGTATACCTACACATTGTCAAGGGTACAGAAAAGACCTTCCATTCGAAATAAACAGTTGTTTCAAGAAACAAGTAAACAAGAATAACCTTATTAAAAAAAAATGGTAAAATAAACCCTTTTAAAAAAAAAGTTGAACCGACTTCAAACAACACCGACAAAGAGCACTAAAAATTAAAAAATAATTACAAATCTAAGTAAAAAACTATAATAAGTACCCTCAATGTAACAGGTAACATTATAATACCAATAGTCCCTTCTAGTCTGTTTGCAGTCGGTGCCAAGCCAAATAGGTGCTTGATAGGCATGGTAGAATGTAGCGCGGCAGCTGCAACAGTCTTCATGCTGCGCAAAACATGTTGAACGAGCAAAAGTGGACGCACATCTCCAATTATATTATTATTTTGAATGCTTTAATAAGTAGTTGATAAATTTGCGCACGTAATTTATCTGGTTGGTCTTTATTAATTAACAAAATCTTCGATGTTTCATTAGAATTATTTTGAATTCTTAATTTTTCATTGTGCTAATATAAAACTGACATAGACCAGTCTTACTTATTGTGCATCGAGCTTGGCACCGACTTCAAACAGACTAGAAGGGACTATTGGTATTATAATGTTACCTGTTACATTGAGGGTACTTATTATAGTTTTTTACTTAGATTTGTAATTATTTTTTAATTTTTAGTGCTCTTTGTCGGTGTTGTTTGAAGTCGGTTCAACTTTTTTTTTAAAAGGGTTTATTTTACCATTTTTAGTGTAGGATATGTTTGTAATGAGTAGATAAGTACGATATTTAAAACACTACGTACCGTAATGTATAGTAACAAACTGTAGTTTGATAGATTATATTAAATATTATATTTAATTACTGCTGGACATAGGCCTCTCCTTAAAAAGTTGACCCACACAAAATTTAAGAGTTTTTTCCAGAACTATTTTAATAAATTAAGTATAAAATTACTTACAAACGAAATGCGATGCCATCCATAGCAACTAAACGTCTATCCGAATTATTTTAACAAGATAGAATACAAAATTTCAACCTTTTCTTCTTAATTACTATGGGGACATAAATACTGCAAGTTCTCTGAGCATCACATCGCGCAGTCTCTGACGTTTGCCATGGTTTGTTTGGCTAAAGAAATACTCGTAGCTAAAACACGTTGTCGGGGCTGTCAAATTCCCAATAATTGTGGGGTTTCCCTCTATTTCTCTAGGATTCCATCATCAGATCCTGAATTGGTGGTAATGGGACCAATTCGGGAGCATACCCTTTCGATTACAAAAAGAATTTTGAAAATCGGTCCACAATTGACGGAGAAATCGCGGAACAAACATACTTCTTTTGTGTTTTGGAAGTCGGTTAAAAAGAAAACATACTGTCGAATCAAAAACCCTCCTTTTTTGATGTTGGTTAAAAATCGACTAGCATGAAGCTCCTAGTCGAGACGAATCAAATGAGCACAAACACGGCGGAATTGCTTTATTTTATTACAGAATTCCCATGGCTATTTACCGTCTCCATCATCAGACCCTGAATATCACATAGGATCGGAGCCCTTATTAATTAGACTCAAACACATTCAAATTCGATGGTATTACATAATTTTGTTACAGAGATCCCATACTCCTAAACCATTCATCATCAGCTTCATCATCAGCTCAGCAACATCAGATGGTGACCATTAGATGCAAAAATCTACATAGATTAAGATAATTTCTGATAAACAGTGTATATGCCTACAAAATTTGAGGGTTTCCCTCGATTTCCCCAGGATCCCATCATCAGATCCTGACTTGGTAACAATGGGACCACCTCTGACGTATGACCTACCAAATAAAAAAAGAATTATTCAAATCGGTTTATAATTGCCGGAGTAATCGCGTAACAAATATACAAAAAAAAAAAAAAAAAAAAAAATACAGTCGAATTGAGAACCTCCTCCTTTTTTTGAAGTCGGTTAAAAAGAATAGCCTTTACTTGCATAGGGTTATTCTTGTTTATCCCTCTGGCACTGGCACAGCACTACTCGCAACACGTACATACAGGTATAGTAGGTTACTACTAAGTACATTATAAATGCAAATTTCAGTTTGTCAAGTTTTCCCGCCTAAGTTACTCAACCGATCATTGTGATTTTTTTCATAAACGTCAGGAGTAAAGAAGTATCTACATAAAATACTGTGATGATAAAGTACTGTGTGCAAACGCCGCGCACAAAGTTAGTATCTTTTTAAAATAATCTTGCTCCAAGCGTTGTTAAGTCAGTCAATAATTATATTTCCTATAAAAAAAATATAGGTATAATAATATCGTGGAATCTATAATTTTCATCGGCAATTATTTCAAATATCATGTTGCCCTTTAGGTCGTATTAAAAGATCACAATTACGTATACGCTTCACCAGATCTTGAAATGACCAAGAGAAATCAAAATTATACAACATTCAACTTTGTTTTATTGAAAAAACAAGCCTTGTTTTTTCAGTTCAGTAGAAACAGACTGTTCTGTTTCTACTGATAGTGAATTGATATTATGCTATTTAATATATCATGGTATAAGGGTTTTTCACAAATGTGAACCTCTTATACTCCTACTAACCGACCCGGAAAAAGTTGTTTTGCCATATAATCTATTTCTAGGAAATATTAAAAAAAATATTTAAGTGTGGGTCACCCTTGTCATTTGGGGATATGAAAAATAGATGTTGGCCAATTCTCAGACCTACCCGATGTGCACCCAAAATTTCATAAAAATCTGTCCAGCCGTTTCAGAGGAGTATGGTAACTAAAATTGTGACAGGAGAATTTTATATATAAGAAGATAAACCTCTTATACTATGTTATTGGTGTGGCATAGAAGAATAGACATGAATAAGGGATATCACAACTCTTAGCTCTCTTTTACAGATATTTTGATTTAATTATAGTAATGATTGGATTAAGTTACCTTTTCGTGTTAATCTCAATCTTCAGGCGGTAATAACTCAAATTGACGCTTTCGTTTCCCCTAGAAAACTTATTAATTATTCAGCACCGATTCCTGTGACTCAATGCCAAGTGTTTCCTTTCCCAAATTAGAATTATGAGTGGAGGAAACAATGCGGCTAAGAGACGTGATGATTTGATGTAGCCACCCATAATTTATTACCTTTTGAATCCGCTCTTTGGCAAGATTAATGCGCCGATCGAGATTTGGTTCGAGATTGCACGATTATACCAAATTACTTAAGACTTTGGACAAGTATTTTGTTTATTTTTAACGATTTGAATAGATTTAATAACTCAATTAGGTGTTGTATAATAAATAGTTTTTTAAGCAAATAAAATCACACATTCGCGCATTCATAAAGTTCAATTTTAAATAAATTTTAATTTAATTGATTTATTTTATAGAAGCAAATTAAGTAGTAAGGAAGGTGTTTCATATGCAAGAAATACTACGTTAAAACAATTTTTAATAAAATTGCTACCCCTGGGAGCCTAACTCTATTTCTAATACCTAACCTACCTGTTTAAAAAAAAAACATAATTTTGGCACTATCGGCAACTGAGTTTTCATCAATTTTACTATTAATATTTGGATGTAATTTTATTAAAAATATTTTTGTTTTGATATTTCTTCAAGATATGCTGGATCGGTTGAAAGTAAAATACCTTATATTCATAAAAATATGACCGACTCTCTTGATCTCTTTTTTCTAACTTATACTTATATACAAAAGAATGTTTGGGAAACAGTTCGGATTTACAAATTCTACAGAGGATTGGTTGGAAATTAAACAATAACCTAAACTAAACTACCAGTGGATTCTATTTATATTTAGATGATGTGATTACTTTATTATTCATTTTATCTACTATAACGTACGTAAAGCACGAAAGCCTTTTATAGTTTAAGTAAGTTAAATCTGAGGAAAAATGGCTACTACTGCGATAGGACA
Organism: Arctia plantaginis; assembly: GCA_902825455.1. NCBI lineage: Eukaryota > Metazoa > Arthropoda > Insecta > Lepidoptera > Erebidae > Arctia > Arctia plantaginis. Next base: position 16,060,939 of record CADEBD010000171.1, on the reverse strand, counting down.
CGTTTTCTTAGAAAATAAGACACCATTAGTTGGTCCTCAACTCTGTTCGAAGTCACGTACAATTATCTCGCTCTTGTTCTGTATAGAAGTGGTTATTTTATCATGTAAAATAGTCCAAAAAGTATGCGTGATGTGTGGCATAACCACTACAGAAACGTTTTATTTTCATCACGTTCTACTACCGGTAACCTCTCGCTGAGTGTGTGGACGTAGCCTTAAAAAACAATCTGTAGGACACATAAACAAAAGCAGTATCGAATCGGTGATAAATATATTTGCGGATAAGTAAAAAAACTCGGTTATTTATCTCCCCTGAAGGTTTCTTATTGCATAATAATATACAGTTTACCGGCAGCTCGTCCAAACCAGGCCTGTGTTGCGGTGACATTGTAAAAACGCGATTGAAGAAGCGATTTCCCCGAGGCACAAAAGAATCGATATCTATTGTGAATCTCCCTACGACATTAAATTATATGGGAGGGTGGTTTCTGAACTGAGAGACATCTGGTGAGTTTATCGGCTTTGCATTTTATCAATATTTGCTTGTTTGGTGTTTGAGTGGATGCTGCTGCGAACGCGACGCGCTGTCATGAACCCGGTTATTTGATAAACGTTGCCACTTTATTTGCATACAAAAATATGTAGTGTTTTTCTTTATAAAAGTCACTGATTTAATCTTATATGTTAGACTTAGCCTTAAAGTTCTGTGTTATGGTATACGAGTGTCGAAAATTTATAGCCATTTTAGTCAAATTAGGTAATAATTAAAGTAGACCTTCTGCCTTTATGTGTCTTTTTAATAATTTATTTTAGATACCTAAAAGTTAAGTGTTTAAGATACCTATTTCAAAACAAAGTTGAAGTTTTTTTACAAGCAAGCGCATTTTGTATTTTTTCTTGTTACAGGTCTTTTATTACTTAAATATTATTACCAGAAGTAATATTTAAGAAAATAACAACCACAGTTTAATTCGAACCTGAGCAAAATGTTTTAGATTCAGATAAAGCACGCGTATGAAAAATGTTTGACAGTACCAAGTTACGAACAAAGTAAAGGCCGCCCGAGACATATTACGGCTAAACAATAGAATAATTATTGCAAAACTTGGCGTGAAGTTTTGGATGACTTTATAGAAACTTTTCTTTAGAGAAATGAGTGATATAGTACTGTGAGACGTCCGATAATAATGGAATGTAATATTTAAATTATTTAGTGTTCAGATTACAAATGTAGTACATATATTTTCAGATTAGATTTGAAATACACACTAATAATTATATCAAGTGACGGGCCTGTTGGTCTAGTGGTTAGTGACCCTGACTGCTAAGCCGGAGGTCATGGCTAACGTAACGTAACGATTCTAGTCACACCTAAATAAAGAAATTAATTTCTGTTGTTATTTGTTAGTTTCAGATGCAATTTGCTTAGGCCGTGTGCACGACAGTAAAGATACCAACATGTACAAAAAAGCTAACAATAATTTGTTAATATAAGTAAATAATTTGTTAATAAAAAAAATAAGATGCCATTTTTTTGTATAAACTGTTTAGTTACCGTATATTTAAATCAAAAGTTGTTTAAGTCAGGATACACCTTTATTCAATTGAATAAATTTAAGAATAATAATTATAATTTAGTCCTCAGAACATCACATTAATTAATTCTGGCAACCCTTTTAAGATATTATTTTTCTTCATTCTATATTGTGCGTCTTATAAGTGGATCCGTCAGTAAGAATATCAATTATTGTGTTATTTATGAGACGTATATTAAATTTAATTAAGGTCTTTAAAATAAAACAAAGAAGTCATAATTTCGAGTACGTAATTATCGGAGTGAATACCCATGTTTTCAGTAGTGCGTCGATAAAATTGCAATTATAGGGTCATAACTCACTGTATTTGGTTATTACATAATTATTGGATGAGAAATCGTGGACTCGCTGAGGTCAAGACTTGAGTAGGCATCAGTACTACATATTTTTACTTAAATATTTAAACAAGAAAGTCAAAGCCATATCAAGGTAAAAAAGTATGCTAGAAGTTGCCCAAAGACAATTACAAAAAAAGTAACTTACAAAAAATATCAAAGGTGTGTTTTCAAACATTGTTTTAAAATCGCAACTAAATACTCGTAAAAACTTTTTCAATTCAAAAGAAAAAACATTCAAATTTTGTCGATGACAGCTTGTTTTTTCTTGCATTGCTTCTTATAAGTTTAATAAGAGTATTATTTCAAATTTATTACATATTCGAATTCATGAGTTTTAAATGTAGCCAATAGACAGGTTGCCACCACAGCATTATTTTAACTGTAACGAGACAGAATGGAGCTTTTGAAGTTACAATTAAAATCGACAGTAAACGTTAAATTAAGATATAAATGTGCAAATTGTGATGGAAATCCGTCAAGATGATGTCGCAATAAGTTACATACCTCGATTGATATCCTATATAAGGCCACTTTTACATTTCTTGTAATTAAACGCTCGGTAACCGTCTGTAATGTGCTTTTTATTTATGTAGAAATCGGCACAGTAAAAACCATATTTGGAGTGATTGTGACACATCATCACAGCACGCCCTCTTACGTCTACTGACAATCTTAATATAAGCCTCCACAGTTCAGTTCTCTATGGAGACCCTTTATGCAGAATATTTAAGGGCCCTAGTTACGGTAAGTCCTATTTTCTTAAGAAAACTTACAGTATCTTGTTCAATTAGAAAATAACTACATTGTAAAATACCGAAACATGAACCAAATAAGGACTTCACAATAACGGACATTATGCCATATTCTTAAGTACGTCCAAGCGATAAAATAATTCTGAAATACCGATTATATTTGGGCATTTATTTTTTTGCGTTAAATCTGTTAATACCTTCATTTTTTTATTATTGTGAAGTTAATAATGAAAGAATATGTCATCATGCGTTTTGTTTGAAGGGAACTGTATATAATTTTAAAACATTTTTTGATGAAAAAATTTGGTGATTAAATTATGACTGCACGGATGGCGTGGTGGTTTAACTGGTCACCTTGCCGCCTCCTACTGCCCTGAGTGTCGTGGGTCCGATCCCCACACGGGACAACATTTTGTGTGATTCACAAATTGTTGTTCTGAGTCTGGGTGTTCTTTCTGGGTGCGGAAGTTTTTTTTTATAAAGAGAATAAAAATAAGGAAAGAGAGCTCGCAAGATTTTATTGTTTAAAGGGGCAAACGAGCAGACGGGTCACCTGATGGTGAGTAATTACCGCTGCCCATAAACACCTGCAACTCAGGAGTCACAAATGCTATATGCTATAAGAGAGAAGAGGTTTGGGCTCGGGTAACCTTACTCGGTGAAAAGCAACGAATGTATTGGTCAACACCGGTTTTCTGTAAGGCCGTGGTATCATTTCGGTCGAGCCGGTCCGTTTGTGCTGAAGCATGGCTCTGCCATCACGGCTTTTCGGGATTATATCTAGTTAGGGCAAATGCGAGTTCCTGTAAAAAATGTAGTGCCCCATTAATAAAAAAATAAATTTCATCTATCCGCGGCAGTGGTTTGGTTTTGCTTGACTTATGGTTTAGCTTATGACTTTTCTACATTGCCACAATGTGTCGAGGCCAAGACAAACACTAGATGGTTTTTCTATGATTATCACACCGCGTCGTGAGCGTTTTCATACCAACCACGAATATTGCGAAATACGTTTTGCAGTGACCACAACGCATTGTTGAGCTGTTTTTTTGCTCAGTTGGCGTTTTCGGTCTTTGACTTATGATTAAGGCCCATTGAAAACAGTAACTGGCGTTTACTTTTTTCTTTAATAGTCAATATTCTAAATCATAAATAAGTCGAATAGCTTTACATCAGTCTTAATAAGATATTCCTAAAGTGTTTTCTAGACCACTAGTAAGTTATAGTGATTTACTTTAATATTTAGCTTTGCAAAATTGGACTTCGGTCCACACATTTTGTAACAGTTATTTTTTTGGTATATTAGTAAAGCGACACCTGTTGGCCGCATCGCTTTGTTGTTGATTTATCTAAAGTAGTTTGTAGCTACGGTATTGATCTCCTTTGTTCACTTTCGGACCACAAGATGGCGTTGGTTTGAGACATAATAGATTGATAAAAAGACTTCCTTTTTTAATCTGTTTTGTTATTCTGTCATGTCAAATTGTATAGGTGTTGAGAGTGTTCAGCTATGGTGGAAAGCAAGTTACTTTTGATTTTGTTAGCGTTGTTTTCTTTCTCAATGTAAATGTCAAAGTGAAATGATGAGGAGGGGTTAACTTCTGGAAGATTCCTGAACCGAGGATATATAGGTCCGGCTTTCTGCCACGGGAGACACTCTGCTATCTCGTGTCTTCCAACCTTAAATAGTGTTTTGATTGTCGTGTAATTTGAATTTCGGAATATGTAGTCTGTTATAATCTACCCACTAATGTGGTAAGTATTCTCTCAATTCTTCTTAAACCTATTTGTTTCTGGAACCTGTTTAATTTATATGAGTGCTAATCCATTCGTAGGGTCCCAGATTTCGGGCTCAAGACGGTCAGTCTCAGACGGCGTGCTTGCTCTTTTGTGGCCTTCTGGTACAGACTCAAGTTTCTTGGTACCCTCTGGCAAGGCTGGTGATTGCGCGGCTCACGACGCAAGCGGACAGCCGTACCCAAGAGTTGCGTACTTGAACTTATGATTACAAATTTGTTGAACTTTTATCCATATCCAGTATAAATAGCTGACTCGGGCGGAAGAGGAAGTAACCTCCTGGAGGGACGACGAGGAGGCACCGAGCACCATCAGCTCGGCTCTGACGCGCTCCGCTGCGGTTTTTTTTATACCCTCTGATTTTTTTTAAATGTAAATTTAATTTTGTTTTGAAATATACATGTATGTATGACTGAGGTGTAAGTTGTTTTCCTCTAAAGAGTCCCGTAGGTTTCCCACACGCACACACTTCTTTTCTCTTAGAAGGCGCCCTGAGGTAATCTCATAGATCTCTCCACTGGGTCAGCCGGTGAGTAGTCCGCCTGAGAAGAAAAGCGGCTACAAATTGGCGCCCAACGTGGGGCCAGTGATCCAAACCTCTGTGTGTGTGCTGTGTGAGGGTGCCTGAGGGTATTCACTTTGGAGGAGACACTTCCCTCCGTCCGATACTCCCCAGGACGTTAATTGGTTGTGCGGGTGCAGTACGCATGTAATAATTTTTACCCTCATTATATTTTCAGCCTACCATCATCCCTGAGGCAAGGAAAATATATGAGACACCTAAATTCCAAATTAATACAAAATTCCAACTGCACATATTTCGGGTAAGTTTTGAAACATTTTCTGGCCTAAATTTTTTTTTTCTTTTTTTTGAGTTAGCTACTTCTGTTCGTACCTTTGAGGTCCGTAGCGTGAAGTTGTGCATACGTGTATATTCAGTGTGTTTTTTATCCCAGTACTACTGGTGTAATTTACATGAAACTTAACTTAACTTATAAAGTTTTATGTACCCTCCATTTTTTTATATAACCTCTTGGCTTAAAATTAGAATAAAATAGTTTTGTGATATACATACCCTACTTAAAATTTATGTTGAAATAACTTTTATGATAATTAAACTTTGTCAATTCATTGGATTACTGTGTTAATGTTCTAAAGATAATATAACTTGTGTCTTGAATTGTGAAACAAGAATATCTTTGTCTTTAGTTGAATTTGCTTCTCAAGTTTTGAGAAATTACTTGATATTTTAATATTTTATTACAATATTTGTTAAAAATATTAGTGTGCTTTAGCTTTCTCACACTTAATAGTGAAGAAGTATACTCAGTTTCTACTTTGAAATATTACTTGATATTTTAATATTTTATTGTAATATTTGTTAAAAATATTAGTTTGCTTTAGCTTTCTCACACTTAATGGTGAAGAAATATACTCAGTAGCAATATTTTTTTACTTTGAGATATTACTTGATGTTTTAATATTTTGTTATAATATTTTTTAAATATTAATTTACTTTAAACTTCTCACACTCTGTTGATAGTAAAGGAGTCTACTTAATATCATTATTTTTTACTTTTTTTTGAACTGTAAAAGACATTAAGTCTGCATTACTGGTTTGTTAACTTGTTAAGATTATTTTTTTTTATAATCGAATTTGAATTGTAAACCACCATGGCACATTTATGTATGTGCATTAACTACCTTAAAATTGATGAACTTATTAATGAACTGTCTTCCATGGGGATTTCAGAGAATCCTGAGGATACGGTTGTCGGATTGCGAAGTGAGATGCGTACTGCTTTGCGGCTTATCCGGCGTGGCCGCTTTAAGGCCATAGCCGCTGTTCCTGCCTTTTCCGCCTCTGACATGGTCTGTCAGCGGGCTTAAGGTCTTTGAACTGGAACAGGTTTTTTCTTCAGGTGACTCCGTTTCGTATTATAAATTGTCTTATTAGAGTTGGGGCTAGATACCTTCTAGATAGGTTAGCCGGTGTAGTTATAACTGACTAGACCTTCTCAGGACACCCCTTTGTGACCTGAGGGGTCCATTCACTACATTTCCTACATGGGAAAGGTTCTTTCAATTGTGGTCTCGGACTACGTCAAAATTTTTCTTATTTGTGTCCTATGAGGATTGCTTCCGGCCTACTGTCGTGTTTGGGTCCCATATGGATGGCTTCAGGTTATGTCATGTGGTGTCCTATATGGATAGCCACAGGCTTTGTAGTCGCGAGTCATAGTATAGAATGTTTTCCTAAACCACGGGGTTCGTAAAACCACATATGGATTTTGGCCCTGTTGAGGATATTCCCTGCGCACACTACGCAGGGAATACTTTGAGGGAGGGGGTGGTGTAACAGTTATTTTTTTGGTATATTAGTAAAGCGACACCTGTTGGCCGCATCGCTTTGTTGTTGATTTATCTAAAGTAGTTTGTAGCTACGGTATTGATCTCCTTTGTTCACTTTCGGACCACAAGATGGCGTTGGTTTGAGACATAATAGATTGATAAAAAGACTTCCTTTTTTAATCTGTTTTGTTATTCTGTCATGTCAAATTGTATAGGTGTTGAGAGTGTTCAGCTATGGTGGAAAGCAAGTTACTTTTGATTTTGTTAGCGTTGTTTTCTTTCTCAATGTAAATGTCAAAGTGAAATGATGAGGAGGGGTTAACTTCTGGAAGATTCCTGAACCGAGGATATATAGGTCCGGCTTTCTGCCACGGGAGACACTCTGCTATCTCGTGTCTTCCAACCTTAAATAGTGTTTTGATTGTCGTGTAATTTGAATTTCGGAATATGTAGTCTGTTATAATCTACCCACTAATGTGGTAAGTATTCTCTCAATTCTTCTTAAACCTATTTGTTTCTGGAACCTGTTTAATTTATATGAGTGCTAATCCATTCGTAGGGTCCCAGATTTCGGGCTCAAGACGGTCAGTCTCAGACGGCGTGCTTGCTCTTTTGTGGCCTTCTGGTACAGACTCAAGTTTCTTGGTACCCTCTGGCAAGGCTGGTGATTGCGCGGCTCACGACGCAAGCGGACAGCCGTACCCAAGAGTTGCGTACTTGAACTTATGATTACAAATTTGTTGAACTTTTATCCATATCCAGTATAAATAGCTGACTCGGGCGGAAGAGGAAGTAACCTCCTGGAGGGACGACGAGGAGGCACCGAGCACCATCAGCTCGGCTCTGACGCGCTCCGCTGCGGTTTTTTTTATACCCTCTGATTTTTTTTTAATGTAAATTTAATTTTGTTTTGAAATATACATGTATGTATGACTGAGGTGTAAGTTGTTTTCCTCTAAAGAGTCCCGTAGGTTTCCCACACGCACACACTTCTTTTCTCTTAGAAGGCGCCCTGAGGTAATCTCATAGATCTCTCCACTGGGTCAGCCGGTGAGTAGTCCGCCTGAGAAGAAAAGCGGCTACAATTTGTGAGGAGTTTTTTTTTATTTAATTGTGTTTATAGCCAGCAATTTAAATATTACATTGTTTGTTTTTAAGCTTGTACTAACATACATCTAAATGATTTTACGTATACTTGACATTTGTAAAACGAGAAATATAAAAAGACTACCGATAATATGCCACTCGGGACTGCGATAAAAAACTAGTCCACTTTACCACTTCTAATTTTGCCCATAATCTCACCACGTTTCTACTTACTAATTGGCCTTAAGATCATTAGACGAGGTTTTATCAGTAGTAACCGCAAATTTGTTTGTGACTGCGATACGAACCGGAACCTCTTAATAATTACACTTGTTCATCCGTTTCTAAATGAAAATCTAAGTGAAGTAAACAAAATCACTCGATTATAAAAGCATGTATTTCTAATTGTAGAGATTTTTATTATTTCACTTACATAATGCCCATGAAGGAAAAAATATTAAAAGAAAAACAGAGTAGTAGTACAGTTGTATATAGTACACCACACGAACATTTGACAAGTGTATCTGCGCACCAAGTAAAAGGAAGATATATTTTTGCAATCTCTCCATTCATTACTAACTAGTCTTGCTGGATTACGTGTGTTGGTGAATTAAGGGTGCGTTTCCTTTTTATAAGAGATTGGCTGGGATTACCCGTCATTAGGGCTGCGAGCAAACAAAGGGAGATGTTATAGGTTGTGTGTTTTATGTTGTGATACGGTGCCAGTAGGGCGGTGTAATAAGCAACCTCGTTTGCTTTATGTTGTGTTTTGTTCAGAAACTTGTATTTGGCAGTAATGGTACATGTCCGAGACACTCCGAGATTAGCGTTTATAACGTAATGTTGCGCTGAAAATTATACACATCACTTAAACATAATATTTAGAAAAAAAATGTGCTAGTATTACAATAGTCGCACATGATGTTTAACAGCTAACATCTCACCTATCTCACGGAAAACTGTACCACCGCACGCGCATCCCTGACTTTCTGTTACAGACTTCGGTCCCATTTCGAAATCACTCTTACAGATTGCAGGAAAATGATAGGAAAGAGTATAAACATCAAAAGTCTAAATAATTACAAGCCAGAGATCGTGGGTTCGATTCCCACCCAGTACAAATATTTTGAAATGAAAATAGTTTACCATTATGACGTATTTAGAACATAAAAAGATTTAAAGTTAATACGGAACACTTTAAAATGACTCATCAAACAGAAACAATTCTGTACAAATTCTCTTGACAATCTCACTGCAATGTACTGTTACACATCACACTATAACGTACCATTATCGTGTCAATAACCGCCCACGTGTAACTTAAGAGCCAAGTTACACTAAGTACTGCATCCGATGATCGGATTCTACCCGGAGCTACGAATCAAGGGACGATAGTTACCGAATGCATCAAAATAAACAGTTCTGAGCTCGAAACGGACGGGTTTATCTTGCGGAATGTATCTTAGGGGCTCGTCATGGGCGAAACGGGTAACTCTCGCTTAGGCGACTACACTAGGTAATAAGAGACCAGCGAGTGTGGAATATTATGTCAATCAACACGGGTATTTCGAAAAACGAACAGTAAGTATACATGAGAATAAAAGCAGCAGAGTAGCGTTTAAATTCTGCAGAGTACTACAAACATCGGTAATTTATAAACTATGTACATCCAAATATCCAGGCCTGTTTGTAAGACCTGTAGTAGGAGTATTTGGTGTAATTCTTATTATATAATAAAGAAGAGGATATATATATATATATATATTTATTTATGATTTGGAGCAAAAGAAATTAAACCTTAATGCGTGCACTTACGACAGCGTACTTTGTATTTCAAATCTTTAAACTTTACAATATAATACACACTGATGCGTTTCCACTACCGCCCTTAGCTTAGACCAGTGCTAAGAGTTCTATCGAGGGTCTCAATCTCCTATAAACTGTAGATGCAGCCGATACACTTGTGTATATTTACAATAATTATACCGATCACGGCAGGTCAGGTGCCAGTGTTTGACGAGACACCCGCTGACAATCGCGACCTACAACTATAAGTAATTGTTTTTTGATTCACTTTCGACTAGTTAGCGATTTTGTTTGCGGATGTTGGAGCGGATGTAGCGTGTAATCACTTCATACTAGATTTTACCTGCGGGTTTATTCCTGTCTAATTCAAGCCGTACAAAAAAACTAAAGGAGAAAGGTCTACTCTCACTTTTATATTCTATAAATACAGGGTGTAAGGGACAAAGTAACGAATACTGAAAAAATTGAAAAATTATAAAATAATTGATGAATTTTCTGGCTGAAAATTCAAATCATTTTCGACTCAGAATCATGGTCTGAATACACTATTTCAGTATTCTTTACGATGTCCCTTACGCCGTGTATAAAAATATAAGGTTGGTTTGTGTACGCTTCCAAAACTAAAAAAAACTCTGCAAGATTGAGCTTAAATTTTACCACAGTAGGTACATAAACCGCTTCAAGGATTGTTTTCGTTCCTTATTTCTAATCAATGCAAAGGCAGTGTGCCACAGCGAAAATTGGCAATGTACCGCTACTAAAGAACGAAACACGAGCCGAAAAGTTATTTGAGCGGTCCACTGTTGCTATAATTTTAAAGTACATATATTAATAATAACTTGACACATCTTACACAGGGCTATTTGAAGATTTATACAAAATAAAAATACATATAGGAACCATTTTTACATAGAATGGACGCAAACGAGCACATGGGCTGCTGGGCAGACCTGATGTTTGGTGACAACGCTACCCATGGAAAACTGCAACTCGAAAGACACAAGTGCGTTGCCACCCTTTGAGTGCTTTCCCCAAGCACTTGGGGTTGCCACCGATATCCTCATTGAACTCACTTCGTTAAAATCAACGAAATAATTACTTTGCATCGGTTTTCTGTTTCATTATGTAGACTTATTAATTAGCAATAACTGTCAATATAAATTTAATTATTCAAAGCTTATAATAGGTACACACCTTAATAAACTTCTCCGTTCTCTTCTCTGAAGTATTAAATAATAGGAGGAGTTAGAAGTTGAACAACTTACCTGAAACAAAAAAGCAATAAATAAACAATTTGTGCCAAACATTTCGGCAGCTAATGGGTTCATTTATCAATCTTCTCACTCCAATACATCAAATCTTGTTAAGAGGGAAAGGGGTAAAGAATGCCTCCTAATCCATTGTAATCGCATGCACGTGTGACGTAAAACTTGGAGAAATTTGCCCGAATAACCTTATTCAAACTAGCCCAAAGAAAAGTAGACTCTATTCGTAGAGAGACAAAGTGAGGATTTCCTTTTGTTTGTGCTTACAAAGGAATCATTGAGTCAAAACGAGGTAAATCAAATATCAGCAATAAATTCAAATCTATATTAACTTTTCCACATGGGGCTTCTCTTATTTGTCATAATTTATGGACCATCTCGTTTCGTTATACGTTATATCTTGTAAGGATAATATGACTATAAGACATAGTCACAAACATTAACATATATTAAGTTGGCCACTTTTTAAAAAAACCTGAAAGAAAAAAACTAAAAAACTTTCCTCTATATAAAAGTTACCAAATACGTGGTCCATTCCCGTTTAAATAATAATACAAGTTAAAGAAGTTTTCCAAATTTAGTTCTGTCACACTAAATAAGTTGATGTAATATTGATGTTTTTTAATCTTGCTCAGAAAGTTACGGAATAACAGAATGTTGTCTTCCATCACGCGCTTAATTAAAAATATATAATGTAACAGAAATGGTTCATAACTGCCAATTACCGCAAGTATTTTTTTTACTAATTAGTGAAAAAATAACTTATCGTATTATGGCTGTTTTTTTTATTTACAATTTTTCAAAGGCCTAGGACTTACCTAATACTTAAAGACGTATATACTTCAAATAGAGAGAGTAGAAGCAAATCTTTTATATAAAATTCTCGTGTCAAAATGTTAGTGTTACCATACTCCTCCGAAACTGCTCTACAGATTTTTATGAAATTTTGTGTGCCAAGAGTGACCCACCCCCAAATTTTTTTTTCAATATTTCCTAGAAATAATGTATATGGCAAAACGACGTTTGCAGGGTCAGCTAGTTTTCAATAAAAATTCTTTTAGCTCACGATTCGCGAACATCTCATTCATTTATTTTTATTTATAAACGTTTTCCAATAAACACAAAACTCTGTTAAACGTCTTTACGCTGGCCGCCTTTCTCGCTGTAGAGGGTAGGTAGACACAAAGGCCTTGAATGTATAGGGTCTAGGGACGAACAATGAACGGCATTGAATCCAGTCTGCAAAGGGCACATGCTTTCAAATAATAGCTCAGGGTATCCGAGACGGCATTACAAGAACATAAGAATTTATTCGAGGGCCGACTTTTTGTACGAATCTTCGCGTCGTCTTGCGAACGAAAATATTTGATTTTCGACAAAAAATAAAGTTTCTTTATTAAGACGATGCCACTTGAACTTTAATGTTTGATAACCCATTCGCGAATTTATGCGATATTTTTTTATCTCGATATTAAAACAAACACTTACGTAAAATCCTTCCATTAACATAATAAACTTTAATCTCGTTACGACCTCGTGAACAGGTTATCACAACTTTTGTTTTAATTATTTAAACTACTAGCTAAGCAACAAAGATTTATTTATGGCATTGTCCCCACAACGCAAACGGATCGTGTGTATAAAACCAATCTTGGTAGTAGGTAAGTATATAAAGTGTATTTGCTTAGTGTTTCATAGGTAAAATATAAATGTAGCACTTCAGGATTATTCAACGCGCGGCAGCACGGGACCCTTACCTTCCGGCTGACGCAGGTGCTTTCCGGGCACGGTTGCTTCGGAAAGTACCTGCACTCGGTTGCTAGGAGGGAACTGAGTCCCGCCTGCCACCACTGCGACTGCAGTGAGGACTCGGCCCAGCACACGCTGGCGGTCTGCCCCGCATGGGCGACGCAGCGCCGGGCCCTCACTGCAGTCATCGGAGTGGATCTCTCGCTACCGGCCGTAGTACGCTCCATGGCCGGTAGCGACAGTTGTTTTACCGCGGTCGCAACCTTCTGCGAGGAAGTAATCTCGCAGAAGGAGGCGGCGGAGAAGGCCCGGGAGGACGACCTCCACTCGGACCCGATCCGCCGCCGGCGAACCGGGCGGCGGAGGCGCGCCTATCACCGCCTCATGCCGGCCTGAGTGTGGCCGCGGGTGGACGGGGTGGGTTTCCCCTCCACCCGCATTAGTTTGGCCAGCCGCGAGGGGGCGGCGTCCGCGTGTGACGGACGTCGCCTAAAGAGAGGAATAATTTTGAGACGGGGCCCGCAACTGGAGCGGGCTGGCGCTAGGAGGGGTCCGGATGTCTTAATAACAGCTGTTCTCGGATCCCTCCTATTACAGGCGCAGAGTGGCACACCGTGTGGTTTTAGTCGGTCCGAGTCCGACACACCACCCCGCCGCAAACCCCGGTGGGGTGACGGCCCGAGGGGATTTCCACACGTTAAAAAAAAAAAAAAAAGGGTTTGTTTCAAGTTTTCCTTCTCTTTGCAGTGCTGTTATCCTGCGTAGTTTGCTCCTTTAGTCGGCTTTTACGACACCCACGGGATAAATAGGGGTGGTGACATTCCGTATTCTTAATCCGTCACCACACGGACAATAATTAAATAAAAAAGAGGTAAATTTAAATAAATCAATAATTAAGGAAGTTTATGAGCTTATACGTCAAGATTTTCAACAACAATAAACTTTCCATAAAATTTAATAGCATAACGCTACATTAATTGGCAGTACTTAAAAGCACATAAGAATGTAACAAGCCCTGTAAAGCTGACCACGAACGAAACATACTTAGACGCCTATTAAACCTATTACAGAGAAGAAATGATATTCACGCGCCAGGCTATCCATTAAATGCAAATATCTCTTGTAACTCCCTACAAGGGTGGGACAATCGTGCCGAGAGAAACGAAATGCTAAACTTTTTTATAAATGTTTGCACGAATGCTTTGTCCAATGTCTGGATAGCGGAGATTTTCTTTAGGATAAAAACCGAGTATTTATTAAATGTTGTCAACTTTTTGGTCGCTTCGACTTTGCGACGAGGCGTTCCTTTGTAATAACTCATAAACGAATTTTGACGAAATGATTAGTATGTCAATGAGAAATGTTTAGTGTAATACTAATTTAGAGGGCCTTTGATAAATTTAATGTTAAGTTGTATTTTATAGAAAAAGAAAATAGAGGCAAAAGAACAGTGAATAAAAGCACAATGAGCTGGATACTCAGACGAAGACATTTAATTAGCATAAAGTTTCACTATTTAATGGTACTTTGGAAACGAAACCATAGCGCGTGTCACAAATATTAGACAGCGCCATCTATCGCTAACATGTATAAACTATTAATAATAGTTATAAATTATACAAACACTATGTGTTATTTCAGTGCCGTAAACGTAGTAGGTATAATGAATACCTGATGTATTGTTTTTTTTGAAAATTTGCCATAGCAGTTTTAATATTAAGAACTAGCCCCACAGCAAGTATAGAGACTATCTTCTTCATCAAGTAGCAAAGGTAGGTACTTCGGTGAAATTGTATTTTATAAGACGGATTGTATTTATCCTGTTTCTGGTATAATAAATATCACGTCATGATCCAAGATTTTATCATTAAATAAGTAGCATAATAAAAACATTTTTCCTCTCTCCATTACTTTATTCAGAGAAGAAAAAACTTTCAATAATACACAGTAAGATTCCGTTATTTTGTCTGATAACGTGTTTGGTACCTCCAAAATATATCGATGGTAGGTATATAATTGCAAGTTATACCGTTACTTCATACATGGGTGTCAATTAGGGTGAGATTATACGTGTGTGCGAACAATAGGCGGGTAACGGCCGAAGCAGCTTCCGAGTAAATCAGACATGCCGTTTCGAGTAAGAACTGATCAAGGAACTTTATGGCTTCAGAGAATAACCTATACGGAGTAAGGATATGCCAAAGAGCATGCATAAAACATCCGCCGACCGATGGTTAAAGTCTGTGAATTTATTCGTATCCATATCACCAAAATTAATTTCAGTTGGTTTATTTAGCAAGAGAACGTATAAAATTGAGCAAAAGGTGTTCACGTAGGTATTGTAAATGTGGTACACACAAACAAGAACTAGGGCTTATATATTAATATTTTCATAGTTTTAAATGGTTTACACGTAGTATTTAGTTTTTATTATCTTATTAGTTCAAAATCGGTAATAGGACAGATTACAGTTCCTTTGAAAATTTATAATACATATTAGACACAATCCATAATATGATATTCGTACATATTGCATGGCTACCTCGGCACTTAAATGCCATAGTAGACTGATCCAGCGATGCAATTCGATGTCCGGTAACTAAAAAGGTGTCATATTTTATAATTTTCACTATTAATTAACTTTGAGTATTTTGTATTATAATTAATATATTAAGATTTATGCGCTTGGTACACATATCCTTACGGTAGTAGTAGTTATTAAACTATATAAAATTAATTAAACGTTACCGCCGTTTAATTAGCGATTTAGCACTATACCGTTTCAGTAATGCAATCATGTATCAACATTTTGCTAAAATATGCCCAACCAAAATCTATAGCAGGTCGCGTTATATCTGGTCAGCATAAATACTCGTATAGCTGGTGCATTAACGAGATTGTGATTTACTGCTATTTGTCGTTATAACATGCTATTTATAGTTGATTGATTTGTAATTGATATTGCAATGCATGCTAGCTATTGACCATGTTGTTGCTCAAGAATGCAAAACTAGAAATACTCGTAGAAATTGTTATTAACTTCATATTGTCTTTATTTAGATCGCCATTACACGTATTTAAAAAAGGAAGCCTTGGAGATAATGGTATTGTTATTTATAACCTCCTTGATTATAATATTTATGTGTAAAGTTTGTCATAGATAAGTTTGATAGTCGTTATCGTTTGAGAGATACCAAACATCTTGAAAACAAGTTAAATAAATTGTGTTTAAGTATGATATTTTATAATACTGTTTGTTGTATTGTCTTTGCAAGTCACTCAGTCTAAAAAAACTATTTTAAGGAACCCAATTAGATAGTGATTAATAATAATCATAATCAGTGCAGAAAAATTACAATACTCGGTGAGCTTGAGTATTTTGTAATACTAGTATCTACTAATATAACAAACACATCGCTTATCCAATTGTAATGCTATTTTCAATGCCTCTTAGCAATCACAATGGCAGAGCTGCCAATCAGGACTTGCTAACCTTGTGAGTTTTGTCTTTAAAGCTATAAGGAGGGGATATACCCATCTCAACCATCACTGACAATTTTCCTTCCGACACAAGACGACGGAGTCTTCTCTATTGTAGAGGTGAATTTCGTATATTGTTGATTAAATTCGTATACAAGTCTGCTTTAGCAGTACATTATAATTGACTTGTGAAATAACTTTAGGTCAAATGTAATAAATAATTTATTTAACGTAGAAATGACTTATAAATCTATTTATATGTTATAGAAATTGATTAACGGATAAAATATACTTGAATGAAATGAATGAATGAATTGAAAGCAGAAGTATTAGGTATACAGTTCTATATAATACGTACGACAGAAATTGGGAGTATTCGCCCCTGAATAGTTCTCGTGATAACTTGCAACAGTTGGCGGGAATTATCATTCAAAGATTTTGCGACAAATTTTGGTAACTAATTCGAAAACTACTGCGATGTAGTAATTCTACGTAAATCGCAGTTATAAATTAATCAAAATTAAAATGCTTAATAATTTTAGTGCCTATCTTTTAAAGTTAAAATTTTGCAAATAGTCTAATAAGATTGTGTTTAGAAAATAGGTTAAAAACATGTATATTATTTCAAAACTTAAGGTCGGTATTTCTTAAAGGAAGAAGTTCACTACATTTTTCTACTTCAAGTGGAAATGGCGTGGGGTACCTTGACTGAACCATAATTTGCATGCTGTTTTACTTTCTTTTTTGTTTTGGATAAGCTCACATTGATATATGTAGACAACAGCCCTTCAGTTAGTTGCAATACAAATGCGTATAGATTTGGGCAAGAAACATTTCCTCTAATCTTAACAAAAAGGCTTTGTGGCTTTGTATTTTGTTGTAAATAAAAAAACCGGATGGCGGTAATAGCAATTCCCTTATTATGTCGGTAGGATCAAATTACAGTTAGCAAAATGTAGGTGTCTTATACGTCTTTGCCTACCTCTTTAAGGATGGTGTGAGTGTATGAATATAAATTCCTGATTCCAAGCGATCACGGCTAGTTACTAGTATCGTTTATAGACCTAATACAAGTCTAAACGAGGCACAGTGCATCTCAGTGTCATTTAAAATGAATGCATAATTTGCCAGAAATAGTTCTTAGTTACAGATATTTGTGTTCAAATAACGGGAACTAAGAAATATTTGGCAATATTCGGTTGAAAATGTTCGTCTGTCAACAATCATTTATGGATATTAATGCATATTAAAAAGTACACCATTCTTCCGCCATTATGGGGCAAAGGGAGCAAGGGCTTCCCTCAGAATGGATTTTTGTGGAATAGGTACCTATCCGGGTATACGGTAGGTAGGCACATTCCATCTCGTGTAACCTTATTCTAAATACGGCTATTATTAGTGAGCTTATATTTATGTCACAAAAGTCGAATTCCCGGAGACAAGTAGGTAATTAATATTTTTATTCTATACAACGTTTAAGTTCTTTTACGATATGTTATTTTGGGAATGTTATACCTAGTA
This sequence comes from Arctia plantaginis, assembly GCA_902825455.1. Lineage (NCBI taxonomy): Eukaryota > Metazoa > Arthropoda > Insecta > Lepidoptera > Erebidae > Arctia > Arctia plantaginis. The sequence goes on along the minus strand of CADEBD010000171.1, from coordinate 16,043,198 downwards.
CTAAATAGTGTGAATCACAATTAGCTGGTGGGATGTATTCTGTAGCTTTGTAATGATTAATAGTTTTATTCAAGGTATTGTTGGCAAGTATTCAGCTTCATCAAACAATAAAGATGTTTAGATTGCCTAGTTGGAAGTAATTGTTTTAGATCTCTTTTAGAAACAATGTCTTAAAAAGTTACGCGTTCGTTCGTCAAATCGATCTCACTGAAAAGTATTGTAGAAAATACAACGCATTTATCTAATTATGATAATTTGTGCACAAATAAAAATATTAGTTTGAAATATAACTTCATTCTGTGTTACGAATGAAACAGGCTATTGATTCCCTTTCATCTTCGAATAAACTTAAAACACATCACTGTATAAAATATTGTAATCATTTTAATATACATGAATATAGTCCACTAAAATAGTGGACTGCGATAGGCTGATGATGATGATGATGATGATGAATAAATGCGAATGATATGAGCCTTTTCATGAATATTAGCCATCTCATAGTACGAGATCGTTAGATGTAAGACTAAAACATTATAAAGAAATAATTTATCTTGGCGATATGAGATCACCATGAATGTCATAAATACTCATCACATACAGAAAACGAAAGCAACCGTGTGTCATTCATGTGTCGTTACATCACTAATACAAGATAAACTAAATCCCCTTAATCCGACATGCATTAAATAATTAATTTGCGAGGCAAAATGAACGACAGCAGATGTACAAACAAAAGCAATTTCGCTAAAATGTTCACGAGCAACTGTCGGCTTGTCCGAACATCTGAAATGGTCGCCGACAGATCCGACAATCTGACAACCCTCTAAAGCTATATAGGATATTGTGTATTATAAATAGGGATATTCAGTATCAGTATACACAGTAATGAAACCAATCAGGTATTCGGATATTAGATCTTTGGGATATTCGTTTGTTGTGATTTTATTTAGATTCTACTTCAATACGATTCAGATTAGTTTAGGTACGAACGAAACGAAGGGTGGTTAACTGTTTGAAAATTTAACCATTAACTTGTTATCTGGCTAAACACCAACATTGTGTGATGGACAAACCATTGTGTTGATTATTCACAGTGATACACAATTATGATGTTGTGTTTTTAAGAACGATAACAAAAAAAAAATAAACACAGGTAATTGAAACATTATGACAGAGTTAGGATATTTGATAGAGAAGATATTTATGAAAATAATTGTTACGAAATAGTGTTTTGAAATGAAGTAATAGTTACATTTATAAAAACGAAATTTAAAACAACATTTCTTCAGAGTATTACAAAAAAATTGCAATATAGCCAAATTTTTTTGGCAACATCATATTTAGTGAATGCAAGAAGTTGGATAATAATCTCATTTTTAAACTTTTTAATGTAACGAAAATAAATTACAGAATAATACATTATTGCAACTTTTCTGTTGACGTTAGTATCTGAAAATTAATATATCAGAACTTTACTGACATAATTGAAATTGCATGCAACACATGTTCCCGGATGTTGTTCTCTACAAACTAAAGCATCTAGTAGTTGGTGCTTAACCGTCCTATTGTTCGAAGGGGCATGTAAGACCAGCGTAACGGAAAATTAAAAAGGTAATTTTCTTAATGAGACCACTTGCAGTGTGGGGTTGACGGTTTATGTGATACCATAACGGATAATAGCTCTACACATGTTGAACATAAGCCATGTTTTCATTTAAAAGTGTGTCTCGATTAAGGTCAAGCTGACGAAGATGTTTACTAAGCTTAATCTCAGTCGCGTTGCTTCTTAATTTCTTTTTATTTTATAACACTATTTTCTTTAAAGTTAGAATTGAATCAGAAGGTAATTAAATTAATCATAATAAATGCGTAATACCTATGTTTGTTTGTTTAACATAATAACTGTGTTACACATAATTTGATGTAAATTTCTTGAGCTACGTTAGAAAAAAACCTTGGTTTATAGGATGAAGATGTATTCCGTTAAAAATACTGCTGACTTTCTTTTAAAGTAAAAGTCTTAAGAGAGAGACTTTGTAACAATTGGACATAGATTTTCTAAGTCTGCAAAAGCCTATGACAAACAACTCTATTAATGATAGCATCTATAATTCATATTACTCGGTTTATTTTATAGTTAAAATATATTGTTGTCTAACATTTAAATTTATTTTGACTTAGGACACCTCTTCGCTTTGCTTTATTCAGACCTCAACTTAATGTACCCGTTTATACAGCATCTGCTTATACTTCTGTCCTAGTTTTTCAGCTTGATCAATAAAAATAAAGCTTCAGTTGTACGGTATTATACAACATAAACATCCGACATCAATTGTGTCGACATATTTTTCTTGCCTCGAAAACATTCTACTGTTGTTTTTGAACAAAAATTCAAATACAACCCATAATCAGACAGATACAATAATAAAATATAGACAAAGTAACCATTTATAAGACTGTATTGAGAAAATATATTCATATTTGCTATATACAGAAGCTATTATAATGATATTTTGTATCACGCTTGCATTGCTGACAAGGGACGTAGGCGAAATAAGGGGGCGTACAGCACCAATATGGACAGGATATTGGTACATTTGAGTGATAATATAGCAATAAATGTTTGTGTAAGCTAAAGTCAAGGCTAGTGTATTCATAAATAGGCTTAAAATACTTTAATAAATGATACATTCGTATTGCCACCTACGTTGTATTGCACTTACGGTGTTACTTAACGGGAGACAAAACAGTTTGATTACTGATTTTTGTCATTGACTTGTTAAAATATGTGAAACATCACAAGCATGTCTTACAATGTCACATGTTAAGCAACAATGTTCGATAAACTTGAAAGTATTACATAGCGTAGTATTTTTACCCCTCTTGTCTAATTACGGAAATCTTACTAGAATTTAATTTCAAATTCAAATTACTTCATTGCGAAAATGGGTAGGTACAATGATTATTATGATATAATATACGTAAGTTTGGATGGATGTATATAGACCGGCCAAGGTCGGCCGGGGATCTCGGGGACTTCTTTTCTAAGGTGTAACTGAGGTGAGGTGATGACACTCTGGTGTTCCCACACCAAAAAAAAATTAAAATGGATCATCATCATCATCATGAGCCTATCGCAGTCCACGGACATAGGCCTCTCCCATTTCACGCCACCTAGATCGATTTTTTCTTCTTTTAAATCCATGTTTGTTACTAAATCACACCAGAACGTCTAAACGAATCTAAATGAAATTGGGCAGATTGATTGGTTATATATATTATTGGTCTGAAATGGCAAATTTTGCCTATTGTCAATATTACCAATTGTCTACCTATATTAACGCGACCGAAGTCGCTGGCAAAAGCTAGTTAAGAAATATAAGTTGTAAAATTTATTAAAAGTTGTGAGCTAACAATTTATAGTCAAATTTATTTTTTGCTTAGAGCTTGTACTATAGATAGTTCATGCACCAAATGCTACTTGACTATAACTTGAGCGGGACTCGAACCCGCGACATTTGGAATAGCAATCCGTTACACAAACCACTACGCCATCCGGTCGTCAAATATTATATAAATGTATAAGAATATACTCACAAAGCAATAATAAGAGAGCGTAAGAGAATATAATATCACACATTATTTATTAAATATACGTTCGTGAAGCCCATGTTATTCTAGCTATTAAACCGTAAAAGGTACTCTGTTAGGCGTTTTGCGATAAACGAAGTAAAGTAGATATTAATAAGACTAGAAGTGCCAAGGTTAAAGGAAATCGTGAACTAAATTTAGCGCATTCGTTAAACAAATTTTTGAGGCACCTCTTCAGGAATAATGATTTGTGTAGCGCACACGTGAATAACGACTTTTAAAATAAAAATACTACATATTTTACTTTAAAAATTTGAAATGTTTACTCAAGTATTGTTCAAACAAATTATGAACCCGATCTAAATCATATTTAAAAACATAGACCCATATGTTCAAACAAAATACTATTTGTATAAAACAATACACAATTATTGTCAAATATTTAGTCGCAATTTTTCAAACTAATTTTTAACCATTTTCGTAAGTCATCAACAGTTACTTGAATTTGAAATTCAATTACTGATATTTTCAAATGTAAACTTCATACAATGAGTAGGGTACATCATATTAAGAGCAATAATGATGATCAATAGAAATTCAATTTCTCCGATATGTTTAGGGACAAGGATGATTTATGCCCTAATTTGTACTTTGAATATTAAATAATTTATAGTCAATTAGTCACAGTCACACCGCACTACGGCGATAAATCAGAATAACTTTTAATTAACCATCGATATCATTATTCGGCTATTATGTCAAAGTTAATTAAGCCGTATCATTGAGAAATAAAATATAGCCACACTGTCTAATCCCAGATTCATTACCACCCCGCTTAGTAACACGAACAATCGGTTAATTTACATAAAAGAAAGCGTTCAATTCGGTTAAGCTCTGCGGTTAATCACAGGTTCAAACTTACTAAGCTACTAGCGGTCATTTGTACCCGTCGCACCAATAATTAACTCGGACAACGCGCGAGCAGTAAACGGTTAACTACCATTTAAATAACAGAATAATGAGAAAAAGAACCAGATTACTAAAGGTTAAGAGTCATATTTGTGTTTTGGTTACGTTTTTAGATTCAGTTAATAGATGGCGTAGGTGTGGTGCTTAGATATAATAAAAGGTAATGAACAACATTATGGCAACCAGTTAAACCACATATCTCGACTCACATAGTAAAAGATTCTTCCAGCTGCCGCCGAGAGCACGCAGGCAGCGGTGCAGACGAGGCGCTGGGGTAGTTGGCGGCGCGCGGGGAGGGATCATTCTTACGTCACCTTCGGATGAACTCCTTCCTAAAAGCGAAGATCCTCTATCTCTCGACAAAGACCGACGCCTACCAAAAGGAGCTCCTCGCACTGTCGCGAAATTTTCCTCACAAGTCACATTAAAAGTATCGAAAGGTATTCCATCTGACGCTTCCCTTCGACTCCTCACGGAGAATGTTCTTCTAAATCCGCTTGCTAAGCCCTCCATGGTTTTCTTTTTAGGCTTAGGAACTTCTTCAGAACTAATCACTGTTATGTCCTCCATATTTTGTTGGTCGTAGGTTCTATACCGAATTTGTTCTATTCCAGTCAGGTCTTCCATACCTCCATGTCTGTACTTCAATGGTTTAGCTCTGTCTATGATTCCAAGTTCATCATAGCTGCGATAAGTTGAAGAAGAACGCCTTGGGGTTGGCGGTCGTCCTGCACGGTCAATAGTCATATTACTCTGATGTCCGATCAGTTATCTGATGAAGAAATTATTAATTTGAGTTTCGAAGATAAAACGCTGGATCCTCTGAAATCCAGGCTTGCACGACGATTTTTTGTCCAGATTTCGGTATTTCTAAGTGAACAGCACACTTTGGGCAAGCGACACAACGACATCTAGTGAGGTGCTTAACACAATCTAGTATCGTGTTAGTGACTCGTCACGAATATGTTAATAATCACGTCTAAATATATCAGAAACATGAGCTACGAATTCATTAAGAAACGCGTGTTAACAACTAGTGCTAAATATTTTACATTATTTGTCTGTTATATTAACAGTAGAACACGGAAAAGTTTTAACTATGACCTACGCTTTTTTACCAAATGTTTTTTAAGTATACTAAGTGTTTAGATTTTTTAACTGTGTGTAATACGAGGCCTAATAAAAAAAATAGTTCTTTACCTAAATTTTCACAAGCGTTACAGCGTCGTTGGTGAACGTACGCGTAAAAGATACCGTGTTAAGTGCGTGTAAGGCAGCAGTAGAACTAAATGCCGTGACTGGTCCGACTTGTGAGGTAACCCATAACATGCCCATAAAATTTGTTTACCATCCCCTAACGCTGTACTGAACGCAAATCTATGGATGTGAACACGGAACGAAAACACCGTACGTTTAAGTCGGCCTAATTATAATGAAAATAAAACTTTTTTAAAAACTTGTCATGGTATTTTGCCGACTTTATGATTTTTGTTTCCGGAAATTTGGAACTGTCACATTTACAGTTGCTTTATTTAGATGAACGTGCCCGTAGTAAGTCAAAGTGTTACTTCATAATTTATAAAACATAAACTTTGTCCTTATGTTGCAAACAAATATAAATTTGTGGGAACAAAGAAATACGAGTGTATTTGTTTGTGCGTACAAACTTATGTTATGTTGTACTTTTGAGTCGAGACCATAGACATACACGTAAGAGTATGCATGTGTCTATGGTCTCGAGTCAAAAAGTAAACAGAATTTTCGAGTGATAAACACAGTACAAGTAGTGCTCGGCGGCAAATTCAAGTGGCTGATGACCGGTACATAATTAGGAACAATTGCACTCGACCACTCCTCGCCTGCTGTCCCTCGTCCTCGGAAACTATCCGATTAGTGAGACGGAATCCGAACAATTATCGAATTAGGAAACATTTCCTGCTGTTTATATAAATTGGGTTCTGTTTACTTCGTGTCTTGGACTACAATGAACGTTTTCGTGTGACATCTTTATATATTCAATGTAACGAAAGAGCAAATAGACTAAGTATATTTTTTATAACGAGATATTTTTAAAACCGACTTCACTCCACCTACACCATGATGAATTTCTATATACTATTCTCTATTCATTTCAAATTATGCATAAGAAGAATGTTGCGCACAAAGGCGAGCTTAACCCATAGTTGAGTTCTTTTTTAGATAACCAATAAGTGAAGAGTGGATTTATAAATAACCAAAGAAAGTCGTATGTACATAAAACTTACTTCGTTTTTATTCAAATTTCAAATTTGAGAGCGAGGGTACACCCCAATTAAATAAAAAAAAAAATTGTTTCGTAAATAACAGAGTTCTGGGGTAACAACCATAAACACGAATGAACCTGAAACCTTTTTTAAGTCCGTTAAAAAGTAGGTAGCCATCAACATTTCAAATTATTTGTTGTTTTATTCAAAGTTAAAGCTAAACAAGTTATGTGGAACTAGAATAAACTGCAACAGTTTTTTTATTATTTCAATTATATAATTTTAAAAGTTTCAATTATGAATGTTGATTATAAATTATGAAGACTCATCGAAATTACTTTCCGGCTCACAACACATGGTTAAGTAAGAAAACAGTAGAAATAAATTAATGATAGCCTTGCCACCAATTGCTCCCCCAACAAGACAATCAAGCGACTGAATGAAGTGATGTCAATTAGACTCATTAATGAAGCCTTAACGACGGTGCTGTCTCTTTTCTATTTGTGAAGTCATTGAATAAAAATCTAGTGAAGTAAATTATTTTGGTGATTGTCTAGCAGAAAAATATCTTGCAGCAGTGACTGGCTGGTGACGCTTTATTTTTCACTAGCTAAGGAATAACTTTTACCCGTTTTTGCGACATGTTTCATTGATGTTCAGTGAGTTCTACCAAACTAACAAACTCTTCAGTTTTATATTACAATTATGGATAGAAACACTTTAAGGCTGAAGAGTGTTAATAGCTAATTATTATGTTATATTTTTTATGTAATGTTGTGACATTTAAGTACAAACTCATACGATAATAATAATATTTATAGTAAGTACCGATGTAGTCAATTACTAAGGCAAACAATGAAACTGGGTGCCTGAAAGAGCTTAATTTTTAATGTATTATTAAATTTAATCGTTGAATAATCTAAGAAGACAATCTTGAATAATAAACAAAGATTTTTATAATAATATTACTTAGACCGTGGAGTTCAGAAATCCGTAACATAGAAAGCCAGGCTAAGTCAACTTTTAGACGTGGTTCTTGAAATCTAAGCCGTCTAGATCGCTGTAGTTTCTAACCGGATGTTGTATTTTAATAGTATTCACTTAAAATATAATAGTTAAATGTAGAATTTTTATTTCATATATGTAATTGCATCTCAGACAGTTGCACAATAGATAAAGAATAAAATAGCAAAAGTGGCTAAGACACTGAAGTTCTGCTGCGCATATTTTATTAATATCACAAGGCAGACAGACTATATTACTATTTTATGTTTTAAATAAGTAAGTTCTTTGCAAAAAACGTGTCTGAACGAGTGCACAGTATTTTATAAGCGTGAGTTGTACAAAAAACTTGTATAGACCTGTGTATCTTAATAACAAAGAACACAATTTCAGAATTTCGAATAAGAATTTTATAGTTATTTATACTATATATTACTATAATATAATATACAACATATTGAATGATTCATTTTGTATTGGAACATTTATTTATTGACCATTATGTTATATATAAACAAGAGGCAGATACGCCACCAACGCCCAATACGCGAGGGTCCTAATTAGGACCACTGCGAGCGAGCACGTACTAATTAATTCGAGAAAATTCATAAAATAATAATAATAATAAAAAAAATAAAATAAACTTTATTCTGCAAGAGAACAGCATACAACTTAATATAACTAACTTAATACTAACCTTATACAACTACAATAATATTACATTTTTTTAAAGTGCAACACTATACTACGCTATCTGTGGTTTAGTAGTCTATGAGACTGTGATCATATATGACGTGGCGCTGACGCGGTGATCACTATTATTTTTGGTACTATGTTTTGCCACATAGATAGCTTGTGCGGATGAGAGTTGTACGCTGTGTCCCACAGAATAGGTGGACCCTCAGCATTTACTGTGATGGACATGGTCCGTCCCAGTACTGATTTTCAGTGCCCACCAGAATTACTGATTTGACGCCGACAGCCGCAATTACCACTGGATATCTCTTATGTGCTGCTTGTGATGATGAAAATCATTTTCTGTGTATTCCGAAAGTGCACAAATTACAACAAAAAGGTAAAAACCTAAAGGGATATTATACCACAGGAAAGTGTATGTTTTGTTCTTAAATGCATAAATAGATGTATGTACGATTACGGAATAAATAAGGAATTTAATTTAATAAGGAAATAAGAATAAATAAGGAATTTTTAATTATGCGTGCAGTAGGAGTATAACATATCTTCCTTAAATATCATTGTTTATTAGGAATAATTTAGGTCATAAAACACTACGCTACAACCCTTAGGAAGGGAGCAGTGACCATTAAAGTAGGTGACTATAAAATAAAAGAATAATATTTTCACATTGAATGTGAGATGGACTATTTATGAGTGCTAACAGTAACTAAATTATGAGCATGTTCCACATATTAGTACATATGTAGTACAATATCACGATGCATGTACATATATTAGCTCTATATCACTATATGAACCTGTACACATTTATCACTATTAAGCGAGGTACAGATAAAAATTAAAAGATTGCATCACACGCCCACTCGGTCTACCATTACTGACACAATTTATCATGCTTTAACTGAGTAATACCAGTTTTTTAAATACCCATACTTCATTGAAATTGGTTCGTTTATCAGATAATGTCGAGTTTTCGTTCACCACAATTGGTGTCGTATCTCATCTTTATTTAATGAAATAAAATAATAGAAAACTCAAAAAAAAAAATTGTAACTCCTCTTTTAGGGGAAGAGAAGAAAATACACCTCAGGATACGGAGTAAAAATTAATAGAAAGTGTTTGAAAGTGAACTTGGAACAAAATATATTTAGTACTAATTTTTTTAAATGTGTGCGAAATAATATTTTATAGCTGGCAAAAACAAAAGTAAAGGTGGAACTTAAAGTGTTATTTTTATCTCGTGTTATTTAAATCGTTTTAGTCAGAACTAGAACTGCACATGCTGATTGTATGATGAGTAGTTTTTTTTATAGGAACAGGTTTAAACACCTCCCTTGTGTAACTCTTAACAACACAATGTAACAAATAGGTATTTAACCAGTTAAATTATAAAAGAACAAATAATATATTACATAAAACCTCCACGATGTCTTTAAAAATTAAAATGGCTTGAAAGTATCAAACCATTCAATTTTTTAAATACATCGTGGAGGTTTTATGCAATTTATTTCCTTTTATTTGAAAAACTTTCACTTTCAGCTATTATTGCAGATGCCCGATAATTGAAATAAATATTGCTGTTGTTATACAATCAATTGCAACTCAACATCGAAGACATTCAGCGTTCTAAGACTTAAAAAAAAATGCACGGAAAAAAAAGGTGGTATCTGACGTAGCAGACAAAAGTATAGCTTTATTCTGCCTGATCCAAATTGATCTTGTCCATCGGAAAATCCTAAAAAGTATGATATTATCAAAAGTTTATAAAAGTTTCATTGATATCAGGTTCTAATTGGACAATGAGTGGTAGATATACGCACAATGCTAATAGGAACTAATTGCAAGCTGGTGACAATTTACTTGGTGGACTTACGAGCAACCTAGTAACCTTTTAGTGCAACATTCGCTGTAAATTGCGAGAGATTAAATTCACAATTGTTATGGTTTGGTGACAGTAGCTAGCGGTTATACATTCCCTGAAGCATATGAACACGAAAAAAACACAGGTTTTGAAAAAGATATCAAGTTTAAATTGGATTTATAATTTTTAAGGATCCTTAGTCTAGTAGGTAGTGTATCCTGTAGTCACAGGACAAATCTGTGACTTGATTAGGGAATTTGAAAGTATGTTTATCAACAGCCTGATTATAGTTGACTAAAAACAGAAGGCCATGTGTCTATTTACTTAGTTTTATTATTAATACATATCTTTATTTTTACTCTACTACTGTATTCTTACTAAATAATTACTATTTGAACCAATTCACATAATAAAAAAAACCTATAGTTAAAAGTCGCGTAGGCTGATACTCGTGAACCTCAAATGCCATTCCGAGTGTAAGTTTCTTGACTTAAACGAGTATATAATCCATTAAGATCACTTGAAACAGTTGCTTCAGAAATAGTTTGTAAAAGTGCCACTTAACTAAATTTATCTTGAAGAGTTTTAAAACAATGAGTTTGGGCGGAAACCATCGATAACAGGATTGATTATGTACTTTTGTGTACGCTTTTGTACATTTTAATTGTGTTTGTGTTGTGAAACGTAATGGATTTACATGTGTATAGGCAAAGCGGAAATGTAGTGTTTATGTTTGGAAGCGTTCAGTTCATGGAGAGGAAGAATTCCGTATACTATCAATAATAAAATTGTTTCGTGTCAGAGTTGTTGAATATTTTATTGCATACTCTTAGAAATTGCTTGCTTCTTCGGTATCAACTGTTTCCCATTTATTTATTTTTTCATATTAGTATAGAAATGTACGAATACTCCTTGCACTTGACAATGTGACAATTAACTTTTAATTACCATTATCTATCTACGAGTATACTAGCTAAATAAAATAAAAAATGTATTTTTCAGAACACAAAATCGTTTTACACTTGATAGCCCTTGAAAGAAGGTGAAACTGAAACTGAAACTGCAGGGAACGTCTCGTCTAAATTGGCCAGGATACACAGGAACAGTTCCCTCCATTTTGCTCCTCGACTTTTAAACCACTAATTTCTTTCTTTTAGAAGCTATGGAGACCTTTAGTATCATTAATAAAAAAAGGAGATTTTGCAAAATAATATTATATTAGACCTAGGCCGGAGTCATACCATGGTCTCACAAAAAACAGGTGTTAATCAATACTTTACTTCAATATTAATGTATCCGTGTCCTTACGACACCTTATTCATGCCGTGGGTGTCGCAGTACAACAGAAATGCAAAGAGAAGGAAAACTTGAAACAAACCCTATTTCAAGCCGTCTGGCTAGCGTGGTGGCCAAAACCTCCTTTCTAAGGAGAGGCCTATGTCCAACAGTGGACTAATAAAGGTTGTCGCTGAATCAATATTTTTGCTTTGTTCACTGAGTGAGTTAGGTTACCGGAGGATCAAACGACCTCCCTCTATCGCCTCAACAGATTTAATATTATAAGATGTACGATAAATGGATAGTGGAAAATGATATTTGTCCTCGGTAGTCCAAGGATAAAGTGACATGTCCCGTCGTGAGATTCTTATCAAAAAGGATTTGAAACTTCCTGATGGTTTATGTAAAACGATTTATTTAAATAAAAAGATAATATTAATTAAGTTTGTAACATAATACTTGGTGGTATGGTAGCTTGGAGTTTTATTAGTAATTAGTTTTTTTTGGTGGCTGTGGCTGGGTTATGTTAAGTGCATTCTTGGTAAATCTTGATTTAAATTAAATATGTTTAGACTTAAGCGTGAAAGGATTTTGAAATTTGTTTTTTGAATGTTTGTATTGTACTTAATAATACTTTATAAGAAATAATTGAATTGGTCTTTCGAAGTAAGGAGCCATATATAGTTTCTTTATCCCTCTCGCTTGCTCAAAGCAAGCGAGAGGGATAAAGAAACTATCGCAGACCAAACTAAAGTAGGTACAGTATATTACTAATGGAGAGATGGATCGTTAGAAATCTGTTGGGAGAGGGGCGCCCTTGTCAACGTGCTAATGGTTATCGCGTATCATCAGGTGAGCAGTATACTAATTTACCATTTTAGTAGTCTTTTCGGACTGATCAACCGATTAAACTCATGTTCGTAATAAGTTAAAAATACCTCAATTTACCAGTATCGTATTTGATTAACTACAATAACAGTATATACATTTATAACTATATTTTTAATACTTTATAAGTTACGTTTTTTAATGATATCTTCATAAAAGGTGGTAGGTTAATAGGGTAAAACGACATGCTGTTACAACACACACACACACACACGAGAAACATGTAACACAAAGTACTTAATATGTAAACATGAGTACGTGTAAGTAGCTATTTTGTAGTGCTATAATGCATGCAAGGAATTGTGCAATACTGCCCTAATATGGTGACAGCATCACGTAATAATTCTGTGTACCTACGAAAAACGACATGCCTGTTGTTATCTTCGAATACCAATTTCAAAAATTCCAGCGACTATACGTTTATTTTTTAACTTTAGTGACTTTGTCCTTATCAAAAAGGTTCTTAAATGAAAATTGTAACAGACACTATTTCAAATCCTTGACTTACGAATTTTCATTTTAAACTACATACCTACCTACCTACTAAATATTATTCAAAGGGAAAAATCATTAAATAATATTGTCATAATTTGACTCGAAAAAAGTTTATATTTCGAGCACGAAACTCCTTTTTTATGACACAAAATTTAAGGCAAGTAATGAAAAAGGTTTTACTTCTACTGTTTGACATCAAACAAATGGAACGATTCAATTACCATCGGCCATTGACCTGTCGTAACCTATTGAGTGCAGTACTTTAAGTACCTAGTATACGTGCTACTGATATTACGAGTACTTAAATCACACCAAGGTGCAAAGAACTGTTGACAAGATATAATTGTGTACTTACAATATAATTCCAGTTGCAATTATTATGTCAATTTATTGAGTTATCTACTCGACGGTGAGAACAAAGAATCGTACAAAGAAAACCACTATTACGTACTTGAATTGCTAAACTAAATTTTTAAAAGTGCTTTAACAGTAACGACCTTGGTTTGTTGTTGTATGACATCTATTTTAGATCTTACGATTTGTTCTTCTGATAAGCCTAAAATAATAAAATTACATAAAGTATTGTTAACAGCCGAAGTCGTCTTCCATCTGTTTAAACCTTCAAGGTTAAAACTACCGTAGAAATTGAAAGCTTTATATATCGCTGTACTTTATTATGACCTTAATCCTACTCGATATCCATTAAGATTGGTACAAAATGCAAATACCATGTAACCGTTGCGATACCTACATTGTAATAATGAATGAATTTTCGTGATGGCAATCAGTTGAAACGTAATTACGTAATACTAGTATTATAAATACTCGATATTTCACGCTGTCCCGCGTTTTAGCTATTAGGTTGATACTGTGATCGAAGCCTGCGGGATATCGTCATTGAATTGGTTAGATAAGATAATTGAACCCGTGCATGCTAAAAACCTTGATAATAATATTATCTGCTGTCGAATTTCGATCCTGTGAAAATTAACTTAATTACACTGATTTATTTTGTTCACACAAATTGCATACTCTAAGTCTATAGATACATTTTTTTTTTCACAATTTATATTTTTTGAAAAATTACTCTCTAGTAAATATTATTTTGACATTATGAATCAGTAGTTCGCTTCGTAAATCATTGTTATGGTCAGATCTGAGAATTATATTAACTAGTGGTTAGATGTCCGTTCCTTGTTAACTCAATATCAGTTTAATAGTTTCATGGAATGAACGAGTAACGTACGATAAAGTGGTTCCATATCAATTTCGATAAAGATAATAAAAGCCCTACTGCATCTGACCCACTCATGTCGCTATTCTTTCACATACTTACAATTTTGTAATAAAGCTCGTTACAGTTAAAAGGATGTAAGTTCCTTCGGGTAACAAACAGATTGACACTAATATAATTCCTTGTTTTTAACCCCCGACGCAAAAACGACGGCGTGTTATAAGTTTGACGTGTCTGTGTGTGTGTGTGTGTGTGTGTGTGTGTGTATGTCTGTGGCATCGTAGCTCCCAAACCGATGAACCGATTTTGATTTAGTTTTTTTTTTGTTTGAAAGGTCAATTAGTCGGGAGTGTTCTTAGCTATGTTTGATGAAAATCGGTCCAAGATGGCGAATTACATATTTTTTTAAGTTTTTTTTTGTCGGGGGTTTTTATTACAGTATTTTTATTATAGTAAAAATATATATAAGAGCGCTCAGACTATTCAGCAACAGCAAGTTCAAGAAGAGACCGTAGTCCCACCGGTCGGCCACGCGTTTGTCACCTTCCATCAGGTGACTCATGTGCTCTTATTCCATACAAAAATGTATGCGACCTGGCGTCGAACTTCAAACTAAGTTAGTTTGAAATTCGACGGTACAGCGCTGTCACAGCGTCAATTTCAAACTAAGTTGTAGCGCTGTACGCAAGGCTGCTTCCTTAGAGAATAGCTTACATCCCCAACACATCCGTACAAACGATTTTTGTTATCTAACTCTGAAAGTGTCCGGTTTACAGCAATTAGGCTTGCAATATTACGTAAGTAGGACTTAAATAATGGTCGGCAAAATGTGAGTGTTTACTACGTGTACCCCTTCGGGGATATAGACGTAAAGTATACGTATATATTGTTTAAAATAAATATTTCTCACGCCAATATTAAATCACATGTGTATATTATTGTATATTTATAAGTAGTGTAAAAATAAGAAGTAGTTTGGCAGTTGCTTCGTAAAGTTATTTTTAGAAATATTAGTAAAGTTAATTGTATAATTATACAATTAGTAGATTAATATAAGGATTTCACACTTTTTATTATAATTTTAATGAAAGTTACACGGTTTCAGATTCTGGTCTGATCTAATGGTTTTGTTGAACGTTTTCTAGTCTAAAATAGTAAAGCAAACTACAGACATTACTGGAATGAATCTTAATATAAAATTAAATCATAATTATTAACTTGCCTCATTAGAAAAGTATAAAATTTAATTGGCTGGCGTAATTGGTGCTTATAACATTTCCTGATCAACTATCTCGGAGAAATCGAGGACCTGATAACACTAAATAACTACCACTTTCTCGGGGTGACCATTGAGCGCTGTCACATTAGCACCAACAATACCTGACCCCGCAGAGAGAAAGTGATTGTCCAATCGATTAATCTGTTCTGTTCCTCGGGGCATTGAACACCAGACATTCAATAATAACAGATCAACTTCAAAAGTACAATTGTTGCATTGATGGCTTCCACTGACAGACCGATTGCCGTGGTGTAAAAGTAGTAATGCAAATTCAAGTAATATTAATTTACTTCACCAATCATCAGATTTAAGTGTTGACACCATAAGGAGAGGGTTTAAAAAGAAAACTTCACATAAACAAGACCTCGAAAGCGATGAAAAGGAACCGATTTGTGTCGCTCAATAGCTCGTCATGAAGTGTGAAGGGACGCGGTCGGGTCATTCATCAGCAGTGAAAGCGGAGTCAACTGATAGTCCTAAATTACCCCAAGCCACGAATAAGACCATCGACCATAATATATATAAAGACTTTACAAAATGTCGGAATATCGTAAGAAATTGCAAATCATTTGGCAATAGATAGTGAACGGCCTTAACTTGTAGAGTCATTGACATTGGCTTAGATACAGGTTGATGAAGCTTATGATATTAATGAACTTGCTTAAAAGTTATTGTGCGGTGACTTAATGACTTCCTAAATTTACAAAGATACGGACTGTTAATAAAGGTATTACTTCATTTTGAAAGATTGAATACAAATTGGGAATGTCAATCGTACCACACGTTGCGACAGGATTTTGCCAATCTCCGTTGTCTCGTTTGCATTTCGAGTGCACCGACGTTGTGAGGACCTTTATTTTATCTTTTTAAAGGACAGCTGTTTAAATAAATGCCAGTTTTTGTGAATTCCTCTCAATTTTTAACGAGGTTTCTCCTGACAAAAAAAACGATAGCACTGACAGTTATTTAAACATTTTTGTGGTCTTTGTGAATGTATTGTATTTTTTGGCGAGGGCTTCTACGTGAGGTCATGGAAGGAACACCTCTCGAAAACTTGAAAAATAATTCATGTGGTTGGTTGTATTTTTAGCGTCTTACTTTGGCATTTTACGTGGACATCATAATAATAGCGGTAAAGTAAACTACCGTGAAGTATGCATAAGAGCTCGCTGACAATTGTTAGTTAAACAGATCATCAATACGTAACGGAACAGCGACCACAGGCGGTTCAGACATTATCGAATTGTATTTCCACGAACGCAGTTCAGGTCAGAGATGATTATGCAGTTTCGAAACATGTGAAGCGTCATGACATACTCATAATTATTGTACCGATAAATCAGATAAATATATGGAGTATAGATTCGAATGCAAGCTCACTACAAAGCTTGAATTAGAAAGCTGTGTTCTTATCCCGTTAAAATGCGTTCGGCCGATCTCAATAGACATGGCGAAAACGTATTGTATTAGAGTCGTTAGTGGTAATTGCATATCATGCAAAAACGAGTTGGTGATAAAAAATAAAAACATTTTCACTTCACAACTTCAATTGTACAAGATAGTGATTAATATTTTTTTTATTTGCTTTGATTGTTTGTGTCTGCGGGCGTGATTCTCGTATGTTTACCGAGCGGACATTGACATGTAATAAAAACGATTTTTAGACCGGAGATAGCTTAACTGTGATGGTAGTAACATTGTCATATGACGGATTGGGTTGTCAAGCCACGTAACCTCCGGTCCAGTACAGTTATCCAATTTGAAAAGTTAATATTTATAATAGGTTTCAATTAATCAAGCTGTATTGAAGACGTTATTGATAATTCGAAAAGTTTAGCTAGTCTATAATTATGCTACGTAATTTAGGCATAATACATGGTGTAGACGAATTATTTAAATCATATGTTGATAGCAATATCTTACATAACAAGTGTTTATTTGTGATTGGAATAACTACATTATGAATTAAGGCAACGAGTTTAAGTAACTGCTTCTGTCACGTTGATGTAAGTACAATGAAAGAATTAAAACAACATTTTAATCATTTCTCATTAACTTCCATCGTCCGAATGGAAATTTCGGGAAATCTAATACTTCATTACTGGCCGACTGGTCAAAATTCATCATCAATTGATTAAACTTCTAGTGCTGGATAGCTTATCAATTTTTTTAATGGACATATAAATTGTTTAGTACACAGTACAAGTTACATATATGCAGTGTTAAAAGAACCTTAAGGTTTCTAATAAACTGCATCTTACCTATTTTACGTAGTTACAAGACCGCAGTTACAAGTTAGTTAATAATTATTAAGTAATAATTTTAATCAAAACTTGTAATAATCAGGTTTTTAGAAATCAATCTTCTTTTATTTAATTACAATTTTTTTATTGTCTTTTATATGGATTTAATTAATTATCTCTTTAATTTAAAGGTCTTCGTCGGATCAAAAAATATCGATGCTATATTAAGTTATATGAACGTAAACATTTCAATAGAATTCGAAGTGATGACAAATACACAAGTGACTAAAAAGGAACAGAGCTAAATCAATTGTATATCGGATGATAAATAGAGATATCGGTTACAGCAGGCCAGTGATAGGCAACGTTACGATAATCACCGGTTAGGTGACGCTATCATTGGAAATAAATTGAGTATTCATGCCGACATGGTGTGAGTTATATCGTCCGCGACACACACACAGATACGACACATCTAGCTTACGTTAATATATCTCATTGGAGTGGAATGGTTTCGAATTACAAATTAAAAAGTTTTTATTAGTCTATGAAAATAGAAGGACACTTTAGCTGAGTTCAGGCAGTGTAACATATTAAAATCATGCAAAAAAATTGACCTTGGATTATAATAAAAAAGGTTTTTATTTATTTTACAATACGGTAGTTTTTTTTAATACCTAGGTTTGCAATTAAATATTAAAAGAAACGGGCAAATAAGAGTAAATTGCAGTTTTCAATTTCCCATATCAGAGTTAATTTCATAAAGACAATACAATATTTTATATTTCACGTAGGTAACTGTAGCCTACTTTAACATTAAAAGATAATGATTTGACAAATTTAAAATTGTCATTATGCCTTATTATTTAAAATTCAAGCTATGAAAACCTACCGGTAAAAAGATATCTCATTTGAAACTTGAAATGTCAGGCAAGTTAAAGTTGCATGATCCATGGCTACTTTTTACCGCGATACAAGCCATACACGGAGTCGCGGCCAAAAGCTAGTACCCAATAATTAAAAGGATAATTTTTTTAGCTTTTCTTAAGTTTCGATATTCGAAGTTATTTTAGTTTTACTCAATATCGTTTATAATATATATAACATAAATAATAATATTTTTTATGAATAAATTCTCAATTTGAATCTTGTGTTTCAATGTTATTTTTATTATTACTATTTATGACGCAAGCAACCATTACATACGAGTATTACAGTTATGTCTAATCGTATGCCATAAGACGTAACGTAATCTAAATTTGTTTTTACCTTTACGTTGTCATTGTTTACGCTTCGACGACCTTATGGAGTCATTAAAACGGCTTTCTTAGACACACGGGGCCTTTGTTCAGCTGATAAGTCTATAATATTATGTTCTTGTATCGTATCCTTTGTTTCGAACACTTTAATTAGTTTTTATGACGGTCTTGAACGAGCACAAATCGGGAGGGTCAAGGATCGAACAAAAGTCCTCAACTTTTCGTTTGAGACGTTTTCTTTATAAACACTTGATGTATTCAGAGTTCGATACACTTACTTTTTAAATTTGGAAACTTACTCAAATATCCAATATAGTGACGGTATTACGACATCGTTTATTTCTTTTAAGTTTCGAACGTGTTTGTAAAAGTGGAATGAAATAAGCTTGTGGACGTTAAATATAGGTATTAATGTTATTGGCACAATGTGGAAATCAAAACTAAGTTAAGTGCACGAAATTACATACGGGAAGACCTATCTCTAAGTGTGCATGATTTTGTTATTATAAATAAGATTTCTGCACAAGTTATCGGTGTACCCGCTGTGGTTCTCTGTAAAGCCTGAGCACTTTATAGATACATAGTTATGAGCCTAAGAGACACATTTACATACTTCAAGATAAACAACCTGCACCTGAACCTGTAATCGACTCTCATTTAAATTCGACGACTGCACTTGATTTATTATTTTACTATTGACAAATCGTTTTGAGATCTTGTCTCAACTTTCTAAAGGTTGAAATAAAAAACCCTGTGATACATTTATCGATTACTCCGTTTCTTTTTATATCAATAGAGTTGGGTGACAGTTAGGATTTATGGAAGTGTCAACAGTGCCACAATATATGATGCAAATAAGATGTGTCTGTGATATAAACAAAAAGGTTTTATTCGATTACCATGCACGCTACAGTTACACTGTGTAATTATTCAAAGTTAGTCAAACCAACACCACACAGACGGAAACAAAGGTAAAACAACAACATTGAAGCTGAAACGTGTGCATAAAAGAGTACATAATGACAGTTAATTGCAGAGCCGAATATGGAACAGACACTCGGTGTCAGTGGTATCGCCGTGCCAGGAATGGACACCTTGACTAATCGAGACACGCTTAAAGCAAGAACAAAATGGGTCGAAGTTCTCAACACGACAGATGCACTTTTGTAAACAGCTACGTGAGTGATCGTCGACAATTTACACGCCTAAGTACATTTATACAAACCTCTTTAACAAGGAAAAAAGCATTGAAGAATACGCGAAAAAAATTTAAAACGTATCGTACTTTGTTGAATGATACCATTCCCACTCAGAATGACACTAATACGGTACTTGTGTTATAATTATTACGTAAAAAAATTAATTTTTACATATTTTGTGTCCACATTATATATTCTTGTATAATCTTATGGTTATTAACGTATTGAAATCTTTAGAATTCAGTTTCAAATTTATAGTTTGAATTTAGAAACGAAATATCATCTATGAAAGCATAGGCAATAAAATGACAACAAAAGAAACGAACTTATCTCATTAACATGAGTCATGGAGAAAATCTTATCCAAACTAATAAAGCACTCGTGGTTCAGATTATAATCAGCCATCAAACACCTCATTTTCCTTTGTAATTTAGGTGCTATGCAAATGGACAAGCTTTTTATCTCAGATTTAATCAGAAGAAATGTCTTCGGATTTGGCGTACAGATAAAATGTCCGAATGATGCTTCAAAAGTATTATTAGTCTGGTTATTTGGAAAGATAGCTATTCGTGATAATATTTATTTGTGTTACAATGGGAAGAATGATGGCCCATATGGCGGGGTTAATAACACTGACGTTTTAGTTCGACGGTAAATTAAAAAAGAAAATGTTTAAATGGATTAAGTATATTTATTTATAATCTTTTAGTTTAATTTGTAGGTTTTGTATTATTTAAAATACAAATATAGTACGGATCGAACATGCAAAATGCTATATCCGTATTGTATACACTCTGACCAAATGTGTAATGGTTGTGTGAGAGAAAAGCAAGTGGAGGGCTTTGGTCTTAGTCAACCCCAAAAAGTAAAAAGCAAACTAAATATCAAACCATATCTACACACAGCTTCTCGAAACAAGAAAATGAGATTTCCTAATCGCTTGCGATTCGAAATATGCTAATTTAGTATGTTTATTTACATAATACACGTATGTTTCCAAGTAAAAAGCCACGCAGACAGAACAGACTTGTTGCAAGGCTAGCTTGGCAACGCGCCAGGACATTAATCAGAGTGAGCCACCTGCAATTTACACTCATCCCGTAAAGAGTAGAAGCGGCGAGATGACGCTTTTAGGGTGCCTAGTGTAAGTTTATTTCATACCAACTCGCACTCGACGGCGAGCGCGTTCAGGGTTGCGATTGGTTAAGATTTCAGTGCGGGCCAATGGCAACGCAGCCACCTTGACGATCGAAACGAAACGAAAAAACTCACACTGGGCCTAGTGTGTGTCTGATCATAGATACTTGGCATTAGTTCCTAATATAACTCATTCAAGAGATTGTTTAGATTTAATTTTAATTTCATTCTTAATACTTCAGTTTGGTGCATCGACATCGACAAATTTATTACTAAAATCTAAAAACAAATCTTATTTACGGATAAGCGATAAAAATATCCTATCAAATTGGTTTGTTTCTAGGAAGTAACACAAACAATCATCGATGGTAAAATGAAAGTACCTACCGAGAATAGTAATGAAATCATTATATTTCGTACGATATAAAATAACATAGGAACGGTCGTAACGTGAAACAAAAATCACTAGGCAGATTTAACAGTGTCTTGTTACAAAAAAGAAATGATTTTTTTATGTTCATTCACGTGTTTGTGAAAGATAAAATAGAAATCGTACGATGTATGATTGCATATTGAATTAAATAATCAAAGCAAATGTAACATTTTTTGTAACTGTTCGTATAAACTAATCGTGTACATATGTATGAAAGCGTGTCATTCAGTAACTCATTGTACCATATGTGGAATGCCTCGATAGATATGCCTGTTTAATAATATATAATCATTCAATACATGAAACAAGCACGAACTGGATTAGGCGGTGACCGTTCAAAGTCCATGCCAAGTAATCCCGGAGCATTTGAAGCGCTGTGAAAATAATCGCACTATTCTTATGATCATTATGGACATGTAGTTTAGGATAAGCTGGTGAGGTAGACATTTTTAACTTGCAATTTTATTATTAACCACCCCCCCCCCCCTCCCCCTATTCATCACTTGGGTGTCGGTAGAGGCGACTAAGGTAGCGAAATACGCAGGACAACAGCACTGTATAGTAGGCCAAAACCTCCTTTCTCTCACTGCTGGACATAGGTCTTTAAGGAGAGGCCTATGTCCAGCAGTGGACTGTTAAAGGCTGTTGATGATCATGATGGTGAATTTTATTATACCCAGATAAACTTTCAGGCCCCATCAAACATTTCTTTTTTACGTATGTTTGCTAAAGAAGTGTGACACAAATTTCCAATTGCGACAAATACCATTTTAATTATTGTCCCCCAACTATCCTACTGGAATGATAAGTATAATGAAATACGTTTTTTCAAACAAAAAAAAAATCTGTTTATCCTAAGTCAACATTAACGTTTTGATGTAAATCTGTTTGTAATTTGTACAAAAAAGAAATAACAAGGGAACAAAAAATACCCCAAACACTCTAAAAACAGATAGAGGAAATAAAAAAAAATTACCATCTGTGACGAGTACCCAATCAAAAGCTATTCTAAATAAACAGGATGATAAAAAGTGTAACCCTATGGGAAAGTTGCGATTAAAAAATATTCACATCCGCACCTTTCAATATTAATGCATATAGGAAATAGACATTAAGATTGATGTTTTAAAAAGTGAAGTGTATACAGACGATATTAGCACTGCACATAGGCAATAGGCATGATGACTAATTAAAAAAAAAAACTGTTCTATAATGTGCCGAAGTATCTACAATTATCAAAAAAAAACTTTCTGCAGAACATAAAGGTTTTCTTAATTTTTTTTTTGTTTTTATTGGAAACATTTAATATGATAATAAGTATATTTGACCTAAATAATGAAATTAAACTATAAATTAAGTGATTCTTTTATACTGTCATCATGTCTATTATAATAACATTCTAATATGGGAAATACTACAAATATCTTAAACAAAACTATTAATGTCTTTGTATAAATTATTTCCATTATTTAAATAATGTATTCAACAGACCATAAAATAAAATCATCTAAAGTATAAGAAATTTTAATTAGCCTATTTCATTCATTAACACGTGTTAGATTTGGTAATCATTACGACCATTCAAATTGTAAATCAAAATTTTCTTTACGAAGAGTGATTAACGATGTAATGTCACCGCGACCGCCCCTCGTCAAGCCACAATGTTCAAGTCACTGCATATAATAGCAATATTGTAATGCTTTGGCGTCAAGTAAATTACCTTCCATACTATAATTAACCGTTATTACATAATACTTTAAGTACGTCGTAATCATAACTTCAAAACTCCATTAAGAGGTTCTGAGTTTTCATTGAATGTTCCATTTTGCTTTAACTTTGACTGTGTCACAGTTGACAACTTTATGAACTTATAACATTAAAGTAGGTATTCAATTTAATAAATTGGGAAATTTTGTTTATGTACATGTCTAGGACATATCGTCTATGATGTATCGAAAGCTTTTATTTGAAGTAGAAAACCGAATATTATTTCATACCTAAGGCATGAAATTGATATTAAAATATTGAATGCCTAGTGTTATGTCTATGTGCACTCAGCTGAACGTATCGTGGCACAGGATATGGTAATGGTAGCAGAGAAATGGAAGCCGTCGAATGTTCGACTATTTTAGTTTAAGTTCGTTGTAAGGGCGATTTATTTTCAGCTCAATTTCCTTTCCAGACGGCCCGGTGGATATGTGATACCACTTTAACTGAATGTACGTATATACGTTGATTAGAATTGTAAACGTCTAAGTTTTGTTGTAATTCAGTTACCTGGACAGATAATATAACGATTTTATTATTAGTGAAACCAGTATACGTAAAATAAATTATCAAAATTTAAAATATAAACAAACAAAATACGAGCAAAATGTGTTTATTAATGAAACAATGTTTTGAGAAAAACGCGAGACTAAAACTTGGTTCAATTTACGTCAATCCCTAAAGACGGATTAGAGGTAGATCGAAATTAATTATATTAAACTCAGCTCGTCTTTAGCACTTTCTGTTAATAGGTTCCATTTAGAGTTCGTTTCGTGACATTCGTTTTATAAATGAATTTATCAAGATTAAGTAAATTAAATTGGAATGAAAATTATGTTAGACACCGAAATGAAGCAAGGTTAGCGCTGATGGCGGTTAAAAATTCCTAAAATGCATTTAAAACAAATTTTACTTTGCCAATAGTTTTTTTTTAATTTTAGATTTTTGTGTTATAAGCAGTTTTCGAGGGTAATTTTTTTTTTACGGAGCTTTTAAAACTCTTTTCACTTTCTTTTTTTTTCGTATATTCCTATCAATGTTTTGCTAGCGCTTTCTAAATCACTTCAATTACTGATAGTCCGGTCAATTCTCTAACTACATCGATTATGGCAATTACAAACATGTTTGCCAATGGCGGACTACTTTTCTCTCGGGTGTTTAATTCAGTGAAATTCCCAAATTACTTATACGGTTTACTTGAGCTTGGCTTTAAAACAGCTGCTTGTTTGTAGGGTGGGTAGCTTGGGGAGTAATTTGACAGATGTGAATTTATACAGCTGGTGCAGCAGGTGGCTTAGTACGTGTCCACCATTGAAGGATCACATCTTCATTTATTGTTTTGATTACCAATAAATTTAGATTATTACGGTAGGTTGTTTTGTTATTGTTCATTTAGATACAGAGGAAATGAACACAGCTTATTGTTATTATTGGTAGTTAGTTGACTTACTCGTAGGATAAACTAAAAGATTCTTATTAGTTTAAATCTAAATTTAAACTTGTTACATCATAACAATAAATCATCAAATTTAGGATGAAAGGTTAGATAACATTACACAGACACAGGTTAAGCTAATATATTGCATGGAAAAATAAGAGTACATGCAGTACTTTTATGACAGGTTTATTAAACAACTCGCTGCTACGTTATCAATTCCTCAGTCTAGTCTAGTCAGTCAATATCTAGGAAGCTTAGAAGCTTCCATCCATCATTGATTCTTTAGACTATTTTATGACCTGTCCGTTAAAAAGACAGTGACCAAATCATGTTAAGAAGCATCCAGCAAAGAGTCCTCAACTCATTAAGCTACGAGATATGATTCGGGAAGAAGACATACATAGGAGAGCTCAAGCGACGGACAAAATTCTTCCTATTAGCAACAGTTATCATCATTATCATCAACAGCCTTTAATAGTCCACTGCTGGACATAAGCTTCTCCTTAGAAACGAAATTTTAAGTCATTTCAAATTTTATGTACACATTTATTTAAGAATAATCACAGTGATTTTAACGTGAATAACGAGTACCTATTCACCAAACTCAACATTTATTTTTTGCAAACTAATTTATTCAAGCTAGACCGCATCTACTAACCAACATAATTGAACGTCCTTGTTTTAATAGCGTGTGTATTTTTTAGAGTTAGAAATGCTTTCTAACTCTAAAAAATACACATGTTTTAAAACAGATGGCATCTGCAAATTACATGTTCAGCCGCATACGCTTTTTATTAATATTCATAAAACGTAGTCAACAATTATACTAAGTAGAGTGTACTCGATACGTTTTACTTAAGAAGTGTTAAACTGTACAATGTGTTTGCCGTTCGAAGTTACGGCCACTACAGTAACGAATGGAGGTATTGTATTACATTTTACCACTTACAAACCATGTTTGAACTCGTTGCTATGTTTCACTGATGCGTATAATTGTTAAATTTTATTACTGTGGTCATGTTCGTTTTAAAGAAACGTGTTGTTTTGAGCAAGAAAAATATTGGATTCGTCTATGTAAACTTTTGTTTCTACCGTTTATTTTTGTTTGGGTTGTGTATCGTGGGTTATTCCGTTGATTAGAATGTACTTCTTTAGAAGTAGGTTGAACCGGTTAAATAAAACGGTAAAAGGTTTCAAATAACGACGATAATATGAAAGATTATCTTCGTCAAGCGGTCACAAGCGATATACTCAATAGCCGCATTTCGAATAAGGATAGAGAAATTATTAAAACACCTAGAGAGTCGATAGTTATCTTAGATACTGATGTCGACTATCCCACAGTTGTCAGTGTACTAAGTCGACATGAACGCAAGTTGCCATATAAAGGCGACGACCATCTGCGAGATATAGGCGATCACAATCGATGGAAAAAACTCGGTTCCTCTAGCCGGACTTCACCTCTTTGAAACTTTAGGAGCTATATATCAAACTTCTAATCCTTACAAGATTTGATGAATGAATGTTTTTAGTAGCAATTTGTTAAATAATAACATGGGGGCAGATGTAATATTATTTTTTGTGAGATAAGCTCGTATCTTTTGACAGGTTAAATGCAAAATAATGGATCTTACATATGCAAGCAAACGCAACGAGTTTTTTTTGATTATCAGATAAAGAATTGTATAGCAGATCAGCTTCGGGATGCGCATGCACATCTGTCTGCCCACGTGCCGCCCTCGCGCATTTTTCTCTTTAAACTTTTTTTTTTCTCCACGAAAGCATTCATCATTTACGGCAGATGCGTACTGTAATAACATTAACCTTGTTATTTAATCTTTAATTAAATTTCTTTCCCCTCTGTTTTAAAAGTATTGCGTAGGTGTCAATATATACTTTTTTTGATTACTATCTTTATTTAAAATCTTTATTTAAAGTATTATTAAGTACGTTAGGTCGTTCATACGAGTTGGTGTGGCCTGAATTTCGGTATACCACATGTGCGTAACGAAGTCTGTTTTTTGTCAATCAACATATGAGGTCTATTCCGTAACATGTGCAAATTTTACGTCCTTTAACAACAGGATGTTAGAGATTGTAAGGATTCTTAGCCTTTTTCACATGTAACGTTTTTGCAGCTTCATTATTGGATAAAATTTTAATTGTTATTCCTCCTTTCTGCTGATGCAAAATAACAATAGAATGAAGTTTTTAACATTGACGTTCTTAAAATATTTATCGATGTAATTTCAACGGTCTAAGACATTTCTTCGCTTAAGGATTAGTGCCTATGCTACTACAAGCCAAAATTTGCTACTCTTTTGAAAGCTTTGTTAGTGACTATTCAGAACATGTTATAAAGGGCTTCTCATCTACAGATCGAGCCATGGGCATGCTTATAGCTTTATTGTGTAACCTCTATGGCGGTGATTAAATCTCACCATTATTATTAACTGGCTCCATTCAAACACCCACTGTCGTTCTAGGCGGTTCGGAACTATGCCGTCCTCCCACAGCGGCTGGTCCCGTAGGCGCACCAGGGTCACACACACTAGCCTTTATTCATATATCGACTTCTAAACTCAGTATGTTCGATTGTTCACGCTAACTTAAATTTACATTAGGAGATTCAATGTCTCCTGACAGACACAAGGTTCGCTATTGTTTTGGCCTTTTTGGTGGTACGGATGGAATATAGCCGCGCTCATTTAAATATTTTAATATATAAAACCCTGGCTCTCCTCGTCGAATCCTTTATTTATCCCGTGTCAGATCTGCTGCGTGCTGCCACCACATATGTAAAGTGTGTATGCGAATGGTTTGTGCGTCGTGCAAGCCAAGATCATCAGGTCATCCGGGTAAATAACAGCATACAGTGAACATATCCATAAGAATTCATGCAAAACTAATCGGAAATGTTTATTTACCATTAATTTTCATGTTACTATTCAAGAGGACCATCGGTTCGATTTACCACTACTTTTAAATCATATGAGTTTTAACACTATAAACACACATTCATCGTAATGAAACGTCACAATCACTGCAGATAATCCGACCTACTCGTAAGTAGAGTGCACTAAGTTTTGACACAAGTTCATAAACACTCGTCTAGGAGCTACAACACCGAGACGCACGTCCGTCCTCGCGCTGAGCAATCGGTAGACTGACCGGGTGACGGGCATCAGACGAGGGCGACGCGGTAAAGCGCGGTTGAGGAGCGGGCCGGGCGGCCGGGCCAGTGTTGCTGTGACGCGCGGTAGCTCCCCCCTCCTTGCGTTGTCACCGAACACTGCACCCAACAAATCCAACGAGCGCCCAACTATTGTGACATGCTGAATTGCCGAAGGATTAAACCCACCTTTGTACGAATTTTTTTCTCGTTTTTACGCGGGAATTTAGTTAGAGTAGGTCGTGATTTCCACAAGTCTGATATGTTCAAAGGTGTTGGGTTCATGGTAGATAAATTGTTTTGCAATGGAATGAAGTTAAAAATCGTTATCTGGAATGTATCACTTGACGATGTAGCGATGAGTGCATCCTTAACAATGCGACAATCAACACTAACATATTACATAGTGGAAGATGATCTCATAAACACAAAACAATGTGTGTCACTTGTAGCATTAAATAATAATATTTTCACAGATGGGAATATAATATGTTAGTGCATATCATGAAATGAAATGAAATATATTTAGTTTGATATACTTATGCATGAGTACAGCTAGTCGTAAAAGGTTGAATGATTTACAGATGGAATGAAGGTTGGATAACGATCTAATCGATAGGTGTTGTTGTGATAGATTTATAGTGTTTGTATGTGTGTAATAAAATAATTACGAATTAAGACAAAAGCTGTGGGTATTTTATGTATTTTAATTTGCCACAAAATGTATACGACTATAACACAAATTATCATATCTATCGAAAGGCTCTCTTTAGAAATTATATCAAAGCGTGTTTCAGAACTCAATATTTGATTATATTTCAAGCGTGGATCTTCTTAAAGCTAAAATGTAAATTCTAAAATCGAATCTCTCACTTAAGTAATTAGATATATAATCCGATCTCGACTCACAGATCGTACAGAAGCGATAAATTGTTAAACTAGTTTGGGATAGAGGCCCGTCTGTCAGCTTGGGGTTCTACTTTTAGTTTTATTTTCTGAATAAGTTCTGGGAAGGTCGGCCCTCAAGGATGTCTGACGGGTCACGACTCACGATCCTACTTTGCCTGTTGTTATTAATATTATTTGATGAAAACGGGACAGCGATATTAAAACTTAAAGTTTTGAGTTGTTTTACAGCAAGACGAGCTCGATTTGCTTACTACTTTCGACTCAAAAAGTGTGTTTAGAATCAATCTTGAAACATGTCTTTTTGCCAATCAAAAATTTTTAGTCGAATAAATCCCTGTTTAAAATTCGATTGGGAATGTCTTTTCGAGGAGCGATATTTAGTTAATAAAAACCGGTATTCTTTATAATTGCACTCGGTGAAACGAAACAAAATCGAGAGATCCGATGCAAGAACTAAAGATTTGAGGAACGTACTTTTGAGAATTAAGGCTAGTTTCAAACTACCTGCTATCCAAGTTCATGTTTAAAAAAACTTACAAGAATTGCATTAGGAAATTTTGTCAACATTTATATAACACACTAAGGTATGTTAAGTAAGTATTTAATTGCAATTCTTTTTACGCGCAGTCTGAAACTACTTACGAGTATGTCGTGTAAGCCTAACTCTAATCATCATCATAATTATGTGTCATTACATGTGCCATAAATAAATAAAATAAAATAATTATCTTTTTGCCGAACTTTTCCGTTATTTCGCTCGGACGGGTGCAATGTAGATACTACTAATACTACTAACGTGGTGTCAGTGTAGAGTAATTAATTATACTATAATTATGATACTACAGGACATCTTTAAATGTAATATTTATAGGCCCGCTCCGATCCTGCCGGTTGCTGCCATCCGGGATAGTCCCGGATCGACGGTCGTTGGGCCCTCGCATTTTAAACCTCTAATATCTTCTAAAATATTTACTATAATAATATGCTGTAATTTTAATCTACGTGAAATGCACAACCTATCTACCTTATTTAATTCGACAAGGAATAATTATGTATTGTTTTGAATAGCTTCGTAAATAACCCACTTTTTTTGTAATATTTGAAAGATAAAAATGCTTACTGTGGGTTATCCTTAGGAGATAGACATATACCATCCCCCGACTTTTTTTGTAGATCTTTTTAAGATATACAATTCCGTAGTACATTCTTTTGATCTTTTTCACAAGTTTAAGCCAGCGTCTCCAATGGAAATGCACAAAAACATGTTTCTTACGACAAATCTTTGAAATTCTCGGATTTTCTCTACTTTAATACGCATGTATTATACATATAAACCTTCCTCTTGAATCACTCTCTCTATTGGAGAAAACCGCATCAAAATCCGTGGCTTAGTTTAAAAGATCTAAGCGTACAATACAAAAAAGCGAATACTATGTAAAGTTTATTTTATACTATGTAAAGATTAGTGAAATGGTTTTTTCTTCTATTGAAGTTAATCATATAATAATTTATTCCTTACTTCCGTTCTAGACTTTCTTTTTTACGTATGTCATCTTTTTTTCACCATTCCTTATTCTTGTATCCCTCAACTGCCAAACATAAAACTTTCTACACTACATTTTACTCGATAACACACAATACAGACCGATTTTATTTATTTCAAAAAGTAAAACCTATTTCGGGTTTGACCAACTACCCTGTTGTTTTTCTTTTTATATTCTACCATAACTTACACCAAACAATCACATTATCACATCATTTTGCTCCACTGTTGTATCATAGCATCGTACGTTCTTTACCTGAAAAGAAACAAATAGAAATGAAAAGCATACATGTATTACGAATACTAAATGTAAAGTTGTGTGCAATCTCAAAGGGTCAGGGCCAGATGTCAATGTCTGTCTGCATTTACTACAATTTATAGCATTTATCATATTTGTATGACTACTAATTAACTTCTCACTTACGATGATTTGAAAATAATGAGACATAAACACATCATCTAATAAAATCTACGAGTTTGTTGTTTCATAATTGTGGCTGTAGCTTATTTTTAAATGTCAATTCTATTTTTTTTTTTTGTTTTGATGTTGTGTTTTCAAAATTTTATATACTTGCATGCTTTCTCAATTTTACTTTTTATTTTATTATCTTTGTATATATCATCTGTATATAGACTGCACGGACGGCGTAGTGGTTTAAGCGGTCGCCACGCGGCCTACTACTACGCTGAGTGTTGTGAGTTCGATCCCCACATATGACGACATTTTGTGTGATCCACAAATTCTTGTCCGGGTGTTCTTTGTGTACTCCTTCTGCGAGCAAGTTATGCTCGCGAAGGAGACGGCGGAGCGGGACCGGGAGAGGTTTAGAACTCTCCCGGCCCGCCAGGCCCGGGTACGGGCCAGGCAGCGCAGGCGACTCAGGCGCCGGAGGTCGCAGAACGACCTCCGTCCTCCATAAGCGCAGGCCTGGGGGTGACAGGTGAGGCCATCTGTCACCCTAGCAGAAGCAGGCCGGGGTGGCGGCGAGCGCGTTGCGAAGCGCGCTCGCTTCCAGGGAGCACAGGGAACATGGGGTTCCCACACGGGGCGGGGGTCGTCTACTCGTCTGTAGATGACCCGAGGTATGTCGGGGCACCAGGGCCTTCCTTTCTAGGGTATACCTGGTTCCCCGGCTATTAGTACCCGGCGAAGGCGTGCGGTTTTAGTCGGTTCGAGTCCGACATGCCACCGACAGGTGGTATCCGAGGGGATTTCCGCACGGAAAAAAAAAAAAAAAAAAAAAGGGTGTTCTTTGTGTCCGTTTCATGTATGTCTGTAAAGTCCCCGGCGACACAGGATATATTCATAATGCGGGAGTTGTCTTTAAAAAAAAACGTGTGTGCTTTAGACAACGCGACTGAAGTAAAACTTCTTGGCTATGAGAGAAAGAAAAGGTGTGCTCACACCTCTCTCCAGTAATATACGAAACGTTACTCTCTCTCTTTCTATCTCATTCTCAACTTCCGTTAACCTCGCCCGATCACACTTTTCGTAACGTTCTCGTCAGGCTATTCACCAGCTTACTCTCCAAGTCAAGCGTGCGTAAAGAAGTTTTACTTTAAAAAGTTTCTATAGCAGCATGCTATCACTTTATAAAGATCTAGATGTAAAGCCAAGGCAGAACAATGTAATGATGTCAGTTATATAAAATTATAAGACCTAACTAACACTGAGAAAAAGCGGGAAAACGACTAGGACGATTATGTTACCGTGTTCCTAACAGTTGATAAAAACAAATGACTATTTTATTTGCTAAAGGAAGTTTCTATAAGTTCCTATTTTGACAACTTTCACGAAGCAAACTTAAGGGAAATATTTATAAATATTCAAGTCAAGACCCGTTTAAATGCAATGGTCACTGTTCTTGTTGAAGCTGTTATATTTCATCGGCTCACGTTCACAATCGCCTTCCTACGCTGACTTGTCGTGCGGCCACGCACACATAGTTTTCAACGCTTCCTTTTGTCGAATCAACCCACTTACTGAATAATATTCTCTTTACTTCAGTGATATTATATGAATAATAAATAATCTTTTATATTTACATTATGATTAATTCGTAAGACTATTAACACTTGGTTTACGGCCAGTGCAACCTGATCAAAAGGTTACTCAAGTCAGAGATATAAAACCCATTACCATTTATTTACTATTTTTATTTACTATTTATTACCATTGTATTTATATTATGGTTTGCAGAAGTTTCGACGTAACTTTTTTTGTTTATAAACAATTCATTTTTGGGCTTATACCAAAATGGTTGAGAACAGCTGAGAAAAAAGGCGAATTTGTCAGAAGAAGGCAGTGTTTGATATTGCTTAGATGTGTTCATCATAATCAAATCATAATACTATTATGTATTAATTAATAAAGAGATTCATGAAAGTATTCATGGTGTATAATAACATTGATAAATAACTTTTAAGAACATAAATATGTTCTTGCATGTGTGTTTATTGCATGCAATGTTCTTTGGGAGGCAATGTACGCCGCACCGCCTTCTCAAAATAATACCGTTATTTTTTCATATTTTACCGTTACGTTTTGGCTGGCTTACGATAAACCTGTTAAATGAATTATGCACGATATAATTTAGAAACCAAAAAAACTTAATTAATTAACTAAAGTAAATATTTAAGCTCGAGATGGTATTATATAAACACTGACTTAAATTAACTACTACTTATTATTTTTTAATTTAATTTTATAATAACTAAAATATCAGACAAGTGACGTAATGGCCAACCTGACGGTAAGTGGTGATGGTGCATTGACCTTGACCAATCTTGTTTGCTTTACATTTTTTTATTAATTATGGTTTTATTATCCGTTTTTATCGCTGAACAGGTGAATAATGTCCTGTTAAATGTGAGTGTCATAACATAATTCGGTTTGAGGTCGGTCGGTTCTTTGGCAGTAAAGTTTCACTTTTGGTTTATCTCGCCGAGAGTACCCCCCCCCCTCCCTCTTTTTCTCTTCTTGGCTCACGGTGTCTTAGATTCACAGAAGTGTTTCCTCAAATAGGTATCTAATAAAAAGTAAAAAATGCGGTAGTTGAGGACTATGATAGTATCTTTTGATAGTTTTCTTTTAATTGTGCGAAAGACTCACCACTACCAGTAAGTGTTAAGTAGTTCTTATAAGTTTTAAGTCTTCAGAAAGTACAAATTTAGAAAAGTTACTTGACTGGAAAGGCTAGAACTGCCACAAGTAATAAATAACCGTCAACTAAAAAGAAAAACTTATTATTATTACTACCATCAAGTCACTGATGTCTAGTGTTTAACATAATGCTGTGCCCGACAGGGTTCAACAGGTCCCGACAGGGTAAATGTACATTATGGAATGCAATAAATTGAATCGAACTGATAAACTTTTATTTCAGCACTTCTAGGTGTACGATATAAATTGAATAATAATTAAAACGTCAACCTGTTCGATGGTAATGCGAGGCGTGTTCATTAACAACCTTTTTTACTATACTTTTTCGTTGACTTTTTAATTGATTTCTTATTCAGCTGATTGGTTGTACTTCAGCCGATGGTTTTACTTACACCATCATTTATATAATTACGGTTCCTGGGATATGTAAATAGGCGCATTCTACAACGGTTCGATGCTGCGATGAAATTGATACATGAGGGGGAATTTCATTAAGGTTTTATGAATGGTTATTCGATTTTTAATCTCGGTTAATAATTTAAATACATTTTGTTATTTTAAAGGATGTTCAACTTAGTATAACAAAACGTCTTTTATTTTGTTAACGACTAAAAGGTTTATGTTACAATATTACGAGTTTATGACCGTGTTGGATTTAACACGCGGCAGTGCTCAAGAAGAGATATGTTACAAAAATGAAGAATCAATCAAAGCCACCAATATTCTTCCAAGAAATAGTTCCTAGAACAAATCCTAATAGAAAGCAAGTAGACAGGTTCACCGTGATCACGTGGGCAAAAGTAATTTGGTACGATCATCAAATCAGCGAGTACAAATTAAAAATTGATCAACTAACACATAAAGGTCAAGAAACATCCACAAGAAAATGCAGTAATCAGCGGAGAACGAGTCTAACGAGATCCAAGTTGGATTTCTGTGATACTGAAAAGGAATTGAGAAGAGAAAGAAAATCTGATCAAAAATCGATAGAAGTAACGCCATCTCTTAAAAAAACTAAGAAACCGAATGACCAACTATTACACAACACCAAAAATAATAATTTATGTCTTAACTTTACTAAGACAGGTGACGTGACCGATACGGATACAAACATTGAAACTGAAGGGAAGAAATATTCATATAGCATTCAAACATCTCCCTATCGTAAAGAACAAGGCAAAAAACCTAAATTATGCATATTAACCAATAGTGTTTGCGGTACATTACAATCTGTGGAGGCTACATTCAACCAATTTGATTATATTCGTTATGTGTCACCAAACTGTAACATAGAACGGTTACTTCAGAACTTGAACTACAAGTTACGTAATTATAGTATGATTGACTATTGCATTATTATGTTGGGAGAAATAGATTTTAAAGCTTCATGTACTGACCATATAGCATTGATAAAATCTATTAGGGAAGCCGTACAACATATTTCTAATACAAACATAATTATATGTTCACCTACCTATATATGTGGCGCTCCCATATATAATTACAATATAGAATTATTTAATAATCTTTTGTCTTTAGAGCTTCAAAATTATGCCTATGTATACTTTTATGATTCAAATCTCATAGTTTCTTTTGATATGTTCTCATTAAAAACTGGCAAGCTTACTTATTTAGGATTAAGACATATCTACTATGATCTGTTGTGTAATATTGTTGCTGATTACAATTATTATGGGTATTCAATACCTATTCCTCAAACTACAAAACCGGATGATAGGTGTCCTAAGTTTTTTCTTGCATAATAATAATTATGGGAGGAATATTTTTACAAATAAAACCACTGTTCACAAAATCAAAGAGAATTGTACCAATAAAAAAAAAAAGTAACAAAATATTATTGTATTACCAAAATGTAAGAGGTCTACGCACCAAAACTGCTATATTTTACAAGAACGCTATAACTATAGCCAGCGATCTTGTCATCCTTACAGAAACATTCCTAAATAGCTCTGTTAATGACGCTGAACTCTTTCCACCTGAATACGTTGTCCTGCGGAAAGACCGTCAAGGTGACGTCGGGTGGGGGGGTGTTCTATTGGCAGTAAAGAACTGTTATAATGTGAAAAAAGTTACAAATGTAGATGACTTAACTGATGATAAAGAATTATTATTTGCTATTATTACCAGGAAGAATGTTAAGCTAATGGTTTGTGTTGTCTACTTACCTCCCAGCTACAGCAGTAAACAATATCTCGATGTCTTAACATGCATAGAAAACGCTATCAACATGTATACTGAATATCCATTGCTGATAGTTGGCGATTTCAATTTAAATTCGTGCAATAATAATGTTAGATCTCAATTTAATAATTTTATGGAATATTGTAAGTTGCAACAATGCAATAACATTAGCAATAAATATGGATGCATCTTGGATTTAGTATTGACTACTCTTGATTCCAACAGTATTAATGTGTCATCTGATACTGAACATTTAGTGCCCATGGATGCATACCACCCTCCCTTAGAAATACTACTTACACTCCCTAAAAGAGCGAACAATCCTTCGTCTTTTACTCCAGGGAAGTATTTAAGTATGGAGTGGAACTTTCGTAAAGCAGATTTACATGGCTTATACACTGAGGTTGCTAATATTGACTGGACTGAACTACTTGACCAGCAGAATTTAAATGTAAACCTAGCCGTAGATATATTATATAATAAACTTAATAGCGCTATTAGTACACGAGTTCCCTTAAGGACAATAGCTCATAACAATAAATATATATATCCCAAATGGTATACCAAAGAAATAATATCTTGTATAAAATTAAAATATTTTAATTTGAAAAAGTTTAAATGCGATGGTTTAGAGTTTAACAAAGAACTTTTTAAATACTATAGGACTAAAGTGAAGGACCTCATAAATACAGCCTTTAAAGAATATATATTAAAGGTTGAAAACAATATAAGTTTAGATCCTTCAAGTTTTTGGCAGTATATAAAGGAAAAGCGAAAAAATAGGCAGCAGACAAAAACATATACTTATAAAAGTCAAGTTGTAGAAGGCCAGGAAGCCATTGACTCGTTTGCTAAATATTTTAGTTCAGTGTTCCACGATACTTCTCCGTTGTTAGATGTAAAGGTAGCTGAGGAAGAGGCTAATCGTTTAGGCTGCCTATCCACAGTGACTATTGAACGAGTTACAGCTACCGAACTTAAGTGTGCTGTACGGCGACTAAAAGCTTCAATAGCTTGTGGTCCTGACAACATACCTGCCTTTTTAATAAAGGATTGTTTGTCAGCTTTGGAAGTGCCGTTACTTCATGTTTATAATCTCTCGCTTAGACAATGTTTATACCCTAGTAAGTGGAAAGTGTCCAGGGTGACGCCAATACCCAAATGTGGAACATCCGCAGACATAACAAACTACAGACCTATTGCTGTATTGTGTGTATTTGGAAAGATATTTGAATCTGTCCTCAATAACGCCATTTATAAACAAATAAAGGGACAATTGAATGATTGCCAGCATGGGTTTCGTCCTGGACGCTCCACGTTAACTAATCATTTAGAATTTGTAGACTTTATAAATACTAGAGTTAAGTCTGGCTGTCAAGTAGACGCCGCATACTTTGATTTTAAAAAAGCGTTTGATCTCGTCGATAATGATGTACTTTTAAACAAATTTTCTGTATTGGGCTTTTCAACTTCTCTATTAAAATTTATGGCAGATTACTTAAAAGATCGTAAGCAGTTTGTTAAGGTAGAAGGATATAAATCGGAAGAATATTATACTCGATCAGGGGTCAGTCAGGGTAGTACCTTAGGTCCTATGCAATTTCTGATAATGATCAATGATTTACCTAATGTTATATTAAATGCAAAATGTCTGATGTTTGCCGATGATCTCAAACTGTACCTTTCTGTAAATGAAGCTAAGGATTGTTTGGCCCTACAACATGATATTGACGCTGTAGTTGAGTGGAGTCTAAAAAACAAGTTATCATTTAATAATTCCAAATGTAAAACTATCACTTTTTCTCGATCCCGTAATCCGATTACAAATACATATCATCTTGCAGGCGCCCCAATGGAACGTGTTCCCTCAATCAAGGATTTGGGAGTAACAATGGATAACAAATTAAATTTTCATGACCAGATACTTAAAATATGCAAAGACGCTAATAAATGCCTTGGTTTCATCATCAGAATATCTTCACAATTTAAGAACACTCAAGTTATAATACAAATATACAATACTTATGTGCGTAGTAAATTAGAATATAATGCAATAGTCTGGGGTCCACGGGAGTCGTTGTATATTATTATGATAGAAAAAATTCAACGTAAATTCTGTAGATACCTATATAAGCGTCAGTATGGATACTACCCCTTTCTCTATCCTTCACTGTTTGTGTCAGGAATGGTGGGTTTAGATACACTTCAACTCAGACGGGAATCTACACATATAATGCATTATTGTTTGATACTGGCGAATAAGGTAGATAGCCCTGTTGTACGGGAAACAATACATTTTTATGTTCCCGACCAATATATGCGTGCCGTTGGAAGACGACAACATAGACTCCTGTGCTGTCCGCCTACGTGGCGCTCTCCCCAGGCTGACCATAGCCCCACTGCTATAGCAATTAGGCTTATCAATGAGTTCCTTCAGAATAGTCCAGATGCAGATATATTTTTCGACTCCCAGAACATAATTTTAAAACATATTTATACATATCTAAATTTTAAAGAGTAATTTTATAGTTCCTAAGTTGATGTAAGGTTGTTTTTGTTTACAAATTTTATGTTGTTTCTTTTTGATGGTCTGAGTTTTACAATTGTAATAGTATTTAGTTTATTTTTGTTAAAATTAGCATAGATATAAGCGATTTGGTGTATACTGTGATGCTTATATTTTATTAATAAAGAATTGAATTGAATAAGGTACCAAAGTAAAACGATTCTTCTTAAGGAAATGAAGCCGAAATACAATCATATTATAGATAAATTTCACACAGACACAGAACATAATGATCGTGCTTATCGCACAATAATTTGTCCTGGATAGGAATCGAACCAACGTCCTCACATTTAGCAGTCAGGGTCACTACCTACTAGACCAACAGGCTCGTCTTATAGAATTGGCCTAATGTTAGGGGACTGTGAATTTGTTTTCTTTAGTAGAAGCTCATATTAATAATAAAGCGGAGGTAGCCTAGTGGTTAAGGCGTTTGGCTTGCGATCAAGAGAGCGTGGGTTCGAATCCTGACCAGTACTCTACCGACGTGAACCCACTGACACAGCAATTTATCTCAGCGGGAGGAGTTAACGGGTTTACTAGTAATTTCGGTTGCTAGAAACTCTTATAAAAAAAGAAGAAGCAGTAGTGTAATAAGGAAACAGTGTTTGCTTTTAAATCTTAATTCTGTCCGTGTGGTGACGGATTAAGAATACGGAGTGTCACCACCCCTTTTCTTTTTTTTTTTTTACGTGCGGAAATCCCCTCCGATACTACCTATTGGTGGCACGTCGGACTTGAAGCGACTAAAACCGCATGCCGTCTCGGGTACTAATAGCCGGGGAACCAAGTATACCCTAGAAAGGAAGTCCTTGGTGCCCCGACATACCTCGGGCCATCTACAGACGAGTAGACGACCCTCCCTGTGTGGGAACCCTATGTCCCCTCTGCTCCCTGGAAGCAAGTGCGCTTCGCAACGCGCTCGCCGCCACCCCGGCCTGCTTCTGCTAGGGTGACAGATGGCCTCATCTGTCACCCCCAGGCCTGCGCTTATGGAGGACGGAGGTCGTTCTGCGACCTCCGGCGCCTGAGTCGCCTGCGGTACCTGGCCCGTTCCCGGGCCTGGCGGGCCGGGAGAGTTCTAAACTTCTCCCGATCCCGCTCCGCCGTCTCCTTCGCGAGCATAAGTTGCTCGCAGAAGGAGACGGTAGAGTTCCACGCACTCTCGCTCCGCACGATAGCCGCAATCAGGCTATCGAGCGAGAGAACTCCCACTCCGATGGCCGCCACGAGGTCTCGCCTGTGCTCAACCCACGTGTGGGTTGAGCAGAGGCGAGGCTTCTGGCAGAGGCTCTACCAGCGTGTGGAGAGCCGTGTCATCGCACTGGTGGCACTCAGGCGTTGGCTCCTTGCGGAAGTGTCAAAACCCCTATTCATTCCGTGGGTGTCGTAAGAGCCGACTTAGGGAGCAAACTACGCAGAACAACATCACTGTAAAGAGGAGGAAAACAAATGCTATAGAAACCCATTTAGTCGGCGTGGTATAGTAGGCCAAAACCTCCTTTCTAAGCAGAGGCCTATGTCCAGCAGTGGACTACTAAAGGCTGATGTGATGATGTGATGTGAAATCTCAATTAAAACATTAATTAGAAAGTTAAGACCGAACTGTATTCCTTATAACGCGACGCTAGTTTTTTTAATTGTTTCTTTGCTGTCTTACGAAACGGTAAGTAAACAGTTAAGGAGTTCAAAGAAATAATGACGCACAGGCCGA
Source organism: Arctia plantaginis (assembly GCA_902825455.1). Lineage (NCBI taxonomy): Eukaryota > Metazoa > Arthropoda > Insecta > Lepidoptera > Erebidae > Arctia > Arctia plantaginis. Next base: position 16,002,914 of record CADEBD010000171.1, on the reverse strand, counting down.
ACACCTCCGTAATCCATAGATATATCATGAGCCTTGTGACAATTACATAAGAACATGTTTCGCTTGTATTTCAAAACTTTTACTTAAATTGAGGAAAAAATCTTTTGATGTTTTTGTAGGATCCTGTACTGCTCGTTAACGTACTTATTATTGTACGAAATAACTTAGACTTGTTAAAAAAGTCTAGCTCTAACGCCTGCAACGTTAATTTTAAAGTCAAACAAGTGGTTACCGAGTCTTTTACCTTATAATACTCATTCTTCCTTATTTGCCAAAGCCTAGTCGTTGAATCAATCATGACATGTTCATATTACTGATTTATGCCCCGATAATCTAAAGATTCTATAGTGAATTAATATTTCTACTTAAGGACTTAATAAATACAGTTTTTCTGAAGGAATCTACTACGCAAAACATATTTTATGAGAACAAATATAGGTAGAAGACATGTGTATTCAATTCAAATCTTTAACGTTAACACAACACGGGACAGTAATGCTAACAATTTAATGCTATTTGCACATGTGATCGTTCGAAATTTAAAAGCTGTAACTGTTTTTATGTTACATACTAGTGAGTAGTAAGTACGTAGTATCGTGATTTTACAAACAAATACTACAAACAAACTCACAGTTGAGTTTATTTGTAACGCTTTCACGCCTAAACCACTAAAAACTGATTTAGCAGTGGCACTCCGGGAGTGCCGACAGAAGTGAAAACTTGAATATTTAAAAAAAGATTATAACAGGGTTTTTAAATTTATTTTTTTGATTCTAAAAGTTCCGACATGAATATATATGTATATCTATGTTGCACGTATATACACAATATATGTTTAGATTATATGTGTATTATCAATGTATTTCAACCCAAACTCAACTCTCATATAAACGGGGCCAATAAATGTAGATATTTATATTTAGAGGTGTAGGTAACGGTAACAGTGTCGCGAGTTCAATGCTTTTTTCCCCATCTCAAAAAATACATTCTTGTTTGTTTTTCAAAAATGCCCAACGCGCTTAAAGAAGTTTTCACATCAAAAATTTTTACCAATGAAAAGCTACATTATTAGTGAGTGAGGCTACTTTTTACCGCGGCAATCGACATACACAAGGGCGGAGCCGCGAAAAAAAACAGATTTTACTCTCAATAAAAATAAAAATTTATTGATATAATTTATATATCTATTATGAAATATGGCGTCGAAAGCATTTACGAGTATTGTACCGATTTCAAGTAATCATTCGTTGAAATATGGCATTTTCAATCACGGAATGAGCGAAGTTAATTAATTTTTTTAGGCTATTATTATAATGTATAACCAATTCTGCTATACTTCTATTTCTATTTATTTACTTACTTCGATGTCGCCTAGTACTTGGGTTGCGGAGTCGCAGTCGCTCCGCGCAAAAAATTGAAGTTCAGCCGTATCGTAGTAGATTTAAAGCCAACCCCAACCTCGTATGGAAAAGGGCTCGGAGGAAGATTTACAAAAAGTATCGGGACTTCGAGACACGGGACGTCCTGGTGTCCAAACCCTCGTTAAGATATTGTTCACATAAGCAACTCGTAAACTAGATCTAGATGACTTTAAATTGATGTTACTACTTTATAGACTTATCTATATAGATCGCTCTATAAAATTGTAGGTTAGTTATCTCACTAAAGAGATAAAGGTGCCTACTTATCAGCAAGTACGTTACCCTTCTACACAAACGTTTAAAAACAAAACATTTCTCAACAGTAGCGATAACTTGGCCGCCGCACTGTCTGCGAACAGGCCATTTTGAGTTCAACAACGAGCCATATCTTTGTTCGTAAATGGTTATCAATATATGTGTATGTTGGTACAAGCCTTATCAATAATACTGATAACACTTAATAACAGTATATCGATTTATACGTATCCTTGTCACTGTAAGGGTATATGAACTGCAAAACGGTAAGAGAGCATTGGAAAAGTTTTCATACATATACCTAAGTACATGTTGATGAAAAACATTATTTATAAGTTAAAAACCCCGGTATCACACAGTTAGCAATGGAGCTGATTATTAAGTCCTATTAGTGTTATTACAGAAGAATACGGAATGTCACCACTCCTTTTCAACCCGTGGGTTTCGTAAGAGCCGACTAAGGGAACAAAGCACAACAGCACTGCAAAGAAAAGGAAAACTTGAAACAAATCCTATGCCAACCCGTCTGGCCAGCGTGGTATAGTAGGTCAAAACCTCTTTTCTATGGAGAATCCTATGTCCAGCAGTGGACTAATTAAGGCTTGTTGATGATGATGATTAGTGTTATTATGAATATGTTTTATTATGAATCAAAAAGGAGATTTTTTGTAATTCTGTAACAAAAAATCAAAAGTGAGCCTTTCTGATGTCAAATAAATTAAAAAAAAATACAATCATTTTATACATAATCATTTTCTAGTTAATTTACGTAACAAATATCTAAGACTCTGGTTCAAAAGCTCGTCTCACCGTGTTCCTAGAGCTAACAAATTTCTAAGGAAATCCGTGCCAGCAAACTGAATTTTACGAAACAATACAAAGGATAATCGGGAAACAGGTAACTAAACGCTTGTTTAGAACATTTTAATGTAAATTTCCTCAATGTTATCCAATACTGCAACAGTAACAATGCTACGTCTCAATTGACACAAAAACTTTTGTAACCCTATACGGAGCTTCCCGCGCTTGCTAATTGCTGGTCCGTTTCACTGTATAATTACCAGGGTAGGGCGACAATGACTCTTGATAGCTGAAAGTAGGATTGAACGATAATGGTAATTAAATTCTGGTATGTGACTTGAAGATCTTATCTTACATTTATCTCATTTGCAAAAACATTGTAATTTAGTCATTAGAAGAGAAGGATTGCAGCTTTTCCGACTAAAATCGGACTTACTTTACATTATAAACTAAATTCAGTTATAATACATAGGCTTTTAAGTATAGAAACTGAAAACATATAATTTTAGGTTAAAACAAGACATTAGCTCTGTGTTAACTAAGGTATCTATACTATTTAATAAAGTGTTTGTGATGCAGTCAAGTAGTAACTAAAATATTCCTGCTTCATTATCGTGACCACATAACACCAAAACGATCACAAAGTTCTTAGGAACTTCAACTCAGAGAGATCCTTAAGGTCTTGTCTCAAGTGGATATTTTTTTTTTAAAGACAAGTCCCGCATCACGAATATATCCTGTGTCGCGGGGGACTTTATAAACATACATAAAACGGACACAAAGAACACTAAGACTCAGACCAACAATTTATAGATCTCACAAAGTGTCGTCCCATGTGGGGGTCGAACACACAACACTCAGCGTAGTAGTAAGCGGCGTGGTGACCGCTTAAACCACTACGCCACCCGTGCAGTTAATATCTTATAGATGTATCTAGTGGAGAAAATGACAATATTATAGTTAATCAAACTAATAATGTAGCACACAGCTTGCGTTGCTGTCAATATAACCATTAAAGAAACTTTTTACTTTTACTACTCGTAATACTCGTACAAGAACAAGGAAGTAATTGTGGCAAATAATTTATTGTTCGTACCATGTGTCAAATGGAAAAGATATTATGACTTCTTACCATACCATAGTAATCTTACCACTTATTATATTATGTCCTTTAACGCTAAACTGATAAGCGTATACAATCTCATTTGAAAAAAAATCATAGTCTGCCTACTAAGTGCCATGTCGGCACCGTGGGGCTATTTTGAACAATTTTATTTACATATTTTAACGCTCAATTGATAGGGGCTGATCAATTTAGGGGAGGATACGGCTTATTGTAATTTATTTAAGGATATACAGCCGTAATGTGATCTTAGTTTGATATAGAATCAATATTGGTATGACTATTCTTTCAGCTGTTCAAGTACAGCTAGTACTTTGACTCTATTATCTTAATTTCTGTATAAGTATTGGCTATTTTGTAACAATACAACCATTGTTATGAACCTCATTAAGGCTTTTATCTACCCAAACTTATCATAAACAATCGACAAACTAACAATTATCTAAAAAAAAACTATGTTATACAGAGTCAAATTGCAGAACAAAACCCTATCATCAATTGTCTACAAAACAATTCAGCCAACCGCGACTTTACATTACACCTCTTTTCTAGCATTATGATAAATGACACAGATAAAACATACAAAGTCGCGCGTGTTCTGACAACCCATAATTTTACGATTGGCTGAAGTTCACTTTACCAGCACATCTTAGGGTGTATTCACGCGTCGTGCTTATAATCTTTTATAATGCGATTTAAATCTCACATGTTGCAGACGTATAATTGTTTAAAAATTCATGAATGAAGTATGACTGCGTATGTAGTACAAACAAATTAATAAAACACAAACAATAAACAAGTTTCATTTAAAACCAGAACGTAACATGTAAATAAACAGTTAGTCTTAGTTTAGATTCACTTTGAGGCAGTCATTAAATCCATACTTAAATTATAAATGTGAAAGTGAGTTTGTTTGTTACACTTTCACGCCCATACCACTGCAATGATTTTTAAAATTCTTTCACCAATGGAAAGCTACATTATCAACGAGCCACATACTTTTTAACGCAATAACCGACATACACGTGGTAACAGCTAGCTCATACTATGTAGAAGTCAACATACTATGTAGGCTAGAGAAGAAGCCTAACTCAAGAATGTTCTTACACTCGTAGAACAATAGCCAATTCTCTACCAGGAAATGATTATAATTAGAAACTTATCGTAACTTAGAAACGTAATAATCATTATTTCATAATCAAGCAACAAAACTAATATTTTATAGCTTTTATTGGTGATAACATATCATGTGAAGAAAGCTAAATTACCTATGAAATTACTACAATGTGTGGTCAAATGCGAAATTGCTGACAAGCGACAATTAATGTAAATATTGTCGTAAATTCGCAGATTTTTTACTGCCATGTGTGGCCCAGACCTAAAGCGTGTAATTCTAATTTAAATTTATAATTAATGTTTTCGTGGCATATGGCATGTGTTGAATGAATTATTTATGAATCTTTTCATGTTAAAAATAACAGCTATTCTGTGGGTTTTTGAACATATACAGACCTGAGCTCGGTGCTTGTTTATCTGTTGACTTCTTTGATGAACTTGAAAGATTTGGAGCAAGGAAAATGTACCCATCTTTGTTATAATATCTGTAAATGTATTTCTGTGGCGGATATTCACTATTATCACATTTATCCATAATATAAAATGACTGAAGTCAAAACCTAGTTTCCTTAACTGTTTTATTCCAAAATTTCAGAAATCCAGTACGACATTGAATTTTTGCACATAACATAGCCAGTAAGAAATAAAGCTAGTAGGAATAAAATAAATAAATTAAAAGTAAAAATCCTTTTTAAAAACAAGATTTTATTTGTGTGTTTCGCCATCTTGGATTTAGAATAACGTCATACAGCTAACCATGTATTGTCATCATAACTAAACGTGTACAAAACATTACAGCTCTATCTGTTGAAGATAAATTGATAAAATTAAGTTGCAAGATTCCACCTGAAGAAACATAGTTACATACATTGCAAGTTAAATAAAAGCTTGTAATAAAATGTTGCCCATTCAAAATCAAATTTTTCAACCATTCCAATGATCCATCTGATAATGGCGGGCAATGGTAACACAAAATACAAAAAACTGCAACATTATTTTATCCGGTCTATATTAATAAGTATCAATTATAATAAAATTACAAAGTAAAAAGTTAAATGTTTCTTCCTGTCAAATGTTTCGGCATGTTATGAGGCAGGCTTTAAATCTCCCAACCTTTTTTCGAAATCCTTTGACTGAGACTTAATAACTTCTAATAGCTTTGGAGCATATTTTAAAACGTGAACAAAACTGCTAATTCTCTGCAACAATGCCGTGTAAGGACCTAAAACAAAACTTTATTACTAATTTATTTGTAAAAGTAGGAGCCAACTAACACATCCCTTTTAAAGAATACAATTATTTACTGCTAATGAAGTGGCTACTTCTCACAAAAACTTAGCCATAACTACGCCTCTTTTAAACGAAATTCTCTAAAATCAGTTATACGAAATAAAAACGTATATCAATTTAATTCTTTCAATTTTGTATAAACTTGGTACTTGCATATGCATGTATCTGTATGTATATGCGTGCATGTGAGTGATATGTGTGTTTGTATTAACTATGTATGTGACATTTTTCAACATGTCGCTAAACACGATTTTGGTTTTCGAATCTTGTGTACCAATAAGGATTGTGTAAAAGCTAAGAAATAAATAATTTCAATAAGAAATATAAACCAAAAAACCCACTCTATATCAATCTAAAGTCGAAACCCAAACAAAAAAAGGTTGGTCACCAAAAATAAACCAAAGTTCCTAATTAAGCACTTAGTAACAAGTTCCTTGAAGGAATTCTAATGAAAAACAAAAAAAAACGTTACTGTACCAAAACGTCACGTGGGCGGATCGCACCCGGACCAATTATAATAATGGATATTATTTTTACGACTAAAGGAAACCATAGATTTAACATCAATAGATGAGAGGAGTCACTTAAAAAATGTGTGATGTTTTTTTTTTTTACTATGCCTAAGCTTATGGGCGCGCGAAATGGTAAAGGATCTAATGATATATGCTAAATATCACGAATTCTATAAATCCTACTGAAGTAACTTTAGACGATGAAATTGTTTTAAGCATATAATGTAGTAGAAGATCACATAAATCACTATCTCATTCTGAAAACTCAATTGATATACAAAATAACGAAGCAATAAGCTTAAAATAAGTGGGTAAATTTGTTCCATACAAAACAATCTTACCCACGATACTTAACGCCCATACTTCTTCATGTAACTAATTACACTAATACCACATCCGGATCTATTCAACATGTGTTATGATTGCTAAAGTAGCTCCACTTATTTGCTATACCAGTAATCTACAGTTTCAACCATCATAATGAACTTTATAATGAACTTTATACGACATAACTGAATGCTTCAAACACTCCCGGTATTACCTGTTTGCTGACGATTTAAAGATAATGAAGCCAATACAAAGCATGTTGGACTCTAAAATGCTTCAAGAAGACATTGACCGCCTTATAAACTGGTGTAAACTTAACAAAATGTCTTTAAATGTCACTAAATGTCACTATCTTCAGTTCACACGTAATAAGAAAACGTTAGACAACAAGTACTACATTGAGGGTATTGAAATTGAGAGACAGGGAAGTGTGCGTGACCTTGGAGTTCAACTCGACCAAGCACTAAAGTTCAGCTACCACATTCTAAATGTTGTCTCTAAAGCCTTTCAAGCACTGGGCTTTGTTTTGCGAAACAGTAAAGAATTTAAGAACCCATCTACAAAAATCAGGCTTTTCAACACATTAGTCCGCCCTATCTTAGAATATAATTCAGTGGTATGGAATCCGCACTACGAGGTATACACCAAACGGATAGAGAGTGTTCAAAAGCGGTTCCTCTATCACCTGTGCTACGGTGATCACTTAGCTAAGCAACTTACGAACTACACTGACAGGTTGAGACACTATAATATGGATACTTTAGCTAGTCGTAGGAAGAAGCTGGACTTGATTATCCTTCACAAGGTACTAAGCGGATCAATAGATTGCAGTGAGCTTTTGAGCTCATTGCCTATTCAAATTCCAACTCGGACCCCCAGGCATAACACTTTTAGCCTATTTTACATTCCTGGTTCTAATACAAACCTGGGTCATTACGCTGCTGTGCCAAGACTTTGTAGGCAATATAACACGTTAGCCAAAACGACTGAATTAGATATATGCCTATGTTTGTCTAAATATAAGAAATGCTTAACAGCTTTAATGTAATGTAAGCCTCAACGTTTTTTTTTATTATTATTATTATTTTTTGTTTTATTTCGTATTTTTAAAATTTTATCAAAACCATTTTTTAATTATATTTTTTTTTGTTACTTTTAAGAATTTAAACTTTTAACATCGCTTGTAACTTTGTTCACTTGGTTGATGGTATTAATTTTTTTTTACTGTGCTTGCTGTGGTCTCCTGTAAGTGAAGGAGTACACCGACTTTAAACCCATTCTGTTAATTACTGTTTTTTTTACTTGTGTATATCTTTCGTAGGAGATCCTAATAAATAAATAAATAAATAAATAAATAAATAAGACCTGGAGAAACAGACTAAGAGATAAAGGTACAGTATTGTTTATCATGCATTAAAAAAACGTTAAAAGAGACTATTATTTTTGCGCTTACCTATGCATGACTGACATATACAAACTTGTTACTGAAATATAAACATTATCGCCACATTTTCACGTTCATATACCTTTAATCGCACCTTATGTAGCTGTACCTATTCTATATTTTCATAAGTCTACTGAGGAAACGAGTATCCCTACAGAGGAAATAGAAATAAAACCCCGGTGAGCGAAAGACAAAACAAATGTAAGTTACTGAATGAAAAACGGGTTAACTGCAATGTTTTATTTCTAACAAACCGCGGCGAAAATTAAATAGCTCGTGTATACAGCTGCAATTTATGGAGGGCAAATGAGAATTTACGTATACAACATTTTTTGTGAAAAACTTTTTGCAACTACATGCATGAGTATATTAGGAATAGTCTACACATTTGATAATCATAATTTCTAATTTCGCGTCTAAAGAAAGATTTCTTTGTATAAATGATTGATAAAAAACTAGTTACGACGAGAACAATGACGAAATTATTCAAGCGCGTTAGTGACCCTAACTGACCTAGGCAGTAGGTTTGATTCCCGAACCCACTGCCTAGGTCACTGGTGGCCAATATGTGGTGAGCACAATCATAGGTTCTATTGTTCGGTATAATTTCTCTAAAATGAGTATGCATTTAGAAATATATAAGTTGCGTGGTTGAGGTCTGATAGCAGTGTCTCCTCGTAAAAAATCAAAGTTCAGCCGTAAAAATCATTACATCGTTTATGTATAATCTATAAAACTAAATGCCACTACGTAGTGGCGAAAAACCACGTGTGTGTAAAACTGCAATAAATTGTTGATATATAAAAAAAAAACAAAACACATTAGTAGTACCAAAAATAGCAGAAATTATTAGAAACTTAACAAGACATGACATCTATGGATTAAACTCGCAGTTTATCAACAATTTATAAACAATAAAAAAAAATGTTAAACGTACATTCAAATAATCCAGAATCCGGAGATGAAGGAACGAACTCGCGGCCTTCGATAATTGCCGTTTTTATACTTCTCGCACTCGCCTGAAGGTCGATGGAGTAAAAATTTTAATTGGCAGAAAAATTAACATCACGAACACGTTTTGGACGAACCAAGGACTTGTAAAACCGTTGTTTTTGCAGAATTTCCGATTCTCTACGTATGAATGATAGATTATAAAGCATTCGTGTGGTATTTCTATACCTTATGAACATTGTCATTAATATTTAGTAAAAAAATATATATTTAAGTGCAGTATATAATATTCACAACTATTTACACATTTAAAAAAATAAATTAATAACTGACTGCGACCCGCGATGTTACCCGCGGTTGTTGTTGTACCTTGCTCATCCCACAGGAACACTTAATTTTTTCGAGATAAAAAGTAGCCTATGTACTATTCCAGACTATAATCCGTGTCAATTCCGATTCGTTCAGCCGTTTTTGCTCGAAAGAGTAAAAAACATCCATACATCCATTAAAAAAATCGACTTTATAATATTAGTAAGATTTTAGAAATTCTAACTAAACTTTGCCTACGTGTTACTTTAAGCGTAAACACATTTTATAACAAGGCTTTAGAGGCACTATAATACCACCTCTATGGACTTAGTTAAGTTTTACCAAACATAAATTTGTCCATAGAGGTATTGTACCAAAAACCCTATGGACTAACTTATGTTTTACCAAACAAAACTTAGTCCATAGAGGTATTGTACCCAAATAACCTTTAGAATTTATGTCTGCACAAACTTGAGTATCCCTAATTTGTGAGGAATGTGGTTATTGTATATTATTAAATCCGCTTTTATGTACTCTTTTGTGAAATAAATGAATACTTGGCGTTCTACAATAACAGTTTTCATTTAGGCTCAAACGCATATTCACATACGCTTTCGGCGTATATTTAAGAAGGGAAACTAACATCTTATATGTACGTATATATATCACTGCACGGATGGCGTAGTTGTTTAATGTGTGTGGTGGATCACTTTGTGTGATCTACAAATTGTTGTGTTGAGTTTGGGTGTTCTTTGTGTCCGTTTTATGTATGTTTGTAAAGTACCCCCCATAGTCAGGCTAAATTCCTCGTGCGAGAGTTGTCTTTTAAAAACAACAAAACAAATCTCGTGTCACGGTGTTTGTGGTAACACTCCTCGTGTGTCCAAACGCTTTTTCCGACTTCTACTATTGTTTTTTATATTTGGTAGGTATGAGAGAGGTAGTAAAGTAGTTTTCACCCTCCTACCCATCCCCAAAATGCAGACGAACTTGTTTTTTAAATTGTATTTAATGTAATTAAAATTGTTTTGCATGTGTTAAATCGAAGCAGTATATTTTGAAGAATTTGTATTATTATTATATTTCATAAGCTTTTTGGATGAGAAGAATAGTCCCACGCGCGGGCACGGACTGCTATTCCAAAAGTCGCGGGTTCGATTCCCGCTCAAATCAAACATTTGTGTGCATGAACATTTGATGTTTGATTTGGTCTGGGTGTTTCTATGTATAATATGTATGTATTTACAAAAAAAAAAGTATATATGTATTTATATCAGTTGTCTAGTACCCATAGTACAAGCTCTGCTTAGTTTGGGACTAGATGGCGTTGTGTGTATGTGGTAGAATATTATATTATTATATTATATTATATATTAATATGAGCAAGTATGTATGTTGTGTATGTAAATGCATGAAATTATCATAAATAGTGGTTGACAGTTACATGAAAACATGCAATTAAAAAATAATTAACGGAGTAGCCCACGTATTCTCAGAAAATCTATGTTTGTTTTTAACATTAAACTGGACCGAGAGTCAGGTTCATTGAAATTCTAGCCTGGCAGTACTGTCAACAATACTTTCTGATTAACAAGTATAGAAAACTTTTGAACCAAAACAGGCATTTCTATATTGTGGTTTGAGGTTTTAACTGCTGACTTAAACTTTTAATCCCTAATGCTGTGACGTCTGAGATTTTCAGAGGCGTTTGGTAATAACTTTATTTTATACTAATACCATAATAATTTTTTGAGATAGACAAATAAGAAGTGGTTAGATCCGAATTGCGGAAGGACCGGATTGAGGAAATAAGTAGAGTAGTATCTTCAGTTCATCATATATTCAGAACTTCATATAGAAATTGTGGCTTTATCCACTTAATTTAAATACGTCCCTTAGGTTTTATAGACGTTTTGTGTCACGATATATAAATATACCAAAACTAAATTATTTATGTGTGATTACGTCAGTCTTGCAATAAATAACGACTTTCTTAATTTAAACTCTCAAAACTGGTTAAATTGTTTGTGAACATTACTTTTCCAGTAATGATCATCGTAAAAGCGTCAAAATCCTTAAGCGTATCCTTATTATCTTGTCAGTCAAGAGTGTGTCGTCATTTATATTACAGTAAGTAACGATGGCTTTTAAACAAATCGTGTGAACGGCAATCAGAGCCTTTCGTAAACATATGGACGGCTAAAGAACCTTGGTACGTCAACTTTAAAAACATGTGTGACAATTCAGATCAGTTTTTTTTAGCTTACTATAGATTAAATCAAGAACAAAACGACATATGGAAAGTATGGTACACTGTCCATATGTTTGACATGTAGGTGGCAAATAAAAGAGTACACTCCTATACATCCGAATATTAATTAATATTATTTAATAAAAGTTAGTTTGTTACGTACTTACGTCCAATCTACTCAACCCACTACTACTAAAATTCAACATAGTCGTTGCCAGAGAGTCCCTAAAGTAAAACTAAATTGATTTAAAACAAATGTCTTAACGAGAGCGAAGCTTGGAGCAATATTTTTTTATCTATATTCATTACTTAAATAATTAACTTAAGTACTTAGGTAATAATTATTTGAACTGCAACAGTAACTTTGAGATCCTATATATATTTTATAGAATTGCTTATGCAGTTTCCATACCTAGAAAACGGGGCATAAATTGCGGCAGGTTTGAGTTTTTCTTTGTTTTATTTGCTATACAGTGATGGTGTTCTCATTCTGTTAGAAATACCTTAAAATTGACGATCGGTGAGTGAGTGAGATGACTTGGACTTGCAATATTTCTTAAAGTAATAGTTCAAATTGAATATAATTTGCGAATATCCCTAGTGTCATTACGACCTCTTTCGTCTCAAATTTAGGTATCTAGCTTTATACACAGCGAAGTTTCGGGTGAACGAAAAAGTCTTGAATGACTTCGGGAAAAGAATGTTACGGCTGTAATTTTTTTTTTATTGATTTTTTCTAAAGATAACTCCCGCATTCGAAATATATATCCCGTGTCGTGGGGGACATTACAAACATATATGAAATGGACACAACGAACACCCAGACTTAGAACAACAATTTGTAGATCACACAAAGTGGTGCCCCATTTGGTGATCGAACCCACAACACTCAGCGTAGTAGGAAGCGGCGTGGCGACCACTTAGACCGTACAGTTATATTCTTGACTTGGTTTAAATGATTAGTTTCATAATTGAAATAAATGATGTGATTTCTTTTTCAAATTTGATTCAAGAACCTAAGTTTGCTTAGTTCTTGTGAGTTGTAACTAATAGAATAAAAAATTTATAAACGTTTTACAATGTATAACTTCCAAGTTCAGTGTGTTTTGTGTTGTTAGTTAGGAGTATTAATGGGCAAGGAACGTGACCGACGGACGAGCGGCTTCGCTATATATAGAGTCCTCGTAATGGCTTGTATTTCCTTAGCTTAACGGTTCGTATTTACTGCTATGAAGATTAGCACACATGTTGGCAGACCCACCAATAACCCAACAGATAAAACGCCTAATGTTAGTAATACTTTACTATTTTGAACCGACTTTTATTGATCCAATAGCGAAACCAAGAACAAATTTGGTTCTTAATTAGTCCTAGCGATTTTTTACCATTCATCTCTGTAAATATATGCAGAATTAAAGTTCATTTTCTTAATACGCAAGGTTTATAAATGAATGTAAATTTACGTTTAATAGCCCGAACAATACTGAAATGGTGCCCCCAACCACAATCAATAATATTCAAGATGTTTATTCAACCTCAAAAAAATTAGGTCCGCAATTCGGCTGTATTCTTTTTTTAATATTTGACACCTATGTAATTTTTAACCGATTTCGAATATTCTTATTATATTTCGAAAGGTTTACTATTCGTTTAGTCCTATTTAAATAATATTTTTTTAATATTTAAATAGGACTAGCACTAGCATTGAAACTGAGTTTATCATATCTCAACTGAAATATTAGGTATATACCTATTTAATGTAGTTAACGTTGTTGTTACTACAGAAAATAACATATGTAAATCATTTATTGGTTTGGAAGACAACTGTAGTAACTGTTTGTTAAGTCAAGAAATTAAATAAAAAAAGCCGGCGACACTCCTTTGAAAGTTAATTATAGACTCTCGATTTTAACATCCGTGTGTAGCGTCTATAATGAGTTGAATTTCCTCAGTTTAAGTCAGTACGCACTATGAATCCTTGTGTTCGGCTGTATCTGAGTGATAGTGAAGCGCTGTTCTCCGCATACCAACTAACTGAACAAATCGACCGTTGACGTTTCTTCGTGTCGGTAGAGTCCGTAAAACCTACGCGGCTATACATGCGGGGTATACCTGTTTTGTAAACAATGCTAATGAAACGGCACTATAAGTTTTCTTCTACATGCAGTTACTCTCTTACTCCCATGTTGTAGTGTACATTTAACATTTAATTCTCTCGTAAATTCTTACAAATATGATGACTATGTCAGATATCGATATAAAGAAATTAATTAATAACGAAACCTTAAGCCTTCATATGGTAGTTACTTTTAACAAATGACAACAAAAATTATTACCAATTGGATGCTTTAATAAAGTGTAGAATTAAAATGAAAAAAAAAATGTTTGATTAAATTTCTTCTCTTTTGCTCTCGTTATTTTTCTGCAAAATAAAACAGATTTCAAATAAACAGCAAAACAAAAGGAATTTGTATGATAGAGAAACGGGGCAGGACTTACATTTCAGTTTATAGATCCTAAATTACCTTTGTTTGTTTCTAATAATATTTTCCGCTCTGGTCTACTCCCAAAAAGATTCGTGTCGTGATAGCGTTTGTTCAATTTCTACACAGGGCTTAATAAAACAAAAAAAATGATGACAGTTCTTTGTTGGTTATATTCTACTCACTGTAATATTGTCTTTCCTCGTCAATATTGTTATATCCCTACGATATTTAGTGACATTAATTGCAAAGCACCTTGTATAATCATTCGTTTAATCAATTCCGAGAACTATAAACAACAATAAAAGTAACTGTAGTGTGTAAAGTACTGCACGGATAGCGTAGTGGTTTAAGCGGTCGCCACGCCGCTTCCTACTACGCCGAGTGTTTTGGGTTCAAACCCCACAAGGGACGACACTTTGTGTGATCCACAAATTGTTTTTTTGAGTCTGGGTGTTCTTTGTGTCCGTTTCATGTATGTTTGTAAAGTCTCCCACGACACAGGATGTATTCCTAATGGGGGATTTTTTTTTTTAAACGAAAGAAAAGAAACACCGTCATTATTTGTAAAGTGTGTAAAAGTGCATAGGGGTGGGTAATACCCAATCTAATGTTTATACTTATAATATTTACTAAAGTTATTTTAATAATCTAAATTCGTAATACGAGTAGTAGCATTTTTATAACCGTTATAAACACGAGCATATTATGTCATATCGGAATTTTTATTCAAAGACTTTTATTACTTACACCCTCAAACGCAACGCACTGATTGATTTGAATTTCATATGAACCGAAGCGGAGCCTTCAAAATCAACACTTGTGTGGCCATGGGACCGTGAAACAAAGACCCTCAGACTTCTGATTCACGCCCTTGAAAACAGCAAGGAATGCAGAACGATGCCCTCTTAAATAATGTAGTGTTTATTATGAGTGACGTAAGCGCACTTGAGACATTAATATTATAGAGGAACGCTTTAGGATCGTGGGTAAAAGATAAACAGCGATGGCTGGCGATATTTCTGGACCCTATGTGTTAAGAAACAGCTAACGAATAAAACAGTATTTATGTAGAATAAGGCTTAACCATTAACGCGCAGTTACCAGCTGCCAATTCTGTGGAACATTGTTTCCTAAGAACCATAGACTACGTTTGCAGGTAAGAGTTAAAATGTTGTATTTCTGTACACATAGCCAAAATAAGCAAATCTTGTACTGTGAGTTACAGAACAAGGATAAAATAAATTGTGTATAATCAAATATGTATTATGTTTTGACGAATAGACCAAAGCAAATGACATATTTGTGTCGAAAATGAATGTGTTACATTTGAGACGTATGATTCGAACCTGTGAACCCTCTGCTATTGCGGTCGAATAGACAACCGACACGGCACAAAGCAAGCTCTTTGTGGCTGAATGTAGCTCTCCAATGCAAACCATTCATTTGCTTTCTTGCTTCCAACATTTGCTTTCTTCTTCACTGTGTCTCTTCAGCTGCACTGTGGAGGAGCTGTAGAGACCAACGGAAAATGAGGCGGAATTTTGGGCGGACAACAATTAGTGGTGTTCATCCCTTAACACGACAATTTTTTTAGAAAAAGTACTAATTTTCCGTGTGGTGACGGAATAAGAATACCCCTTTTTAAGGAGAGGTCTATGTCTAGCAGTGGACTATCAAAGGCTGTTGATGATGAGTACTATGTTAACTTTTTTATTATTTTTCGAGTTAATAAATTGAACATCAACTAACCACCGATAAATACAACTTGGATTAAGAATTTCAATATCTGACTAACAATATATACCGAGCTACGGTATAAATTGTTTGTGTTTTAATGAAGATTATTTTGAATGGTATCTCACTATTTGTGGATAATGTAAAGCACATGCTAAATTAAACTTATTATTCTTTAGTTATGTCCTCAATATGCCTATCTGATATTGATGCATATACTCGACACCCAGGCCAAATGAATTCGTTTTAATGTTTTTACAATACCATACTTTCCGGACTGATTTTATGGCGTTTAGATATGTTGGTAGAAATTGTTATTAAAGATAACGAAAGTATCAGACCGAAACCAATAATAAGTGTATAAGGGTTTATTACACAGGGTACACAGGGTGTAAATTAGTTTTTAATTAAATTATGTAAATTGAGAAGACCTTCTAAAAGGCATAATTATTGAAATATATATGGGCATAGAAACGAAATACGCGTCTTATTGCAATGTGCCCAATTTTTTCAAGTTCATTTAAAACCTTAAAATACATTTTTATGAACTTTACAATACTAGGTAATCTTTTTATATTATAGTTAGTTTCTCATGTCTTTTTTAGAAAACTAACACGTTGTTTTTTGATGTTAACAAAATCAACCTTGTATTTTTTCGATAAGCTAAGTTCAGAAGTTAACACAAACTTGATAAAAGAATGACGAACAAAAATCAAACACGCAGTGTTTCGTAAAACAATTTATCACAATAACTACAGAAATACAAAATAAATATTGAGACGAAACAAAAAATAATCCATTACTGCAATCCCCTTCGATTCGCCCTGTCCATGGCATGCCACTGACAAATGCAATGACAGATTTCTAGTCCCGTTTTTGTTTTCATTACAATAATTAACATTACATTCAATTTAATCCTACACTCCTAAAAGATAAGGTACAATTCACGATGAACCGTATGCGAGCGAAAGATGGTAAAACTTATCTATGGTATTTGAGAAATTCCCTTGGTGACCGCATTTTTTACTTTTTCACATAATGTCCTGTGGTTAGGGTTGTCGGAGAATAAAACATTATGGTAATTTGTTTACTTTACCGCTTGGAATTAATTCTTATTCGCCTTTCTAATGAAACATCATCATACCTGAAACAATTTTTTTTTATCAAAAACAAAATAACAATTTTTAAAACATTTTAAAATAATTAAATTTAATTAAAATTATGATAAACCTATATTAAATAAATAATACCAAATAAACAATGTAAAAAGACTTTGACAGCGGTGGGATTCGAACCCACGCCCTTTCGGACTGGTGCCTAAAACCAGCGCCTTAGACCACTCGGCCACGCTGCCTTCGATACGAAAGTTGAATTTTCCGACCGTTTACTAAGTTCTTTAGAACTAAGTTTTTTAGAAGATAAACAATTTTTATTTGTTTTCAAAACAATGAAAACAACTGTATTGCTTACAATGCCTTTGACCCTTTTTTTTTTTTTTTTTTTTTTTTTTTCCGTGCGGAAATCCCCTCGGATACCACCTGTCGGTGGCATGTCGGACTCGAACCGACTAAAACCGCACGCCTTCGCCGGGTACTAATAGCCGGGGAACCAGGTATACCCTAGAAAGGAAGGCCCTGGTGCCCCGACATACCTCGGGTCATCTACAGACGAGTAGACGACCCCCGCCCCGTGTGGGAACGCGAGCGCGCTTCGCAACGCGCTCGCCGCCACCCCGGCCTGCTTCTGCTAGGGTGACAGATGGCCTCACCTGTCACCCCCAGGCCTGCGCTTATGGAGGACGGAGGTCGTTCTGCGACCTCCGGCGCCTGAGTCGCCTGCGCTGCCTGGCCCGTGCCCGGGCCTGGCGGGCCGGGAGAGTTCTAAACCTCTCCCGGTCCCGCTCCGCCGTCTCCTTCGCGAGCATAACTTGCTCGCAGAAGGAGACGGCAGAGTTCCACGCACTCTCGCTCCGCACGATAGCCGCAATCAGGCTATCGAGCGAGAGAACTCCCACTCCGATGGCCGCCACGAGGTCTCGCCTCTGCTCAACCCACGCCGGGCACTCTGCCAGCGTGTGGAGAGCCGTGTCCACGGTCTGGCCATCGCAGTGGTGGCACTCAGGCGTTGGCTCCTTGCGGATCAGACACAGGTGATCTCCGAAACATCCCTTCCCAGTGATCACCTGCGTCAATCGGTATGAGAGGGTCCCGTGACGCCTCTCGAGCCAATCCTCCATAACGGGTCTTACCGCCGCAATGACGGCGTGCCCGGCGCTCGGTTGCCCGAGTCGTTCCCTCCACTCCCCTATGATGACCTGGCGGAGTTGGGATTTCCGGTCATCGATTTCTCGAATCTCGGGGCATCGACCCAACTCCTGCGCCTCCTTGCGCCACTGATACAGTGCTGCAAGGGCTCTCGCCTCCAGGTCCCACGGTGGAGTTCCGGCCAGGAGACTCGCCGCCTCAAAGGAGATCGTGCGGTACCCCCTTATGATCCTGATGGCCAGCATTCGCTGCGGTCGCCGCAGTATCGCGACGTTGCTGGCCTTCAGGGCCCCCGCCCATACTGGGCACCCGTAAAGGGCCATGGACCGCACAACCCCCGAGTAGAGTCTCCGGCAGGAGTCATCGGGTCCCTTCATGTTGGGCAGCAGCCGCGCCAACGCACGCGCTGCCCCAACCAACTTGGGGACCAGACCTCGGAAATGATATCCGAAGTCCCATCGGCCATCGAGTACGAGCCCCAGATACCTGATCGAGGGCTCGATGCCGATGCGAGACAATGCCTTTGACCCTAGTTTTTTACTGGCGGCTTTCTAAAATTTATTAGAACTAAGTTCCTTATCGAGCGTGAGACGCTCTAAACTGATGGGAGTGACTCTTCTTGCGGAACTTCGTTCCGATCGAGGGTCCATAGACCCTCACGCCGTTTTTTTTTATTATTCGGGAACAGTCTTTTGTTGGATGAAGAGTACTTTGACCTATCTTCTACCTCAAACAACATAACAACTTTATGAGCGGTTAAGTAGTCAAGGCGTAATAGCGTAACAGACAACCAAACTGATATTCAGATGATTAAATGATTATGGTCAGAGTAGAAATATTAATAAACTACACACATCTCACACACGGCAGTCTGATCCTAAACTAGGCAGAGTCTGTGCTATGGTAACCAGACTACTGATAAACATATTTAAATATTTCTAAGTACATATATATTGTAAATTGTATAAATACATAAATGTTACTTTGTCTGTATGTCTGTTACGCTTTCATGCTGAACATGGAACACGCTGTACGCCGAACACGCTGAACCGATTTTAATGAAATTTAGCATGGAGATACTTTAATTCTGGAGGAGGAACATATGCTTTTTATCGTGATAACCGACATACACGGGGGTGGAGCCACGGGCAAAAGCTTGTTACACGTAAATTACACAGAACAAATGATTGTGCTCATCACACAATTATTTGTCCTGGGTGGAAATAGAACCTACGACTTTCGACTTTAGCACTCAGGGTTAGTTACCACTAGACCAGCACGATAGTCAAATAAAAAAAATTGGTATATCCGTCATTTTATTTCTAAATACGTACGACAAAAGTAAAATAAAAACGTAACAAACAAATCATTGCTTTGTTTTTATGTACACCAGTCATAAACAGAGAGCAGATGACCATGCAATATATTATTTAATAGCTTTCATCAACAGCCTTTACACAGCTGGAAATATGCCTCTTCTTAGATAGGAGGTTTGGGTTTATTGGTATAGGGTTTATTTCAAGTTTTCCTTCTCTTAGCAGTGCTGTTGTCCTACGTAGTTTGCTCCGTTAGTCGTCTCTTACGACACCCACGGGATGAATAGGGGTGATAACAATCCGTATTCTTAATCCGTCAGAAATATTAATACACACACGGACAATAGCTATAAAAAATAATATTATTCCTATTTATCAATATCCTTCTACTTGCGGTAAAAGATGTTTATTTCCTTAAGTTAGATTAAAGTATTGGACTTCTGGCAAAATGATATGAACTAGGAGTAGTTCGGTTAGATAGTTAAATGCATCATAGATACACTTCATTCTCAACCCTAGTAGGCAGAGCTGCTAGAAGGCTATTTGCCACGATCCTGACACGAACCTACATTCATTTGGTGTAACATGCACGTCCTCCGGTTGTGGGTGCTTTAAACGATTCATCTTTTAAGATTAATTCTTCGATATACTAATAATATAATATATGTCTTTTGGAGCCTGCCTTTTTTTTTTCTGTGCGGAAATCTCCTCGGATACCACCCGGCGATGGGATAGTTCTGTCGGACTCGAACCGACCAAAAACCGCACGTTGTCTCGGGTACTAGTTGCCGCGGAGAGCCTGCCTGCAACTCGCCCACTTACGATCTTCGCTTATCTTTTCAACATATTCAACCAGTTAAATCTGATCTTAATATTCCAAGTATTTGACTGCTGCGCTGAGGTCTCCGGTTAGTTTTCCATGTCGGACCAAATATTTGTATGATCTGCAAATATTAGGTATTTCTATTTGTAATATGTATGTAAATATTTACAAATAAGAGTATATAAGTATTCTATCAGTTAATCTAGCTTTCATAATACACGCTCTGCTTAGTTTGAAACTAGATGGCGCTGTGTGTCAGATGTCTGAAATTTTATTATTATTATTCATCTCTCATACACGGTGCAATAATAACAAAATGCAATTCACCTAAAATTTGATTAGATCCTCAGATTTCAAGTTTTGAAGAGATTTTAAGAATTTATAGGAATACATTTTTCATGAAAGCCACTTTAAAGATTACTTTTTTGTTGTGAGGGATTCTCAATTTTGTTCACCGATTACGCCCATTCAATCACATTGTCCACTTCCAATTGAGTAGAAAGTTCTGTATCACATTGAGTAATGACAACTATGACTGAGTGATACACCTCGTTGGCGATCACTTCTTACAGCCAGGGATCTACTCGAGACGGCTAATCTTTATCGATTTATGTTAGATAATAACTCGGTTATAATACGCCTACTTAGCGACGATACATAACTCGTCAGGGATTTAAGAAGAAAATTTCTTTGCGTTCCGTTCAAGAAGAAATATCAAAAACCTAGTTACCTTATTAGAAAGTCATAGTTTCAAACTTAAAATGTCACTGCTATACAAGACAACCGTGACCGTAATCAAGCATAAATCTTCACGGCAATTAATGCCTAAGATCCGTGCCATCTAATAAGCATAGCAGTCAAAAGAAGACAAATATGCCTAAAGTCCGTGTGGTGACGGATTAAGAATACGGAGTGACACCACCCCTATTCATCCCGTGGGTGTCGTAAGAGCCGACTAAGGGAGCAAACTATGCAGGACAACAGCACTGCATAGATAGGGAAAACTTGAAACAAACCCTATAGCAACCCGTCTAGCCAGCGTGGTACAGTAGGCCAAAACCTCTCTTCTAAGGAGAGGCCTATGTCCAGCAGTGGACTATTAAAGACTGTTGATGATGGTGATACCTAAAGCATATATTGAATAATAGCAAATGAGATGTCATTAGTCTATAGGTCTGATCAGTCAAGCAGAGATTAGATTCAGTCTCGCACACTTATCTAATCTAAGTCCTTCGAGACATGTTACATTTGGCTTAAAATCTGATTTGTTATTGTGATGTTGTTCTGTACGAGACAGAGATAAAATAAATTAGTGATTTTCTCGATTTTATCTAATTTACTAGGCATAATACTATTAGTGACATTTTGGAAAAATAGATTTACGTAACAACGCAGCTGAAATGTGATTGTACAAGAATAGACTTTCTCCTGTCGCCTTATTATATAGATCTCGTTTTTCGCTGAGAGGCTCGATAGATCGAATGTCACAAGGATTAAGATTTATTGATTTTGCTTTCAATTTCAGCATCAAACACAAAAAAAAATGGCAGAGATAAAAAATATAATTGGAAAGAGGCAGAAGTAAATGGATTTATTCTCGAATTGAACCTTGCCTTAACACTAAGGTAATAAGTGTATAGATTTTAGAGCAAGGTTAGTCTATTACTTTTGTAGTATTGTTTATGAGCTGATGATAAGGACTATAGCACTATAATGAGATTAAGAACTAGATGTATTGGATTAGAATAAGGTTGGCAACTCACGAGGGACTTCTTTGGTGTTCTTTTTAATCCTTATTTACATTGTTAATATCTCGTTATGATAGAATTTATATACTAAGGTGTATTCAATATAATTAATACAAATAACTACAGTGTCAAAACTGTTTAGTGTTTGCTGGTGGTCGAAATATTAAATACAACATTGTCATTACACTTAGCGTGATATTAAGTAAACAACTTTAGATATATTCCATTTTTGTTGGAAATAATAGATAACAGTCATGATGTGCACAAACTTTATTTCTACAATTGGAATACGAGTATACCAATAATCATTATTATCAATTGTTTGATTAAAGCTGTCAGTAATGACTCGACCTGTTATTTGATGAAAAAAATACTGGAACTGTTATATGTACAAAGTAACTTATGCCGTCTTGAATTTGCCTAAAAAGATTATGGATAGTGGCATTTTGCTATGATAACTGTTAAAGCAAACAAGTAGTTTATAATGGTTCAATTATAAAATCAAATTATAACTCTAGAATATCTACCCAAACATACTTTACGTACTCGAGAGTATAATAAATCAAATGAATGACTGAAACCAATTTAGACGTGTGCTAGGTTATCTTCCTACATCCACCCATAAGCCTGTACAGCTTGTTGTTTCAAACCTTCTCTGTTTACGATAGTTATTAGTGGAGATGCTAGTGCTAACGATAACTCAGGTTTATGCTTGTCATTAGGTGTCAGAGACCAACATACTTCAAGATTATTATAATAAACAAAGCATGATGTTATCATAATATTGTGCGTGTATTTGTGGGAATGTCAATTTAAATGTACATTTTATGTTTAATATTCGTATTTATGACTTTTCTACATATAAATGTTTGTTATTATTCCTGTTAAAAATGCAAAGGAGAAAAGAAGAAAAATATTTTTTTTGGTAATTACAGTTTAAAAAAGTTTTTACTTGATTAAAACACTTCACAACGAAATTACAACTTTTGTCTGATGATTAACTTTTATCACATGACGTTTACAGCCTTTAACAGTCCACTACTGGAGTGCTGGATGAGCAGGGGTGGTGAAACTCCGTATTCTTGATCCGTCACCACACGGATTCGACGTCGCTGATTTTAAATATACACTTTTTTTAGTTATAGATTTAAATTTAGATTTAATTTATCGTTCATAAAAGACTCGTTTAACGGACATTATGACAGAGATTCAGGGAATAAGTTTGTTTGGGTTGTTCAAAATTTTTTGGTCACTCAGAAAAAGTAGTTCCGACTATTCTCAACACGTTGAACAACTAACAACTAATGAGTCAAAAGATTTCAAAAGATTTGTAATAACATGAGCATCAAGTTACACTTTCTTCTCAATCACCGAAGAGTTAGTAAGATTATATATCTGAAAGAAAAATAGGACAACATCACTATGTATCCTCGTACTCATAACGTGGACTTAGATTTATTTACAACGTTGGCCTTGGAAAGCAATCACAAAAATCATTCCGTGTCAGACAAAGGCCGAATTGTGTCGAACATAATTTGTGGCCCCAGCATCCTATAACAATAAATCTCCAAAGTCAGCAGATTTACGACACTGTAAACATGTAATATCATCAAAACTTATTTAAGTGCGTAAGGGATAATACCATTTGGTATATATTTAACGATGCATTTATGTGTCGTGAATTGTTTCCAATCGATTTCGATTATTATACCTTGATTTATTAAAATCGATTATTTAAATATACAAACTGGTCCATTAAAAATAAAAAAAACATTTTATTTATTAGAGACGAGATAATTCTCGTCTCTCGCAGTAGAATGACAAGCACGGTAATTTAAGATAGGGTTTCTTGATAGGGGTGAACGAATCTACTTCCAGAAAAAAACCATTAAAAATTATGTTTTGAACTTCACTCCAAATTAATTAACACATCACTGAATTGTTTCTAATCCGTAAACAATGCAAATAAATGTGGCTGGAAAAACATAGACAGTAAAAGCACTGAAAAACCACAGACAATTTAAAAAAAACTCAACCTACCTCCGAGTAGCTCCGAGCCTTTTTCCCAAACTTGGGTGGGGTCGGCTTTAAGTCTACTACAAAACGAGTACATCTGAACTTCAATTTTTACGCGGAGCAACTGTGATCAGACCTCCACAACCCAAGTTCTAGGCGATATCGAAGTTCTGTACAAAGACTGTTGTTGGACTTTTTAGGGCTACAACTACCCGTAACGATTGCTACAAATGTTTGTACAACAACCGGGACCGACGACGGTTTAACGTACTCTCCGAGGCACGGAGGCTCAATTTGTTAAGAATAGTCAGCCATCTATAGACTGACCTGACTAGGATTGCTTAACTTTGCAATGTGTTAACTAACTCTGTTACCACACAATAATAATATAAATCTTAATCTTGGCTATGCTTTATAAACACCAAGGTATTATATTGTACCGGAAATCTTGTATAGATAGTAGACATTTATTAAACTATATTTTAATGGAAACTTTAACAATCCAATTTCAACTGTCAAATTTATTACATATCGCAATGTGTTTTTAACAAGTTAATTTAAACGTAACGTTAATACTGCTTTCATATTGTATGTTTTGACGTTTTCCTATTTAATATACTTTGTAAATAGTTTAACTATTTATTTGAGTTTCTATCTCATAAAAATTGTAATTTCAGTTTGAAACGAAATAAACATTAGTGACAGTTATTATTTTTCATGACATTCGAAAATTAAATTCAATAGACATTCTTATTCAATTTATTTCTCATTAAAATTTTAGTCGAGCATTTTGTGTTTACAAACATTATTGCTTGACCATAAACAAAATTGATTAACAGGAAAAAAGTAATATGAAATGTAAATTTTATGTTCGAAATTAAAATGGGGTGTTTTGTTTAGTGTAGTTTGAGCCAACCGTGTTGTCAACCGCATGCGAATTATTAGAGAAACAGCGGGAGTGAGTTTTTTGACAGTTTGAATTGATCGTAAAAATTGTAGCCACCCGTGGCGTACATTTGTTTAGTAATCGCAGTTTCTACGACCTATGGACATATTTTGGCTCTCGAGGAGGATAAAGTAGCA
Organism: Arctia plantaginis; assembly: GCA_902825455.1. NCBI lineage: Eukaryota > Metazoa > Arthropoda > Insecta > Lepidoptera > Erebidae > Arctia > Arctia plantaginis. The sequence goes on along the minus strand of CADEBD010000171.1, from coordinate 15,977,644 downwards.
ATGGTTTTATGTAATAAATCATATAAATATCTTTGCCTCAATGCGGTAATTTGGCTGTAGGTGTATTAGAAATGTCAGTACTATCGATTTTGACAGATAGAGCAAATAACAGTATAAACTGGTATACACTATCTTTAAACGAGCAATTATTGTATATATGTATATTTATCTATACAAATACAAATAAATAAGATGGAAGTGTCTATTTGTAATGTCAAAATAATAGGTTTTTTTCATGCTCACACGGTTATTTACACGATACCTATGCCTAAAAACCAGTTTAAACATTTTTTGTCTGTCTGTCTGTTTGTTCCCGGTAATCTTCAAAAGGGTATGACCGATTTTGATGATATTTTACTACCACGTAGCTGTCTACGTGGATGGATATGAATCAATTACAAATTTCGACAAAAATATGATAGTGCTGTCAATAATCACATGTTATCTCACAATATTCTATTTACAAATGAAATTAAATGCATTGATAGTAATTTGTAGTTACGACTTGGTTACTTTATCACTCGACTAGCTGGTACCCGCGTTTCTTAAGTTACTCCTTATAAGTAGGTAATTTAGGCAATTTTTCTTAAAGAAAAACCCTATAAAATTTTGCCCGGTCCGGGAATCGAACCCGCTAAGGCAGCGCTTTTCAAATTCAAAGTATATACAGGATGCTGAGTTAGTCGACCTAAATACTTTAAGGCGTTGTAGTTGCCATTTTTTTGTGATAGATGTCTATGAAATACCATATCCCAAAAAGAACCCTTTTCAAGATATTGGACTTTTAAGATTTTTAAAATTAAAAAAATCAAGAAAAATATTTCCTAATAATTTTTTTTAGAATTCATATCCTCTATTTTATTCTTTGTTGTACTTTTTTTGTGTAGTTCATAAATTGTTTTTATCATCATATTATTAAATTTGATTTTTCGTATTATTTAACGATTCAAGTGAATTTGAAGAGCCGCAACGCTACGGAAAAGGACCTAACTACGTGACTTTAAAATTAAGTTTGAAAAAAAATTTGAAAAAACACCCATTGTGTATAAATTGGTTGTTTGCTTTGTTTCAAGAAATTAAAATTTAAATATGGTCATTAAGAATTGAATATCTCGCGCCAAAATAAAAAAAAGCTACATAACCTAATGGTATTACGAGAAAGCTTCTTGAAATTTTATAAGTTACGCCTATACAAAGTTGTTTCGTCTTGAACGGTACCTCTTAGATAAGATGGACTATAGGTTTCATTTTTAGAAAATTTACCAAAAATAAAGGACTAAGCAAAACTCGGTTAAGTGCTAAAAGTAAATCTTTGAAAACCTTTTAACCCAAATATTATTATTCATCCCTCTTTGGGCATCCAATTACTTCCAGACTGGATAAAGAAGAAAGAATAACAGGTGTAAGAAAAAGGAACGTACGAGAACTAAAGGAAGGGATAACGCAAGTCTGGGATAGGAAACCGGACTAAAACAGACTGCGGCAGCTTCAGAGTAACTCCAGTTGATTGGTATTAAAGAGATGGAGAGCAAACACACCAAAATGGTGGTTTGATGGTACTTCATCAGGGCATTTCTATGAAATTTTAGTAGGATCTTACAAGACTTAATACGAAAATTTTTATTGTCTATAAACAAGAACCGTTTCGGAATGAAATGATCCTAATCAGAACCTAATGAGGAAATCCGGTTGTTTTATATTTAGTTCCTTGTGTTAATTCCTCGTTAAACCCATGTTACACATGCCAACAAGATGAACCAAGTTTTCTAACGTTCCATAAAACAAAAACACGCATTGGGAAGAAACCTCACATCCGTATCTTTCTCTATCTTCGAGAAAGATTCATCACATGTCTAACAGTCCGTAGGTAGGCGGTCCCTCCGTAATGAGGGTCAACGACCGGAGAGAAACGGTGTGTTTTGGAAACGTGCGATAATCCGACCTAACCATAGACTTATAAACTAGGCTTTGGAGAATAGTAGTACATCTCTGTCAATGTATCTGTGTCTATGTACTGTACAATTTTCTTTTTGATATTTCTTACTAAGTTTTTCTTTGCGGCTTCTCTTCATATCTAATGTAGATTTTATCAAACCGGACGATAAACACTAGTTTACACATTAGTTTTTACAATATTAGTAAGTTTTTTTCTCGACTAGCAATACTTATCCAAACAATGCTTAATACACATATCTAGCTAGTGACAAGGCAAATGCAAAAACGCCTTATGCAGAAACCTCCTGCATACTAAATTTCATGAAAATCGTTGGAGCCGTTTCCGAGATTCAGATTATTACATACATACAAGAATTGCTCGTTTAAAGGTAGGTATTAGATGACAGTCTTGGGTCCTAAACGAGCGCGTTCTAAACAATTTTAAAATATTTATATAAATGCAATGCAGTGATACATGAAAATATAATTATTATCATCAAAATAAAACTTGGGCACAGAATAAAAACTAAATTTCGCTCTGAGGTTTTATTAATACTAGCTATTGAATCTAAGGCCGTGTCCATTCACCTTAGCGTTGATTGTCCGTAATCTCATAACATTATATGAATAGATCTTTTTGTTTTATTAAGCCGATAGATATTAGCTTATAAAATCACGTATACGTAACCTAACAGTAACCTTAACGAGGCTTAAACCGCTGCACATACCTTACCGTCTACAAAGTATCCAACACTAACCACTGATGAGTTTCTTCATAGTAACAGTAACTTAGTACTTAAGCAACAAGACGGATATAATGATTAATGATACAAAAACCAATCGCTTACCCTGGATAATGATATTCAATTACCCGTCATGATATTAACGCCTAAACATACACCATGTCTTACGCAAATCATCGGATTAACCAGACTGCTGACGTTCGGCAATTATGACTCATATCGGGCCCTAACTTTTGCAATAATTCATCTACTTGAACATTAGAAGAGGCAATTCAGTTTTATCTGTTTGTAAGTCATTTTCATTTCGTGCTTGAAAGCTTTATGAAGCAATTGTGTCTAAGCTACACAATATTTTAGTATGTAGCAAATTAAAAAAAAATTAAACTCATTGCGTAAAAAGCAACTAAAAAAATTAAAACAAATTTACGTTGCAATGAAAAAGAACATCTAATCGAATTAGATAATTTCCTTCAGACATAATTCATTTATTACTTCTTTTATACTTTCTACATGCACAGTGTGTTTGCTCCAGTTATTTAAAAAAAAAAAAACTTTTCGAGGATAGGAAAATATTTTCAAGTTTTCAGACCCATTCTTTAATTAATATTTGAGCACATTTGCGTAGTTAGGTGACTAAACATTTTTACAAGATACACAAAATTTACAAATTTAAAAAACAAAGTTTAATAAGATTCGCAGAAGGTTTCGACGTTAAATGTGTTTATAAAAAAAAGAAAACGCGGAGTAAAAAGGATGGTGGGCCAATTTCTTTGCAAAATCTACAAGAACAATTCTCTTCATGATGCAGCTTTACTCGCTATCCACATTATATTCTTATTTTCCCTTTCCCAACTCTAAGTAGGGTGACGTTCCCACTGGAAAATGAATCTAAAGCTTTTTAAAATACGGTTGTTTATAGATTATTTTGTTGGAAACACCATCAACAACACGCATGATAAAAGCCAGCGGGGTACAAGTGATTAAAATAAGTACGGATTTAGGTGCGGTTGCCTTAATGGACGGCCACCACGCCCTGCACTGACCTGACGAACTTCACTTAAATGTTTCTGTGGCGAGGATATTAGTCGAAACGGTCTTATTCTCACCCTTCGACACTAGAGGGAGATTAAGACGGGAGACGAATAATTAATCTTATTAGAATTTTGGTTGTGACAGGTGGTAAATGCGAGGTTAAAGCAAGCGTCTTAAACAGAATTCACTGATAGACCGTATTGTAAAAAAACGTAAAATTAAAAGGAACGGTTCCTATCAATACCCTTTTTTTTTGGTTGAAGGAGTGGAAAATCCCTTTGGATCTCCGGCTCCTTAGGAGTATGTGGTGTTACCACTAAAAGCCAGCCCTGCTCTGGGGAGAACCCGGGCCATGTGACTTCAGGTCGACGCCACACCTAACTAGGACCCATCTCAGGGAAAGCCAGTGGCTTCTCCCTGCCTATCAACCTATCCAGATGTTGCGGCCCGATCACATTTTCAGTGCGACTAGGCCGCCATCCTATCGCCTACCGTAGCATTTAATCTGCCACCAGAGGTCCCCACTCTTTGGCGATATCAATACTCTAATCTAATTCGAAATATTTATATATTATTGGTACTGGGATCCGTCATTATAATATCATCTTCTTGTATATTGTGGTGACTAATTACTACTAAATTACAAAGAACACGTTGCATGTGGTGTTTGCCTATAATTGGTTGTGCAGTTAGATTTCAAATACTATCAAATTTATTATCAAATACCTTTATTATATCTGTAACAACTGTTGGTGAACCTTAAATAAATAAATAAAAACAGACAGTGCAAAAAGACAGATTAGCCACACAGTGTGTTTTTTGATAGTAAGATGAGTCGCTGGAGTACCAAAATACACACTATATTATTCAGTTCCAGTGGTGGTAGGATTTCTATCTAAGCTAACTTTTTAAACATTTGCAACCCTTTGAAGCGTAATCAGAGCACTATTTGACTATTTTTCTTTTTTTTAATATTATTATAATTTATTGTAGGTACTTGTTTCCGATCGGCTGTATCCCTTGGAGTTACGTAGAGATGTGGCTTCACTCTGCATTCTCTATCGTATATATCATAGAGAGTGCTCGGAGGAATCGTTCGGACTAATACCGGCCGCAACTTTCCGCCATCGTTCCACACAGCAAAATTTTCATCCCCATCACCTGGATAGTTGGCGCTCCACTACTGTGCGACACACTTTTAGCTTCGCACAACCAATCTGTGGAACAAGTTATCGGTTGCGGTATTTCCGGGCCGATACGACCTTCAAACCTTTAAGAAAAGAGCCTACTCCCGGCCTAAAAGGCCGGCAACGCATTTGTGACTCCAGAGTTGAAGACGTCCATCAGGTGACCCGTCTGCCCGTCTGATCGTCTGACGTCCGTAGAGGGGGCTCTATCATGAAAAAAACTTATAAGTTATATGTAGGCTATGTGGAGAGCTGGCTGACAGAACCATCTACATAGGCGCAGTCAACTCGGTTTTGAGTTATAGCGTTTTAAACGTTAACATCTAACAAAGTTCTTCAAAAGAACATTTAATTTTAAAAGTTTACTCGTTTTGGCCATAAACCCTCGACTTAAAGTTTTTAGCATAGATACAACAGTTGCAATTAAAGCTTTCCGAATAGAACTGGCTTCGTCTAAAACACAATGCAAACGCTACACAATAAATGTTGGCTCCATTTCTACAGCATTTTTGCACATAGCGCTTAGTGGTATACTCATCTTCACAACACCAACAAAAGCGTCGCCATTTTCATGACGTTAAAAAATCATTAGCACACCCTAAGCATTCCATTCGGCCAACTTTGATGTCACATTTAAAGTGGGCTGCAGTGGAATACCGCTTCAAAGTAAATCTCTAGTATCTATACTTAACGCTGAAGAGATTTTTTGTTTCAAGGCTTTATTTTCTGGAAATACAAGTAGGTTTCAATAATATTGTTATTGCATTTGATTGTTGAATTTTTTAATTTAATTTTTCTTTTAAAGACAGCTCCCGCATTAGGAATATATCCTGTGTCGCGGGGGATTTTACAAACATACATGTAACGGACACAAAGAACACCCAGACTCAGAACAACAATTTGTGGATCACACAAAGTGTCGTCCCATGTGGGGTTCGAACCCACAACACTCAGCGTAGTAGTAAGTGGCGTGGCGACCGCTTAAACCACTACGCCATCAGTGCAGTCAGCAGCAAAGTTGTTCCTAGAAAGTAGCGGGTAACCATAAACGCGGGTAAAACTGTACGAAACTATATAATAAAGACGTTTCTTTTGCCTTTTCGTAGCTAAATAAGATAAGCATCGTGAGACAGAGTTTATCGTGCTCTGCATCTGATTATGGCTAGTACAGCATCATAATAAAATTAGCAACACTCGAGTAAAACCATTAGTGTTGCAAGTATTTAAACTTTGTTAATTACTAAAGAAGTAAGGATTATCGTTGCAAAACATGTTACTAAATTTAAAAAAAAAATGATTTACAAACTTTAACCAAATCACACTTACCCACCCCTTATACACTGAAAACATTACACTCCTTGTTAGACAGTCGTAGCAGCCTATTTAGGCTCGATATCCTAATTAAACAGCGTATTTTTTTATATCCATACAATCCAACTAACCTACATAAAACAGTGAACAGTCATTATCAGAAGAATCATTCTTCGATCAACTGCGTATCTTTGTCCTAGTGATATTAATCACCATGTGATTTGCATACCAGTGCACTTAACAGCAATTAGCTCTTAATCACCTGCTCGGCAAGATCGTAAAAAGCTACTGAGTGTTCATAATAATTGTAAACACGATATCACTACCCTGCGGTTAATTCTTCTAAGATGTGAAGATAACAGAATCGACACCTGCAGTGTTAAAACTATTACGTGTGACTGTTAGCATTGTTCTGGGTAAATATATCGCACCTTCGGTAAGACAAATTAATAAATGACAGATTTGATAAATATAGAATATGTACAGATTTAAAAAAAAAAGTGTTTTCTAGAACCCAGAGTAAAATCCATGCTTAGTTTAAAATAAAAAAATGTTGCGTCATATCCTAAAACATTATGTGTAAATTTTGAAGAATTATCCATAGATCCTTTCTAAGGAGAGGCCTATGTCCAGCAGTGGACTATTAAAGGCTGTTGATGATGATGATGATGATCCATAGATCTTTACAACACGTATATGGCGCATAGATAATGTTATTGTCGGACATAAGTTTGTTTAACACAAATCAATACGACGTCAAATTATACCTTTTGAAATAAAGGTTACATACTAAAAATAGTTAGATGATCATGTACAACAAATTTTAAATGGGTTCTTTCTGTAATTGGTAATTACATACACACCAAGCTACATAGCCATAATATCTCTCTTTGCTATATTAATGATTAATAATTATGTATCGTAGAAAACAATACTGTATACATTGCTAGTGACACACATACTCATAGTTCACATAACATATTATACACAACTATCAACATATGTATACCAAAAGCAATAGTAAGCAATCAAGAGTGATCGCGGGCTCACACTGCGATAGCCGATATCTGGCAGTGCGGGGTCGACGTCATTAATCACATCGGTACACTACCAACGCCCCCTGCGGTTGGACACACAGACTTGTATATTGGCAGACTGATCAACTGACTAAATAAATACAAGATAACTGTAGCACATACTTTTAATTGTGGAACTCAACCGCACAATACACACAACAGTTTACAATCAACATGATTGATATTATTTAAAAATCGATTTCTATGACACCCATTTGAAATTCAGAAATGAAATATTTTGAGCTAAGTTATAAGTTATGTTGTGTGACTATATCAAAAGTTCCTTCGCTTTGTTGTTTTTCGAACATATTTGATACTATTGTGAATAACAGTAATGAATAATTGCTTCACATGTCTATATACGCTCTGCCTAGTTTGACCCCAAACTAGGCACAGCGTATACTATATTAACGATACTACTGATAAACATACTTATATATTTCTAAATACATAAATATCCTAGATAAATTACAGTCAGATACAGAACAAATTAATGATCTACTCATCACACCCCACTTCGTCCAAGGTTTGAATCTATGTCTATCTATCTGTTTGTTTTCAATGTCAAAATAATAGGGGTTTTTCATGTTCACACGGTAATTTGCCAAAACCAGTTTTTTTGTCTGTCTGTCTGTTTGTTCTGGTAATCTTCAAAACGGCTGGACCGATTTTGATAATATTTTACTACCAGGTAGCTGTCAATATAAGGAGTAACTGAGGCTATTTTACCTCTCAAAAAATCCTATAAAATTTTGCCCGGTCCGGGAATCGAACCCACTAAGGTAGCGCTATTCAAATTTCACGCGAACGAAGTCGCGGATACTAGCTAGTCGAGTAATAAAGGAACCAAGTTGTAACTACAAATTACTATCAACGCAATCAAGAGAACATGTGATTATTGACAGCACAATCATATTTTTGTCGAAATTTCTTAATTGATTCATATCCGTCCACAAACTACTGTGGTCCCAACCATAAAATAATTTTATAAGTTGAATTGAGGAAACTATTAACAATGACTGATTTAGCGTTTGTTTATATTTCAAATCAAGTTAATAGAAATATTACATTGCATAATATTGTCCAATCTACTGATAGGCATAAAATACAATAAGAATAAATGTCAAAGACTTCTCTAGGTACATCAACATATCAGCGCTACTGCGACGCAGTATGTCCCTAATACGGCACGCGTATCTGTGATCGACATTCCCGTGTGATTACTTTAACAAATCTGTCGGTAGATATAGCTTGTAGTTTAGGGACCTATTAGTTGTTCTCATATCTCCATGGATTTGTAACAATTTTCTTTTGAAGTAGGTCAAACTGTTCAAATCTGTGTGCGTGCAACTTTGAGAAGGATCAATTCTGATTTTCATTACTCTCTATCCGCCACAATTTTAGTTTTCCTAAGGCAACTGCGATAAAGTTTGCGGGCATAGTATCAACTTGTATTTTTTTACATATTATTATCGCTTGCCCTCGTGAATGAAATTAATTAAATACTAATTCCATCCCTATAGGCTTCTTTTTCTTCTTGTAAAAACTCTCCATGGTCTTTGCTGCACTATAAAAATACATATAAAAGTACACTGATTTTTTTTATAAGTTTCTATACTTCACTTAATTAATCATTGAACTTAAAGAAAAAAATATCACCACCACCTATCAGACTTGTTTTTATTATCAAAATATTCATCTATAGATAAATCCTATTCAATAATATACGAAGTGGAGAACAGGTGTAACAATGTTTAGAGGAATTTCTATAAATCACATTAGTATGTTACTGATGGTCATGTTTTTAAATTACGACGGTTAAGTAATGTATCACTTTAATCTAACTAATCTGAACACGACTCTTCTTGCTATATACTAACTACGCCCTGCGGTTTTAAATGCTTTATACTAATTTTTTTAAGTGTATGGTAAATTCTCGTAACGATATTGTATAGCTTAAAACTTGATGGTAAATAAACCTTTTTGTGTGTAGAAAATCTTTTGTGTCGTTACGGGTTAAGGCAAGCAAGCAAAGGCTCAGCATTTAAAACTCGAAAAGTCGAAATTTAGATGTAGGTTGTAGAATTAGATAAAAATATCTATGTTAGTGTCATGTAAGTGGTTTGTTATTGAAGAATATCATGCCTACCATTATTAAGCAGTGTCGTCTGCACGAGGCACCAAGGCAATTATATTAATTACTTTAATATATTGCAGGAAGTCAAACATTTCTAGTTTTAATTGAAGTAAATGCTGCATATTAAATAAATAGGAAATAATATTAACATTTTCATAGTGATTCAACGGCGCCGCGTCGTATTATTTTCGCGCTTTTCTCATACAAACTGCAAAATGGCATTTCTTTTGTCTGTTTTAATAAAATCATTATCACATTAAATCAAACTTGAAACATGTTGCAATTATGTCAATTTTTACAAATGTACTTAAATTGGCGTACTTACATACGACGCGAATTAAAGCAAGTATTACTGCTATTTTAAATTTTATTTACAAACTATAATTAATCAGAATTTATTACGTATCTACTCAGAACAAAGTTGTTTTACTTTTGGAATTATTCATTAAACCGAAATTTATGAAATTTTTTAAGCAACGACTCAGTGAAATAGTCAGGATTTTAGTGACACGTTTATCTATACTAATATTATAAAGCTGAAGAGTTTGTTTGTTTGTTTATTTGTTTGTTTGTTTGAACGCGCTAATCTCAGGAACTACTGGTCTGATTTGAAAAATTCTTTCAGTGTTAGATAGCCCATTTATCGAGGAAGGCTATAGGCTATATATCATCACGCTAAGACCAATAGGAGCGGAGCACCAATGAAGAATGTTTCAAAAACGGAGCAAATTTATTACTATTGAGAGACGCAGACGAAGTTGCGCGGGTCAGCTAGTTTATTATAATTATTACGTCTTGTACGAGTAACGTCACATTTACTCACTGTCACTTACGTCACAGTGCAATAAAGTTGCAAAAATAAGATTTTTTATATGGGTAATATTTTTTATTACACCAATGTTCAATTTATTGGCGTGGATCAGACCGGACGGTTTACGCTCTTGTTGATTATATCAAATAAACTATTATAACTTATTTTTCTATACCCATTTTTCTTATGAGTGTCCTGAATTAGGATTTTTCGTACCCACACTTAGTGGATCTTTGGAACGAACTGAGGACTTTACATCAATGGCTGCAATTTGGATATCTGTGAAAAATAGGTCAACAACATACCGAACTAAAGTAGTTTACTGGTTCATCAAAATTTAGTGAGCATATAAATCTATAACGCATTAATTTCTGGAACTACCAGTTAGTATTTTGACAATTTGATAGCTCTTTTTTAAAGGAGGTTACCATGACGTCCGCTTTAAACGTGGGTGAAACTGCAGGGAACGATTGGTACTATATAAATCTGATACCCAGTACCTTTTATGTTTGGGTTTGATCAGCCCATTTTTTAAAACATCGACAACACTAGATAAGCCCTTCAGACCGGCATAAATCATTTTTACGGCGTCTCCAACTCCCTTGTCTATGCGACAGGCTTTCATGGCACGTGAATGGTCCGCTTTATGCTTCACTGCCTTTACAACTATGCTGATGATTTTTTATGCTAAATCAGCCTCTATTTTTTAGGCAAATAGGTTCATATTTGGGTGTGGCGTTTTCTATTAAATTGTCTGAACGTTCACCCCGAAATGCCTAAACATGGCCTATAAATATCGCATCCACGTTATTGTGTGTGGGTTAAAGTGTGAATGTGTGCTATAGAATGTTAAGGTTAATTATTTTATTTGATGTAAATCGGTTCAAATTTATGGTTCCAGGTTTTAACTACATCGGTGCAAAATATCATAGTTCCAGGTTTTTTATGGTCGTTTGCGCAGAAAATTACGCCTTTTAAAGAAGTTCCGAGAAGTTTCAAAATAGATCTGCCTTATTTGTATTTCGTCAAGGGCTACATGGCTCGTGTCTTGTGAGATTCGAACGTGTCGTTCGAACATTGTTCATTACTGTATTTATGGAAAAAAGAACGACAACAAACTTCATAAGAAAAAAAATCGCAGAATTATAAATGGTATTGCGCAAAAACTTAGGTTTTAATTCGTTACACATAGTCGCAGAAAAACTCTTTACTTTCTCGTGTCTAGTATATAATTATATTATATCATCAATAATAGTATTGTTATGTATACCGACAATGTATAATAAAGTATTTATTCTGTGACACAAAAAACTTTTTACAAATCAGGTTGGATAATTTTTCACTGTTCTTCTGCCGAAATAATCTTTTTGGTCTACATTGGAATTTAAATATTTTATAATTTATATAAAGTTCCTACGTGACATAATGAGAAGAATTTTAAAATTGCCCGCACTTTCCACGCAATTTCCCCCCGAATTTTAAATTTTAAGGCACTATAATTTTTTTCAGTTTTATGTTGCTAATGTAACCCAGTAAAAAAGAAAGAAAAATAACTCTGCACTATTAGTATGTCGATGTTATCACAGCATTTTGTGAATTTTTCTACATAACATTAACTCTGCTGTAATGGACACATCCCAGAACGGCCCTGTTTTTCTAGTAGTTATCAACCCTGACCGCTTAGCCGGAGGTTGCGGATTCGATTTCCACCCAGGACAAATATTTGCGAGCGTTTGTTCTGTGTCTGGGTGTACGTTATCTATAATATGTATGTATTTAGAAATTTATAAGTATGTTTATCAGCAGTCTGCTTACCATTGTACAGGCTCTGCCTAGTTTGGGATCAGACAGCCGTGTGTGGGATGTGTTAAAGGTTATAGTAAAATGCACCCATAAAACCGTGTTTGTAACTGTGGAGAATCCAAGAATACTTATTATTATAAAGCCCACCAGGATAGATACACAGGTAAATTTGCATTTAATACATACGTTCTGTTTAAAAAATCATAACCTTTGTTTATAACCGATATAAACAGACCTTCGTGATCGTATAACGTTCAGTTTACAACTCGCAATCAGACAAGGGATTCAAAGGCCAATTTAAAATGGTTAGCTTACAATCGCAGTCGCAGATAGCTACTGCGCGACACCCTGTATATTTGTTTAGGATACATCCCTCTTTATTTACATATAAATTCACACAAGCTAAAATCAACCCTAAAAGCTGCAATTACGGGTGAGTTTTAATTGGTAGCTTATCTCATAAAGCGCGATACAGAGGCTGTGTAAGTTTAAGGTATGCACGGATAAACAAAAGGGTTTATTGACCTTGGCTGTAAGCCAGATTTGAAAACAGGCGAATTAGAAGCCATTGGTTTAATCCTGACGAAGTTTACTTACTTAGCAAGTTGCTTGATAAGTAAGTACTTTTTGTTCGTGGATTAGCATAGTACACGTACAATTACAGAAATAAGACCTATTTCTTAGCGCTCCATGATTTCACCGTGCGGATGACGGGTCCATCGCGACACAAACAAACATAAAATGTATTTTAGAGTAATATTGAATAAATTTATAAACTAAGGTGTAGATTATAGCAACATACACAACCCAATCAGCCTAGTGTAACTCAGGTAATGGTATCTTCACACCATCGAAACTAAATTACCCAAGATCTAAACCAGAGCACATATTACAAATGACAAAGTAAAGATGACATAAAGTGTAGTAAGTCCTAAATATAACATTTCTACACATCATTTATTAAAAGTCACATTTCACCACTAACTAGATAATTATAATCTGTGCAATTTCATCTCCGTCTCTCAAAAGGAATAAACTTTAAAAGTTTTGCAACATTTTTCATAGATTGAAGCTTGATTTTATATAGCCTTGATAAATGGCTATACAAAACTAAAAGATATTTTCAATTCGAACCAGTAGTTCTTAAGATTAGCTAATTCAACCAAACAAACTCTTCAGCGTTATAATATTAGTACAGATAGAGATCTCCTCGCGGTCTAATTGCCATTTTTAATTCCTGGTTTTATTTTATTATCCAGTATAACTTGAAATGTTTTGTATAGACTTCTCTACTATGATAGGTTAAACTAATACGCACTTATTCTACATTTAAACATAACTTTTCTTCATACAACATAAAAGTATTCCATATAACCGCATTGTCTGTCTGTCACTGTCCGTGTGGTGACGGATTAAGAATACGGAGTGTCACCACCCCTATTCATCCCGTGGGTGTCGTAAGAGCCGACTAAGGGAGCAAAACTACGCAGGACAACAACAGTGCAAAGAGAAGGAAAACTTGAAACAAACCCTAAACCAACCCGTTTGGCCAGTGTGGAATAGTAGGCCAAAACCTCCTTTCTAAGGAGAGGCCTATGTTCAGCAGTTGACTATTATGGGTTGTTGTTGATATCCGCATAATGCTTGTGTGAGCCATGTTTGTTTAAAAAAGAGTACAAGTTATTTTCTTTACGGACTAATTAAATTAACATATTGATTAGGTATGCACGAAGAGTTTTCTTTAATTTAGATTTTTTTTTATATCGTTACAATAACAATTTAAACAAAAAATATTCAAAATAGGTTTAATCCAATTTACTCCAGTTTCAGATTTTATTGCATTATTTATGTGTGCAACTCAATAACGGTATGCAATTTTGCATTTATTGTATCAACGTTTTAAACAACCACACGCTATTATGTATGCAATAAGGCAACGACTTAATTCAACACTAAAAATGAATAATTGACCATTGTTTTAACAATTTTTTTATCGCTTCACATTAAATGTAAACATTTTTCAATTAATTTCTTAACTTATCACAACTTTTCCACTCATAATGTTGTTTACGAAAATAAAATGGCCGCACTGTCAAGGTATACCACGTTACGTAAACGCAATTTAAAATTCTCGCCTGTAAAAACAGCTTTCATCTCTTTAATGTAATCTGTCTCTGAGATGACTAAGTGACACCCTTCTAAGTATAAAGCGGAGCGAAACCTCTTTTTCAGTACAAATTGACTCGCAGGAATATGACGATAGGAAACAAGTCTGATTCGCCTGGGTATTTGCTGGTATCTTGTAATTCTTAGAGTATGTCTTAATATCAAAAAGCTTTAAAGGTAGATTAATATTGTTATTTTTTCGAGTTTTATTCATTTAAGTTCAAGTTCATTACAATATTTTCGAAATATATAATTTACTTTAACACTATTATTTGAAATTACACCTAAATATTATGACTAGATCTAGACTAAATTCCGAAGGGAATAGAAATATTTCAACGTGAATTTTAATCACTAGAAATACATGAAATCACTTTTTAACTTGATAATACATTTCGAATAGAAAAATATTCAATTTTAACGAATTTAATCAGTCTTGAGAATATTCCGATCCTTTTCAGGAGCCAACTAAACATGTTAACTAATAGGTATATTCCCTAACAACCAACTATTAGACATCAAACGAGCTGTCTCATGAACTAATAAATTATTTACCACATATCATGTGGGTGTTTAACATTTTTTTCCAGGAGTGTACGCGTCTGATGTGTGTAGTTAATTTTCAGACTATGTCTTTGTCATGCAAATGTATGCGCCCCACCTTCGGGAGAGGGATATTGGATTCTTAGCATCAAACAAATTAGAACGAGCTATTAGAACAAAGCGAGAGAGATGATGATGTCACGTCGAATATGTTTTGTATGTTGATGGAGTTTTTGTCAAATTAAGGGATTTAAAAAAAGTATGTTTATCAGCAGATTGGTTACCATAACACAGGCTCTGCCTAGTTTGGGACCGGACTGCCGTGTATGAGATGTGTGAAGTTGTTATTATTATTCAGATATATTCATATTCAATAGACATTTATCTATATATATGTATATTAATACGTGAAGAGAGTTCTTCTTACGTATTTTACAGACAATTTCACGAACGTGATATTTTTTGTATACTTAAATGAAGCCAGAAAGCTAATTATCCACTACAGACAAAATTTGAAGGTAACACATTAAATTATTCTTCATTACTAGTATGGGTAACCACTAATATGTTATAATAAAAGAATATCCTCAAAATTCCGACTAGAATTATCTTATTATGTATTCACAATGCATTCTAATATTTTTAAACAAATACAAAAACTATACTAGAACTTGAATCAAGTCTCTATGGAGACCTGCTGATAATCTCGTCATTCTTAACATTAGATAATGTCTTAGCAATCGGATTTAGAATAAAACTACATTCTTTGGCTTTGGTTAATAAATGACAACAATAAAATAAAATGAAACCGCGCAGCTGTGGACAACATTTAATTATTTTATTTTACCTTTATTGCTATCTGTAGCAATTGACAGTATATGTATTTATTTAGGTATCATTTAGTTCACTGTAACGAGTAATCGAAATTTCAATACCATGTACCTACCAATTTAATTTATAATTCAAATTCAAAAACAGAACACTTCAAGTTGCGTTTCTATTATTTAATAGACAATAATGATTACAGAGCATAGTTTTCTTTCCATTTTTAAAACGGACAACAGAATCCAATTATGGATAAAGCATACAGCCTTTAGGACGAAGGTATATTACAGTTTGTCACGAAGCCCAATGCACAAAGGTTTTATTAGTTAATTTAACAAAGTTCAGCTTTCTGTAGTAATTACTGTTGACATCGTTAGGAAAAGTAGTTGTGTTACAAGCAAATCTAAAAAGCTCGACATTAATGTATAAGAAAAACTATTAGAAGTGAGGATAGTCTTATTTTATACAAACAACACCTAGTTAACGTTATAAATAGGCTATAGGAATCTACAAAGGCCTTTATTTAAGCTCACTTGATAAACTTAGTACCAGTAGTAAACTCATTTTATGTTGAATGAAGGTACTTTTTGATCAATGACCAGTCTGTAAGCACGGGTATGTAATAAAGTATTGAGAGCCATAACAGAAATGACAACTGACAGAGGTTTTTGAGGGCAAAAAGTATATTACGAAGATAGCAAGTCATTAGGATGTCAACAGAATGATGACTGTCCGAGGTAGGAACACCTAACTGACTTTTGAAGTTTTGTAAAAAGTGTAGTCATTTTATCTTGTGTTGAATCCTTACCCAAATTAAGTTAAAATCGCACAATGTAACATTTAAATTAAGGAGTTATTCACTTGCACATTTCTACGTTGGCTCTACACAATGAAAGGGCACGTCCATACGTCGCGGTCAGAACGCACCGGCGCCGTTGCGTCCGGACTGCCTCCGTACGCTTCCGGACTTCGCGCTGTAGAGATGCAATTTGTGACGCCCTCCCACATTGCAAATTGTATTAGCTAACTGGTTTATTCAACTAACTATACATTGCTACTTACGATTTTAATAATAAATACGTTTTGGTTTACTCTGATGAATTATTGTTTTCGTAGCTAAACAACGCATAAATGCAGAGTATTTTAAACATAGATGTATGGAAGAACCAGGCTCAATCTGGAACAAAATCACTCCTAAAAGCCTGTGAACGTCGAAGGAGACTTCTTCGCTTCTAGAAGGAGCTTGGTTGGTTTATCTAATCAATCTCTCTTAGACGCATAAAAGACCACTATCAAGTCTAAATGTGGAAATCGGAACCCACAACCAATACCAATACCATGCTCAACCGGAGTGATACCACGGCTTCACAGATAACCTGTGTAAGGCAATTCTTTCGTTGCTTTTCACAAAGTGACTGAGGCTACCAGGGTCCCCCAATCCCCCCTCACTCTCCCTAACTTTATCATTCAAAGAGCGACAACGCATCCTTCGACGGCAGTAGTCACTTATCAGTACATGTTCCAGTTACTTCAAATTAAAAAGAAAATAGAAGTTTAAAATAATTAAATTATTACAAAATCTTTTAACATGTGATCTTTATTGGCTTATCATCATTTTCTAGTGAAATTTGAAAATTACTTAACGTATTCGCTGTTATAGATAACCAGGATGGTTTTTGGGGCTACGTGACAGACATACTAAATAAGACCACGTATATTGTTATGATAAGTGCATGTCAGCATTATCGCAACTAAAAACGAGCGACTAATTTCCATGACGCATCAAAATTTGTTTTTCATTACTCATTACTGTATATGTGTGTCTTAATCCGAGTATAAGGGCCCGTCCGCACAGCGATATTTCACTACGAGGTTTTTATTTGCGCGTAAATAAATCGCCATCATATCGCGTTAAATTTGCTGATGCAAATTTAATTTTTTGAATATTTTTTTCGCAATTTTTTTTTCTGCCAGTATATAGATTAACCTCAGTAACATAAAAGCAACGAAAGAAATGCTTAACACCGGCTCTACATGAGGCCGTGATGTCACTCCGGTTAAGCCGGCCTTATGTGCCGAAACATGGCTCTCCTACTAAAACACTCTTTAAATGTACTCTGATCGTAAATTACCTGTTTAGTTAATTAAAATCGAGGCTGTAACAAGGCGAATGCTTTTCACTTACAATTACGTAACTATACATTTTAATTCGGTAGATACTTAAATGTATTGGTACTTTGCAATTCGAGACCTTATTACAATTTCCCGTTTTCAGTATCTGCACAAACTGTTGGCTATTTTCATTTAAAATCATTCAGCTGTCACCCGGATGCGTTTGAACACAAAATGTCTGAATTAGACGCTTATTGTGCAAACAGTCGCTATTGAACCGTGTTCTGCGGTATTACACACCTTTGTTAGGTTCCAATTTTTTTTGTGTGTCAACAACTCAAGCGCATCTTTTTTTTATACTCCTTGCTATAATTTAAATGGCTTCGTATCATTGACGTTTGTGTAAATTAGTGTGATTGCATTTTATTTCTTAACTATTGTTGCTAATCTAAAAAAAATTCAATGATTCAGGATTCATTTTCCGAGCCATCACATTATCAAGTTTATTTGATTGTTATAAATGATTACAAACTGGCAGGAAATAACGCGCCTAATAGTGATAACATACCTTTAAATTGTTGGACGTGTCGCTCAGGTTGCAGTGGCTGTAGACACAAGCGGACTGTCAGACTGGCAAATATTTGATTGTTGTCAAAGCAACATTGTAACAAATGTTACTGCTTAATACTTACAAGTGTTTACTGTTGGAAACTAATAAATAGGAGGTTTGGAATCATCATCAATCATCATCGGTATTAAAGACCTATTTCTCCAGTTTATTTTGTCCCCGGCAATGGCCAGAGTTTTCTTACCAAATTTTTTCCACTTAGCTGGTCTTCAATACAGAGGCATATTTAATACCGTAATTAATTTTGTTAACCGATTACTTAGAGAATTAATACCGGTAAAATTTAAATATATTGATAAAACGCAATGAAAAAAAAAACAGATATAGTTTACGTTGTATTGGGATGTAAGCAATGCTCAAGAAATTAAACGTACAATCCATTTATTGCAACTAGAGGTTTATTCCCAGTAGTTCCGTGAAGCCAGTTTCACATGGTACTGACGTAACCTAAAAAATCGTTGGAAAAACAAATAACTATCTACACATATAATAAAACTGTAAGGGAGGTGACCTTGTTCATGGCAAATAAATGGAAAAGTAACACGGGGGTCTTCGTAGATGTAATAGATGCCAAAATATGATATTACTCAATGGAGCTGGGCAGCAATCATTTGGATTTGGTATGAAAAGTATGTATTCTTGCTGCTATGGATATGAATTTAGATTAAAATATAACTCTGAAAACCTTTTTTTCTTAGCACAAGAAATTAAGGAAAAGGGTTTCATATCATATCTATAGGTATAACTACTATGTAACTAGTGGGTTGCAAAAGTTCCACGTGGATCTGGCTATATGGAATTACTGGGAATAAACCGCAGTGGCTATTGCTGCGTGATACGTGCCTAATTAATTGGTATCTTCAATATCCATGCTAGTAAATTCATTATCTTTCATATTAGGTCCACTATGCAGGCGAAGCCTCTCCGCCTGCCGATCATAACCATAAAATCGCATCAATGGAGACTACATTCTTTCTTGTAGGAGGCGCGCAAAGCGCTAGGAAAGAAGCTTCGCTTGACTTGAATTTCAATTTACTTGACTTGGAATTTATATGATCTGCAAATTTTATTAACTTTAGGTATAGTTTAATTTCTAGAAGGTGCTCCTTTTTTAATAAGAAAATATGCTGCACTACTGTATTACTCTGAAAATTAAATATTGCTAAGGTGATAACGAGTGCTTATTGCTTTGATTGCATATTATTTATCGCTGCATAGCCGCTATAAAAATCGAACCATAACTGCAATAAACCCAACAACAAGTGCACAGATCTTAAAGATAATTTTGCAATATTGGTTGAGCGTTATGCTGTTAATAAATTTCAATCACGATGACGTAATTAAAGTGCCTCACTCGTCAGAGCTCTCACCGTACAAACAAGCGGAAGAAAAGTTCAATATTCGACAATAATCGTAAAGCTTCAAGCTTCGACAAGTCATCGACATCTACGGAGCAACTGACCCGACACAATTATAATAATTGAATCAGGAAATCGTTCCCCTCCAAGCAAAAGTATAAATAAATCAAAAAGGGCTCTTCGCCCGGCGCGGCTGCTCTGTGTCTTATTTATTTAGACTCTATAAAAAACCTAACCCCGCCGTGTCCACGAATATATTGTAGTGAGATCGGTTGACATATTTAGTTGAACGAGCGATGAATAATTATTGGGAAACCTTGTTATCATACCTTTTCTCTGTTTCAGGGATGGAGTCTAAGGAATTATCCCTGTTTCAACAATTCTTTTACAATACAACACACGCAATCTCACAAGCGTCCATTGGTGGTATGATAATTTAAATCACCCAATAATGGTTAGGAATATATAAAATACAATATCATAATGTAACAAAATTTGTTCCAACAACTTTGCCAAAACAACCACATGTTTATATAAACAATTTGGCGCAGAAATTAAACAGTAGCTCTTGCAAAGCAAAACATAATATCCTAATAACAAACAAAAGCTGGTAAGCCTACAATGCACACATGTGCACACTAACACCTGGGCCCAACATGGCTGCGACAAAATCATTATTCATCCCCGCACCGAATCGGGCATACGAAAAGGTATAGAAAAAATTCGAAACTTGTATCCGAACGAAATCCGCATAAACAAATCCACGTTTATTGAAAAATCGCGGCAAACGAACCGCATGAAGTATGTAGCTGCCGCGCCGCCGTGCAAAATTTAAATTTCAATTACAAAAATAATAGGTGGTAAACTTTAGTCAAATTGTATTTTATGCAAAACTTGTAGTTTTCATGTGAAGCGATTAAAAGTTATTTTTGATAATTCATTCATTCAAAATATTCATTGCTTGTAAATTTATTCATTAATACCTCATTCTTTACCTAGCTTCTATGTTTAGTAATATTAATAAGACTAACTAAATAATAAACATTTGTTTGTTAAAATTTGGATAACAAGACACGACTTGCCTGGTACTGACACTTTCAGTACAGTCACTCGGGTTGTTACCCTCATCTTATATAACCTTATATATATATAAGAAACTGATAGATCTCCTATGTTTTATGATAGATAATTAAAAAATCAGCAGAATTCTACTACTGCCTTCTTCTTTCAATATAAAATTTATTCCAGATATAATATTAAGTCATCATACCATAACCCGACAGGGACAACAAAAAGAAAATGAATAAAAGTACAACAATGAGAGCTCAATACCTTTCGTTTTATCGCGAAGAGAATTTTATTTTATCAGAGAATATTTTACGTGCATTTTATGTCGATATACAGTTTATGACAAGCCAAGCCGAGTCTCAATACAAGTATAACGAAATTCGCATCGCTCGGGAGAGTTAACTTTCGCTAACGAATATGGTCATGTCGGCTTTTATTTCGAAATGTATTTGCGTGTTGTAGGGCTGCCTTATGCTCAGTTCCCTTTAAGTGTTGACCATTTAGGGCTATCAGTGTCTAAGTTCAAAGATGTATTGGTATGGTCATGACATGGGTCATTATCAGGAGACTCATTATTTGGTTGACTTCGGTGGCAATTTTAATTTTTTTATTTTGGCTTTACTAATATGAAATATCAAATCTAGAGTTAATTTAAAACATATTAGTAGTCGAGGGAATCGTATAGACCGAATGGAAATGAAGGGATTTAATTTTAAAAAAAATGTGTCCACCGAAATCAATATTCTTATCACCGAAATCAAATATACTAAATAATTTATATTTGAAAGACTGTTTTTTTATATATATTGTTACGGCGTGATAAAATTAATAAAAGTTGTCGGTTAATTACCTTTATTACACTGTACTTACAAAACACTCACTATAACTCACAAGAAATCACTATATTACTTGTTATTCGCACGGGAAGTTCGCCTCGGAGTTAACTCACTGTGTCGTCAAACGCTCCGCGTTTATATGGCTTTAGAATTTACTAGAAATCCCTAGAAGTCCTTATTCGCCTAAGAGAATACAAGAAGTTTCCAGTAGGCTCATTGTTTCTTACTCGCAGCGCCATCTAGCGGTGAATAGATGGCACCGCCTCCGCGCTCCAGAGAGTTCTCGAGGAATCGATCCTATGGCGTAACAGTATTATTAACTGTCTAAGTACTACCAAGAACGTATGATCTGTAAGAAATTGCAGGTTTATTTTACAATAAAACATTTTATTTTGTAAAGACTTATGCCCCATTTATTAACTTATAGGAAACAAAAATCAACTTTGGATAGAAGCGTACAATTATTATATTAAATGTAATTAAAAGTAGTAGGTAGTCTTAAACTAACAATACAGGAACTTAAAAAAAATCTGAAGTCTTATTTGAGATCTAGCTTAATCACAGACAATTTACTTATTGATATAAAATAACTCAAAAACCAGTCTTTAAACAACATCAACAAATATAGAAGGCACATAACTAATAATATTTGCATTTTTATTAATTTTAACACAATTGAATAAGCTTTTAGGTGTATTAAGCACCCAGCATTAAATTAATTATAATTTTGTATTACAGTTTCCATTCCTTAATTAAAAAATGTTATATTCCTCGTCACTGTTTTCTTTAGAATCTACAATTTTGGAGAATACTTCATTCATTACTGCCGGAGCAATATTTTCACAATCTGTCGACACACGCGTCCAGAAGCTGTCACTTTCATGCAATCCAATGTCGGATGTTAAGGTAGGCGACAAGCGCTGCTTGGTTTCGGAGCATTCATCAGCAAGATCAACATGATAGCTACTTCCAGGTTGAATCAAAATATTAGATAAAATTTGAGGTTTTTTAGATTTTGCTGCACCGACTCCGCTACACTTTAGGGCTTGACTTGACTTTTTGATCAGATCCATCTTGTCACTCTTGTTTTTGTTGGTTCTATCAGTCAGCAGTCGGTTAGTTTGCTCGCCTATGATGTATAATCCTACATGATACCCATGTTCACACGACACTGAATTATTTTTACATTCACCTTCGGCGCAACTCATTTTTCTCATTGATAGTTGGTTGGGCTCATTGGCGTTCCACACTGCCTGATGAACTTTCATAGTCCCTGCAAATTGCTTGAGATCGGATGGAATCAACAAATCTTTTTCATAAATACCGGAATCGTTAATAGTTTTCGTGATAATACCTTGAACAGATTTCAGATGAGTCATCAAAGATGATAAGCTTATGATATCATTGCCTTGAGCAACTATTCTATCAGCTGTTCTTTTAAGGGTTGCACCGACACCATCTGGGGCTCCTTTTCCATGGCCGCTTTCTGTATAATTCCATGTTATCGCAGTCAAACTGGGAAGGTACCAGTGGAGTTTGCTGATGATATAAAACATTTTACGGTTTCGGTACTGGCCCGACGGACTATCAGAAATGAAATGGAGAATTTTAATATTAAGATTTTCATCTTCGATGAATTTTAAAATTGGCAATAAATGCTCCCAAATGGCTGGCGCATCATGGCGTAAACACTCTGATAAAGTACATATCGACTGAACTTTCAGAAGTCCATTTTGACGATAGTAAATGACCACGGCGTGCAGGGTTATTTGTTGGCGGTTACCCCCGAAATGAATGGCTTGAATTTCATTACCGTACTTTGTGCTGTAATTTTCACTAAAATCGCAGTGAATTATGCACTCTTCATTAGTGAGATCGCTTTTCATTTTTTTAATGAACCTGTTCTGTGCGATCATAACTCCACAGTGAGTCATGTATGGAGGTAACATTTTTTCAAATTTTAAAATGATGTCTCTAGGGAAAGCATTCATTTTATCCTTCGCTGTGTGAATGGTGGTTTTTGTAATTCCATTCTTAGAATAAGTTTTTTTACTTTTTTGCCAAATCCAGTAAAATAATACTTCAGCGTTATTGAATTCTTTATAGATTAAGCTTTTATCTTTGCAGTCATTGCATTTCCTTGTTAAACATGACACATTCGAAGAGTCACAGCACAGAGATGATAAAATATCTTTGGTAGATTTTTCTTGAATTAAGTTGTTTTTTTTTAACGCACTCACCATTAAGTCCATATTTTCGTGTTCAATACAAAGACAGGTTTCTCGTTTATTTACAGCAGGTTTCAGTATCCAAAACGGTCGTTTTTTGCAAAAACTGGAGTAACTAATTTTGTTTTGGGGATTTGTTTGCTTAAACTTAGTATATAAGTCTTTTAAAGAATCATTTAAGTAGCGTCTTTGTTTTTTATCCTTTTTCTTAGTAATGAACTCTTTTTTTCCAGAACACATACGACTGTTTTCATCTTCTTCAAGAAAAGTTTTAATGTCCTCTTCTACATTATTTTTAATTGTTTTTATAGCGTCTGATTCACTTTGTTGTTTCATATCTTCTGTATTGGTTTTGCTTGTCGGTTCATATTTTCTTAATGCAGCACTTTGGTGTTTTAATCTATATAACTGTTTTCGTTGTCGTTCGTTGATAGTCTTCAATTCATCAATCTTCTTTTTCTGTAACTGATACATTTTGTTCATGCGGTATTTAAGTCTACGTATAATAACTTTGGCATTTAGTTTCTTGTTAGCCTTTGGAGTTGGAGGAAACTCCTTTTCAATTACACGAAATGATGATCTGGTACATGGCCTTGAAATTGTACTGACGTCACTACACGGGCTCAATGGTGCTGCCAAGTCTCGGTAAGCCTTAACACGCTGAAAAGGCGATGAAACGACCGATGAACTTGATGGTAGCAAATCAACATGAGACCTTGCTTCAGTTTGAAGTGATCCTGATCGTTTTAGTTGTGATCGTGAAGTAACCAAAGGATCGTCAGTTTCGTCGGTTGCTTCTGGTACAATTATTAAATCCTCTTCAAGACACCTCATCTCTTTGCGCCTTTTTTTCAAATTGTGTTTGTTGGAAGACATTCTACTTCTCTCCCTAGAAATTCGTTGTAGGCGAGAATCTAATTCACTTACAGTCTTTATCTTTCCTTCATTCTTCCTTTTAAAATACCGTTGCCTATCTTTCTCCTTGTGCACTGCGTAAAGCTCTGGATCACTCTTGATGCGAGCTTTCCGACGTCGTTCAGCCAATCTCTTTTTAACCAACCGATCTTCTTTTGAGTCTGCCATAATTACGATACTGAAACAAGATGAGAGGTGCTGAGAAAGTTAAATAAACGATCTTAAAATGTAAATAAATGACTATCAATTGATTTCGGAGATTTTAAAATTGATTTCGGTGCACCTTTTTCCACCGAAAACACCGAAATCAATGCCACCGAAATCAAAATAAATAGCAAAATCCTAGATATTTTCAAAAGTAACCCGATTTTTTAATATTAATCTCTTTTATTGAAATCGAATACACATAAGACATACTTTGATTATAATTTAAAAATATTTATTCAAATAGATGTGGACAAAATGGATTCACCGAAATCAATTTTAAGGGTATACCAAGCCACCGAAAATAATTACGTACCTTAATAAAAGAGTGGCGCGAAGACGCACAGACGTGTTATCCTTACCGCCGATGCAGCGCAACTGACAGTTTGTTTTACCCGAACAACTATTCTCGAAGTCACTAGATTGTAGGATATATGAACCGATCGGTGCGTGCCACTGATATCAATTCCAAACGTCGGACGTGAAGACAACCAGTTGTAACTTGTCTACTAAAGCCTATTATGGTGTGGAAATATTATGAATTGAGTTAATAACTATCTAGTTGTTTGTGAACTCATGCAAAACAGCGTCATGTATTAGGGAAAAAAAGAAAAAAAATAATTTCCGGCGCAATATGGGGCCGGACGCGGCACCGAGGTCAATATTTTTAAGGTTTTTATTTTTTTAAACGAACTTTAATATAATTTATTAAAAAAATAACACAGGCCCCTCCTAATATTTTGATCGTACCTGTTGTAGAAAAAAATATCAAGTTGTTAGTTATCCATTTAGTACTGAATTTCGACCCGGACACGCTTATTTGAGGCGTCTGAGAATGACCCACATACTCTGTAGTTTATCTTTTGGTTCAATCTTATTTTATTATTTGTCCAACAGGTTAAAAATGACCTTTCTAAAGAATGTACAAATCGTTGTCGAAGATATAAAAACAAAATTTGATGGAAAGCATTGATAGACTAGTAATTTTCTTTAAAAAGACAACTCCCACATTAGGAATATATATCCTGTGTCGCGGGGGACTTTACAAACATACATGAAACGGACACAAAGAACACCCAGACTCAGAACAACAATTTGTGGATCACACAAAATGTAGGGATAGAACTCACAACACTCAGCGCAGTAGAAAGCGGCTTGACGACCGCTTAAACCAATGCGCCATCCGTAGAGTTAAATTTTCAACTTGCAATGATTCGCAGTTTGGTTTAATTATTTTTCCTCTGTTTTGGTATCTATTAAGTTCTTTATTGTTTATAGGAATCATCGAAAGGATATTTGCATGAGTAAGAGATATTCATTCATAAGCAAAATGATCTAGAACGAGGATACTGAGAGAATACGATGGCTACAGCTTAACCTCCCTAATGAGCCAACGAAAATTAAAAGATTAGGACATAGCTCAGGAGCTATTAAGTACCGAATAGTAGAAAGTTTGACGTGATCTTAATTTCAGGCGACTTTATAAATGAAAAGTCTGCAATTTCTATCATCTGAGAGTTTGTAGAATAAACAGTTTATAGACTTGTTCCCAACATAGCAGTATGAGCAACATAGCATAGTTCCCAACATACAATAGCAGTTTATAATTAACAAGGTAGGTAATATAATCGTTATTAATGTAAAATGAAGTCTTTAGACTATGGGTCACTAAGTAATATTTGATGTTGATTTGAATATTCTTTGTGTCTTTAAATTCCCCGTGAGTGATGTTAATACCTATTTGTCCAAGATTGGATAAATTAAGATAGTTGTAATTGTCAATAATGATGAGTTTTATCTAAAACTTGGTAATCTGCGATTGGGTTATATAATTTATGAAGCAAAGAACATAATCAGCGACGGAGGTACTAAAACATTAGTCTTTTATAGAGGTATTATGTCACTTAGATAATATTGTGTTTGTGTGTGAATGTGTGTGATTTTATAGTTTCCGATTGAGAAAGTCTTCTCTCTTTCAAAGAATACGCAGTCAGATATTTTGGACTTATTAAAAAAATATTCATTGTTCGTTCCTGGTGCAAAGGTTGGCTATTGACATTTAACGCGGCAATTAAGCAAAAGTGTGATGGGTACCTTTCCAACGTAAACGATCAGGGTTGGGGGTAATTTAATTCAAACTCTGTGTAAATTTGCTCTTTCTCATGCCTGGCGTCTGTTTTTTTTTAAAGTTCATTTATAAGTATGTTTTACATGATTAATTGTTAAAATAAAAAAATTATTAATCTGGTTACCCTAATTCAAACAGTAGATCCTTTTTTCTCTCCTTGAAAAAGGACCTGAATAAAATCGTCTTTTATTTTATTCTAAGAAACTTTTATCCTAATTTAGCAACGGTCTTCTTCTAGCATCCTAGGTATAAGTACAGTGACTCAATGCCTCAATGCAAAGCCGTATTTTGAACTGTAAATATTATTAAAATATAGGATCTCATTGGCTCCGCAATCCAGTTAATTAAATTCAGACTAATAACAAGAACCGCAAGCCGATATATTAACAAAGTAATCGGTTTAAACTCATTAATAGCTCGTAAAGAATAAGTTTAATAATAATTCGGCTGCGTACGCGCATAACAGATGAATCGTTTAAAATGTTAACAGGGTCTAGTTACTTCGTTCGTGAGAAAATCTTACACATTGCATTCGTTAATTCTTGTTAATTAAAAGCACTGGGTAAAAATTTAATCGTTCCATTTTTTGTATTATTTTCGACATTATTAGAGTGTTACCAGTTTTAGACAATGTTTCATCGCATAAATTATTTAAAATAAAAAATATACCTTATAAAGAATATTAATTTATATATATGAACAGAACTTTAAAGTTACGGTGCGAGAATATTTATACTTTTTTTTGTATAGATCATACTTTTTTTTAAGTTAAGATTCTATCCTTTTTATAGCTTTTGCTTTGACTAGGAGGAGATATCGTTACTACGAAAGTATGGCAGCAACAGTTTCTACAGTTTCACACGATATACCTTTATAACAATCAAACTACTAAGTTTCATTAGAGTTAACTTTATTCTTTATCAAAGATAATTCAACTATATTTTAGACAATATACTTTAACAATTCTGATATTTTATGCATTTTTTCTGCTATCATATGCACATGCATGCCAAGCCACTGTCATTCCATTGACACTCTATTGAAATGCCTTTGAGATTGAGATGCAATGCTGCTAACATAAATTCACAGTGTCAATAGACTGTCGATGTAATAATATAGGTCATCAATAGTGATATCAACAACATTGCCATATTGCGAAAATTAAATATATCATTTTCTTACAAATTTAAAATGTATGGTTTACCAAACTATTACAAAGACATCGACGAAATTTGTATCAGTGACAAGACAGAGGTCTTACATAGTTAGTAAAAAAATAAAAGTACTAATCTATTCTGAAGACAGTCTATTAATACAATATTAAAATAGCAGAATTGAGGCCCTGGTGGTTCGTGATCACGGACACAGGCTCGTGAAGAAGTGTGTTCACGTCGCTTAAGAAATTTGAAGATCAGAAATACAGGTGACAATTTCTAGGGGATAATGATGATCCTCATTTTCCTAGTACTGTTTTATCGCATAAAATAGTTTGATTGATTTCGCCTTTTTTTTTCGTTTTTTTGAGTTTATCTTAAAAGATGATAGGGTGGGTGACAAGGGCCTCTTAGATAAAAATGGGATAACCTAATTACAGACTTTTACGGGTTCTTTAATGTAAAGAAACTGTATTTATATTATAAATATAAAAAAAGTAGGTAGGATCTTAGTTATGCAATTGATGGTCTGTCAGATACAAGCGTACCCCATAAACTACGGTCGTAAACCTACATACATCTAACACGATTAGTTTAATTAAGTTGGAGTTGTAAATAAAAACAGCAAATCGTTTCTACCTTGGATGTGTGTAAAACATTTTATATTATACATAGCGATTTACTCGACATAAACAAGGAATTTGGATTTAGTAATTTTTCATTCATGGTAATACAAATAACGGTAAAGAAAAAAAAGTTTAAAAGATACTTATATTTTGTTTAACAAACTATGGTTTTTTTATGTAAAAACTTGCAACTTGACTTTGATTTTGTCTAAACAAGAATTGTAGTAGAAGTAGGAATTTCGTACATGGTCTAGTATCTATATATGTCATACTCATCAAAAATTCCATATCGTGTTAATCGCAAATCGAACTGAAATCCCTAAAAAAATGTTTAATTAAACAAGACAACAATATCATTAACAATTGT
Source organism: Arctia plantaginis (assembly GCA_902825455.1). NCBI lineage: Eukaryota > Metazoa > Arthropoda > Insecta > Lepidoptera > Erebidae > Arctia > Arctia plantaginis. The sequence goes on along the minus strand of CADEBD010000171.1, from coordinate 15,948,451 downwards.
TAAAGGATTCATCAAATATACATGTTACCTTTTGAAGTTACTGTCTGAATCACACGTAAACCCTCAATTTATTGAAACACAACTAGATTTTTAACTTTGCACAGCCGACTTACCTGTAACAAAAAAAAAACAATAAATAGATACATTTTAATTAACAATACATATGTATCTATGAATTAGTTCATGTATTTCATCTCCTCCTTATAAACAACATAATATTGTTGTTAATACACAAACATGTTCAAATACCTAAACGAAGTATTCTTCAAAATGGTTCAAAACCACCTGCGGAACCGAAACGCTCATTAAAAAAAGATTTGTCGTAACAAAAGAACTACGAGAACTAATTCTATTCTATGTCCATATAAACTTAATAATCCATACAGTCGTCCTAAGAAGACGTCTAGACAGGGCAATGGGGTGGAAGGGGTCAGCGAGGTTTAGGGATAGTTACATCCACATATCGTATTTGAAAAACTGTTTTCTTTCTTACAACAAATGGAATGCTTTTTTCCAAATTCTATTCGAAAGAAAGTATAAATAAAGAAGTCGAATAAACGCAAATAAAGTTAAGAAGAAGAAAAAAGTATTGTGGTGTTGTTTACAGACATGCTCTCACAAGGTGGTCCGACGACCTGGTGAAGGTCGCGGGTAGCCGAACCTTGAGGGAGGCCTATGTGTCCAGAAGTGGACGTGTTTCGGCTCAAAGGTAGTTCGATCACAAATAAGTCACAACAAGAAAAAACTACTTCTACTTCTCGTTGCGGGATATTGTGATTAAAGTTTTGCAACTTGTTTGCTATTATATAAATATATATATAAATCATAATCAAAAAATCAAAAAAGGGTAATCAAAAAAGTATCATAGTACCCAATGGAAATGCGTCATACGGTTCGTTGCTTCCGAGTTGACCCGAAGTTCGATAGAGTAACTTCTGTAATACAAACTATTAAACGATTTTCGAAAACGTGCCGTATCTAACCAGTAGGATTCTATCACGCTAAATACGAAAGGTAAGTACCTACCTAAGTAGTAAGTCTGTCACTATTTCACTCAGAATTTACAAAAATAATAATTTCTTATGGATAATACATATAAATCGTCGCTCTGGCAGCATAATGTGCGGTATTCGAGTCATTATACGTATAATAATTTTTATTATTTATGTCACGAGCTAAAGCCATTATTCTGAGATGTTATACGTATGAAATACGGATATGAATTTATTATAATAATCATTAAATTAATCTTTCCAGTGGCCCACTAAGAACTTGTCGATTTCGGCCAGCTTTGTTTTAAGTTTGGTGGATTGGATAAAAGCATATGCAGAAGTTGAATGAAAGTCTATTTATGACCTACTTACTTACTCAGTACGGATTGCGATACCGTGCGATCATAGTGAGATTAATATAGCAAGGTACCAAATTTAATAGTCTTGTAACTCTTTGAAAGATCTGAACAATAAAATAAATAAAAATTGAAGTAATTAAAATTAACCTTCTTTTTCCATTATGGCAGCACATATGTAAAATTTTATGATGATCGGATTGGATGGCACGGCTGCACACTAAGCCCGAACAAACATAGCTCAATTTTTATATACACACATAAAGATATACATCTGTATAATGTATACACATATGTATATGTGTATAAGTACTCGTATAAGAAAAATATTCTAATAATAAAGCGTTTGCTAAATTTTGCTTTTTATAAATATGGCTGATAAAAATGTTTTTATTTTTGAGTCTGGCTGAATATTTCCAAAATATTTAAATAACGGAATGTTTGTTACAGTCATCAATATAAGCATGGAGCTATGGTGCTATAAAAATAATATCACAACACGACTAAAGGGAAATGCGCAACAATGTATGCTCGCGTGTATAAATGCTGTTTCCCGTACCCTTTCACGCATTTGGGGATAGTTACGATCTCAATCCGCCACCTCTGATTGCCAACGTTTACACGTTACGGCTATCTGAGTCTAAATTAGTTTGTAACGTCACAATAATTTAAAAAAAAATAATGCCCGATAGTGCGTATAGGCATATTGAAAGATTATGGTGGAATACACTACAGATACTTCTGAAGTACAATACACATTCCTGTTTCATTTATTTATTTTTTAAATACTAGCTGCTCCCGCAGTGTCACCTGCGTTTATGGTTGTACGTAACCTTATAATATTTTTCTTCAAATAATACTCTCGATACAAAAGAATATTTCAAATCTGACTGGTAGTTACTGAGATCAACGAGTTTAAATAAACAAACAATAAATTCTTCATCTTTATTACCATTGCATAGTAAGTATAGATATAAGTACCTGACGAACTTACAGTTAATTTAGAAAAAAAATGTGCACTGCAGTCGTCCTTTTTTTTGAAGTATTTATTTATTCTTTATTTATTACCATTACAGTAGGCCAAAACCTCCTTTCTGAGGAGAGGCCTATGTCCAGCAGTGGACTATTAAAGGCTGTTGATGTGATGATGATTAAAAAGTTTCAACTTTGTTTGGAGGGGAAATTACTTATATCTGTTTGTACCGAAACATGGTATCCGAAAAGGCTCGAAATTCCAATTACTGCAGCGGGAGGCCGTAACCAGCAATTGTTCCAAATAAACAAATTAATTACTTAGATAAGTCAAACCATAAATGAAAACTAAACTCGCGTTGTCCTATAAATGCTCAAATTAGTTGCTGCTATCAATCGCTTAACTTATCGGTGCCTATTACTTAAAAACTTTGTATCCTCATTAATTACTCTTTGTATTTGTATGCAGTTGTATCTTTGCTTATAGCTTTGTAATTGAATACAAAATAATTGAATATTGAAGTTTGTTTTCAGAATACGAAACGTAGTTCGACAGGACTAAACAATTTTTTAGTGATTTTTAGTTTAGAGAGTTATCGAACAACAGAATTAGCACAATTGTGTTTTTCGAGTATAGAGTTAGGCTTTGACGTAAAGTAATGTTTGTAATAAAATAAAAACTGTACGCTAAAGGTTTTAGAGTATTTGAATGGAAACAGAGCACTAATGGGATGGCCTTGACCGGAGCGATATCACGGCCTCACAGAAAACCGGTGTTGAGCAATTCTTTCGTTGCTTTGTCTGAACCCAAAATAACACCCCACTCAAAGGGCAGCAACGAATTTGTGACTCTTGAGTAGCAGGTGCTCATGAACGGTGGTAATTACTAATTATCAGGTGACGGGGAGCACGGGGAGGACAATGTTCCGCCCGTCCGGGATTCGGAGGTAGGGGCGGCTGTTCTACGGATCCGTTCCAAGAACACCGCCCCTGGGCCAGACGGGGTACCGGCCCGAGTGCTGGCCCTGGCCCTCAACCACATGGCAGACCGCCTCGGGGAGGTGTTCGACGCTAGCTTGGCGTCGGGACGCTTCCCTGAGTGCTGGAAGAGCGGGAAGCTGGTCCTATTGAGGAAGCCGGGACGGCCTGCCGATTCGGTCGCGGCCTATAGGCCCATCGTGCTGCTGGACGAGGCGGGCAAATTGTTTGAGAGGGTTCTTTCTGCCCGCATCGTCCGGCACCTCTGCGAGGTGGGCCCCGATCTGTCGGACGCCCAATTTGGTTTTCGGGCGGGGCGTTCGACAGTCGACGCTGTGTTGCGCCTGAGGGCCGTGACCGAAGAGGCCGTGAGCTGTGGCGGCGTGCTGTTGGCGGTGTCATTGGACATCGCCAACGCATTCAATAGTCTGCCATTCAGCTGCATCAGGGAAGCACTCCACTATCATGGGGTGCCAAAGTACCTGAGGCGGCTGGTGGCAGACTATTTAGAGGAGCGTACCGTCGTGTACGAGGACCGAGAAGGTAATTTGAGGAGTCGGCCCATGTCGTGCGGTGTTCCACAGGGGTCTGTTCTTGGACCCCTCTTGTGGAACATAGGGTACGACTGGGCCCTTCGCGCCGATTTCCCCCCCGGGCTGGGTGTAATCTGTTACGCAGACGATACCCTCGTGACAGCCCGGGGGGCAAACTTCCAAGAGGCGGCGCGCCTGGCCACAGGGGGAGTCTCCCTGGTGGTCGGGCGCATTGAGGCGCTGGGCTTACGGGTGGCCCTAGATAAGACGGAGGCCCTGTTATTTCATGGGCCCCGTCGTGGTCCACCCCCTGGCGCCTCAATCGTGGTCAACTCGGTCCTCGTACCGGTTCGGGCCCAGATGAAATATCTGGGCCTGATCCTCGACGGGAGGTGGCTCTTCGACGAGCACTTCCGACAGCTTGCTCCAAAGCTGGTCGGCGCTGCGTCTGCCCTAGGGCGACTTTTGCCCAATATGGGTGGACCCAGCGTCGCGACAAGACGGCTGTACACGGGGGTTGTCCGGTCAATGGCGCTGTACGGTGCACCGGTGTGGGCGGCGGCTCTGACCGCCCAGAATAGGGTACGCCTCTGGCGCCCTCAGAGGGTAATGGCGGTCAGAGCCATACGCGGTTACCGCACCGTTTCTACGGAGGTGGCATGCGCGTTGGCCGGAACTCCCCCGTGGGATTTGGAGGCGGAAGTGCTCGCCGAAGTTTATCGGCGAGTGGCTGACTCCCGGGCGGAGAGCGGATTTCGCCCTCCGCCCGAGGATGTGCGCGAGTGGCGCGAAGCCGCTCGCCGAGCCACGATGGCTCGTTGGTCGTTCCGGCTGGAGACTCCACGCGCTGGCTTCGCCGCCGTGGAGGCTCTCCAGCCGGTCATCGCCGAGTGGGCAGGGCGGCAGCACGGGACCCTTTCCTTCCGACTGACGCAGGTGCTTTCCGGGCACGGTTGCTTCGGAAAGTACCTGCACACGGTCGCTAGGAGGGAACTGAGTCCCGCCTGCCACCACTGCGACTGCAGTGAGGACTCGGCCCAGCACACGCTGGCGGTCTGCCCCGCATGGGCGGCGCAGCGCCGGGCCCTCACTGCAGTCATCGGAGTGGATCTCTCGCTACCGGCCGTAGTACGCTCCATGGCCGGTAGCGACAGTTGTTTTACCGCGGTCGCAACCTTCTGCGAGGTAGTAATCTCGCGGAAGGAGGCGGCGGAGAGGGCCCGGGAGGACGACCTCCACTCGGACCCGATCCGCCGCCGGCGAACCGGGCGGCGGAGGCCCGCCTACCACAGCCTCATGCCGCCCTGAGTGTGGCCGCGGGTGGACGGGGTGGGTTTCCCCTCCACCCGCATTAGTTGGCCAGCCGCGAGGGGGCGGCGTCCGCGTGTGCCGGACGTCGCCTAAAGAGAGGAACATCCTCATTGAGACGGAGCCCGCACCAGGAGCGGGCTGGCGCTAGGAGGGGTCCGGATGTCTTAACAACAGCTGTTCCCGGATCCCTCCTGTTACAGGCGCAGAGTGGCACACCGTGTGGTTTTAGTCGGTCCGAGTCCGACACACCACCCCGCCGCAAACCCCGGAGGGGTGACGGTCCGAGGGGATTTCCACACGTTAAAAAAAAAAAAAAAAAAAAAAGGGCTTGTTTGAAGTTTTACTTCACTTTGTATTGCTGTTATCCTGCGTAGGTTGCTCCCTTAGTCGCTTGCCAATTTATGGCATATTAAAAGACATTTTAAAAACAATCGTTAGATAAATACTAGGCTACTCAGAAAGTGTTGCGTATAAGTTTTGAGTATAGAACCACAACTGGCATTTACACTTTATTTTAAAAATCGTCTTGCTTCAACTGTTACTTAATCTAATTTTCGTCTCACTGAACAATGGATCTATCTTGAGAATATTTTTACGCAATGACGAATAAATATTTAAAAGTTTGTTAATCCACAAGAATCATTTCAGAGACTTCAAACTGCATTAGTAGACGGTAGGCATTATAAGGAAACTGTGTACCCAGTTTTCAAATAAACTTTTAAAAAGGAAGAAAGACTGCTCTTTAGCTGCAGTCACTCCAGAATATCTGTCAGTAATTTAAAAAATTATCACTTGCGAATCCCGCGGCGATGTTCAGTAATTATAAAAATTAAAATTTATTGGCGTACTCTTATTTCACTAACTCTACTTAATACGTTCCCAACCCACGGTATTGAAAAAATACATTAACCGTTCATAGCTAGGTTAAAGGCACAAGCTTTATACAAACCTGCAACAAACGATTTACACAATAATTCATTTACAACGAAATAAAATCACGATTCGTGTTCTTGATGCACAACCTTTTCCAGGCACCAAAGTAAATTGCCTAGGTTTTTCTAGCCAAACAGACGCTAAATTGGCAAATAAAACTCGGGTAGACACATTGCTTGTACACTTCAGGAGCAAATAATATCGGCAGGACTTCAAAAAAAAACATTTTTCCTATAAATACAGGTCATGTATACGGTACATAATATATATATATTTTTTTTTTCATATTTTTTTATACATATTATTATTATTTTTTATTATTTTATAGGTATATATTAATTTTATAGGTTTCATAAATATTTATCATATGTGACAAAGTTAATTACCTATTTATTGAGTTTTTCTCATTCTACTTCGGGCACTTTAAAAAAGTATAAATTTATTTTAAATAACTATTTTTATAATGTTGGTATCTAAAATATTAATCTAAAATATTTGAATTTTGTTTGATAATGAAACAAAATTCAAATATTTTAGATAAAGTAATATAACTTTGTTTTTAGTCCTCTTTCAGTGCTTTAACTTTTTTGACACAAAAGTTACCAATGTTAGTAATATTTACAAAAATATTAGACATTTAATAATATTCTTAAGATTTCAAATCTACTACGAGAAAAACAGGCATGAACGTAAACTGTCACACTTATATTCGTTCATACTGTGCAGTTTCTCGCGACAGAAATTGTACGAAATATGTACACTGAGCAGTGCCGCGCCTCGTGCCGCGATGTGAAAATGATTTACGTAGTTGAAGAAGAAAAACCAGCCGATTTCCCCCCGCATAAATCTTATGAACCCGACCCAAAAGAGTTACAAACGAATCACATTTTTTCCGTTCGACGAAATTTTTACACAGAGATTGATGTGTGCTGTAGCGTTTTATAAATGAAATAAAATGTTTGGAAATATTTTTTTTTACTCCGCAAAAGGATGTTCAAAAGGGTAGTAGTACATTTCTGCTGAAATAAAGACTGCAGTTAAAATAACATACATGGTTACATACATATTCCAGGATTTACAATTTATAATTTCAGAGTTAGAAGAATTCTATAAGATGGAATAATTCTGTATTGTTAGGTTATACTTGAGTTCCTTGCTTAGACTTTATTTTGTTGAAACACCGTGTGCCAGCCCTGAGATCAAGAGTTTCCAGATAAGATCTTTACATGATTATAATCAGTCTCCCTATGTCTAAGCTACAAATATATCGAATTTTAACGATTGGTACATCTTTATTAGGAATAGCTAATAAGTTTGAAGAAATAGACTCACGTAACCACCGCACAAATGCAATTTCAAACATAATTCTTCTGAAATAAAAGTTCTGAATATAAGTCTTTTATAAACAATTGGTCTATGTGTCTGTGTAAATCTAAGTCAAAGTAAAAAAAGGTGTAAACTATTGTATCTATAATAATGTAGCACGCTTCCGCACCATTCATCAAATCGTCATCATCACGTAGGGTAGGTTTCCGAGGATGGCAAAATTATTTTTACGCAAGAGAAGCCAAGGGAAAACTTGGTAACAAATGAATTTTGGAACGCATAACAAAGAATTATCATTTTTTTACTACCAACAGTTGTTGAAAATTTAACCGTTTATGATCATGGCATTCAACGCCACCTACGTCCATTCGTAGGTAGTGAATAAGCCGTCAATATAATTTGGTATAATAACAATATCATGATATTCGAATTCTCGTAATCTAAAATATTCTTCCTCCCAATTAAGAACACTTCAGTAAAAGAGTGCGTGGGTAATTAATGGGCCTTAGTTTTACTCTGTAGGCCATTAACGATTTTCAATCAACATTATAGAAACATAATGAAGAAAATAGAATATTGGAAGTGATAAAACTTGTACATGATTATTTTATTTTTATAACTTTTTAAGATTACTGTTATAAGTGTAAAATAAGAAGTGTTTGTTGCTCAATCACGCAAAGACGAGTAGTCTACGAAAAAATAATGAATAATTAATAATTCTTCAGAACATTGATATTATATAGTGATATTACAAAAGCATTTAAATACTATGTTTTACAGATTGTAACTAATCGTAGTCTTATTCCATAATGGAGTCTTAAGCTCATGTAAACGTCCCAATAAATCGGGTATAGAAGAAATCGTTCTAAGGATCGAAGAAATAATTTGTATTTTTTTATACAACATCGGTGGCTAATGGCTATTCGACCAATTTTTTTTTGACACCTGAAAGACATACATTCCTCTAATTAAAAAAATAATACTAAGTTGTAAACGTACCAGCAAGTTATGAATAAGGCCAATCATTACCTTTCTCCTATAACATAAATACACAATAAACTTAAAATGAAACTCAATTAATTTATATTAAGAAAGTCGAGAAAGTCGATTATCGCTGTACTTCACGAGTAGTTACTGATACGTCAGCTTACATTTTACTTACAGCCTTCCTCTTTATTATATGTATAACAATATTTTAACAAGTCATTGTTTGTTTCTGTTAATTAAAATATTTCAAGGAAAGTGCTTCGAAATGGTGGCATTTATTAATTCATTAAGAAATCGAGAAAGTTACGAAAGTTTTACTAACGGTTTGGAAGTTATAACGACTAAAACTATACGATGTTCTCTCACGGGATTCGGTTGTATAATAAATAATAACTTTGATAGACCATCTCCGCTTTGACAACCACAATTACAGACACACATAGGTATAGATAAACCCCGTGATTCAATGGAACCCATCTTCCTACGCCTTTCATAGGCAGGCAGAATTCAAGGTCTCTCGATTAATAAAAAATATATTAAGGTAAACGCAAAATCGTATGAATTGTTAAAGTCATAATCCTATATTTAATTACAAAGTCAGTTTTATAGGAGTTATCCAGAAAAAGGAACTAAAATTGTAGTATGTTTGAGTTTTTCCTTGCCTGTATAGTCTACTCCTAGTCACTAGTCACATTATGCTTTCTAAAAAAATTGCAATTCAGGCCTGTATCTTTATCCACAACAAAGTTACATAGGCTCGAAAATGTCTTGAATGTCTTCGAAAAAGGAATTTGCTTGACTTGGCGAAAGCACTGCCGTACACCCAGATGGCATTGCTTACTGAGGTTGCGTACTTCGACATAATTAAACTCGAAACTTAAAATCTTAAGTTATCCCCAAAAATTGAAGCAATATCACAATAGACGTCCGTTATTTACAAAACAAATGCAAATGAACAATATAATAAAAACTGAAGGCCGCGTTAAAGGCCAAATAAAAATTTATTACAAATATTAACTCCGTGAATTCGGGTGCCCCTCCGGAAAATCCAATAAATGAAATGAAGCGGACAAAATTATTTTTAGAAAGAAAATTAATGCCGAGAGCAGCATTAGATATTGGGGACCACCGCGGCTAATATTCAAATCAATTGACTCATAGAAAGTATAATGTTAAGTTCGTCAACGGATTTACATTAACAAAAAGTATCATCAAAGTTAAACGCGCCAAAATAATAATAACTGTGATAAGTTTTATTCTTTATGCCTTACACCCCATTTTGCACCCTTAAATATTCCGTTTTATATTTTTAATTAAAATGGGTAAGAAAAATAATTTTTGAAATTAGTATCTAAGTTAGTGGCTTAGAAAAAATCGTTTCAAGATTAAATAAGTTCCTTAACCCATATTTTCTAGTAACTTTATCTTGGCATTTATAAATACAATTAAATGTTTTTCACTGATAAATTCATCATATTTCTGTAAAAACACAAAGGATTTACATAAAGCGAGTAATGCTGCTGTGCATGTGTATTTATACTTTTTTTACATCCATACAGTTTTGACAAAAAAGAATATAACAAAAGCATAATAACAATAAGACTCCCGAAGGGTGCGACGCCAGTCATTAGAAAAACCCCTAGCTTATACATCACTATCATCACCCATTAGCAGCGACAGTGCCGAGCAGAGAACACTATTTACGACCAAATCCATTGTCCGCTAGCCATTTCATCATTTCGTAAAATGGAGGGACGACAGAACACACAACATTGATATTTTTGAAAGGGTGCAACATTCTCACAAGGAAATGGTTTAATGTAGCCATTTGCCGATAAAGTCTATGAAAATTTTGATTTGTTCAAAGGATTTCTTTCTTATTTGAATCCGTAGATAATTTCTCTTGTCGGATAATTAATAACAATAATAATATTATTTTCACACATTCCACACGCGGCGGTCTGATCCCATACGAAGCAGAGCCTGTACTATGGTAACCAGACTGGTAACAAACTATACTTATATATTTCTAAATACACACATATTATAGACTGACTAGCTGAGACCCGCGGTGTTATCCGCGTTTGTCGTTATAACCGCGGGCAACGCCGCGGGGCGAAGCTAGTCTAAAAAAAGTAGCCTAAGTTACTCCTTATGTCATCAGCTATCTGCCAGTGAAAGTCCCGTGGAAATCGGTCTAGCCGTTCCAGAGATTACCCGGAACAAACAGACAGACAGACAAAAATTGTAAAAAATGTTATTTTGGCATATATACCGTGTAAACATACATATGCATTTAGTAAAAAGCGTTTATTTTAATATTACAAACAGACACTATATCTATATATATATATATCTATAAAGTACACCTAGGCACAGAACAAATGAACATCACACAATTATTTGTCTTGGGTGGGAATCGAACCCACGACCTCTGGCGTAGCAGTCTGGGTCACTAACCAGTAGACCAACAGGCACCAAATTGAATCTGTAGATAGTTTATCTTGTCGGATAATTGGAGGTAGCGTTTCTTGCTATTTTTTACGGAATGAAGTATAGAGAAATATATTATATAGATATACATATATATATATATATATATATATATATATATATATACTTCAACCCGTCTGGCCAGCGTGGTATAGTAGGCCAAAACCTCCTTTCTAAGGAGAGGCCTATGTCCAGCAGTGGACTGTTAAAGGCTGTTGATGATTGATGATGACATTACATAATAAACCTAGACACAGGACAAATGAACCTGTTCATCACACGATTATTTGTAGGTGAAAAACAAACCCATGACCTCTGGCTCAGCAGTCAGTATCACTCACCAATAGTCCAGTCTAATCTAATAATCTTACTTAAATGCAACAGAAGAAGATAACAATAACGACCGCAAGTTAAGGACTACTCTGTAGGTAAGATCTTAATTTCACTGGAGTTCCATAAAGGTTCCAATACTTAAAGATGACATAATAAAATAAAAGAAGGACAAATATTTTTTATGTTTTTCACAAAAATATGAATGTCGATTCCAATGTCTTTAATGCCTACACAAAGATGTTAAAAAGTATTTCAATGTTTGCAATCAATTATGTACAATCTCGTTTTTCGGTCAATGTGTATGGAGCAATGTTATGCTCAACACAAAATAATCAAACAACAAAAACGGCGCTTGCATACCGCGGAAGGAATGTTCTGAGAGCTTTTTGTACAGTCAGCAAAGAAATTATAAGCCAATGTAAAATACTGTTTTATAATACAAACTATTTCTCTGTTGGGAATATCGTCCGCGATTTCCGGTTTCCTGCTTCCGTTTTTTTTCCACATAACGATTCCCACAGATTGTAAGAAAGTTAGGAGAAATATGAGACAATCAAAAAATTAAAAACATATCTCAAGGAACTTGATCGTCAAGCTGTGTCGAGACGAGACGCCATACTTACTTAGTTAAAACTTACTTACTTACTTGGTGAAATCCAAGGGTACACGCGCGATCATTCCACCAATAAACCGAAATCGCAAGTGATTGAAGTTTAATTATTACCGATTACCAATTTTAATGCAACTAACTTATCTAATTTAACTAAACTTATCTTAAACAGCTTATCCAATGCTTTTCCCTAGCTGTGTTGAATGAATGATACTAAAACATAGCATAGAAGTATTTACTACGATACAGTCGGCAAAATAATGAATTAATTTGCAGACCGTACCGTTAACGTTAGTGTGTGTATGATGATGTTGATCGTGTAATGGTATAAAACAATTCAACATCCTTTTTGCTGTCTGCTACAGCTGCACAAACCACACCGGGGAGAACTCCCACATAAGCTTCATAACCTGTATCGCAATTATATAAAAACTGGGTTCATTTTTACTGGGACATTTATTGACATGCATCAGTAAAATAATTGATGGGTCCGTTGGTTGTTACTCTATCTGTCTGTGTGGTTAGGCTGAATCAGAGGTAGTGGGTTCTATTTCCACCCTAGATAAATATGTGTATGATAAGCACGATCATTTGTTCCATGTCTTATCGTAAATTGTGCATGTTTATCAGCTGTTTCTGTATTCACTGGCCTTGCAAAGTTTGGAATCAGACAGCTGTGCGTGATGTGATCATGATAAAATGCAATAAACTGTAAGAAAATAAATATATTACGATATGCAAAATACAGTTTACTTGTTACGCTTTCACGCTTAAACCAGTTTAAAAAAATATTTACCCATTGAAAAGCTAAATTATATAACAGCGAGTAACATAGGATACTTTTTCTATATCGGTGGGTATTATTTATACCTATAAGGACATCATATTCTTCGTGTAATAACCAATAAAAAGACGGGTTTCTTTTATAATAAAATTAAGAGTAGGTATATTTTTATGTAATTAACAGTGAGATTTTTTTTCACTATTACCCTAGTATAATCAATATGTTATTAAATCCAGCAAAATTTAATACAGAGACGGCTCAAACAATAGCTATATATAAAAATTAACAACACAGCTGTCTGCAATTCAACCCTCGCCCGCTAACAGTAGATACAAAGATTCGCATCGTACTAAAACATCCGAATTTCCTGCACAAACTTGCCACCCTCGACACATGTACATAATGACACGACATGTCAACCCCCCAGACGCGTGTGAAATGAGCGCACTTCAAACGGGGCTCTCCGACAACCCTCGAATGCATTTAGTTGCAGGTGCTCACAATTTTTCTTCTCAGACAAATTCGAATGGAGTTGTACCGTCTTAGGGAAGCAATAATATCTTTGTGTCCTACTATTTTTTCTATTCATGTGTGAACGCTTGAAGGGTGGTTTCTTTTGAAGAATAATGATGTATTTTTAAAGCATTTACTGTAATGGCTGTATGTGAAAGGGCGAGGATGTCTTTTTTCTTAAGTCGCGGTTACGAAATGGTTAATGAAACTAAAATCAAAAATAAAATCGAACTGAGTTTAACCACAAAATATACATCAAGATTTGATTATATTATCGATATAATAAAATTTGGCCATGAAATAAAAATATATTAGATTATTCTATAGACTATTAAAGGAATCTATGTTACCCTACTTTTAAATTACTGAGCTAAAATCTGGACGATAAAAAAAGCACACCAAACGAAACGTAACAATTGAGGGAATCTGGCAAAAGTACCGAAGTCAGACGTTCATTAGCATACAAAATATATACCCCACAGTGCACTTTGACCATCGTCTCGAGAACAACTATTTGTCTCAAGCACCTCTGCAGTCTTGTTCATGCTAATTTTCATTTCACAAATTGCCTTGTATGCAGAGCCTTTGCACGCCGTAATGGAATAAGATTCTTGGTGAAATATTTAGATGCTTATATTTAATTTGATATCTGCAATGTACATTGAAAAAGAAATAATTTCAAAATATTTCTTTAAAAGAACTTCTATCTTTGTCAGAAAATGGTAGAAACCATGTTGGGAAGTGGTGGTTTAATACCTAATGTAGCTTTTTCTCCAAGAGTGGATCTAAAGTAAGAGAAATCTCAGCATGACCGGTACACTGTAGTCGCGGCTTAATCTTCCACACGAGACAAAAATAGACACAGACTGGAAAGAACATCTAATTTTTCTCACGTTTTATTAAAAATATTCTAGGAGAAAACTAAAAATAACGTTAGTTAAATATGAGATAAGTTGGAGCATGTATTAGTGCAACGTAACGCGTTATTAAACTCTGATTTATCGGCGCATGCCCCGGGTAGATACGTACAACGGCCACGGCCTGCGTTTAACTGCTAGGGGAACTTCGCGCCAACGTTTTGGTGAAGTAGATTAATCTGTAACTGTGAATTTTTCTATTCTACTCTTTAGGGGCGGCGATCTGCGTGTTATTTATGACTTGCAGTCGCACTTTTGTATTTCGTTTAAAAAAATCGCGAGTTTATCAAATCTAAATGATGTTATTAAAACATTTTAGAGCCTGTAAATTTTTATAAACTTTTATATTATGGATTTATAGCTAATATTTTAAATAAGTATTCTCGATCGTGCTTTTACTGATTTAATGTCGTAGGTAAACTTTAATCATTTCTTATAGTTCCAATAAGAACACTAATAGTTTTTTTATATATATAAAAGGTTTCCTAGCAACCGAATTACTAGTATTCCCGTTAACCCCTCCAGATAAGCTTACTTGCTTGTGTTAGGAGTGGGTTAACGTCGGTATTGTACTGGTCAGGATTCGAATCCACGACCTCTTGATCGCAAGTCCAATGCCGTAACCACTGAGCTACCGCCACTTAGATTACTGGCATTATTTACGCTTTAAAGGAAATGATCACAATAACAAATTTCATTTTTCTTTTTAGAACCCGTAAAAAATGTATTTACGTTTCAACCTTTGTTTAATACTAACACCGTGCGAACGAAGTCCGATAAACAAATGATTCAATTATAAACAGAAGACAAAACCAACAAATTAATTCACTATCAGCCCTTTCTCCGATGATCTATTTAAGATTGTGTAATTGCAGAGTAAGTTAGTAGAATAATTATAATAAGAGAGTAGATGCCCACTGGGCGGACGCACCGCTACCGCTGGCTACGTGATTTATTTATTTGTTTTAGCGCACAGGCAGCAGTTTTGTTAAAGGGATTGGATTTATTTCTATCAGCAATCGGCGGTGAATGGTAATCTGCGTTAATGTCAGAAGATGCATCAATTTTATCACGGTCTTGAGCTGGTCACTCGAAATAAATATTCGTACTAAAGAATATCACGGTCAGAATATCCGTATAGTGCTAATTTCAGCATAGGGTCACCAGAGTTTAGGTAAGAAAATAAGAGTTTCTGGAACAAATAAGAGACTTACAGGTTTGAAGCAGCCTTTTCCTATAAGATTCGTTGCGACAATAATTCAACTTTGCCTGCCTTAGCAAATTCTGTTTTACAACGGATGAGTCGGACATGAAGTCATTAAAACCAGATAACAATAATGACACGTGAAATAGTTGTAGATGTGCTTGTTGTTTAAAAAACTAGATGGCGTTAAAATTTCCTATGACTAGCATTGAAAAGACATTCTGAAAGAAACTCTAGGATAGAATTCTAATCTGTTACTTTAAAATTAACTATCAAACGTTAATCTCAAATGTACAATCATTTATTAACCCATGTTTGAATTAATATTTTGATGTGTAAATGATTTTTGATAGTTTAATTTTTTTTTAAACTTATACAGTATAAAATTTGATTGGTGAGATTTAGTAATGTCATTTTCCATTACATATCAACGCGCCTAACACAACAAAGAAACACTATGTTAACAGATATTTTTTTACAACCATTTATCACTTTCCGAGACGATCGCATTATAAAGTTATTACGTTCCGTACCCAACCAATTAGATAAACAAACTACAATTTTAATAAATTGATGTGTAGTTCTTATGAGTTTGTGTAGCCGTTTAGCAATACTTCTTAATATATTCATTTGATTAGATTACGCTTATGTCAGTTATTATGGTATCGACATTAATCAAAGATTATAAAGTATTATTATTCCAAACGAGTTCTCTGACACCTGTGTGCCTTTAACGTGTACAATTAATAAACATGATTTTTAATCTTTTTTTTTTATTCTACTTTAATCAGAAAGCTTGGCAGTTTAGAATAGTATTTTTAGTACTGGCATTAGTGCCAATAAAGTGTAAAAAAGGACAAAGTAGTGCTACCGTTCAATGGATAAGGTTGGTAAACGGAAAGTGACAACCCTATCGTAGTATGGTTATTTATACCGAGAACGTGTAAGTGCTTGTCGGTATAAAAAGAGGATTTTTAATTTAAAAAATTAAATTATATTTATTAATAATATTTAGCTTCGCTCCTATTAAAAAAATAACAGTAGACAAACTTTTTATAACACCACTATTTGACAGTGAATGTTAAATGACAATCGGTACACCCAGTTCGATATCAGCCAAATGAACAGACAAACCAGCTGATTTTTTTTATTATTTTGTTTTATAAGAGTGCCTTGTACACACATAGATACATACATGTACTTTTTAGTAAATGTATATGTGAACATATACAACACATTTACTAAAAAGCTGATATTTCCATTTATTGATTTCTTAGATAGTAAATTTCATTGAAATATATTTTTCAATAAAATTCTTACTACATACATTTTTTAACTATAATCACAATATTACATATATGTATTTAAACTCAAATCAGTATCTTACAGAGACTCCCTTCGACCACCTTGGTAGTGGTCCGACGTAATCAACCAGTTTAGTTTCCGTACTGATAAATCGCTACCTGGGTTATAAATCCATTACTCATATTAAAGCTCCTGCCGACCGACAGATATAATCCTTCTTTACAACCATGAGAGAATTATAGTATCAAGAACGGCAACCACTTCCCCGTCAATCGCTCACCACCAAGTAAGCTGTGTTCCTTTACCAAGTGTAACATGGCTGGCTGCAGGTATGGCGTAGTGGATTAGGTAGTCGCCACGCCCGCCGCTTCCTACTACGCTAAGTATTGTGGGTTCGATCCCCATATGGGACAACACTTTTTGTGATCCACAAGTTGTTGTTCTGAGTCTGGGTGTTCTTTGCGTCCGTATTTGTAAAGTCCCCCGCGACAGAGGATGAATTCCTAATTCGGGAGTTGTTTTTAAAAATAATTAAAAGAGAAAAAAAGAAACATGATAACTATGTCCATTCAGCATAGTTGTCTTCTGTACCGATTCTAAAAAAGAGTAATTTTAAAAAGTATGAGTTAACATCTGAAAAATACATTCTATATTCACTTATTATGGTACAACAAGTTATAACATTCACAGTTCAAGTTATCATCATAGTTCGAGTTCCATAAAATACGGCAAAACATTAGAAATTTTAAACGAAACTCGACTACCAGGTGATTGCTGGTTATAGACTAAACGGTAATCGTTACGTTTTATAGTAATTTGTACAGAACAATGACCTGTGATGTCATATATTACGGGTAGTATTTGGTTTTACAACTAAAAATATCGAGAAACTACGCAATCATAAGAAATTTAACTAAAAATATTTTATTTCGTGAACACTGTTCAACAAACTAATTGTATAATATAGTCAACAATTGCATATTTCGCGATATGCCTAATCATGATATGCCTTCGTTTTCATTTATAAATTAATATAAAATGATACTTAATTATCATTTAAAGAGCTTTTAGGTTTTAGTAAACATAGATTAATGTGTGTGTGCATATGAGAGTTACTTGTTGCTTTTTTAGTCATTAATTAATGATGATTATTTTCTCATTACGACGAAAAGGTTACAGTTAATAAAATTAGAGTTCAATATAGACAATTAAATGATATATTCTTCAATATGCATGAGAAAATAATTATCCTTAATGACTAAAAAAGCAAAAATAGGTTTTACTTAAAAATCTAAACAACACGCTTTTGTAACAATCCGAACTAATAAGTAGAAAATAATTTTCTACAAGTTCAAAAGGAAAAATCATTTTATCGTACAAATGCGTGTGGTTTTATTTTATTATAAAATATCTTGAAAAGCTAGTTCGGCTAGTTACAAAAGCGTGATTTTTATTTTTTTTAAACAATATTTTTTTTCTTCAGTCCCATAGTTCTAACAGACAGACTCGAATCGTATGGGATTTACCGATTGTCAGGATTTCTCCTCGAACCATAGAAATTAAACCCGTGAACAGTTAAACATAACCCTACGATTTTATAGCTAACAAGTACAACAATAGGTCAAGCATTCCTTTCCTTAAAAATTTTAGCTATCGGGCGGTTCAACGATCGGTTATCGCGTCAAACTTCATGAGAGGATTTATCGCCTTTGTGACGAGCGTGTGACTCCCTGGTGTCCCTTATCAGGCTCCGTTACATTGTGGATACGTCGTTATCTAAACACGAGGAATTTCAGAATATTTTAAAGAACTGATGATTTTTTAATCTTGTTGGATTAGTTGTTAAGCTGTCATCGCTGTAACATACACATTTCAGTACGTCTATGTAAATTTATTGTATGTGACTAACTTGTGTGTGTGTGTGTTAACTTGATTAACTTTAGATACTTATATTATTCTTCTCTTGATGACTTGTTTTGTCCACCCTATAACGCTACCGGTAAGAGATCTACTTATCATCAAATAGAACACATACCTTAGAAGTAGTGGTAATTGCAGGCCCCTGTAGAGTCGGAGTACCATTCTACCATACCATACAGATAATAATACCATAAATTATCTAACCTTCACACACCACAACTTGGTGTGGGCAGGTTAGAGAGAGAGAGGGGTGGATCTTAGAGAACAGTTTACGGGCAATTTCAAGTTAGTTTTTTACTTTTACGGTTCCAGAGTGAGAGTTATTTATTTTTACTTAGAATTACGTCTGCAAGGCCGCAGGCAAATGCTAGTAAATAATAATTCTAATTAGGAAGTCAGGATGTAATCTAAAAGTAAATGTTGGGTATAAGAAATATGACACAAGGTTGTCAGGTATTACTTTCCAACCGGTAGTTTTATTACGGCTAAAGGGAATATAATGGAAATGGACTTTATTTATTTCTATACATCACGATGTTGACTCAGAGAAATGCATTGTGAAGAATAAATTATTTAACATATTAAATCATTCATTACAAAAATGATACAACGTTAGATAGAAGAATAAGTATTTAACTATATTTTTTATAAAACTGGTTTTATATACCTAAACATTCGATAAAACAAAAAGACCGGTCACAATAGCAAGACCTTAACATATGAGTTCTTCACAGTTTTCTTTTAAACCGTATGCCCGTGTCTTTTACATGTCTTTCATTTTATGAAATCATCATTTTAATATTACATCAAAGCGATTTCGGTTGTTATGGAAAACAGTGTTTGTGTAGCCTTTTATTAAATCAAATACAATAATAATTTAATACTTATAATATCTGCAATAATGTTATACTTTAAAACGTGTAATAAGACTTTAAAATACTTCCTAACAATTAATTTATCGGCATTCACAAAAATGCGCGACATGTCATTCAAGGTATGTCAATATCATCAATACAAGTGACAACTGACAGCTGTCATATTTCCCGCGCAAATGTAAACCTGGCGGCTTATCTTTCTTGTTACAATTTTCAAAGTCCTTAAATATTGATTTACTGTTATTTATTTACAAGTTCATAGTGTAATCTCATATATCTTCAAATGCTTTTAGTATTATTACTAGCATATGGAATAATGTTTATTAAAGGCTGACAGACTGTCAGTTAAGCATCATAGTATTTTTTATTAACAGTAATGTTTTAAACTTTATGGAATATTCGATTACTATTATATCAAACCAAAATTAAATGGTTAGGTATACCATACTACATAATAATGAACCGACTATCAAAGTTCTTTTTATCGGTGCAGAACGTAACAATACATTCATTAGAATTAATACCTACATTTGTAAGAAATATGTGCTGTTTTGATAAATTTGAGAGCAAATATATAAAATGCTCTTATCAATTCTTGGGAATTATTCTAATCAATGCTTCACATGGTAAGTATTTTTTTATAAAAAGATCATATTTTGACTGGTGTTCCCAACTGTAGATGTAAGGCAGGTTTAAAACCAATTAAACCACTCCGTTTCAAACGAAAAAAAACGTTTAAAACCCTTTACTTCGATTTAAAATGGTTGGTGTTGATGGCTATGTTTTTATTAATTATAACTACATTTTCTTGATTTTACCGCGGTAGGGATATAACGGAGTACCTTTAAACTGTGTAAAGATGTTTTTTTTTTCATATGTGTGCTATACTGATATTGATATACTTAGCGGGTTTAGTTCTAGTTGGTCCGTCCGACCAAGCTTAGGTATTACCTACCTAAGTTATAAAAATTCTATTGATAAGTTTAAAACTCTGTGTTAGTAAATAACCATTTTTTTAATTGTTTTCAAACGATATAAATAATCAAATTGATTCGGTTTTGAACCAAACTCAAACTCTCGCACTCTGGTTGACACCGTCGGCACCGGCGCGACGTCCTTGAAGACATAACGTTGTCTCTGCTCCAACCAACTTGGGGGCCAAACCACGGAAATGATGTCCGAAGTCTCCTCGGCCATCGAGTACGAACCCCCGGTAGGTCTCATCGACGGCTCGATGCCGATGCGAGTGCCTCCTGCTAGAGAGCTGGATCACTCAGGTGGCTTCTTCCGAGGCCCATGGAAGAACAATGCCTCGGATTTGTGCAAGGCTGAGAGCGTAGAATACGAGTGGTTTCCTGTTGACTATTCAAGACAGTAGGGCGTCATGTACCAATCTCCCTTAATAAAGTTACAAAAGCAAATATGTATATATGCAGATTTATCAATTCTGCACCTAAAGGAACAATGTGCGACACTGATAATAAATTATAATAATGGTTCATAATGTTCAAATGTCATACGTAGAATATTAATGACATAAAGTTTCTCAACGTGGTTGTTTGGAGTACCTCCTTCTATCAGATTTATAGTAGTATTCAAATTGCAGAGAGTGCTAGTTCGTAAAATCAAGTGCTGAGTCGGAGGAGTGTCTCTGTGAGGACCGGTAAAAGGGCCCTAGGGTTGATAAGGAGTTAGGCGCGGTAAGTTAATTAAGAGTTGGTTTCTAATGCCGTATTCTCAGTACATAAAAACAAGTTTCTTTATAGTTTTTACAATTTATGACAGTGTTGCTTTTATGATGTGGTTAGGGTTGTCACCTATACATCATTTTGAAAATATTTCATACTTCAATCTTTAAATTTATTGGTTTAAAAACGTTAAGGCAGCTTCATGAGTTTGATTAATTTCCAGACTGCATACGCCCACGACTCCGCCCTTAATTAATATGGGTATAAATAAAGAATGAATGCGAATATTGTGAGTTTACATCTATCTCTATAATTATTGCACCGTTTTAATTTCATAATCATAATAAATTTCATAGTATAATATTGTTAAAAAAGGGCTCCTTAATTTTAGCAAGCAAAGTAGTGTGTAGTAGCAGTTGTGTTGTGTAGTAGAGTAGGAGTCAGTCAGAAGAAGTCAGTCGTAAACCTGTTTCAATACGTATGTTCTATAAAGAGAAATGGGCAAGAAGCTTTTTTTTTCGGTAAATTTTTCTGGTAACTTTGCATAAATGAAAAAACAATATAAAATATTAATGGCAAAAAGTTTTCTAACTGTCAAATGCGCTTGTTTTCAAATCTTGCTGAAATAGCTTTAAACACGTGATTACTTTAAAATTTTAATCATACTATAATTTTAATACATGAGAACAAAATATTGACGACTAAATATTGTAGACGCAAATCGGTTACTTCAGTTTTACCAAAATAAAAAAAAATGCTACAAAGATAATAAAATTTTCACAATTTATGGTTGCAATTTCGAACTGCACAACGACTTCATAGAAACGTTAATATTAAAAGTTGGTAACCCTAGGTGGTAGTGTTGCAAAGTGGCTCATATATCATAAGAACATGGAGCTATCTTTACGAACGTCCCAACTCCCAACTTGGCGGTTATCGCAAGAAAACGGATCAAATTATTTAACTAAACCGATTTTATCTACCATTGCCCCATAAAATGAAGCCGACTGTTCGAAAAATTGAGTTTCTTAGTCTACCTTACGTGAGTTTGAACATATTTTTCGGTTAAAGTGGAAACGATATTGTTAGTATACTTTTTGTTACATTTCAGTCGACCGGGTTGTTTTCCGAAATGATTATGTTAGACAATTTTTGGGAATACGAGTATTGTTAAACTTTTCATGTTTTTAAATAAATGGTGCTAGGCCCCTATTTTAGGGTTTTTGATTACCAGTTTCAATTAATTCAATAATATTAGTGTTTCCTTAAATCCCAGTTATTAATTTTTTCCGCTATTTCTTAATCCTGTAGTAATGCCTTAATTCAAAACCCTTTAGTTGTATTAATAGCCTAGGCTAGTACGATCTACATTGACGTTTACAAAGATTTCTTCTCAAAATGTGTCTCTTTTAAATATACCTACCTAAACATTTTAATTGGAGCTTAATTTTATCATACTTGATGTACAATCTGTGGTCGTTAAAACGTCAGGTCTTCGCGGATTTCCACGATTTAGATGTCAGAGAATGTTTGGATACTAGAAAAGGTGCACTCACTAAAGTCACGAATCGTTTATACGCCTGCGCCGAATTCGTAAACCACCACCCACGCTTCTCTGTACACCTTTATACTTGTGTAAGAAGAATCAAACGACGAGTAAAATTTTAACGTCAGCCTATAAAGGACTTGTTTAGAAACAAAAGTTATTACAAGATCAAGGCTCCCGCTCCAAGTTGCTGTAAGAGAATTTAATATTATAATTAATTGTATGAATAAGTAGATATCTAGTCGGTTACGTATAAACACATAGTTGCACAGGATGTTTTTATTAGTTTTCTTTTTATTTTTTTCTTAAAAATCATACTTTTATTTAATTATTGAGAAGTCTGACGCCTGACGTGTGTGATGGTTCGATTGCCTCCTTGATAAAGAACCACCATCGAACTCAAAACTAGTAGAGCATTTTTGAATAGCACACGTGTGTAAAACCGTTAAATGTTTTATTTATATTTAGTATACTTACTTACTGCAATGAAGTATAAGTAAGGCGTACTACTGTACGCCTTACTTATACTTCATTGCGGATTTTGTCATGTAGTAAAATTGACAATTTTGATAAAATTTGCTCAGATTGAGCACTTTCAAGCGTTGTTTGCCAGAAAGACTAAGCATTCGTTAAATAGTATGATGTCTAATGGACAAATAGAATAGGTTAAACGCATTATTAAATTGGTTGGCTTAAATTAGCTCCAATGTTTTGGCCTAACTGATTTCCAAAAGCAGAAGGTTCTTAATTCCACTGATATTACCACTGAACTATTGTATGTATGGTATGTATGTCTGGTATGGTGTAACACTATATAATCACCATTTTTGGATTTCAATAAGACAGGAACTTGGTGGTATTCAAATAGGTTGATTTCGGGAACTAACGCGATTAACACAAAATTTGGTCATAGACGAACTGCCAGGAAACCTATGACCACAGCCAGTGCAATTTAGTTTGAAACGTCAAAACTGGTGGGGTGACGGTCCGAGGGGATTTCCACACGTTAAAAAAAAAAAAAGGTTTGTTTCAAATTTTCCTTCTTTTTGCAGTACTATTTTCCTGTCCACAAAGGTACTTACTAATTGCGGTAACTCTCGAACTTTTTTTTTTTAAAGACAACTCCCGCATTAGGAAAATATCCTAGGACTTTAGAAACATACATGAAACGGACACAAAGAACACCCAGACTCAGAACAACAATTTATGGATCACAACAAAGCGTCGTCCCGTGTGGGGATCGGACCCACAACACTCAGCGTGGCAGTAAGCGGCGTGGCGACCGCTGAAATCACTACGCCATCCGTGCAGTCTATATAATGCAGAATGCGAAAGTTTACTAGACTACTATTACTAATACTACTCTTTTGTAAAGCTAAAACTGTGTGAAAAGGCTTACTACATTATTACAGATTATTTAGATGACAAATTTGCTTGGGATTGATGCTGCTCACTCCCACATTTACGTTCCCATCTTTGTTGTTAAGTTTGAATGTAATGGTCATTATTTTTTTGGTGTATTTCATATTTTGTTTGTTTTAATTTGTTTATTTTTCGTTGAATTTGAATTGTATAGTATTTTTTTTGTGTATGTGTTTTATTGTATAGTATGTAGCCAAATGTCCTGCTGGCGGTAGTGTCACGCTTCGGGTGGTTGATCTTGACCAAAATCGGTTAGGCTACGCGATGGCTGGAGCTTGTATGCCGTCTGTATGGACAGGCCGACTCAAAACTATGGTCCTTTCTTCAAAAGGCCTATCCAGACCCTATACTGTACTAGCACAGTTTTATTTAACTTTGCTTACGGAGTTAAAAAAAATAGACACATCTGTGGTTTGTTTCGGCGTTTCTTCCCAGAGTGAGTCTTAGGAAATGACTTGTAAAAATATCTGAAAAGATTTACTTACAGAAATAAATATCATTTATCATTTTATCACTGTTTTACTACTAGAAACTGACAACAACCATTGCCCTTTTAAAACCGATGTCCCTTTGAACTTTCGATCCAAACACAAAGAAAACTAGTAATGTACGACCTACAACCGATAAAGTCGAATGTTTCAAAGGAAAGCAACAAATTATTGCTATTAATTACGGTATTCATTCAGCCCTTTATGGACTTAAATAAAAGGTAAATTGAAAACATCTTACTGTCTATGGAAATTCTCTAAAGCAATTAAACTGGTAATAAATAGTTGTTTAGCCTACAATCTGTATATATAAACAGCTTTCTTCAGACATTCCCGAACGACCTTCTATCTTGATTGAGAGAAATAGGTAAGGTTTACTGTTAATGGTAGGTACACCTAATTCGAATATCACTGGAGATTCTAAGATGGAGGTGCGCTAATAAGAGTTTTACCGGATACCGGATCTCTGGTAATATCACAGTTTGTTATTTGGATATGTCGACTTAACAATTTTATATTACTGACTACTTATATGACTTAATATACCTACGTATGTATTTCTTTTTCTTTTGTCCCTATTTAAAAAAAGTTTCAATATAATTTGAACTCTTTGAATCTTGTTTTCTTATAAATTCTTACAGAATACATTACAAAGCAGGCCATTTGTATATGAATAATTGCTATATGTATAAATATTTATAAACAATTTTATTAATGTCTATGAACTGATGTAATTTAATTCAAATTCAATAATTTAATCAATAATTTACTCAGGGTAAATAGGAGAATAAACCGGTAACCGGATATGTATTCCGATATCCTCGCAACCTCTATTGTAAGTACTGCAGATAGTCTTCATTTACATAAACAGACGGTGTTATTGGATGTAAGAGCTATAAATTTACCCGGAGAAGTGAAACGAGCGACAAAGACCATAAGTAGTATTGACAATATCACTTCATGTACGAAATGACATGTATTCCTCTATGGTGATGTTCACTTTGAGCGTCGGCGATAATTCAGAGAAATATCTTCAGGCTCGACTAGATGGGTTTGTGGCTAAATTTATTTGATAGTTTCCTAAAGTTGATTTTGTATTATAGAACTTATATTTTACATAGGCGTAGGTAATTCTTGCAGCCACTGAATGTACAGAGAGTAAATTGGTTTAATCGGTAGATTCTGCTACGATTTCTGCAAATATGTTTCTCAGAGAGTGTAAGTAGTAATCAAGAATTACCTCCTAATTTAGGTTCTTTGATTAGGCCTAATTTCAATGTTCTTTAATAGGGGTAGGTTAACTGCTATTTACTCTCTATAGTCGTATGAGGTAACAGGACCTGCGAGTTAATTAGGTGTCATTTTAGTCATTTTCATTCCTACATCATCCACACTCCACATTCACTGCAAGTCAGAATCTCCTCGATATAATTTTAATATATGGCCGCCGGTGATCAGGGGCTTTAGCTCGTCCCGTTTAGCATCGAGCTCTTCTTTTCGTCGTCTTTCGAACAAATTATATTTACAATGGTCTTTGTATGGTATGAATGCGTAAGGCTAGCGAGAAGACCAACTGAATTAAAGAATTTTCTTATTCATACGTTTTTTTTTATATAATCGAACGTTATGGTCCTGGTTAGTGTAAATGGTATATAATATGTGATAGAAGATTACTTTAATTAGCCTTATTCAATTTCAAGAATGTATACTTATAATTTTGTACAATGCCCTTGGATGAAATATACGCATCTAAAGTACCTTAAAAACGGTTATTTTATTTCAAGTTTAAACGAAATTGATTGCCGTAAAACGTGTGCAGCCGGAATTTTTTTCGTAAGTAATGGCAATAAAGTTCAAGATATTCGAAGTTAAACGGACAGTTCGTGGTTTATCTAAGAGGGTGATCACACTTATGCGAAGTAATAAGACACAGTACACCAAAATAAACTCATATATGAGAACGAATCTCCTATAGCTCTGTTGAGCTTGTCCAAGATAAAAGCATTTATTTGTATATAGATATACAAAACACAAGTACCTACAAACATTATTAGGACTCTATATACGGTTATAAACACACAATTAAAAACAAAGTAAAGCAACTCACTGGACTCAGTGCATACCACCATGCGTACCAGTCACATAGCATCAATATATCACGTACGATAAAAAGCATACATCATAATTCAAAGCTTCACACACAGCTGCTTATATATTTCCTAACCCATATTTGGTAAGATGTCGTCTAATATAATCTTCAACAGAGACCTCATAATCTTTGTCCATGACAATAAAGGCTCGCGTGCCGCAACCAGACCAGTTGCTGGTCAATTAAGCGATGAGTGATTTGTGAACGGATACGCGACACAAGAGTGACTGGATTCTTGGACCCGAAGCTTATAAAGGGCGTCACATACATTAGGTTTTGATACGAGCGATGTTATTTTCTGAGTGTTTATATTCATGTATTTCTTGATTTAAGTAGTTATATGTATAACTGTACTGATGTTATACAGGAAAAGCATTTACAAAAAATATTTGGAAACCTACAACGGTTTGCGAATAATTTATATATTTTCATATTCCGAACAACCTAACTGCGTGTAAATAGGTAAAATCACGAAAAATAGCAAATCATATGAAAGAAATGAAGATTGTTGGTTAGCGTATCAAAATAAGGACTGCTGAACCGATTTATCTTTTAAAAATGTCATAAAGTCATCAATAAACGGTTGCCCGTAAAATTAAGCAAAAACCATACAAACTGCCAGTGTATTTTTGTTAAATTAAAAGTATAAACGTAAAACAAGATGTCCATCAGCTCATAAGCCTGTTCTAGTGTGAACTAAAAACAGTTTCGTTTCTCGAATTAAGCCTAGTGTACAAGACCCCTTATCTCGAATTTATTCCATCAACAACTCTCTCTAAACTTGTCTCCTAACTCCTAACTGTGCTTATAACGCGACGTTGATAGGATTTGTGGTGACTGATTTATTTGCGATTTAATACTTTACATTAATCACTTCAGATGATTATCGTAAAAGGATATTAATTTCGTAAACAACTTTAAATTTTGTTTAGTCTCTGTTGAAACTATAATTGCCGTTTGTATTGTACACTACTGACAGGTTAATCTTTTGTCTCTTTTTCGTGGCAGTGTACACAGTACAGTGTGACAGAAAGCCGAAGAAGCGCGAGCTAATTAAATAGACCAATGAGCGCTGTTTAAGATGTAACACATCATGTGCGACTACTGTAAGGTACTCGTGTTTGTCTTCTTCTTCCTTCTGTTTTTATTGTTCAGTCATAAATTTGAGCCAGTAGGTCACAGAATCGAAACATTCAACAATCCAGATTTAACAACAACTAAGAACCAAAATCCTGTATCCAAGTTCAATAACACTCTTTTATTAATCCATACTTGTGTTTTGTGCAAGTGAGTTTATTTATTTGTTACGCTTGCAACCCTAAACCACTAAACCGATTTTAAGAATTCTTTCAACAATGGAAAGGTACATTATCAACGAGTAACATAGGCTACTTGCCGCAGGTCCTCGTGGAAGAGTGGAAGGAACGACTTAAGCAACCGAGCGCTGGGCACGCCGTTATCACGGCGGTAAGACCCGTTATGGAGGATTGGCTCGAGAGGCATCACGGAACCCTCTTATACCGGTTGATGCAGGTGATCACCGGGAAAGGATGCTTCGGAGATCACCTGTGTCTGATCCGCAAGGAGCGCCTGAGTGCCACCACTGTGATAGCCAGACCGTGGACACGGCGCTCCACACGCTGGCAGAATCCGCGCCGTGGGTGGAGCAGAGGCGTTGCCTCGTGGTGGCCATCGGAGTGGGAATTTTCTCGCTCGGTAACATGATTTCCGCCATGGTATCCGTACCACCGACCGGGAGAGGTTTAGAACTCTCCCAGCCCCCAGGCCTGGCAACGGGCCAGGTACCGCAGACGGAGGATGGAGGATCGTTCTGCGACCTCCGTCCTCCATAAGCGCAGGCCCTATTTTATTGTTTAGCGAATTAAAGAATACGATATCAAAGCATTTTCTTTAGTTTAAGCTAGGAGTATTTTAAAACGGCTCGTTGCACTAAGAAATAAATTTATGTGTTGAATACTATAAGAAAACTCTCGGTAGTAGGATGGTCTTTTACGTGTCTCATATCCAAGAATTGGGTCTGCTCAATGCAAATGGTATTGAATGTGTGCATAAATATGTCTATGTCATCTAAAGGTTTCTATGTAAATTATGGGAGATTGTATGTACCTAAGTATGTTTATTCGTGTTCTAGAAACCATATATCAAGGCCTGCTCAGTTTGGGTCTAGATAGTGATGTGTAATTATACCATAAGATATTTTAATTATTAGTATTTTAGGCGTGTAATGTATCCGAGTACCCCTTGAGTAATATAGGTGTAAGTGTGTATTAAAAACAAATTTAAAGCCCTCAAACAATTGCATTCACGTTTCAAGTTCCCTTATTTCATCCGTGTCAACACCGCATTTTAACCGAAGGCGTGTACAGGGATTTGAATGCGGAGTGACTCCAACTGTAATTAATCTAGGGGTGTTGCCGCACTCCGGTGGATTAATTACCCTACGTGCATTTGTATTAGCTTTTAGTGGGGAGCCTCTCGCGAAAGAGGGGAGCCGGTGGTGAAAATAAGGCTATAAACATTGAACAACTGGTGTATATTTTTTGTTACAGTTTCGCAGTGTTTATAGGCAAATCTATCTAGCGTTTATTCTATGTGCGTTTATCAGCAGTCCGGAAATCATCATCATCAACAGCCTTTAATAGTCCACTGCTAGACATAGGCCTCTCCTTAGAAAGGTGTTTTTGGCCTACTATACATCGCTGGCCAGACAGATTAGTCCTATACTAATTGTCATATTGTCATATTTGTGACAAGTTTTCCTCCTTCTTTTATCAAGTTGTCGGGTTATCAATTTACTACAATACAGGCTCTGACTAGTTTGGGCTCTACAGTGAGATCTGTGAGGTTAATATTATCATTACATACATACATATATAAGTAAAGAGTGTCCAAGAAAGAATGAATAATCCTGGACTAATAAAAATTAAATTTGTTGCCTTTTTGGTGCTACCTTATTCGACACAGTATATACTAAAAATGAGTACAAAATTAATTAAAAATAATAATCAGCAGAGCGGTGTTTGATATTATTTTAACTGTACGTTTTATTTGGTAAATAAAAAAAATTAAAGGCTCCTTAAGCTACACATAATTATATATATATATATACTTAATGCCTACACTATTAAAGTAGTTATTGTATATTTTGTATAATACATAAAATGTAATGTAAAAAGATAATAAACTCAAACGAAACCAACTGAATAACACAAATAACCCCGCAATATTGACTGTTCCAATATCTAAATCTAAGAGGCGATAACGTTAATATCACAATCTTTATCAAACTGTCTCGGACAGTGGATCAACGATAACGAAGGCAGAATACCAATCTTGTTTACTCGATAACTGGGACTAGCTCTAATACCCAGCACTAAGTCTAATCGTCTTATAAATTGGTTATTTGCGCGGCAGTTATTACTAGATACGGGACTAATACACTCGTATTAAATTTATTATGAGATTACTCCCGTTATTGATATAATTTATGAAGAATATCGATTGCAGTGTTGATGTAGATTATTAGACAATTTTGTTTGTGATTATTAATATATTATCCATATTTCTAGATACTTTTACGTAGCTTAAGACCACTTTATATCACTGAAATAATGACGTCTCTAATTAAAAGCGGTCATGGAAACATACGTGGGGCGTACTGAAAGTCTATGGATCTGGCCACTTACAATAAAAGAATAAAAAAACAATTATGGGATTCGAAAATGGAACTCTTTGGAAACATGTCCCTCTTTAATTTGCGAGGCGGTCATTTGTTTTTTCAATGTGAATGAATTTAACTCCTGAACATTTTCGTTCAATGATTTTTTAAGATTTTCGTTGTGGCTTAAGTCAATACATATATTATATATTGAACTGACTCCAAAGGAAATTAGGTATATCTTATCAGGGATACATTTGGATCTTAGTGGCTCAATAAAATTAAATTTGACGAATTCTAAAACAATTTTGAAAAGGATTACAGCGTTAATGGTTATCGTACAATCAAAAAGTAAAACAATACGGTGTAAAAATAAAATTGATATTTTTGTCGAAATACCGACAATTTAGTACCGCCTGACAAAGCCAAACCATATAGGGGTACATCCACAATGCTGTGAGATTAAGCTCTGGCGCAAATATTAGGAAAAGGACAAGAAATATTGAAAAAGATTATATTACCCATTGAGCATAAAGTCTGTTACAAATAAATCACTTAAAATAGATTCATCATTTTCGTAGAATGTTTGATGTATGTATACAAATACTCAAAAACGTGGGTCTCAACAAAATCATTACAAACTTCTCTTACCCTTTTCTAAGTGATTCCTTTTTTTATGAATAAATTGATGGATATTCGTTATAAATGATATTGGTTCTTGGGATTATTTCTTCAGTCTGTTACAGTCAGCAAAATAAAGAGTTTACAAAATATTTCACTTACCGACGAAAGTTGTCGAAATCGGTTTTCCATAAACGAAAACTGATTTTGGGGGTCGAGGAGGTCAAAAAAGCGTCCTCTATTAATTAACACAATCTCTTATTTGAAACTTCCAAGATACTGCATTATATGAGTTACGTGTACCAACATGTTTTGAGAATGACTAACATTTTGGTATCTGGGGGTCTGAGGTATTAGTTAATTTTAGAGAAGGAGGCTCTTGCCTATAATAGTTTGGGAATCCCTGGTATATTACAATTGAATATACCTAAAGTCCAGAATTCCACTAACTGACACCCACGGGCCTCTTTAAAGCTAGAACCACACTTGTCTCACGCACAAAACTTAGTTTATGTTCAGAGTTCGAAACAAAGCCGCAAAGCTAAGACTGTGGTACTTATCATATATTAGTTATCCCACCGTGCACGTATGGACGTACGTCCCTTACATATTTAATTTCATAAGATTCTTGGACATACATGCTTAGGTCGGAACCATCCATATTCATATTGTTATATTCACCAAAATTGGAATATTGGATAAATTTTGTGGGGGAGTTATTCCACGAATATGGGGGTGATATCACGGAACGTGGAGGACTCACAGTACGGCAACGCTCTTGTGTCTTCAGTTGCAGATACCATCAAGTGACACGTTAGCTCGTTTGGACCCCATTCCACAAAAAAAACTTTTAGAGTCAGCGTAGTGTGGTTCCTACTTTTAAAACATAAAGGGCGCTATAGAACTGACACCAAACTATAGCCCTAAAGTAACAAATCTGTCACTCTGCACCATAAAATCTAAGTGCGCAGTAAAAGGCAACACAGATCAATGGAATTCCGTGTCACAGAAGATTACATTTTAATCCCGTGATAAAACATTTTCACGGCGGTCATAACGTTCTACATCAAAGTAGGAAGGTTGACCAACAGCGAAAATTAGATTATAATATATTTTATTAAAAATTCCTTTTTAAAATAGTTTAGGTTTTATGTACAGGTGTAGGTTGGGTACATTACCTTCCTATATCAAGACAAATTCAATTATCACAAAGATTACGTGTTAATCAAGTCTCTATTGCTGCCCACCACTTCATCATCAGACCAGTTCTATGGTTCAATAATTATAACATGACTATTATTACTAGTCTTAATAAATAAAACAAAGACAGGTTAGTTATACCTTTTAAGGATTTGTCTCCGCCCCGAATTGCAGAATAACTATTAAAATATTTTAAACATTTGCGAAAAAATTGTTTTAAAGAATTTTTATTTTCTGTATGAAACTTAAGACGGATAAAGAACAGAGCTGTGACTAAAACCACAGGTGACACTGCGGTAGTATGCTGTACTGTGCCACTAGTAATTTATTTGATACACACAAAACTACTATTTTATGTTTTTTTATTACGCTATCATAACTTAACTTATCATGATCAACAGCCTTTAATAGTCCACTGCTGGACATAGACCTCTCTTTAGGAAGGAGGTTTTGGCCTACTATACCACACTGCCCAAACGGGTTGGTACAGGGTTTAATTCAAGTTTTCCTTCCCTTCGCAGAGCTGTTGTCTTACTGTTGACTGTAGTTTGCTTCCTCAGTCATCTCTTACGACACGGTATGAATAGGGGTGGTGACACTGTATTCTTAATCTGTCACCACACGGACAATAGTGTGCTTTAATAGTTATGTATTAATTCATCATTTTTTGTGTTTATTTTTAATGCTTACATGAGCCAGTTCTCTTTGTTTTTACCCTCCATAACCATGAACTATCTATATATATGATATATTACGTATTTTCATACTTCGCCTAGATATTAAACGATGACATTTATTGAGTATATCGTCTCGTTTTGTTCAATTCCTGTCAAGCAGAGTCGTAAAGTATTGACAGTTTAGGCTGTAAATTACGTTACCCTTGCCTTGTGTGTCTCAGTAGACAACATTCGAAGACATTTTGAGCTCGGTAACGTTCCTACAACATTATAGTAAATTTAAACTGCCTGCCCATTTACGGTTACGTTCCAATGTTGTAAATGTACCTTACGGATTTAAGCGGTTTCACCTGTGTTATATTTAAATGTTTACTGCTCTACTTAGTCCTTAGTGTACTAGCAATATACTATACAATAGACAATGTAAACAAGTGGAATTCCTTGGCCTCTGGTTGTCCAAGAGCAAAGACCCTGCCATACATCTGATAGGGTATCGAGCACCCTTAGATCAGCACTTATTCAGGAACACCTGGTGAAGTATGTTAGGTCACTCTTAGCACAAGATCCACAGTTCACAAAAAAGCCCGCTTTGAAAAGTGATATCCACAGTTCGAATTTTAATAGCTCTTCAACTGCATACGAATTTTAATTGCAGCATCAAAATGTAACTAGAAGGAAACTAAATATATTACGCGTTCTCAGCAACGATGATACGTAAAGTTTACAACAGAATATTCGAGCAACTATACCATACAATAAAGTAATTTAGAAGTACAGAAGATATAAAGTGTAGCAGTAATAAGCGCCAACTGAGCCCAGTCAGCGAACATTAAACAACAATTTTTACGATAATTCGTACACACTAATAGTCGCCTAGGCTGCTAGCGCCGTAAAATTTCAAGGTTTATAACTTCTAATACACTTTACGATGGATGCCGAATTAGCACAAAATGAAATTTAAGGAGCAACGAATTTTTCTCGGTGTTCGCAAAGCGTGGAGGCCTAAGGAAGTCCTGTCATCATCTTCATCATTTTTGAAGTAAAACTTCTTTATGCAACTTCTTGACTTGGGGAGTAAGTTGGTGCGTGACCAGAGCGTTACGAAAAGTGTGATATAAGTTATTGAAGACAGAAAGAGACAGAGTTACGTTTTGTATATTACTGTAGGTGCAAGAGAGAGAGGTGCGACCACACATTCGCTTTCTCTCATAGAAGAAGTTTTACTTCAGTCGTGGGTCTAAAAAAAGAGTGTGCTTTAGACACTCGTTTTTTTTTTGGTGTTTCGTATTTCGTTTGTTTTCAATTTGTTTGTTGTCATTGAATTTGAATGGTATAGTATTTTTTTGGGTAAGTATGTAAATATGAGTATAGTGTAGGCTTCTAATGTTAATTCATATTTTAAGTAACTTTCTAGTGGTTTTGAGTGTTTCCACGGCTTACCCAAATGTCCTGCTGGCGGTAGTGTCGTGCTTCGGATCGTTGATCTTAACCAATATCGGTTAAGCGACACGATGGCTGGGGGCTGTATGCCGTTTGTATGGATAGACCGACTCAAAACAATGGTCCTTTCTTCAAAAGACCTACCCAGACCCAATACTGTACACGCACAGTTTTATTTAACTTTGTTTACGGACTAAAAAAAATAAGACACCTCTGTGGTGTGTATTGGCGTTTCTTCCCAGAGTGAGTCTTAGGAAATGCCAGCTCCATCTAGCTGTTAAGTCCGACTTTATAAAATAACTTAAAAGATTTACTTACAGAAATAAACATAATTTATCATTTCTGTCTTTTCCCAGTTTCATTTTGGATAGGCAAATGGTTTCTGGCTGGCTGCTTGCCCGACGCTAATGAACGGATGGCGTAGTGGTTTAAGCGGTCGCCACGCTGCTTCCTACTACGTCGAGTGTTGTGGGTTCAAACCCCACACGGGACGACACTTTGTGTTATCCACAAATTGTTGTTCTGAGTCTGGGTGTTCTTTGTGTTCGTTTCATGTATGTTTGTAAAGTACCCCGCGACACAGGATGTATTCCTAATGCGGGAGTTGTCTTAAAAAAAAAAAAAAAAAAAAAAAAAAAAAAAAAAAAAAAAAAAAAAATCTTCCTTGGGAATAGAATCGGCGAGGCAAACGAATAACTTGTTTTGTGGCAAGGAAAGAGCTAACGCAAGGGGTGCTACAAGTGTCGGATGGGGAACCGAGACTGAAACTGCAGTAGTTACAAAACCCGGGGTGGCTTTGACAGAAGATTTACAAAGATAAATAAATTTAATTTAAAAATTTACTAAGAAAGAAAAAGCCAAAAAAAATTATAGTTTTAAAAAACAAAAAAAAACACGCTTTCTATAGGAAATCAAACTAAAAAAGCGTTGGGTGCCTGTTGTCAATAGTAAAAAGCACCCCACGCTTTTTTTCAAATTTAATTTTTTTGTTTTTTTAAACTATAATTTTTTTTTTTGAAATTAGTGTATTGTCATCGGTCCTCGATATATCTACAATGTTTGAACGAATTCTGACCGTTTAAAGTCATTTAAAATCACGCCCAAAGGAGTCGGTTACAAACATACAAGTGAAGCTAATATAAAGCGTGTAAAAAGGGCATTATCCAAACTTTTTTTTTTTAGGATTGAGACAGTCTTCGTTTTTCATTAACAAAATAATATTCATACAAAGAAGTTCATTGTCACTGAACTGAAAATGATTCATAGGTTAACTAAAAGATTTAATACAGACCTAACAAATAAATCTTTTAAAAAGTTTAGTCAACTGAAAGCTGTCATATGTTTTATTCTGTCCTTCTGGTAATGTATAACTATGCAAAGATGTATGATTACCGGTAATTGAGACTTGAAAGGGTAAATTACAAACAAATCATTAGTCTATGACATAGAACTTAACAGTAATGTTTAACCAATTGATATGTGAGAGTGTAGACATTTCCGATGTGAATCAACACTAAAAATACACATTAACCTTAGTTGGGAAACTTTCCAAGGTTACAAGGATGCACGGCGCTTGTAAACTAATGAATAAACGAATAGAAGGTACTCTAAGTGAATAATACAGCATTTCTTTAGAAAACTACTTTGTGTTGTGCAGTCTGCACAAGCATCTTGATTCGTTTGTCTTTTTAAATAGTTGATCTGCTGCTGATCTTAAAAGGAATAAGGAAGTGAAGTTCTCACTATTTTGTTACTGTTGTTCTCAAAAATTGATGCAGGAAACGCAAGCTGCTAGTGCATGTATTTCTTTCTGTACTTGCTTATAGATATTATGAGAAAATAGCCAATTCAAGGTCCTACGTGTCTTTTACTATTGCATTTGTGAATGCTATACCTACATCAGATAGTTACATACATTTAAAAAACAATATATTTTAATACACATGGGACTGTTCTTTTTTTAAAATAATAATAATACGTCAACCCGCTAACTCAAAGTTGTCATTCGAACTTAAACACGAACTTCCATTAAATCGTGCAATAGAGTCAAAGTTATTTAACTTATTTAATTTTTCAATGAAAAATACACAAGCACCAACTAAGCTATCAGGCTTTCAGGGTATCAGGAGCAGTCCTATATCCTTTCACAATATGTAAGTCACCCACAGTATTAATAAAAACCACTTTGTACGTAAGTATATATTATAAATGCATCTAATTAGCATGAAACTCTTTAAGCAAATATAATTTTTTAAGCAAAGAATAAAAAAACAAATTAAAGTAATTATGATGCTTTTAAATTTGCATACAAAGGTTGGTAAACAGTACTGATCACAAAATACATCGTCTTTAAATATTATAAAACAAATCCGGTCGTCCTTAAAACCTCTTCTAACGTTTTTTTCAAACTTATTAACTCAATAATTAACTGAATAACTCATAATAATTAACTGATATAAATTTTCCTGTCAAAGAAAAAACAATCTTAAAAGTAATGTTACATAAATTATTATAGTATACTCGTAGTATATCAGAAACTATTGGATGCAGAAAGTTCATCATAATCACATCTGGGTTTATTGTTACATTGTAGAACGTACACAAATGAACTATCAAACTTAATAAAGGAGTCTGTGTTTGAGATAAAATCAATAAAGACTTAGGGAAGCAGCTAGTAGCTGTTAAGATGCAAGCTAACGTTGTTACAGAGCGCAAAGTGCGAAGCAACTGTCACGAATTAGCCAACTTAGACGTGTGCTGATTTCTGAAATGAAGTCATAATTACCATTGTAACGGTCAAGTGTGCAAAATGCTTAAACTTAGTTATGAGTTTAAGAAGGTGTATAAATAAGCCTTCTTTCATATTTGCAGAATTACTTTCATCACAACGGCTTCCTGAGGGAGGTCTATCTTCGTCCTCATCGACCATTCTGAAAATTCTGAAATTTCTTAAAATTTGGTACGAGCCGAGAATCGAACCCGAGACCACAGCACAGCAGTCGCATACGCTACCACTGCACCATCGAAGGTCGGCAGTCTCACATTTAAGTTGCTATATTTGCAAGTCAGAAAGAAGTCGCTACTTTTGTAGTAATATAATAGCGCGTTAGTATAATTGTCGTGCTAAATTATTTAAAGTGGCAAATTTTCATCGATGCTGTTGCACGTCGTTACGTCTTTGTCGTTGAAAAAAGTCGCCGTGGATGCCTTGCCTAACTTAATACAAAATATCACAATAACACCGAATTTTATTAAAGTGATTTAATTTCGGTTTTAAAAGTAACTAAATTTACGAGTATGTAACACATACGGCACGAATAAAATATATATCTGTAAATATTAACTTTATCTTACCACCGCATCAGTTCAAATAATGAAATCGCTCCTTACCTGAAATATAAAAAGATTTATCATTAATAAAGAGCAGCCATTATATTGTAAACCAGATACACTAAAACCGTTTCTATAATTTTATTTTAACTTATAATTCTACAGCGAACTTATTAATCTCACTAATTAATTCCCCAAGACTTTAAAATAATTAGCAGACTCTCACAATGTATAAATCAAGTTCAGCGAGTTCAAGTTCAAGTAAAGGACGAAGCTTTTCTTTGAAACGCCTTATTCTATACTTTATGAGTCTTATAGAACAAAGAGACATAAATGAGTAATGTAAACGCAGTGGCGGCAGGTCGCTTCACTCCATGAATAAGCCCC
Organism: Arctia plantaginis; assembly: GCA_902825455.1. Lineage (NCBI taxonomy): Eukaryota > Metazoa > Arthropoda > Insecta > Lepidoptera > Erebidae > Arctia > Arctia plantaginis. The sequence goes on along the minus strand of CADEBD010000171.1, from coordinate 15,910,482 downwards.
CGTTGGGTCCGAAACTGGTGGGGTACCCCCGAAAGCAGGTAATATTGTTTAATCACATTTGCATAACCTACTACACAGAAATAAGATTTTGTGTAGAAGGTCCGATAGTCAGCAGTCATCTTCGTATACAACAATACTTACGTAAACAATAGACATTTAATAGCATTTTATTTAGTTCGTAATGTACGTTTATTTTCATCATGTTTTTATTAGCTTACCTTGTAACTAACTTATACAAATAAATATCGCAAGTTAATTTTAACTTAGGTACTTCTAATTGTCGTATCGAAATCAATCTTTGTATATTTATGTAGTTTGCATGACGATATTATAATTAAGCATCTTGGAACAGATATGATGAGCCAAGAGATGGTAGGTTTTAATAATATTTACTTTTGTACTCCATTCGTTATTAACTCATGTTTTCCAGTTTCAGTTTACGAAAGTACCTTATTATATTCATTAGGAATGAGTTCAGTTCAAATTTTCACAAAAAGTACATAAAAAGTTTATTATTAAAATCAAAGTCCTGGAAATAAGTACCCACCTACTCCAAAAATAACAAGAGCTTTCCAATCTCTTGAAGCATTTCATTTGAAATGTACCTACTTTTGAGATACCGACAATATTTTATACCTTTAAATCTCTTTGACGTAACTCCTACGGAAATATGAGTTTATTCCCGAGATACTTTCTTCCTTATTTTGAGAGACTTGATAATTAAAAGCCAACGGAGCCTTCCCACTCGAGTAAAGCTGATGGGTGTCTGAGATATTATTTAAATTAATATTGTAGCACCCACGTAATACTTAATATATTTAAGGTTTCTTCAGAAGCCATAGAATTTAATTTTTTATCTGTTTGCTGATGGAGACAAATTTTTTGAAAGTCTGTATAAGTGTCTATGTGCAGTATGTATAATTCTTTGGCTTTACATTCTCTTTGGAAACAATCGTTTGAAAGATTGCTTCACGTTAGATTTGTCTCAATTGTGGGAGTGACATTGACATTATTATGCTTTGTAATTTATTGTTTTATTTAATAAATTTCTTGTTCTTGCCACACGTTAATGCTTTATTATTTGGATAACACTTTTTATATCACAAAGAGGTTAAAATGCATTATTAATAAATTTATGTGTGAGTGTATTAAGCACTCACATTTTGCGAACTAAAATTTTAGTCCGTTACGTATCAGAGGTAAGCTCATTGCCGTTAATCGAGTACTCTAGGAATCTGATGAGAATATTCGAAGTATATTTAAAGGACATATGGGTAAGAATGAGAGGGAATGGTAGTAATAGTGGAAATAGGGATGGATAAGGGATTTTTGTATTTTTTTTTATTTTATTAAAAGATAATATCTGACACTTATAGCTTAGAATTACCTGTTTTAAGTATCAGCTCATGTTTGTTTTGGATTACTTGTTTTCTTTGTTTTGTGCCAATAATTGTAATATATGCTTATGTGTCGAAATAAATAACTTACTTATATACTTTTATATATTAATCTGAATGTCATGTTCTTTCTTATTTGCAAACTTATTTGTACAATATATGTAAGGTATACAGTTATCAGTTAATGTAATGATGAGTGCCGCTTTTTAAAGTGCCAAAAGATTCATGAAGATACCGCTATTTGTAATGTACACAAAAATAAGTTTAGTATAACATTTATGAGATAACCTGTATGATCAACCAAGCTTCGTACCGATTCCCACATCAATACGATTTCAATAGCATGGATAGTGTTGCCTCTCTACTCAAATTTCTTCTCTGCAAGGTTTTGTAGACCACACAAGCTCGCGTTGACTTTGAGCATCAATTCGTATACTCAATAATAATGTTTAAAGCAATCGTGTAACAAACAAACATTGTTCCCTTGTAGTCAATAGTGGTAATTGTTTTGGGTATTTATATCAATCAATCATCAACAGCCTTTAATAGTCCACTGCTGGACATAGGCCTCCCCTTAGAAAGGAGGTTTTGGCACAATTTCTATATATTATGTATATTATGGGTATTTATATATTATGTAGTTATTGAATAAATTATTTTTATACAGTAAGTATCATAGAACATTAAACTACAAAAGAGACGGGAGGTACTTTGTAAGAAGGTTTTAAGGACAAACATTTAATTTAATTTACAATAATACCACTAACAAAAAGAGTGAGATAAGAAAAACATACTGGCGTATAATTATAGAAAATGCTTGAACTTTTCGACGTATTTGGTACAAACCTAGATAAATTTCAAAGTCATCGACTTTGAAATTTTTATATTTTTACATATTTAGAATCGAATAATTAAAAAATATAATAGTCATAATCTTGAATTAAAGCAATTAAGATTCGTTCTTTGTTTTCGTAACATAAAAAACAATGAAACAATATAAGCATATTGCAGTGAATTATGATTCGCAAAACGTAAATGATTACACTTTCACCATCTTCTTTATAAACAAAATGACATACTGTAAGGCCTTATACTACATGAAGTTCGTGCTATTTATTAAATTCAAATATTTTGCTGTACAATAAGATTCTCACAGACAACTTAAACTTATTTAAATTTTATTGTAGCACTGTATTTTTAATCCTTGTGGTGATGGATTAAAAATACAGTGTCTGTACCACTAGTCATCCCGTGGGTGTCGTAAGAGTCGACTAAGAGAAGGAAAACTTGACACAAACGCTATACCAACCCATCAGGCCCGCGTGGTATAGTAGGCCAAACCTCCTTTCTAAAGAGAGTTTTATATCCAGCAGTGGACTATTAAAGGCTGTTGATGTATTTAGGTACATCACGATCGTTTCAAATCACTAAAATCAATGCAAGACCCAGAGTCATGTTCTAATTGAAAGCAAAGTGTTGTTGTAGTGAGTATTCACAAACACACACGAATCTATATAGATGTGCCAATACGTAAATATGACGGAGGGATATACTCGTAAAACACATTCTTCTTAGGAACTATAATTTTGTTACACTAAATATTTTCTAGATTTATTTTCGGGGGTCATTTTATGCCACGATTCATACGCTAAAGTTGCATTGTAGGAGTTAGGTTACAGCTAATTTATACTCAGTGATGTAAACACTTAAGAATTTAAGGACGCAGCACATATCAAACTTGAAGTGAATCCTTTATCTCGTACCTACTTATCTACCGCGGTGAAAAGAAAAGAAAAACTTATGTTGGTCCGCTGTCACTCGGACGCCAATCGTAGGTGAGTTGAATGGTATAGAAAAGTTGTTTGAAACTATCGTCCCTAGAGGGCTATGATTTCACGGCACTCCTCCAAACTTACCACCGTTTCCTTGCTCTTCCTCCGACTTGTATGGGATAAATTCTACCTTTTTATTAGCACGGAGTTGTGTACCTCCATTCATATGTTTTCTTTATTAGGTGTGAAGTAGGAGATATAATGTGTTCGGCTTTTTATTATTGTTGCTATTGAATCGTTAATAGTATTGTTATCTATTGGTATTACCGCCTTATCTGATTTCGGGGGGTCGTGATTAGTCAGCTCAAAACTGACCTATAAAGACCACCGTACATTGTTTGAGTTTATGTAGGCTTAAATAAACCCGAATTTGAAAAAAAATCCTTATTTAATATTTATATATTCATTTGTATTAACATGAAGAAGATCAGTCTATGGATGGGTGACCATTTTTAACACATTGTGATTGTACTTGGGTTGTGGAGGTCTGATGGAAAAATCGTAGATCAACAGTGTCATAGCAGACTGAAAGCATGATGATTAAGATGATATAAGATGATGACTTTTTACTTATATTAAGTAAATATTTATATCCATCTTTTTCTATCTTGTAAGACATTGCTGCCTAGAAACAATGTTAAGTAAAGATTTAAGTTTAGTTTTTAATGTCTATAAAAGTATTTTCAGATATAGAAAATAATTTCAAAATCGGTCTATTTTGAAATTATTTAGGAATTTTATAAAAGTATAAAGCTGACAGCGCTGACATATAAAAGTACAAAGATTAATCTGCTTTCTTAAAATTTCAGATATACCTATGATGTAATGTTTCCATTTCGTTCTCCATAATTTTCTGACTTGTATTAATATATTGTGCGCTCGTGGAATCTGGTGCAATCAATAATGCTTTGTAGTTTGACATGGGCCGGAGAGATTTTAGTTCACTTTTATTCTATTCGCTCAGCGTCACACTAGTGGACACATATCTAAATTCCACATGCGCATTATACGTTCAATATTTTTAGTACCTTTATTCCTTCGTACTCTATTAAGATCAAAGACTGTGACTTATAAATTAAGATTTAAACTCATGACACTAATGTCAGTTGACAAACTTAGTTCTAAAAACTAACTTAATAACTACTAGTTTCGAACAGAAATCAATAGCTTAAAACATCCAAACTACCAGTCTGACCAAACCTTCAGCTTGTGAAAAACTATACCTAAAACCGTTCAAACTAGAGCAGACCTCATATACTTCAACATAAGTAGGTAATAAACTAAACTTTATTTATTACCAAGCAGTAACGATAGATATTACTTCCTGCGCCACCTAAAACTTGGTTACAGTCTGACAGTAACATCAATCTAAAACATCCGCAGAACACATTTTAATATCCGCAAATTTACGAACATCTATGACAAGCACATTTCAGCACTTGTACAGCGAGTTACGCAATAATGCCGCAGAAGTTTATTCACAAATATATTAAGCAAAGGAATAGAGATTGGAATGAAGCCAGAACGGGGAAAAATCGATGACACTTTGACGCAGAATACGGACAAATTGTAGTTACAAATACAAAATGGTTGATCAGAAAGAAACGCCAAGTAAAATATGATTTATCGACGGCTGAAGAAACATTGAATAGACCGTTTCGATTACCCCATAGTTTTGCTCCCGTGGATCATCAATATACTTTATTGTAAATGTTGACAAGCTTTAGTGTTATTTACAATGGTAACAATACAGATTTTGTGTATAATGAAGTTGAGAAAGATGTACAAAACCTGCCTGGTAGCAAATGTTAGTTAGTGGTAAATGATGGTGTAAAAAAGGTAGGCAGACGGGAAAGTTGAAGGGAAAAGAATTGGAAATAGATCATACAGTTCGACATAGAACTAAGCTTCAAAGATTGTTTTTATTTATTTTTCGCGTTAGTTTTGTTTCTCATTCCTCATCAATGCAACTACAATATGCCACAGCAAAGCGTGGCCTTAGCCCTTTGCTATGGCCATACATTTGCCAAATGCATTACTTAAAGCACTATAGCTATCATCGACCACTATATGCATGGTGTTATGCGTATATGTTTAAGATCATAGATCTTTACCCTGGTGAATACAACAACAAGATATTACATAATAATTAATTCATAAGCATGTTAACATTTGGTAGAGGAAATTAGTCGCTACCCGGTTGTTCAGCGGCAATCAATATGCAGTAAACACGTGGGTCTTAACACGCGGCCTCTATTTATCATCTTGCACTCGATTAGGGAGCCTACACATGGTGCAAATCTATACTTGTTTTAGGGAATATTATATGTCGAAGTTGGTCATCTCTTGATTAAGACTATTCAGGTCGAAAGAGGAGGCGAAATAGTAAATATTTTTCATTTCTAAAAGATAATTTGATTGATTTTATTAGCAGAAAGCGACGAAATTCGAAAAGAAAATCAGCTTGAAATAAGAACATATGAAATTAGTAGTATGAAATTTCACATTGCAAGATAAGACAGCAAACTTGCCAAAACAGCTATATAAGTATACTTTATTTAACTATATTCTTTACCATTTCTATCGACAAATTACGCCTACTTCTATAATGATTTTCAATTTGATAGTGACCTATGATTAAAACTCTACTCAAAGAGAAAGAACTATTTTAACATTCCTATACTTTCTCATCATTACTGTACTTCATAACCAGTAATTATCACACATCTGATAAAACAAAATCGCTCAAACGCGTCGCTCAATCGCCGCCGGCTAGCGTGCAGCGTGCCTTAGCTATGACATATGAGATCGACGACCCCGCCGAGACGCCTCCATCATTTACCCGCGCGCTTCCGTATCGAGACCTGCGGTTTTCGGCCGCACACGAACCGAACGCCTAATTTGTGAGGCTACCAAACAATACACCATTGCATCTCGAATATATTGAATGCTTCTTTATGTAAACATATTTCTACACAAACGTCTTTGTTGTAATAGGTATTGTAAGTCGTTACTGGTGCCTGCAATTACTAGTGTTGTTGTCATTTAATGATGATTGCTAATTATCGTTGTACGGTATCAACTTTATCCGGTTGTCGTACATAATGGGCGAGCTAAAAATAATTACTTCATTCTTTAACAAACTGATACTAATATTTTACTTAGTTTGTGCTGTGTCTGGGGGTGGTTTGTCTGTAGTCTGTGTTTGGAGGTATAGGAGTGTGTTTGACGGTCCGGCGGCCTTGATGCGGGCTGTGCCTGGTTTCGAATCGGACGGTCGTGTGTGGGATTAATGAGGTTGTTGGTACTATTCATTACTATACATATTTTTAACAATAATTATTGTTAAAAATATGTATAGTAATGTATAGTACCTACTATGGCTACACTATTACCACACCATAGACAGGGTCATAACCTGTAAAAATAATTGCATTATGTGTATGAATAAGTAAATTTTCTTTATACACGGTGATCACTTATTTCCCTCCCCTTTTTCACCAAATTTCCATAACTTAGATTCGATTAAATGTAAATTATCGTAAAGTTATGTTATATTAAGACGCTATCGCCTCGACAAAAACTACATGGCGCGACCTCATTTAGTCAAGTGGGCCAGAAGTTAAAAGATAAATAACGGACAAGCACTTTTGTTATCTTTTATATCATTTAGCTTCGGATATATACATATACTAATACCTATATCCCGCAAGGAGTTAACAAATGCGTCTTTAGCACCCACATTTCGCAAACTATAATTTGGTCCCACTGCCAGAGTTCCTGGCTTCTCCACTCTATTCCATAACAGCAGACAAGCCTGAAGTCGTCAAGGATTTTATAGAGGAAACATGGCCTAGAAGGGAAAGCAAAGGCATTGAAGTGAAATGGAACTTACTTATACGAATAAGTTTGGAAGTCCGAGCATTACAGGGTTCCTGGTAACTCGAACTTGCTGTTGCTCTGACCGATATATTACTTCTTGTTTATCACAAAAAACATTAAGTATGCATCACTGTTTTGTAAATGACGACACCGGGTAGTGTGAGTCCTCATTAGCTTACCTGGTAGAATGGACGTTCTAAATTAAATATACCATACCTCTCCTTACCGCTAGGACACTGTGGGGAGTGACATGCTTACAAAAGTAGGTAAAGGATTTTGTTTTTTAATTTTCTAATAAGTGTCAAATACACAAAGTTATTCATAATCATTCCTTAGATATAGAGGTTCATATGTGACTGAATTTCGTTGAACAGGTAGAGCTTTTAGACAGGTATCTAAAAGTTTTTTTTTTCAAAAGAAGTACTGAATTGGACTTTAGATTCGAAAGCAGTCAGAAAAAATCAACAAATATTTGTCTTTTACATTAGCCAATATCGTCCACACAGTCTAATTAAATTGTGTTTCAATATTGTCACTAACAAGATAATGTTAACCTGTAAAATGCCAGTGGAAATCCCCAGAGACTTATCTGTCAATAATAGACTGTACCCGAAGGCGATAATTGGCAATCGGTCACGTTAAAAGCAATGTAATTAGTACAATTGGAACACGTTTAGAAGCAATAATGGCTTTCACGTCAGTTGCTGTTCACAACGAGAACTTAGTTAACCGAATGCCCTTGTTTAAGAACATAAATAGATCTATAAGAGAACTACATCACAGGTCCGGGTAGGAATGGTGGTGTTTTAATTTTGATAATAAGATTTATTTGTTGTAGCAGTTAAGATTTAGTATGTGCATAAATAGGAACTGGGTGTAATGTATGAATAGGAAATATTGCATATTTTAGAAAGAGGTAAACCTTATGGACTATTATTGGCATTTCCTGTGGGGCGGATGAAAAAGAAAAAATAGCCTATACTGAGAAATGGTCAAAGCATCTTCAATTTGTGCTTAAAATAGGTATACCCTACAGAGCCTTAGTATTCTGTTATATATATAATATGTACAGCTGTATAACCGTGGGAGAGCTATGTTTCGGGAAAAATAGGCAGGGTCGACCGGAGTGATACCAGAACCAGTTAAGCAAATCCTTCAAAACTCAGATTCAAAACACGGCAATGCACTTGTAACTCTCGAGTTGCAAGTGTTCATGGGCTGCGGCAGTCATTTACCATCAGGTCACTTGTCTGCTTGTTTGTATCTTTTATATTTATTCTTTCCCTGTTGCTGTCTACAAATAGACAGAGAGAGCTGCAAGCTAGACCGAGTAGAGTTTTATAAAACTATGCCTTTGTCTTGTCGTTTCTGCAATAAGCTAATCAGAAAACAAACAGGAAAAAACAGACTGACATAGAATGTAGGACACTCAAACTTCGAAACAATTGAAATAAGTAGTGCTTCTTCGAATAGGAGGAACGGACACACTACGTGGACCATGAGAAGATTTTTTACCCGTATAACCGTAAAATTGTTATTTGTCTCCTACTGTAAACGCGTTTAAAAAAGCTGTAAGACTTACCCATACCACAAAGCATTTTATGCGAAGCTAACTCAGGTCCCAAACGAAAAACAAATCAACAATTAATAAAGCGGCCACTAAAATCTCTGTGCCATAAACACACGATGACACATGAATAACCCACTACTTCAAAATTAGTTTGAGATAAAAATAACATAATGAGTTTTAAACGACAACCGCATTAAAATACTTTTAAATCTAAAAAACCATTTTTACGACTACGACCCAAATTAAATATCCTCAAAATCCACTTTTTAAAACTGCTTTATAAACCATTCAATTTCAATCACCTTCCTTGAAGGGTTTAACACCTTAAAATCCAATCAACGGTATCGTACCTTCGGTTATATTAAAGAGGGTTTAATTAGACCGTACAATAGTGAGTGTAGGGTTATGACGTCACTATAAAGGGAGACTGACAATACGTGTCGGACCACAATGGCGGCGAATTTTAATTGTACCTGCAAAACTAGGGCTGATAACTTTCCTTTTTAGGGGTAGTAAAATGTACTCAACTTATGAGACTGTTACACGACTTCCAAGGTTCATAAATAGGTAATGTACTAAAAATTTCTATAACTTCTTGTATCAACAGAGCAAATCTTCACTTTAGTGTTGATAAAAATCTGCCTTGATTATTTATTATCAATAAATTTAATAATAAATACGGACTATAATAATAATAATTTAATACGGACTAGTTAACGTTACACAGTTACTGTTTATGCCAGTACTTATGGATAAAGGGAAAATGAATCAAACACATTAAATATCCAAAGTGACAGCCCTAGTGACTATACAGAGAGGCAGAATGACGTGACACGGGTTCGCTATATCTCTGAAGGTGGTGTTATTATAGTACTGTCATGTACACCTAGCCGAAACGCCTTGATCCTTGTTCGTAAAGCTGGTGGGTAGAGAGATAAAAGTCGACTGTGACGAAGGTAGCTTATATGAAACACAGCAGTTAAATTGTTTGACATTGTGAAGCTAGAGACGCGAATTCATAGAGAAATAATAGTTTGAATTTAGGCTTGTAATAGCTGCGATTTAAAAAAATCTTTATTTTTTTATGTCGCATAGGATAGCCATAACTATATCTATATTAGTTAATAAGTATTACAAAAGACATTTTCATGTGACCTTACCATCATCATGACCTTACCTTTTGCATTCCACGGTTAAAACTATTTCGAAATGAAAAAACTAAATTTGAACAAAAAACTCAATCTTTTAATGGTACTAAGACAAAAAAAAACATTTCTTTTACAATGGACATAAAATCACGTTTTCCCTTTTGCTACATTTATTGGTTTTTTTTCTACCTAAAGTTTTAAAAGAATTTCTCAAATAATGAATAACATGACACAAGGTTATAGCTCTTATTAGTGTGACATAATTTGTAACGTCTAGACACATACGTTATCTCACAAACAATTCAACTTTTACAACAATATCTTGACTTGCCATAACATTTCTGAGGTTGTCAAAGTGTTCAAGGGTTTCATAGAAAATATTATTCTGTTCATCTCTTGTAAAAACAAAGATGCCTTTTTCGCCTATTAATCATACGCCTATTAAGCTTTGGCGATTGTCCAAAGAGTAAGTATATGCCAGACACTTTATCTACTATAAGTAAAAAAAAAATTTTGGAAACGTTAAGAGATAACTAAATATCAATACGTTAAGAGAATTTTTGTAAGCGTATTTTTAGCACGCGTCTACTTCACAAACGGATTTTTTTTGTTACATGTAACACACAACGCCATCTAGTTTCAAACTAATCAGAGTTTGTGCTATGAAATCTAGATTGACTGATAGAATACTTATATACTTTTTTTGGGCTTGTAAAAACATACATATTATACATCGAAAACACCAATATTTGCAATATTTGGTCCGACCCGGGAAACGAACCTGAGACCTCAGAACAGTAGTCGCTCACGTTACCACTGCGCCGCCGAGGTAGTCAAATCTGTGAATCAGCAGTGAATCTAATCATCTGATGGTAAGCGATTACCTATCCCATGGACATTTGCAACTCAAGAGAAACAATAACGTTGCCGTTGCCTTCCAGAAGCGCAGAAGCCTCCTGGGGCGTTCACAGGCTTCTAGGAGCGATTCTGCAATCTAATGGATGAAATTACACAGGGAAAAAACCTAACACAAAATTATGAAGTAACAAAAATATTAATATTAAAAAGCATAATTCTATGCATTGGTTAGTATGCTAATATAAACCAGCATTAACAGTTTGTTTATACATTTTACAATATGTACGTGTAATTTTTTTTTAATTTAAAATGGCCGACGATGGACCGAGACTGCACCACAGCGATAAAAACTTTCACCATCGAGGAAAAATGCTGACGAACCTTTTATGGTAACCTGTCGGATGCGACGCCGATCTCATATACTGTTTCACTAAATATGCATATTGATAAATGGATGTAATCAAGCCACACATGCGTTTAATGCCGATGTCAGAGAAGCTATAACGATTCGCATTTACGAGTTAAAGAAACATACAGATGCTGTTGCAGATCTCGTTAAATTTATTTATTTAGAAGGGAACCCGAGCCAGGCCGGATTTTTTAAAGGATAATTTAAAAAAAAAACGATTACAAATGAATTTATAAAGGGGTTTTGAACTATGCAAAAATATCATAAATCACTATTAAAATGCTAGAAATGTAATTTAAGGTTCAAAGTAAGGTTCGTTCGAAGAAATATCTTGGAAAAATATTGCTCTCCTACTAGGAATAATTCAATTCAAACAATATTGCATTTGAAATCAACCCTCAAACACCTTTTTTTTTTCGTGCGGTAATCCCCTCGGATACCACCTATCGGTGGCATGTCGGACTCGAACCGACTAAAACCGCACGCCGTCTCAGGTACTAATAGCCGGGGAACCAGGTATACCCTAGAAAGGAAGTCCCTGGTGCAACCCTCAAACACCTGGTGCCATGTAGTGGCGTAGGAGTCCACTTTAATAGCAACACGTGTAGTTAAAAAGTGATTTGCTATTAATATATTTCCTCAGAATTTATATACTACTTGTGTATACTACAACTTTTACATCCATTATAGTATAATTTAATTATTTAATTTTTCTTTGTAAGATAAACGACCAAGTAAATTCTTTTGTATGTATTTTGTATCTATATATATTTACGAGTAGGTATGCAGATACGAAATACTAGACACTGAATAATACTGTCGATCAATCAATCGGCCTATCGCAGTCCACTGCTGAACCACAATAATATACTAAACTATAAAAACTGATGAATTGTAAATGTTCAATTCCTAAAATGAGGTCCTAAAACTTAGATTTATTATTATTAATCTAACAATGAATAGACAGACAATACTATAAGTAGTCGTAAACAACAAACGGATATATTATACGGACGGACTAAACAGCTAGTCCTGAAGTCTTAATGCGTGTAGCCGTAATATTAAGACACCGTTATTATTAGGTAATAAAATATAAATTGTTATCCAACAGATATTATACAAAGGTAAAAACGGCGTTATTAAGTTTTAATGATAATTAATGTATTTTTGTTACATGTCTCGAAAGAAAGACAGTGGCAGGGTACAGCTCGTTGGTAAATGTAGCCAATAGACATCCTTTCTAGGGAGAGGTCTATGTCCAGTAGTAGACTATTAAAGGCTGTTGATAATGATGAATAGATATCGCTGTCCTTGCGGTCTCTTCAATCATAGGATGGACATGCATGTCAACAAAATGCATGCTTCAAAACGTGTTTAAGCCTAATATCTGGAGCGTGACATTTTCTTAGTCTAAGTTTTTCTTTTTTTGTTTCCAAAAATCTGTTATTCCTGTTATCCAAATTTAGTTGTGGTAATTATCTACAGGCATGGAGCTAAATATATGTTCTTTTTTCCGTTGTGTGTAAACATTTGTTTACTATTAGCGCTAATTCTGTTGTTCGAAAACTCTCTAAACTAAACTAAAAATCACGAAAATTAGTTTAGTCCAGTCAACTACTATGTTTTCAGAATACGAAACGTTTTTTAACAGGACTAAACAAATTTTTAGTGATTTTTAGTTTAGTTTAGAGAGTTTTTGAACAACAGAATTAGCACCATTGTTTTACTCTTTAGTCTGGAACTTAGTCTAGAAAATAGGGACAATAACAAAATATCTAACATTTTTACTGACTATTCGTCTAGACATAACTGAAAAGTAGATCGTTTGCGTCAACCATTGAGACGTATACAAAAATATTTGTCCATTTTTGAAGAGCACTCAATTTTTCTTTTTCTCGTATGTCGACAACCTTTCTGCGAGTTTAACAGATTACTTTAATATCCCAGAACCGATTTGCATACGAGATTTTTTTCATCTAACAGATTTAAATTAAAAGATTATTAACATTGTAATAATCGTAAAATATTTCTGCTACAAGCATAGCTGTCGAGCGAAGATTCATTCAGACCGAAATACAATAAATGTTTTTCACGCACAAGTGTTATTTTGCGTATCATATAAGTAATAAATGCAATACTTACTTGCCTATAATATGACACTACAACAAGGTATAACATATACTTATAAAAAAAAGTGTTAATACATACGTTACAAAAGGTTAAAGCTTATAAACAATAGTGGCTAACACCTTAATCAATGAAATTCTCTACTTCTCAGTGAGATACTAAACCTTAGTTGCCAATATAATAGAAATCTAAAAAAAACAATGGCAGGTCTTCATACATCATTTTATTTGAAGTGAAATGGTAGTGTTTAAATATCAAAAATGCCTAAAACACTTCAGAAGTTATTCTTGACCATTCTTATAACAAAATTACTAGCGAAAGAAATCTAAGACAAAAGGTTTGAGGTTTTGAATATTTCGAGGTTAGGTACTAACATATTGACAACCTTCTTATTGTGTCGATGACAATACTTTACAAGGTTTTGACCCTTTTTTTCCGTGAGGAAATCCCCTCGGATACCACCGATCGGTGGCATGTCGGACTCGAACCGACTAAAACCGCACGCCGTCTCGGGTACTAATAGCCGGGGAACCAGGTATACCCTAGAAAACACGGTTTTGACCCAGTGCTCGACGACGCAGATTGTTTTTTTTTTCGACGCAAAATATCGTAATCAGATTATGTATATTTATTGAGTGTAGCAAAAATCGTTTAAAAAGAATAAAAAATATTCTTAATTATTTCTAATTATGTTAATTTACTTACTCCTAATCATAAAAGGTGAACGTTCGGTAGGTATGTCAGTCAAATCTATGAAAATCGATTATCGATAAAACGTTCCATCATACAATAATGCCCCTAGTCAGTTACACGCATCGAGATATAACCTAGAGGGAACAAGAGCCCCAATCTTGCAATATAGCCAATGAGAGAGATGGATAATAGATAGTTCCATCTATCTCTTTCTAGTCGAGCTCTGTGGTCGGCTGGAGAATATGAGGGGTTAATAAGTAGCCAATCGCAGCTTAGCTAAACAGAGACAGAGGGAATAATCGGGCATCCATCTCTCTCGTTGCCTGTATCGCTTACACTTACAGGCAGCTGTATCCCGTGTCCACTCTATGGTTATATCTCTATGGTTACATGTGATGGCGAATATGACAGACATTACGTACTTAGGTCAAATAAGGTCTTTAAAAATATCCTATCTCTTATAAGACTTATACAACACATGGTGGTGTAATTATGAATCATAAAAAATATATTTAAGTTTATTGTGAATCAATTTTATAAACGCCTAAGTATTAAGTAAATATGTTTCTGCTTTTATTCTTTGAACGTCATTTATCTACGACACTCTACGATGTCTATTAGGTATAAATAGTTTTTTTAATAAATAAATGTCGTGAAATAACAGAAATTTTATGTTATATATTCAACCTTTTAGTTCAATAAGCCATACCTTGAATGCCTCTAATATTCAAGAATTTTCGGCGGGCACTCGAACAGATTTTCACTTTATTTTCGATAGTTCTACACGAATAGGTTATGAGAGGGGTTCAACGGCTCGAAGGCAACGACAAATCCAATAACGAAGCGTGCCTCCTAGAAATTTATGTTATTGACCGGATTATACCGACTGACGTGCGAGAACTGGCTACAGACCAAACAACGAGGACCCCCACAATTCTTACGTTCGTTTGAAGTCGCAAATTTATTATTAAAAGACAGTTCCCAAGAAAGGGTCTATGAATCTGGTGATGTTATTGATTGTTCTACCAAACACCTTTTTTGGTGCGTCAGCGTTCAGACCCTTTCGAAGGGTACTCAGGGTGCTCTGCATCTCATACGAGTATGCTAAGCGATTTTATGCACATTGCTGTGATTTATTGGACCTTTTCACTTTTGTGATCTTAAGATAGAATTATATTTAAATATTTGGCACTTAGTTTGACATTTACAAAGATAGATAGAAGTGCGGACTGAGTTTGATTTTCCCTGAGAGTTATGTTTTAAATTGATGATATTTAAAGAACAGATTGGACATCAAAGCGCAGCGGTGTATAGATGAATGTGCCAACTGCCATAACATCGAGTCTTGTGGGTTTGAAAACCCATATCGCGGAATATATCAAATAGATCTAAGTCTGAATGTAGATACTTGATGTCTATTAGATATTTGTAATTTAGAAAAATTCTCTAAAAACAGACATAGAGAAAGAGAAAAGAGGATTTAAAAAAAATAAAAATTCATATTTATATCTAGATATGATAAAGAAGTTGATTATAGTTCAGCGTATGCTTATACACGCACATTTTGCTAATGCATAATTAGCAATGAGAATTGATCGCAACGTATATGTGTGATATGATTAATTCATATTAACACTTGCAATATTTCTCATCTCCCCTATTATAATTGATTTTTGAGAATGCACTGATATGTTGGTTATGTTACCTTTTGGTGTGTTGTAAGTTT
This sequence comes from Arctia plantaginis, assembly GCA_902825455.1. Taxonomy (NCBI): domain Eukaryota; kingdom Metazoa; phylum Arthropoda; class Insecta; order Lepidoptera; family Erebidae; genus Arctia; species Arctia plantaginis. Next base: position 15,894,840 of record CADEBD010000171.1, on the reverse strand, counting down.
GTGTAGTTTCCACTTCTGCTTGACAGAACCTTATTTTAAATCATCCTCATCATCATCAACAACAGCCTTTAATAGTCAGCTTCTAGACATAGGCCTCTCCTCAGAATGGAAGTTTTCGCCTACTAGGTATACCACGCTAGCCAGACTGGTGTGTGGGGTTTGTTTCAAGTTTTCCTTCTTTCTTCCTTCCCTTAGTTGACTCTTACGACACCGACATCTAAATGTTTATTGTAATTTTATTATTTGATTTAGGTAGCTAGACGTACATCAGCCAAACGATTTACGTAATACGAAAAGAACTCTTCCAAAAAAAAAATTAAAACATTCTTCCAAAAAGAAAGAAAATTATATCTTGGAGATATTATTTACTTGATAACTTCATTTGTTTGAAGATATTAATGATAACATCGTTCGGCAACTGTACTCGGAGTAATAACGAATCATAAACATAGTTATATCATTTCGTCTGTTTCCTGACTGATACAATTGTATTAGTAGGTAAGTCGGTCAGTTCCATTAAAGTGTTTTTAAAAGTTTAATCCACTTACCTTCGGGGCTTCCGGGCTTTCTTCTTAGATTATTTCTATTCTATTTAGTATCCGTGTTCACCTCTTGCACAATAGAAAAATAGTCTACATAAAACACTAGTTTCGCTTTAGTTTGTTCCAAGTTGATATTAGTCGACTCGAGGCCGTTACCACATGGCAGCTTCTTTAGATTGTTTTCTTTAAGGGGTCGTCCATTAATCAATTCACGTTTTTTAGCAGCTTTTTAACCCCCTTTCCCCCTGGTGATATGTGGTGAGGTTTTAGATTACGTCCCCGTCTCCCCACTCAAAATCACGTGTATTTTTTTGGTTATAAACGATTAATTATGAAATAGATGCATTCTATCGAATGGATATTTTAGCAAACTCTAAGACCAGAAATATTCACCGCCAAAAATACAAATACTCTTACCTGATATAAAAACCCTAGCTCTCAGAAGGTCGTTCTAAAGCTTCCCCATATTATAGAAGATCGAGAAGGGAACTTAGGGATCACGGCATAAGTTTCTATTGAGCGGGAGGTTTCTGTTTTAAATCTTTTCCCTCTACCCGACTATCAAGGTTTAAATAAATATGATGGAACTTTATTTACATCGTACACGTAGGGAGTCCCTTGTGTAATTAATAACTGGCTTTGCGCCCGCGGCTACACTTTAGAAAACTGAAGTTAGCTTTATTACAATTTCTCCTCTTAATCGAAGCTAATTTCACCTTAATAGTTTAAGTAAAAGTGGATAATCCATACTAATATTATAAATGCGAAAGTTTATTGATTGATTTAGTTGAAATTTGGTATAGAGATAGTTGAGTCCCGGCATGGAGATACTTTGATTCTTAAGGAAGGACGTAGGCTACTTTCGACATAACCAAAGTCCATTGGTGACAATCGCTTTCTTATAGGAACCCGAACTTACTACAAAAAAAGAGAGACGCCAAGTATTTCTATTATGCCATGAAAAAGAAAAGGTTTCTCTAGAATTACTGAAGACTGAAAAAAAACAGAGATTATAAATTATAGGGAATTAAAAAAGGACATCCATCTCAAAAACTCACTTTCTTTGACTCCATCTGGTTACGTGATAAAGATATTACTAAAAGATTTTACAAAGAACGTGATAAATAAACCTATAATCCTATAATCCGAGCGTTGAATAAATTATTTGCTTCTACCTTACATACTTCGAGGTAACATTACTTAAGCTATTAAGACATGTTAAAATTCCCAAGTGAGAGCACAATAATTATAAAAAAAAATGCGTATTTATTTTCATGAACCAATGTGTACATTTTTATTTTAAGTGTAATCTGACACTTTCAAATATTATACAATATGTAAAGAGGAAGTAGAGTTAAAACTTCAGTCAATAAATATAAAAATGTTAAGTTGGTTTGTCTACGCTTCAAAAACTCAAAAACTTCTGCTCTGCTTGAGCTCAAACTTTACCTAAACAACACGCTTCGAAGAAGGTTTTTATGCATGATACTGCTAATTAATAATGTAAAAAAAGAAAGATAAAAAGTTAAGACCAGATGAACAACAACTCATCATCATCATCATACAGCCTTTAATAGTCCACTGCTAGACTTAGGCCTCTCCTTAGAAAGGAGGTTTTGGCCAGACGGCCAGCGTGGTATAGTAGGCCAAAACCTCCTTTGGTTGGGTTGGGTTGGGTTGGAATAGAGTTTGTGTCAAGTTTTCCTTCTCTCTACAGTGCTGTTGTTCTGCGTAGTTTTTTCCCTTAGTCGGCTCTTACGACACCCACGGGATGAATAGGGGTGGTGACACTTTGTATTCTTAATCCGTCATCACACGAACAACAACTATTGAAGTTTAATAAAACTAATGGGTGCTCTACCGACTATGTACTCAAATTCCGAAAATTTCGAAAAAGGTCGTAAAAATAATTCTTGCCAAAAAGCGCAAGTGCTTTATGGTAAAGAAAAAAAATTACAATATTGGTAACTTGCCGCATATGGTCAAAGACGACAGATATGATCTCTTAACGAATCACTTTTATCAACATAGTAATAAAATTTCATGGAATCATACAAACACATCAAAAGGAACAAAAAATCACATAAAACGTAAGGTAAAAAAGATATATTTACATATATTTATATACACAATTTGAACTCGCATTTGCAGCTAAAGTGTGTAATTACGCGCTTAATACACAAGTCCGCCTCAAGAAGCAAGAGCAATAACACAATTTGCAAAAAAATAAGAATGTTTGACGTTTTAACTTAAATGAAAAATAACAGTTACCGACTCAATTAAGTTCATAAGAGGTTGCGCTAAAGTAAGTTTCACTAAGTAACATGTTACAATACTCTCCACCCGGTAATTTCCTACTAGATTTATGTCATTTCTAACTGAGCGCAAAAATATACTGTTACGCCACAGAAGAAACCCCGAGATTTTGTTAATTTTGTGTTGTGAATTTTGTTAAATTGTAATAAGTGTCTTTCTTTTGGACAATTCTGTGTGAATAGAAAAATAATATATAATATACCTAAAGTGTGTGTGTGTGAGGGGCGAACCACCATCTTTCGCCCCAAGCCAACCTCACCTGCCCGCGGTGCATCCTGCTGAACGACGAACGAGGCTCTGGCGACCGACCGATGGCGGTATATCCATCCCAATAGGCGTAGCTAAATACAACAGGCCGGTGACGGGCAGCAGCGTTACCGGTGCGACAAGCTACGCCCTGCGATCGCCAACCCGCCTGCCCAGCGTGGCGATTATGGGCAAACCCCTCCCATGCAGACGCAACAAAGGCCACGGCCCCCAGTTCCCGGCGGCCCCGCTATTCCTGGTCATGGTGGCGACCACGGTAAAGGCGGGGCAGGGGGTGCGAAGAATCTCCGGGCTACGGGAGGCCACCACAACCGACTGACCCTGGCTACGTACAACGGACGCACGCTACGGCTAGACTCGCATCTGGCGCAACTTGAGGTGGAACTTGGGAAGATTAGGTGGCATATCCTAGGGCTATGTGAAGTCCGAAGAGAGGGGGAGGACACCATAACCCTCGAGTCAGGCCACCTAATGTACTTCCGCGAGGGAGACCAACAATCCCAAGGTGGGGTTGGGTTTCTGGTAAATAAGTCCCTATCTGACAACGTTGTGGAAATTTCCAGTGTGTCGAACAGGGTAGCGTACCTCATTATCAAGCTCACCGAGAGGTATAGCCTCAAGGTTGTGCAAGTGTACGCACCGACCTCGGCACATTCGGACGACGAGGTGGAGGATATGTACGATGACATATCGAGGGCCCTCCACTTCACAACTAAGACCCACTACAACGTTGTTATGGGTGACTTCAACGCTAAAGTGGGAGTACAGAATTGCGGCCAATCGGTAGTAGGATCCCATGGATTTGGAAGCAGGAATCATAGGGGGCAAATGCTGGTCAACTTCCTCGAACGGGAGGGGCTGTTTTTGATGAATTCTTTCTTCAAGAAACAGCCCCAAAGGAAGTGGACGTGGCAAAGCCCCGACGCTATGACCAGAAATGAGATCGATTTCATCATGACGGATAGAAAGCACATATTCAGAGACGTCTCAGTGATCAATAGGTTTAATACCGGTAGTGATCACCGACTTGTCCGGGGCTCTCTGAATATCAACTTTAAGGCGGAACGTGTCTGTTTGATGAAATCCAGGCTCCGACCAACTCGGCTCCAAGCCATGACAGGATCTGAAACGTTCCAGTCAAAACTGGAAAACCGATTCGCTGCCGTGGAAACCACAATCGACGTAAACCAGAACCTCAAAAATGTGGTTCAGATCCTCAGGGAAGAAGGTATGAGATTTTGTGAAATGCAGCGTAAGGGCAGGAAGTCGAAGCTTTCAGAAAGGACCCTAGGGCTGATGAAGAAACGACGTGAAAACCCACCTGTCACTTTGTCGGCAAAGCGGACTCTAAACCGAGAGATCAGTAAACTCGTACGACACGACCTCCGGTGCTCCAATACTCTTTCAATTGAAAGAGCGATCGAGCAAAATCGGGGGTCAAAAGTGTTCGTACAATCTCTTGGAAGAAGCCACCTGACAAAGTTGACTACAGAAAGTGGAGAAGTCGTTGCTTCGAAGCCGGCAGTCCTTTTGGAAGTGGAAAGCTTCTATGGCCGGTTATACGCTTCGCATGCATCTCGACCTGATCCCGAAAATGAGGACTCTAGAGCCACATTAACACGTCACTACACCGAAGACCTGCCAGAAGTTAGCATTGACGAAATCGAGATGGCTCTTGGACAGCTGAAAAATGGAAAAGCCCCTGGAGAGGATGGCGTTACAACAGAGCTGCTGAAGGCCGGGGGTAAACCCGTACTAAGGGAGCTCCAAAAGCTCTTCAACGCTGTCCTGTTTGAAGGGAGAACTCCAGAAGCGTGGAGTAGGAGTGTGGTCGTCTTGTTCTTCAAAAAGGGTGACAAGACCAGGTTGAAGAACTATCGACCCATATCCCTTCTAAGCCACGTCTACAAGCTGTTTTCGAGAGTCATCACGAACCGTCTTGCGCGAAGACTCGACGAATTCCAACCACCGGAGCAAGCTGGGTTTCGGAGCGGATATGGCACCATAGACCACATCCACACAGTGCGGCAGATTATACAGAAGACCGAAGAATATAATCAGCCCCTGTGTCTAGCATTCGTGGACTATGAGAAAGCCTTTGACTCGATCGAGATCTGGTCTGTTCTGGAGTCCCTGCAGCGTTGCCAAGTAGATTGGCGATACATCAAAGTGATGAGATGTCTCTACGAAGCCGCCACCATGTCCGTCCAAGTACAGAATCAGCAAACAAGGCCCGTACCATTGCATCGAGGAGTGAGACAAGGGGACGTTATTTCCCCGAAATTGTTCACAAATGCAATGGAGGACATGTTCAAGACGCTGCACTGGAAAGGGCGTGGCATCAATATCAATGGCGAATACATCTCTCACTTGCGATTTGCAGATGACATCGTCATCATGGCAGAGACGTTGCAGGACCTACAGCAAATGCTGAATGACTTAGCTGACACTTCTGTACGCATCGGCCTACGGATGAACTTGGATAAAACCAAGGTCATGTTCAACGAACATGTACTACCGGAACCGATTGCGGTACACGGTGCCGTTCTCGAAGTTGTTCAAAATTATGTGTACCTCGGGCAGACATTGCAGTTAGGTAGAAACAACTTCGAGGACGAGGTGAACAGAAGAATTCGGTTGGGTTGGGCAGCGTTTGGGAAGCTACGTCGAGTCTTCTCATCGTCGATCCCACAGTGCCTTAAGACGAAAGTCTTTAATGAGTGCGTCCTACCCGTCATGACATACGGAGCTGAAACGTGGACACTTACGGTACGGCTGGTCCACAAGTTCAAAGTCGCTCAACGTGCTATGGAAAGGGCTATGCTCGGCGTTTCTCTAAGGGATCGCATCAGAAATGAGGTGATCCGGCAGAGAACTAAGGTCACCGACATAGCGTACCGGATCAGCAAGTTGAAGTGGCAGTGGGCTGGCCATATTAGCCGCAGAACCGATAACCGTTGGGGAAAACGAGTTCTTGAGTGGAGACCGCGTCTCGGCAAACGTAGTGTAGGACGCCCACAGGCCAGGTGGAGTGACGATTTGCGCAAGATGGCTGGCAGGAGCTGGATGCGAGAAACCCAAAATCGATCTAAGTGGCGTGCAATGGGAGAGGCCTATGTCCAGCAGTGGACTGCGATAGGCTGATGATGATGATGATGAATATACCTAAAATGGAATGCATTCCGGCTAAGTCTCTACGTCGAGTAGGCAAAGAAGTCTTTGACATCGTTTCGTTTGTGTTTATTATTATGTATCACAATTATGTATCACTCAATAGAGCTGAAACATAATTGTATTGTTTTGTTAAAAAACCGAATGATATTAACTCTATTCACAGTACTAAAAATATTCATTTTACAACTGAAGATGGATAAATGCTGAATGCATTCTTGCTGCAATGCTGCATTCTATCGCATATATTCTATTCATCCAAAAATAAAAATAATTGACTAGAGTTATAACAGATTAATTGTGTGAGATGAATGAAGTTATAATAATTATTATTAATTAATTGTGTTATTAATAAATTAAAATCGTTAGGCAGATTTTATACAAAAGCTCTATAATGTTCTCTAAAGTATTTAAAAACTAACTCCCGCAATAGACTAGCGAATCACACTTTGGCCCCCTTACAATGCAAGGAGGCCAGCGTCTTTTTACAGGGCTGACATATTAGAAAGTCACTAACAACAAATAAAACTTGACTTTAAGCATCACTCATAAAATATATCAAACCGAAAGCCGATAATAAAAATCCGAAATCGATTCTTATGAACGATTTGTCATTATTCAGACAACTTGGGTGGTAAATACTTTCATACATTAATGTGCCGACATTGCAGTCAGTCATAAAAACATTATGCTCAATTACTTTGAAACCGTATATTGTGTGTGGCAACACCGAATGTAGTTATGTGATAGTGTTTCTAAACAGGCAACACTTTAGATGCAACGTGGTGCACGACATTGGCAACTTACAAATTGCAAACTGATATGCCATTTTTTTTCTTTATATGACACTACACAAGGCCGTGTGAGCACAAACTATAGTTCATCTAATCTAAGAGTTACCGTTTGACAGTTCGGACAGAATGAAGTACAACGAAGGAGTCAATGAAATCGATTACTACAATATCCTATTCTTAAGAGATATCGATATCATTTCTTAGAATGTACTAATCGATTACAGTTTTATACATTTATGTATGTTAGTATAAAAGCCCGTATAACGGCATTTCATACATTTTACTAGTAATTCTTTGTAAACACTCGACACACGAGTGATTTTTGCCTACAATGTTTTATTTAAATTTACATTTACTTGCATACTTTTAATTTTAATTACGCGTTGTCGTTGACAATTGGATGTCAGGTGAATTTTATGTATTATTAAACACGTTAAGACCCCTGGACAACATTACGGTAAAGGACCTAACTACGTGAGGTTTGAAACGAAGTTTGGAAAAAAACATCATCATTATCATCAACGGCCTTTAATAGTAGTTATTGAAATCGTGTGAGTTACGCCTATACAACGTTGTTTCGTCTTAAAAAATATTAAACGTCAAACGGTACCTCTTAGATTGGATGGACTATAGACAGATACCTTATTAACTGTTATCGATAGTCATCAAATTCATCCACAAAGTCATCAAAATCACTCAATGAAGGAAACTTAACGTTCTGTTCTGGTGATATCTACTGACAATCTATTTAGTAAGAGTCCAATCATCTAATCATCAAGTACCTTAAATCCTGGGCAAGTACTACTGCCCTATGTTTGTTTGTTTGTTTACCACAATTTTAAAGAATTTTGCTAGTGTTTTAAGATTTAAGATGCCGTGTAAGTTTTAGTACAAATCAAAATATAAATTACTAAATTTGTATCAACAACATATTATCTAAATTAACCAGTGAACTAACAAATGACTTCTGTGTTCACATCAACAATAAATTTCAAAGCGTTCATTTGAATCCTAATTTTAGTTGTATTTTATGGTTTACATCAGTCCAGTCAGATCTTCCGCACATTTGGTTTATATATCGTCGACGCTATAAATCTTGTAAGCTTTGATCCCTGTACCTCAGTCCCATAAGGGGACGGCTGCACTGAGCTAATTTGTTGCGGTCGCAACAGGACGTGATACGTTCTGATCATTGGATCACGTTCGCGATCCTATAGCAAGGGGTTAATTGCAATAAATTAAATGAAAAATATTTACTGACGGTCCTGTTCTCCTTATCGGTTTCTTACAATTAATTAATCGATCAAAAACTCGGGAAGGTATTTACGAGCCTATTTAATTTAAATAAAAACGTTCTGTCTTTATTTCAGAAGCTGAACTCAGCTTGCTTAAGTTTCGTCTTCTATATTTTCATATTGAAATAAGTTGAAACTATTTTAATTAAATGTTACTTGCAAAAGAAATCTGATACGGCGTACGATCAGTACTCCAGCGAAAATATTTGCTACAAACTGTTGGATAAGTGGCAACATATCCTAAGGCCCTAAGACGTGGGAAGGGGACGATCCAACTTTCTTGTACGTGCGATTTAGTCTCGGTTCAGGTGTTCTTTAAGTTTTGTTGATAATTGATCAAAAGTGTGATTTATTTTAGTCTATACACGAATAATTTAAACAACGATTTAGGTTTTCCAATGGCCCTAACTGTTAATAAATTATGTTTCACTAGATTCTCGAATCAGTCAATGTTGTAATTAAAATCTTCTTACAAAATGCTTACACAACTTTAGGCTCTTTTTTAAATCCTCCAGAAGTCATCTAAAGGACTATTTGTATACTAACTTTTAAACTATCTCCTTCCATAATACATATATAATTGTGGTTACGCGAATTAACGTGCTCACGTTAGGTATTAAGTACAAATAATGGTTCAGCGGTGTGCACCCTCTACCTTTCTATTCAATCTGTCTCAATGTTAATAATTTCTAAAGTAACGTCTTATGCTAACACAAACTGGTTTTGGTTCAAAACCACCCATTAGAACAAGCGGATTTATGAAAAAAAAATACTAGAAGAAGTTATTTAACTTCAATTAAAACATCAAAGTCGTCTATAAATTAATACACAAACACTACAAAATTGGGTCAAATTATTCCAGCATTTCAGACAGATATAGACGTTATGAAACAGCCAATAAGCAAAATTTCTAAACATCAAGCGATGGATAATAAAAATCAGAACTAACTACGTTGGCGGTGCACCATTCCAATCATTTATAGAGAACGATTATTTTGCAAATGAATCGATAAATCGCTTGCATTATCAGCTGATTGCATGACGTAATAGCTGAACTATCACGACGCTACTATTATAGTAGCAAAGGACGAAATAACGCCACTGTAACTTGGTTCATGGTTTATTAATTTGTCAGGAAATATTTAGATGCGAATCTGCTTATGATTTATGTTTCTATTTTGATTGCTAAAACTGTTAACACCTTAAGACGTGTCTATAAATTGAACTTGATAAATTATGGAATCGTTTAACTGGTTGCCATACTGTTATAATAAGTATTGTGGTGTAAGTCGGATTTAGAAATTGTAATTATGTTTGTAATCTTGGATGATCCTGTTTGCAATCATAAATAAAGCACAATGTTCAGAGTTATGCGAGTGCTTCCTTCTGCAACTCTAAACATTTCTTTAGAACATATTGGTGTGAAATAATAAGTTTAAATTAATAAGTTTAATATAAACAAGTCAAATTCTCTGTTTTCTCTTGCACCTACAGCACCATTTTTCTACATCACCCGAAGGCCGACTGGCAGAGAATGCCTTTGGCATTAAGTCCACCTGTGTACAACTTGTGCATTAAGTTAAATAAATGAATAAATAAAAATAAATATGATAACGTTGCCACCCAAGAAAAAAAAGTTTTAAAATTTGGACTTGTAGGCTGTCGACAGCAAAACAAGAAATATGGGGCAAGATGAGCCTCAGCCCAACTACTTGGATTAAGCCCATTGTCGAAGCAGCAGCCTTGAGATGACTTCTGGAGGGGCGTAGAACATGACTGTCTTGTTTTCCGGACTACCTCCAAAAATGCTAAAAGAGTGCAGGTTTTTTCTCAAATAGGTAAATTACCAATTTTATTTAGTTTTGGAGTAAATTCCATTTACTCCAAAATATCAATAAAAAATATCATATTTTCATCATAATTTTATTTTTGTAGTATGAATACAGCCTTTAGTCATGTATTTAAGTAACTTGAATGTCTTTTAATTTGTTATTGGTAAACCTTTCAATTCCATAGTCACAGGTGTCTCATGTGTATTTACTCTCGTATGTACCACGAGAATAAATACACATCAGATGCAAAACGCAAAAGTTTGAAATAAGATATCATTGTGTTCCAATGTAAACTGGCAATTTTTCAGATGAAACACGTAGAAAATGAAACAGGCAGAAGCTTAATCAACTCCCGTCTAGGTAATTAAAATTCCGTTTTAAATGCGACATGTACAAAACGAACTCGACAGGAGGTAGATCGTTTAAATACGCAAGCGAATTAGTCTTGAAACAACACATTTATATTCTATATACATAATGTTTAAGTGCGCAATCTTACGTGAGGTGCTGTAGATGGAAGTTAACGCATTAGGAAAACTTGGCCTCTCGATTGGATTAATTTAATATGTACTCTTTTGCATCTTACTATTATTGGCAGAACACTGTTTTGTTTTTAACCGACTTCAAAAAAACACAAAAAAGAAGGTTAACAGTTCGTCTGTTTTTTTTGTATGTTTGTTAGGCGACATCTCCGTCAATTGTGGACCGATTTTCAAAATTCTTTTTGCAATCGAAAGGGTATGTTCCCGTCGTGGTCCCATTACTACCAAATCAGGATCTGATGGTAAGATCCTAGAGAAATCGAGAGAAACCCTCAAATTTTACAGGCCCGACAACGTGTCTCAACTTATTTCTCTAGCTTTATAGGTAATTGCGTTTAGTAGTCGTTATGTCATGTTGCTGAGCTGATGATGGAAGGATCCTTAACCTTTAGGAGTTAGAAAATAACTCTTTCAAAAATCTAATCATGTATTGATCTTGTTTTATTCTTTCAAGATATTTGTTAGGTGCTTGTGTGGGGTAACAGAGATATGTGCACAAAAGTCATATATGAGTTTACAAAACATTTCGACAAAAAAAATGTTCGTTAAGTTAAAACTCTTTCCTTTGTAAACCGATTATGAAAATTCTTTTTTTATTTGGAAGGGTATATTTCCCCATTAGTTCCATTGAAATGTAATAAAAAAATACCACCCCTTGTTTTAGGAAATTAAGTAATGTGGAAAACAATTTATTTTCTGGTTCAAATGTAACATCTTACTACCTTACCTAAATAAATTAACGGACTTATTAAACTACATTTAATATAATCAAACATACTACAGTTTGGTACTATACATTACGGTACGTAGTGTTTTAAATATCGTACTTATCTACTCTTTACAAACACATCTTAGACTAAAAATGGTAAATGAATCCTTTAAAAAAAATTGAACCGACTTCAAACAATACTGACTAAGAGCACTAAAATTTTAAAAATCATTACATATCTAAATAAAAAACATGATAAGTACCCCCAACATATATGTATATATATGTATAACAGGTAACATTATAATATCAATAGTCCCTTTTAGTCTGTTTGAAGTCGGTGTCGAATCAGTATTTACTTATTAGTATTTCAAGGGATGCTCTTGAAATACTAATACGGAAATACTGATTCGCCCATTTTAGTATGACAGCTAAGGGGCTTGTGCTCGCCACAATATATATATTTTTTTTTAATTTTTTTTTTTTAAAAAGACAACTCCCGCATTAGGAATAAATCCTGTGTCGCGGGGGACTTTACAAACATACATGAAACGGACACAAAGAACACCCAGACTCAGAACAACAATTTGTGGATCACACAAAGTGTCGTCCCATGTGGGGTTTGAACCCACAACACTCGGCGTAGTAGGAAGCGGCGTGGCGACCGCTTAAACCACTACGCCATCCGTGCAGTCAAAATTATTACATTTGGAAAGTACTTACCAGAATAACTCCTCAACAATGAACATACCTAAACCGGGCAAAGCAATATTTGAGCAGTTGACATGAGGCGATTTGTAAGTTAGAGAATAGTTAAGTGAAACTCTTTCACCTACCGCATCATATTTCTACATCACCCGAAGGTCGCCTGGCAGGGAACGCCCTGGGCATTAAGTCCGCCAGTGTGCAACTGTTGCATTAAGTGATTATAAATAATAAAAAAAAACTAAATAAATTCCACATCTAAATAAGAAAAATTAAATTTCACTTTATAATTTAGGCAATCGTTGTTCATTGAAGCAGAAATTTAAAGAAATAAATATAATGACAGTGGCAAGTCAATATATTTATGAAAATGTAATATATGTTCACAAAAATAAAGATAGCTTTTTGAAAAAAAGTGATGTACATGCCATAAATACCAGAAATAAAAATAAATTTGTTGTACCCGCCTCTAGGCTCCAAAAGATAAACAAGTCTTTTCGAGGTCAATGTGTCCGATTTTATAATAAAATCCCAAATAATATTCAGGAGTTGAGTATTAACAAATTTAAATCCGCAGTAAAACGTGGCTTGTGCCAGAGGGCCTACTACTCGATTGTGGATTACATGGAGGACAAGAATGCTTGGGATTCATTAGCGCAGGCTATTTCTTTCTTAAGTAAAAATGTGGTGTGGCTAGTATCTTTTTTATTATTATTATTTTTTCTATTTTTTATGTTTCACTTCATTTTCTCTTGTATTCGTTTTTTCTTCTTAATCTTGTTTTCTCTTCGTTGTTTTTTCACCTTTAAGTCCTTAATAACGGACATACTAGCACACATCAAAACAATGTTGTGATATATTTAATAGTGCCATTGTATCTACTTGTGAATTGCAAAAGAGTGGCCATGAGTTTGTTTGCCCTTTCTTCTCATAAGGCTCAACCCCTTGGAAACGGGCGGTTGTAGATCGGCACAGGCATATCATAGATTTTGTATGGGTTTGATTTTTGTTAAATTTATTTGGTTACTATTTGACAAAACAGAGATTGTTGCTTTTGTGTGTGTTGATCTATGACTTTAGAGTCTACATGGAAGACGATTTCAAACAATTTTGGAAATTTTATGAAATAAAGAAAGTTTGAGTTTGAGTTTGAGTTTAAAGGAAATGAAGCTTATTACAACTTAAACTGATTTAAGCGCAATGAAGTCAGTTAAACTTTTTGAAATATACTTTTTGTCTAAGTTTTTAGCAATTGATACCATAACTTGGTCTATACCTAATATGCTTTTATGCTCCTACATGCTAGGACCTATCGCACAAATGATAGGTAGTATGTCAGTACATCAGAAATATCAGTATTAAATGGTTGTGAAATGGCGAGCCACTCAAGTTTTTGAGCAAATTGCCTCGCTCCAGGGGACGTAGCGGTGCACTATTGTAATAGCTAACTTAAATACCACTATTTATTAAACCTACCTCTAAGCTATTTGATTATCAAGTCGGTTTACACAATAAAACGTAATGACTGTAATGAGTTGCAACTAGAAGTTTAAATCTATACTAATATTATAAAGCTGAAGAGTTTGTTTGTTTGTTTGTTTGTTTGTTTGTTTGTTTGAACGCGCTAATCTCAGGAACTACTGGTCCGATTTGAAAAATTCTTTCAGTGTTAGATAGCCCATTTATCGAGGAAGGCTATAGGCTATATATCATCACGCTAAGACCAATAGGAGCGGAGCACAAATGAAGAATGTTTCAAAAACGGGGAAAATTTATTACTATTGAGAGACGCAGACGAAGTTGCGCTGGTCAGCTAGTGAATTTATAAAATTCCTCTCACTATCCAGCAATCTATAGAAGTGAATAGCGTCTCTTCAGACGGGAATGTGTCACACTGGGCCGATGCAACGCGAGCCATTTGATTTTACCAAGCATCGCGCGCGGTACATAGTCATTTCATTGTCATGTCATTTCAGATCCCCCCGGATCGACGCCGCGCCTAGTAAAGCTCTATCCCGAGGAATCTGCAGGCTTCCCCCGTCTATCGGACCAATCCTTATAATATCGAATTTTTGCGCCCAGGCCGCCAGCCTATCGCCTTAACTAGATAGCCTAGCTCTTAAGAAAAGCTTTGAATTATATTAGAGGATTAAACATTAGAGCGTGTAAACATGCTTTAAACTATGAATAATAATATCATAATTTGACAGGCAATGATACTTTGTAATTGATTATTGTGGTGACGGATTAAGAATACGGAGTGTCGTCACCCCTATTCATCACGCGTCTTAGGAGCCGACTAAAGGAGCAAACAACGCAGGATAACAGCACTGCAAAGAGAAGGAACACTGGACACAAACCCTATACCAACCCGTCTAGCCAGCGTAGTATAGTAGTCCAAAACCTCCTTTCTAAGGAGAGGCCTATGTCCATCAGTGGACTATTAAAGGCTGTTAATGTGATGTGAATTGACTATAGATCATGTTATGCACAGACTACTCAGGTGGACATTTTAGCCCTTATACAAGCGTCAAACTTTCTATCGCAAACTTAAGTATTAAATTGAAACAGAAAACAGCCATTACTATGTAATAGAACCGATAAGAGCGTCACAAAAGATCAAGTTACTAGTAAAACACAATAGTAGGCAACGAAATTTTAATATTGCATTTCGCTATAAGGAAATGCTTACGCGTACAATACATAGATGCGAAAAAAGAGGTCAGCAACCTTTTATTTACAGACGTATAGGTTATCGCTGTGTCAGTGAATCATTACCCTTTGTTCGCGTGTTACTGTGTAGCATTCTTCTAATATGACACTGTTTAGTGTTAGCCTGTCTGAAGTGCTTTAGACGGCGACGAACAAACGCCGCGTGTCCAGTTTCTTTAGCCTTAACATAAATTTCTAAGAAATACTGCACATGAGTTTCAATATAGATGCTTACAATCTACGCCAGCTTAAATGATTGGTGGCCATATTAGAAGATTTAGTGGCAGGTCGGTATGTTCTCGAGGTAAAAAGATTGCGCTTTGTTTACTAAAGAATATTGGCTAACGGTACTTACAAAAAGCATCTAGCCGTTATAATTGGCAAAATGAATAACAATAAAGGTAATGACAGTCTGAAGTGTAGAAGTAAAGTGACATCATGTGGCACCAGACAAATGATTATGTATTCTCGTTTAAAATCCTGTTGTAATAAAACTCATTTACTTACATTTTTAGTCGTTAAAACAAAGATAAAATTGCAACCTAAAAGTCGAAACATGTGTTTACAAAATTCATTTTACGCAAACTCACCGCTATCGCAAATGGCCTTACAAGGCTATAGCGGCCATCTTATCTAGATTCCGACCTCACCGCCAAAACATGATGACGTCATATCTGAAATTGCACTATGACGTAAGTTCACAGGTATTTTAGCGTACGTGAGATTTATCATGAACACACTTTAACAAAATCTTAAGACCCTTTTCCGGACGTTTAAAAAGATGTACTGTCATGATATTTTAAAAACGATAAGTATTTCCGTATGCTATCTATTGATATCAATAGATATTGAATAAAAAACAAACGTTATTTAGTCACCATAAAGAATACGATGAATTTATCAGTATCTATCTAGTAATAAGTGCAATTAATGCCAATGTACTTTGAGATAATAGATCTATTCATGAGCTAGTTGTCGTCCAGAGGGCAACATCCTATCAAATAAGACTCGATCCAGAAAAAGAGAACATACTGTTTCCAATTTTTTATAAATACTTTATAGGACAAAAGCTCAATGTCAGAGTTACCAGCCATAAAAAAAACAACAAATGAATTGAACAAGTTTCCTCTTTTTCTCTCGGCTTACTCTTAGCACTTCTGTTAGTTTGCATTTCTTTAGATTTAGATATCGAGTTGGTATCGAAAGCTACAGAAATTAAAACCCTGAAGAAAGCATGAAATAAGTGTAAAGTAATTACTATAATTACAAGTTTTGTCTCGCTGTGAGTGTATGTATACGTGTCTACTCACTCGTACGCCTGCATACTTGTTTGTTATGCTCTATGAATAATCAAACAAGGTCAAAGAAGATATATTTATACATATAACAACTTGTAACTAGTTATTTACTTTGCATATTACAATATTGAAATATTACAATATTAAGATAAATATGAATGGCGTTTTGAATTCATATCAATAAATATTCTCTGCCAAATTAGCGATAAGTTATTTTTGTATCTTTGTATAATAGCATCATTAAAAAACCCCCGACATAAAAAAACCTTTAAAAACAACAACTGCTAATTGAGACTGTTCTAATAAGCCCAAACATAGTAGATATGCTGTAACTTTCTGAGGAGTTGGCTATCCCACAGACTACTTGATGCAACAGCAATTTTCACATTACCATGTCATGGAAATACCATCAAAGGAACAGTATAACAAATTTAAGACCAATCGGGCCTGTAGATTTTAGTGAGATCCCTAGGAAGTGAGTTGATGATCTTCAAAATTTATAGATAAGAACCAAAGAAATTGGTCCATCCGTCAGACAGATACACAGATACGCATATACACAGATACACAGGTTAAACTTGAAAAAATATAATTAACGCCATTGATTGAATTAAATATGATTAACGCTGTGTATGCTACATTTGGATTACTCTCTAGACTTTATATGTATCTATCATCTGTTTCCTGTAACATGAAATGGCAGTAATCTATAAGTGTACCTTTTAGAAATAAATAAATAAACGCCAAAGTATATGCTACTAGCGATAGGTGATTTCAAATTAGAGAGTTGGCTCGAGAGGCAACACGGGACTCTCTCTTACCGGCTGACGCAGGTGATCATCGGGAAAGGATGCTACGAAAATCACCTGTATCTGATCCGCAAAAGCCAACGCCTGAGTGTCACCACTGCGATGGCTGGACCGTGGACACGGCACTCCACACGCTCTAGCAGAATGTTCAACGTGGGTTGACCAGTGGTGGCCATTGTAGTGGGCATTCTCTCGCTTAGAACCATTATTGCGGCCATGGTCCGTAGCGAGAGCGCGTGGAACTTTGCCGTCTCCTTCTGCGAGCAAGTCATGCTTGCGAAAGAGACGGCGGAGCGAGACCGGGCGAGATTTAGAACTTTCCCGGTCCGTCAGGCCAGGAACGGGCCAAGTACCGCAGGCGACTCAGGCGCCGGAGGTCGCAGAACGACCTTCGTCCTAAATAAACGCAGGCCTGAGGGTGACAGGTGAGGCCATCTGTCACCCTAGCAGAAGCAGGCCGGATTGGCATCGCGTACGTCGGGGTACCAGGGATTTCCTTCCTAGGGTACACCTGGTTCCCCGGCTACTGGTACTTGAGACAGCGTGCGGTTTTTAGTCGGTTAGAATCCGAAGGAATTTCCTCACAAAAACAAAGGCGATTTCAAGTACATGTTCTCAATTCTGATGAAATAACAATACTACCTACAAAACATAAAGCTTCATGAGCCTGAGACGAAAGTGTTTAAAATTACAAAAACGTTAACGCAGAAGTTTATGAAATATTGCTGCCGTAACCCGAGGTAAATAATAAAAAAACCTGGGAGAACTGCCGCTTTCCCATTTCCATAAATTACCTTCAGGTGAAGGTCAACGTCTGACCTCTAACATCGCATACAATATTAATTTTCATTGTGTATAAGCAAAATCATACAAGACAATATATCATGATGGGTCGTTTTAAGGAAAGTTGCGGAACAACGAAATTATAACTTACTTTGTGATGATATTAAGTTGTTAATTACTTGACCCCGTGACAACTACTGCGTATAATGTAAGGAAAATTGATTAATGAGTATTACCCATATACATTTATAATATATGTATGATGCAGTTTAATATAAGTAGATATGAAACTTAATTTTGGCTAACATATATTGTGCAGTGACGTGTATTATGTAGCTACAACCCTTTCCTTCCAGAAGAAACCCGGGGTTTGCGGCGGGTGGTGTGTCGGAATCGGACCGACTAAAACCACACGGCGTTCCACTCTGCACCTGTATTAGGAGGAATCCGGGAACTGCTGTTATTAAGACATCCGGACCCCTCCTAGCGCTTGCCGGCAACGGCGCGGGCACCACCTTCGGGTTAATTCTCTATTTAGGCGACGTCCGGCACGGTTCGCCGACGACGAATTGGGTCCGAGTGGAAGTTGTCCTCTTGGGCCCTCTCCGCCACCTCAGGACGCGACCGCGGTAAAATATCTGTCACTACCGGCCATGGAGCGTATGAAGGCCGGTAGCGAGAGGTCACCCCGATGACTGCAATGAGGACCAGGCGCTGCGACGCCCAATCCGGGTAAAGCGTCAGCGTGTCCTCACTGCAATCGCAGTGGTGACAAGCGGGACTCAATTCCCTCCTAGCGACCGAGTGCAATTACTTCCCAAAGCAACCGTGCCCGGAAAGAACCTGCGTCAGTCGGAAGGAAAGGGTCCTATGCTGAAGCCCTGCCCACTCGACGAAAACCGGCTGGAGCGTCTCTACGGCGGCAAAGTCAGCACGTGGAGCAGCCAGCGGGGACGACCAAAGAACCATCGTGGCTCGGCGAGCGGCTTAATGCCACTCGCGTATCTCTTTGGGCGGGGACCGACTGCCACTATCCGCCTCCAAATCCCACGGGGGAGTGCCAGCCAATGCGCACGCCGCGTCCGTAGAAACGGTGCGGTAACCGCGAATGCCTCTAACCGCCAATATCCTCTGAGGGCGCCAGAGGCGTGCCAGTGTAGATGCACCGTACAGTGCTATAGACCGGCCAACCCCCGTGTACAGCCGACTCGTTGCGACGCTGGGGCCTCCGAAATTGGGTAAAAGTCGCCCAAGGGCAGACGCAGCGCCGACCAGCTTTGGACACGCGAGGTGACTCAAGGCTGGATATTAGGAAACTAGATTAGTCAGCGGCTAATACTGCTACAGCTTGTCTACGCTGATGAAAACAAAGTTACAGTATTCTTTTGTCTTAGGTGGATCTAAGCACAGCTAGTAGGCATTTATTTTATTGGCCTCCACGTCAACAAACCCAACTTCTGCATTTATGATAGTAGCCGTATAGGAAATCTGCTAATAATATCAGTCGACAAACTTATGTCAATCTTAATATAAAATAAGTTTCATTTAGCGCACGATATTTATCTCTTATCTTGCAAATAAAATGACCGCAAGTTAACCCTCAGTTTAAACCATTAAATGACTAAATTGTGAACCACTTTGTTAAGCTTATCCAATTACAAAGCAAAATTTCTTCCATACATTGTAACATATAATATACAGTATCTTCCAAGTTTAAGAACTTAACGGTACTTAAGTTCGATACTTTACAGCTTATTGAGTCAATAAGACAAGACTGTTCCTATTTACTTAAAAGAATAAAGTAGAAAAACAAACTCTTCTGAAGTACTTTGTACACCTACTAGCAATAACTTAATTTTATTATAACTTGTGTTTTATCAAATATCAACATGATTATAATTTGGTGCAAAATTTTCAACCTGAAAATGTACTTTAATTTTAAAACAACTTGTTTTTCAATAGTAAAAAATTAGACTGGCATAGTTCGATCACCTTTCTACTAGGCATGCCTTTTAAGTTTCCATATTTCCCGGCAAATTTGAATTTGGAACTGTTCTATATTCGAATGTGTTTAAATTTTGAATCTCAAAACAGTTGAAAGTATTAGGATTAATGCTATTGTTTAGTCACAGTATCGATCTTGGATTTTTTGGCACACAAAATCCAAGAAGGCTAAATAGTAATAGGCTACATTTCTTTCAATAAAATATAATATTTCTGTAGGAACTTACACGATATTTGTACCGCCGGTTGTCAAACGAGATAAACTGCTAAAGTATTGAAAGTCCTAAATATTCCCTACGCGTTGTTAGGAAAAGTGCATTATCATGTAAGTCGTTGGACCGTGCGATTTGTTAGCGCAGTAGTGTTCCAGAGCCTTTATTGGAGTGGTAGTTTTTATAGCGTACAAAGTACGAAGTTATTATAAATTAAATAAAACATAAAACGATGGTTTGTGGTCTGAACTTGATTGTAGATGTCATATTCAATTTCTTTATAGGGGCGATGATATCAGAGGTATTGGGTCTTCAGTAAAATAAACACATCAGAGATACACTGCGTTTGCCGAGTATTCCACATTTTCACTAAAGCCAATTGTTTTTTTTTTTTTTCTTTTTTTCACCGCTTCCTTGTTTTCCCATGCAAAAAAGAAACACGAAAAAACATAGGTATTGTTTAGTAGTAAATGAATTATGCTTGAAAGTTCTTAAGATCTCTGCTCAATAGACTCTGAAAAGTCAATATTCACAAATGGGTAATAAACGAAGGTACAACAGTAACAAGCCTAACTAGAAATGACAGGAACACATGTATCTACTGTGTTCCTGTAATTTCTTTGGCGTCTTTACTACCTGACAGAAGATTAAAGGTGTGTTTCCGGTGTGTTTGGTGAATATGGAATTGTTACCTGAAAAGAAATAAAAGTAAAATTTATTACCATGTTCTTTACAAGAAAGCTCAGAGTTAATAAGTTTTTAATTATATTCCTAGAATAATTAAAATATATTCCATACAATAAATGTACATAACATCGGCCGTAATCACGGCCTCTCTCTCTTCGACAATTTATTTTCATAACAAAATCTAAAGAACTTGTCTTTGTATTTATTAAAATGTATTCTTTGTTTAACATGACAGTTTGATACATAACGAATTAATCTGGCGCTTACGTCAAAACTTTCTACAACATCACGCGTAGATACACAGTAGTATATCGATCGGCTGCTTCTTACAAAAGACAGTCTAATAATCTTTTAAGCAAGCTTCTGCCAAATAATGTAGGGTATAGCATTGTATGTCCAGGCGTACCGTTCAATCGATTATCATGAAATTATACACACTTTTATTAATACTCGTATGTAACCACAATAATTTGACGCATCTTAAAATTCCAAACTAGGCTGAGGCTTCTAAATACATACATATTTTAGATACATTACTGAACATATTCATATTATAGATAAACTACACTCAAACGCAAAACAAATGATCGTGCTCATCACACAGTAGAAAAACCCATAAACTCTGACTTAGCAGTCAGAATCGCTTAACACTACATCAACAGGTTCATCTACAATTAATATCACATGATCAACAGTTAGTGGTGATTAACTAAAATCTTTTAGATGATAAAGGGACTTCGACAGTAGTACGTCTCAGAATCGACTACAAATCTATTCGGTTAAAAACATTGTATACTACAATGTTGTAGTCACTTTGAAATGTTGTAACTGTTTCGCTTATACCTATTTAGATTATTGTCTAGCATTGGAACGTCTCTTTTCTAAAGGAAAGTAGTATTTTGCTTTAGTTAACGATGAAATAGGAAAGCTGGTTAGTGGAGGAGCGAGACCAATTGTATGGACACGGTGCGTTGAGGGAAAGTCACTAGGCTACCTGATTTAATATGATAATAACAACAGAATTTACATCGAATACTCAATGCATCAATTTTACTACATGTACAAATACAATAAAGAGTAAGTAAAATTGCCTGGTTCGCTCGCATAAACGGGTTTCAATCCCTTTCGAACTGAAAAGATGCCCTGTATCCTTTAGTGTTCCCCAGGCAACGTGTTTGCAAAATTTCAGGATGGATTAAAGTATAAAATACGAACTAACAGATTAAGATTACTATACAATGTTGTGTTTAAATAACAAATGGATCGGTAAAGATCACTAGGCAATTTGCGATTATAAACGAATGTAGGTAAAAACTTTTAGTTACCTTGTAAATATCATAACAACTAAAATTGTGTTACTGCGTTCATGTTCTGATGGTGGATTTGAAAGGTAAATAATATAATTTGACGTCTTAATGCTATGTAATATTGTTCTGCTAACATTTACTACATAGACAAAGATTGAACCCTATTAGCCGTTGTAGTAAGCATTTCTTGACTATCATAATAGGTCTTTACCTATGAAATTGCCGTTTTGTATGCAATAAGTGAAAGTACTTATTTTTTCAAACTTTTTTATTTCTGTCATTCGAAGTAATCACCCATGCAATCGACACATCTTTGCCAACGCATTGGCAGCTTATTGATGCCCTTCTTGTAAAAATCAGCTGGACGGGAGGCAACAAACTCTTCAAAGGCATTTTGTACTGAAGGAAGCAGAAGATTTGTGAAGGAGCAGTGGGGACGACCGATTGACCAAAGCTGGTTGCAGATGTGACCACCAGATCTTGCACCTACCGACTATTACTTTTTCCAAAATTTAGACAACTTTTTAGTGGGTAAAAAATTCAATTCCCGAGAGGCAGTACATAATGCCAATTACTTCGAATAACAGAAATAAAAAAGTTTGAAAAAATAAGTACTTTCACTTACTGACACTGACTGTAAAGACCTAGTATAATACACACAATATATTTGATTACACAATGTTTTCCGATTTTAGCAAAATTAATCCAAATTCAATTCGTTACTCTTGGGATATTACTAGTGGATAGTTAACAAAATTCTAAAACCAGTACAAATTCAAATTTTACAAACACTACATTGTTAATTACTGAGGATGAACTAGTTACGTTAAAGAGAGTTTCTGTGCATTTTTCTCTGGGGCTATGTCATGTGCCGTGAAATTGTATCACGACAGAGCTGAACACTTGTAAGTAAAAGTGGCAGCGTTGTGCGTGTCGCAAATCGCCAATTATCCTTGCTTCTCCCGTCTTGTGGAAATACCTGGTTTAATTTAAAGAATATTGTGGGTTTCTTACCTCGTCTGTCATCAATTGTGGCCGTTCTCTGGGTAAAAGAAAGAGACAGCAAAAGCGAATTGCTCTGTGTGTGCAATTCTTTATTGGACGTAGTTTTAGGTCATACTACATTTTTATGTCTCAGACAAGCCGAAGTTGAAAAAATAATATTGAATGCGAACACTAAGCTCCGAGAAATGCTATTTTGTGCTAAAAATTTTATAGACAACGTTTTCTTTTAGTATTGCGATTTCATATAACAAACCTTATAGGGCGGTAACTATTTTTATATTTAAAATTCTCGTGTCGCGGTGATTGTTACCAAACTCATTCGAAACGGCTGGACCGATTTTTATGAAATTTGGGAGCATATCGGGTAGGTCTGAAAATCGGCCCACATCTACTTTTCATACCCCTAAATGATAAGGATGACCCACCCCTAAATATTAATTATTACTTTAAAAAAAAAAAAAAAAAAATATCATGATTTAGCATTGAAAAATATATACAACTTCAAAATTTCACTCTTTTACGACCAACCCCTGATTTTTATATTATTCTGTTCCATCCACAGATCCACAATAGGATTGCAAGATGGTAATCGAATATACGAGTATTTATATATAAAAATATATATAAATATATATATATATATATATATTTATATATTATTATTTTTTATATATATATATATTATATGGCAAAACAACGATTGCCGCATCAGCTAGTGTATATATTATAATAAGATAACCAGTCTGACGTCAAAGCAATGTCTTTCCTATAAGTTTTTTAAGCCGCTAACGCTTATGGTTTGCAATAAAATATAAGTGATATTAAAAACATATCGTAGTATTATCGCTCAAAAATAGTGAACAGTGTGTGACGGCTCGTGAGGTCACGACAGCGTTTCACTGACAAACAACACTGTTTATATCGTCTTGAACACTTTCGTGAGCCGATATACGTGATACCGTTCTTATATTGTCTTGTGTAGGGGTGAGCATCTAAGTACATGATGTTTATGTAGATATACTCGTATATTAAAATGAACTGTACGAGAGTATCTCTGAAGGTATTTCTCGTACTGTAGGTGTATTGAGCTAAAGTTAGTTTTAAGTTTACTCAACAGTCATACACAGAATGATAGTAAGTATTGTTTTGTCGACCAATTTTAATAAATTTCTCGATTTTCTGCATCACTTCTTACTGATACATATATCATTATAATATAGAACCTATTACTTTTTTGATTCATTTATATTACTGTAAGACCGTATGAAATCTCAATACAATTACCTTCGACTGGACGAAAGGCGTAAGTGGTTGAAGCGATCACCACGCCGCTTACTACTACGCTGAGTGTTGTGGGTTCGATTCCCACATGGGACGACACTTTGTCATCACATACACATGAAATAGGCCTCTCCTTAGAAAGGAGATTTACTTTGATCCACAAATTGTTGTTCTGAGTCTGGGTGTTCTTTGTGTCCGTTCCGTCATGTATGTTTGTAAAGTCCCCCGCGACACAGGATATATTCCTAATACGGGAGTTGTCTTTTAAAATAATAATACCAATAATAAAGTACAAGTAAGTTTGTCATACTAATAAGCAGATTGTTACTTGATAGACTTGATATTAAACTAGGTACTAAAAACACAAGTCGTTAGATGTTATTTTGTCGATTTATTTCATTTCGCTTATTTTGCGTCTGCACTTGGAGGAAAATCGATCGAAGTGGCGTGCAATAGGAGGGGCCCATGTCTAGCAGTGGACTGCGATAGGCTGATGATGATCATACTGATGATGATTTCATGTCGCAATTATTTAATAACGATAACAAATCTTCATTACCGCCAGTTGATCTCCTTATTCCAGTGGCCTCGCCAGGACGGACACACGAGTATGCCACCTTAACTTCTTTGAGCTACTGCAGTCTTTTACAGACTTTTTAATATCCTAAGGATCTAGGGTAAGCCCTAGAACTGGCCTTTGTTTAATCTACAAAAGATTACATTCCCAGGGAAGCTTGGCATCAGGGGCCATACCCCAAATAAAGTTGGAAAAAGGTCAAGAAAACGATTAAATATTATCTATATCTGTCTAAGCCGAGAGCAATTTTAAGTGGTCGTTAAAACATTAACCATTTCAAACAATGTAGTGAAACATAACAGATTCTGTATAAGGTATAGCCTTAATTGATTATCCCAGCACGACAATAATACAAAATGTCTATAATACCAAACTTATGACAACTGGTTAACCATGGCATTTCTGCACTTTAAACTTTTATATCATACTAGCTGGTACCCGCCACTTTGTTCGGTGGAATTTGAAAAGCGCTGCCTTAGTGGTTTTTTTTGAGAAAAAAACAGCCGAAGTTACTCCCTATATAGATAGCTACCTGATATTAAAATATTATCGAAATCGGTCCAGCCGTTTAGAAGATTATACGGAACAAACCGACAGACAGACACAAAATATTTAAACTGGTTTTTAGGCATAGGTATCGTGCAAATAACCGTGTGAGCATGAAAATAGCCTTTTATTTTGACATCCCAAACAGACATTTCAATTTTATTTAATTGTATGAATATAAAATTATCTTTAATTCATATTTGGTCATAATTTTTTTACCGTAAATTTCATTGATTTTATGATCAATTTTAGTTAATGTATACGAGTAATCGTGGTGGATACGACATAGTTAAAGTCCACACTGCTTTTGCATAGATTTTGAAAGTCAAAAGAAAAAGTTTAACACACAATTGTCGAACTTTTTAAGGGTACATGTGTGGGTATAATAATTTTGTATTTTTTTTAATCTATTACTATAAAGTAACATAAAATACGTTTAGAGAAAATAATGTCTTCCCATAATCATACACGGTTATGAAAAATACTTTAAAACATGGAATAATTTATTATTAAAATATTTTATTGCACATGGTGTCTCTAAAAACAAGTCATACCTCAAGTACCAACTACTAACATAATAAAGTGCAACAATATATGAGTACACACGATATCGAACATTGTAATTGTTTTTAACAAAGAGACAAAGTTTCATCTAACGACACTTGCATTATAAGCAGCAAGTGTCTCGATGCATTGTTTGTATCCTTTTCGCACTTAGAACCTCAGCAACGGAAGAAAGAGATGATAAACCATGAACTAGGAAGTCTGTCAACGTCCGTTTGTGGAGGTCCACTGGTCGCAACGGGCACGTCCGGGATATGAACGTTCTATAAAGTTTTGAGTTTGTTTTATGTTGACAGTTGTAATTTCCTTTAGCTATATTTTTATGACCAGTTGCTATTTTTTTATATGATGCATACTAGACAACCTTTAGAAGCCACTTCATACTAGTTTCAAAGAGAACGACCGTCATTTGGCCTGTGTCACTATTAAAAATATCGATTAAACCGACCAGTGATTTTCTTCGAGTGTTCTCACATTCATGTGACCAAATCAAGTGTCGTCTCACTAAATCGGCGATAGTTTTAACAGATATAAAAGTAACTCCTAAAAGTAATATGCAAATATGTTTTAAGAACAGTATGAACAACAGACTAACGTTATTATTGTACACATTGTACGATAGTAATTACAATTTTTTCTTAGTCTATGATACGCGAACAAGATTGGAATACTAACATGTTGTATGTATGTATGTGAATGCAAATAATACTTTCTCTTATTAAATAAGTCATTATGATTCCAATTGAATAATAATTAAATAGTTACTTAATTGACCAAATGTTTTAGTACTCAATAATTAATAGATCGTAGCTCTGAAGCACTTCAAGTAACGTACACAAAAAAAATATTAAATTTTTTAATCGTAGTTAATACTCAAGCATAATTAATTAATTATAAAACCTTTAGAAATTAAATGGTATGTAGGTATACGTGATTATAAATAAAATGACCTTAAGAGTTACTAGAAAATCATTTTTTGCAGCATAACAGAAATAAAATGTTAAAAAGAAATTAAGCCGTTGCAGGACGTCTGGCAGATGTAAAACATCGAATTTATTATAAAATATTACTATTATTAAATTATTCTGTAGAAATAATGAGAGCCGCAGATACCCTACCTGCGCATGGCGACGCATCGCCACACGGCATAACATGTTACATCTATCATAGAGAGTGGCGATACATACCGTGGCGTAGCGTCGCTCGCCACGCCAACAGTCTTAGATGTTTTACATGAAAAACAATTATAATCTATTTTTGTCCCAAGAAGATAAAAACATAGCAAAGAAATAAGAAGATGTATATTACGAAAAATTATCAATCAAGAAGATGTATATTACGAAAAATTATCACTCTTTATACCAGAATCATCATCATCAATAGCCTTTAGTAGTCCACTGCTAGACCCACGCTTCTCCTTAGAAAGGAAGTTTTGGCCTACCATACCACGTTGGTTTGTTTCAAGTTTTCCTTCTCTTTGCAGTGTTGTTTTTCTTCGTAGTTTGCTCCCTCAGTCGGCTCTTACGACCCCCACGGGATGAATAGGGGTGGTGACACTCCGTATTTTTAATCTGCCACCACACGGACACGGTCACTTATAAAGTGGCCTACAAAGATTTGTAAAAACCACAAACAAAACGTTTATAACCTAACGTATATAAAAATCTAAAACCTTACGACGAACAGAGTTTCCCTGTCATGCAGATATTATTGAATCAGTGAGACGGTATGATGTCTGCCGTGACGGGAGCCACATCGTAGACACCAAACAATAACACACGTCACTTTCACATACGTTTATACAATGTATTCACGACTGACAAATTTCGTTGTGGGAATCTGTATATCGTGAACAGGCATACACTCACGGCGTATTAAACCAATTCTTGTGACCTATAATTTATGAAAGTTATACGGTTTTACTCGCTGTGAATTTTGGGGATGTAAGACTATTTCAAAGTGTAACGCTTTCTACTACACCACTCTCAGGCCTCAGACTAGCTTATTAAGATTTAGTTAGGAACTGTATGTATGTAAATGGAATTTGAAACGTTTTATTCCAACCTGTAATTTGATCAGTATTTATTAAATATGGGGAGGAAATATGCAATATACTTTAGGGAGATGATTTGAACATATTTTTTCGCCATGTTTGCATTTTGTCATTATGCAAATACGGCTTGTATAAGTACTCAGTCCGGTAGAAAATACAAATACTATTGTGTAGTAATATTTAAAAATAGTTAATCCCCTAATTTTTTTGTATAAGACTATTTTTAAAACGCAGTTTTCCACAACTTGGCATGAATTAGAACTTATTACTTGAAGTATAACGCGCTTAATCATTCTATACCTTAGGACAACAGTTTAAAGTTCAAATTCTAATATTACATATGTGTCAAATGTAACTACACTACTACTTCATATATGCGTATTGACTAAATGAAGTTTTTGTAACTTTGAGTAATTTTTTTTACTATCATTTTACTAGCACCTTTTTAATTCTTTACCGTGCCAAATATAATGGTAAATAAGTATGGTCACCTTAAGGACACGATCACTCTTGTCTTAGCAGGCTGTGTGCTTGCTTGTTAACCACTTTGATAATAATAACAACTTCACACATCTGGCACCCGGCCGCCTGATTCCAAACTTGCATTTCGACTGCACGGACGGCGTAGTGGTTTAAGCGGTCGCCACGCCGCTCACTATTACGCTGAGTTCCGTAAGTTCGATCCCCACATGGGACAACACTTTGTGTGATCCACAAATTGTTGTCCTGAGTCCCCCCGCGACACAGGATAATTCCTAATGCGGGAGTTGTCTTTTTATACATAGATATAGAAACTAGGCAGAGCCTGTACTATGATAACCAGACTGCTGATAAACATACTTAACTATTTCTAAATACCTACATATTTTAGAAAAATAACACTCACACATAAAAGAAATGATCGTGCTCATCACACAGTTATTTGTCCTGGGTGGGAACCGAACCCACAACCTCTGGCTTAGCAGTGAGCTTCACTAACCCCTAACCAAAGTATCCCGTCAAATAATAAATACACCGATAGCACAACAATTTCATCTTGAACAGTTGGCCTTTTCAAAATACAGAACAGACTTAAATACTTTTACATGAGCATAAATAAATCTTAACAAGCCACAATTCATATTAATAGTTTGTTAAGGGTGGTAGAACAAATTAAAACAATTCACCTATATATTGTGTAGTTCGTTCAAACGTGTGAATTGTGCGCCCTCCATTTGACACATCCGTCTTGTAATAAACCACCCGTGTACAGTTTGACAGCCCTGATGATTGAGTTCCTATAGGGTTGTCACAAAACGAATTCGTGTTTTGTTTTGTTGAACGCCGATTACGAATAAGAATTATTATGAGAATATACTTGACGCTAGTTGGAGGTTTCACGGTTACGTGTTTCAATTCCATCCTAGTCAAAAGCAGTTCCCAAGTTCCATTAGTCTTTTCATTTAAACTTATAAATCTGTTTTATAACCCTTCGACATAAAATTATGCTTAAATAGCGTTACTCAATCTTCTTAATAAAACACACTTGTATTGTGTTAATCAAACATATCCTGAAATTGTAAAATCTATGAAATTTAACCTTTGAAAATAATTTTAGTCCCATCTTACGAGTTTCCTACCCAAAAAGTAAAAGGTAACAAAAGTATAATTCTAAGTTAATGCATAATAGATGATATTTTAGAACTGGGATGAATGGAAGGAAATGATAAAAAGTTAATTTCATAAACTAATAATAAAATTACTGTTTGCTTATAAATAAATAATATCACGCAATAATAAGGTAATACCTCGCAAAGCCTTATACATACTAGATTGTTATACTTGTATAGACGTTTTGAGAATGGCAAAACAGCGGTAATGTGGCTGTTAGTTTTCGTATAATCGCATTAACCAAAAACCTAAGCCGTGTCTATACTGAAAAACAAAAAAAAAACAACAATCTCGTAACTTCCAACCCTATACGCATTCCAATTCAAACTATATTCGAAGGTCACTGGAGAGTAGAGAGCGTCCGTCAAACTTGACACGCGCAATTTATCCTACACGGCAACCCTACACGAGCCTTCATCCGGGCCCAGCAATTGACACATTTGTCAAAGCAAGGATTGGTCGAACACTAAAAACACTGTTTTTTTTTCCAAAATAAGCATTTTTTACAAAATTAAGGAGTCAAATACAAATTTTGTAAACAAAAATTTGTTGCAAACCTTAATGAGTATTTTCTGAAGTACTTGTTACTGCTCTACTTATTTCCACATTTGAATCTATTAAAGATTGCCTGGCGATGGAATTTCAACCGATTTGATTATCTTCTTTTACTTAATTAACCCATATAACTTGAATTGTCATTGCACAGACTTCTGTACCTTAACAGTTCAAATTATACAGCTTTATCCAAACGATTTTACATTACATTACATAGCACATATTATTGAAAATCATTAGCTTTGCCCTTCTTTACATTAATTTAAAAAAGAAGTAGGTTTTATCACGCGTTAATATAGAGATGGCTATTACAAAAACGAGCGTGATCGAATCCGCAACGAGGAGATCCGCAGGAGAACAGAGGTGGTCGACATAGCCCAACGCATTAGCGCGCTGAAGTGGCAATGGGCAGTTCACATAGCAAGGAGAACTGACGGCCGAGAGGGCAGCAAGGTTCTCCAATGGAGACCACGTACTGGAAAGCGCAGTGTGGGACGACCGCTTACCCGATGGACGGACGACCTGGTAAAGGTTGCCGGAAACCGTTGGATGCAGGCCGCAATCAACCGTCCCCGCTGGAAATCATTGGGAGAGGCCTATGTCCAGCAGTGGACAAGCATAGGCTGAGGTGATGATTACAAAATCAAAAAATAAAATGTTACTAAAATGGAACTTTTTATTTTATATTATGTTAGTATCAAATTGTAACGCGCCAAACACAAGCAAACTATAACATGAATAATGACGTCATGTACATGCTGTCAATTAAAAACTTTTATAAATGGAATCAACCTGTACACTTAGGTCACCTTGAAAAGTGTACCGGATATAGATACCAATGTAAATTGCAACACTAACCAGTACAATGACATAGGTTTTTGTTAATCGTTCTAGTGGTCTGATCGTTTCTAAGAATTTCAATTGGTTTCGAAACGCCATAAAAACTGTATAGTTGCCTAGATACGCTCCACTGACTTTGTGAAGGAATAAAAATTCGATAAATACTTACAGTTCAAGCAAGATATTTCATTTTATTCTGAAGTAATATACTGACCTGAAACAACATATTTAATAGGTTAAAACAAGTCATAACGTGCAATGCTTCAACTTCTTTAGCTTTGCTTTCGTCAAGCGGAATTTTCCTAAAAAGAAAATATTTTTACATAAACTATAGGTGGCCAAATATTAAGATATGAAAACATGTTAGACCTTACCACTTTTTAATACTATAACCAATTGTTTTTAGTCTATGGTCCATTATCTCTGAGTCTATATGTCTGAGGGTGTGGGTGCAATTGATACGCTTCTTGTTGTAAATATATTTGATCACATTTTCCGCAATCCACAAACCTGTTTTAAAGCAATTGCAACTTAACAAGAAGTATGTTAACATGCATAACAACCATCCCAGTCTAGTTTATTTGTCATAGGACTGGGTTAACTGCGATCTTACATCACCGACATTCCAAACATATAAAATTGAATAAATATCGTATTCACGAGTAAATAATATGCATATGCTAATAGAATAACCAACTTATATCGTTACATAGCATAAAACAAAGTACGCGTCTTGCTGGATGTACAGTCACATAGACAGGCTAACTCCTCCTAAATTACGAAACGGATTTCTATGCGGTTTTCACCATCAGTTAAGATTTTTTTCAAGAAAGGTCTGTATGTATTTACAATAAAACCTAATTAAGTTAACACCTCTTCTCTTTCTAACCAAGTTGTGGAAAAAAAAATCACCTAGTCTAAACCTTAAGAAAAATAAAAAAATGTGTACTTTGACCCGTGTGAAGCCGGGGCCGGTCGCTAAAAAAAATTACACTGACAGTACTTAACAGAACTTAAGTTGGATATTGGTAAGAATTCTTTTAGGGAACCAATACAAAAGGTACTGAAAAAAACGAACTTAGTTTTTCTACTACCAGCAGATTTCTTTACTATATATCAGTATATACTATATATCAGTTCTTTACTATATAGATATTATCAGTTTTAAGTTAAAAGAATCAAACTATTATTTAAAACCTTTAGAGAATTGTAGTAAACGAGACTTAATCTTTGCTTTCACCTAAGAAATTCACAAGAAAGTTCACTATCACCAAACCCCATAACATATTTATTAAACTAGATATAGGAAGGTAGATTAAAAGATGCAAATAAATGTTAATTATTTCCTTTTATAGGTTAGGAAGGCAGGGCCCACTTCGAGTGGGACAACTAGTTTGATAACCAGTGGATTTATATAAATGAGAAAATTATTCAATGTTTGCCCAGCGTCACTGTTGCCCGTAATATTCTAATGTAGCAGAGGAAAATAGGCTATGTTTTATTACTATTCGTATTTCAGATAGAGTTGGAAACTTGAAATTGGATTTGTTGAGTATTCACGACTGTATATAATTTCCCTTACGTATTTGACTCGGTAATTATTTTATTGCAAAGTAAATTGCATCTAAATTGATGTACTGAAGTGTCTATTGCACAAGATGCTGTTGATTAGAGACCTTATTTTAAACTGAAATTTCAAAACTTTATAATGAAATGGATAAATGTAATGTAAGTTGTCTAATATTTCCTTAAGGCTGTGACAATGTATGCGTTTATTACAATATTTTAATGGAGTATGGTGCCCAATGTTTTTTTGTAACACTATTTAACTAAATGTAATCTAAATCTGGTTGATGTCGGAAGTCCGTCTGTCGTAAAACCATTCCGTCGGCGTCGTGCCGTCAAACGTCAATCAACATGATTGGGACCAACGACTATGGCTACTTTTCGACGATACAAGCCTATATACGTATATACATGCCTGGCTATGTGTGTTTTCTAAGTGTAATGCTTACAAATAATTATATTCTCTCATCAATATATAAATTTATGCAGAATAAAACTCACACTCTAAGATTACAGTTCGATCGATACAACAGGAAACTGGTTCTATACCAGCCGCAGCTTCACTTGTTCTGTTGTAAATGTTTTCAATCAAATTTGCCGGGGAATAGTAGCCTATTTGCTATTATAGTCTATGATCTTTCTCTGTGTCATATTTTAGAGTAATCACGCCAGATTAGTACAGCCTATGTGACGTGATTCTAATAAATGTTGATTTTGTTGAATTAATGAATAATATTTCTTTCAAACTTCATCATCATCACATATCAACAGCCTTTAATAGTCAACTACTGGACATCTGCCTCTCCTTACAAAGAAGGTTTTCTTTCATATTTAGAATATTAGTATTACTAAGCGTCCTCCACAAATAAATTAATAAATTGAATCTCTTTTATTTCAACAGTCTTAGATTGTTTTGTCTCTGCACACGTAGGTAACACTAAAAATTTACAAGTGAGATGAAAGATTCTTTGAGAATATTTCTTCTGAATGTTACTTACAGTATGTCAAGTCTCTTCGGTTCTCAGAAGGGCATTGAAATGCCATATATATTAAACACTGTATGTAACAATAGGTATATGAGATGCAAAATTAAGGACGCTAAGTAAATACTACAACCGCAAAACACATTTTTCTTTGAACATTTGTTGCCCAAAAACATAGAACAAGTAATAAAATAATATTCAATTCGATAAGGCGTATCTAATATAAAACTTATGAAATGTATATGCTGCTGCGTCCATACGATTGTATTTTTTTTGACAATCAATAATAATTGACATATGTTTTGGAAGATTACTTGTTCTAGATGAAAGTCCAATACCATGTCCTTTTCTGTTTCCCTGATACATTTTAAGCAAAATTTATTGACTGATTGAATGATTTTCTTTTTTTATGGTATAGGAGGGCGAAGGAGCAGTTTGGTCCCTGATGGTATGGTTGAGTAGTTAAGTAGTAAAACCGTTACAAACAAACAAAAACATTTTAATATTAGTTTTATATCGTTAAGAGGTACAGTGGAAAGATATTTTTAGTGTATAGTTTACGCTATTTATTTTTCAAATATTCAAGATTATGTAGCGTTAGAATTAAATTTACCATAATTGATACTGATATTTACTCAGGTGGTACTAATATACATTTATCATCTCATCATTTACATCAAGGAGTTTAGCGACTTGTTGAGGGATCGATGTATTTCATTCAAGGCCAATATACAATTATGCACTCATGAGTAAAACCGTATACGTTTGATAAGTTATTATAAATGGGATATTTACCATATTTGATGATGATAATTTTTTTGACATCACACAATATTTGCCCTGGTTAGGAATCGAACCCACGACCTCTGGCTTAGAAGTCAGAATTGCTAACCACTAGACCAAGAGGCACGCCTGTTGAGTAAGACAACCCCACTGTCATTTACGGAAGGTCAGGGCCTCAATTCTGCTATTTTATGTTCACGCCAAGCCACTGTCATACCACTAACACGCTATTGAGATGCCATCGAGTGGCCATAAGTTATAAATGCTTACCTATTTGTTATACTGATGTATAAACTTTTTTATTAAACGTTTCATCAAAATTCCTTCATCTCTGCAAACTTTCACATTCAAAGTATTAAGTATTACCTACATCGCTAAAATAAGCTGTACTAAATTTACTGCTAGTGTCAGGCGCCTCCAATTTGAAGTGTAAAAGTTCCCTAACCCAACTTGATATTTAAAAAAAAAACGCTTGTTATCCGAGCATGATATACTAACAACAAAAAGGATGAAATTAAAGTACCTATAATAAATTCACAGTCGATTCTCAGGCCATAAAAACTTAATAATCATATTATCGTCACATTAAAAAAACTAAACATACAAAAGTATCGATTACAGAGTATTAGATACGTAATCAAAAATAAACATCAGTGTTAAACCTCAAACCACAGTTGGTGTAACTCAAGAACGGGTTAACCCTAACGAGATGTGGTACTTCGACGATGGAACATGTAGATACTTTGTATTAAAATTGTTATTGAAAACGCCTATACGATTTATAAATCATATGCTTTAATGACAGTCTCGAATTAATGAGAATTTAGTTAGCCATACAATAGCTAGACTCTTATTTAGATTCATGAAGGGTAATGAAAAATTGAAGTGTTTACTACAAATTAGGTACTCGTAGTGTAAAATTGAATTAATTTACGTACTGTGACTAATAAATAAGTTATGTTTTATTAAAACTGTTATAAACATTATGTTTATCTCTGTCGTTTAAATCGATTAAATTCTTGTTATGGAAGTTATAATACGTAGTACAAAATTCATAAAGATCAAAATTACTTATGGCCCAATAATTGATACCTCCTAATTTGAATAAATGCATTTCAATAAAAACCTATAAAGAAACATACGTTATCAAGATTTTAGAGGGTATCTTAAGATTCAATAGTCTGAACCAATTCGTTATTAAGAGAAAGTGATGATGAAGTAAAGAACTTCCTTGAGAGGTTTGGATGCAGCACTGCCTCTCTCTGCTCTCTTTTAAGCCCGCACACCGAAGCTGCTGTCCAAATTCTGATAGAATAGGTAACAAAACGAAGAGAAGTCAAGTTTTCGCGGCGTTTTTTTATGGTATAAAGGGGCATCAGACAATTCACTTGATGGTACGTTA
The DNA here is from genome assembly GCA_902825455.1 of Arctia plantaginis. Lineage (NCBI taxonomy): Eukaryota > Metazoa > Arthropoda > Insecta > Lepidoptera > Erebidae > Arctia > Arctia plantaginis. The sequence goes on along the minus strand of CADEBD010000171.1, from coordinate 15,859,050 downwards.
CTACCGCCGCCCATAGACGCCTGAAACTCAGAAGTCACAAGTGCAATGTCACCCTTTGAGTCCCAACCTCTATAGTCAGGAGGAGGGGGGATTTGGGCTCCAGTAACCTCACTCCCTAGGTGAAACACAACGAAAGAATTACTTTACACTGGTTTTATGTGAGGCCGTGGTATCACTCCTGTTGAGCCGGCCCATTGGTGCTGAAGCAATTCGATGGTTGCTGTTCAACGAGTGGACGAGGTTACCGTACCTGTGACTCCTCAGGTGCAGGTGTCCATGACCGGAGAAAGTTACCGCCAGGTGACCCGTCTACTTGTTTGTTCTCATGTACCATCATCACACACATCAACACCTCTCCTTAGAAAGGTGGTTTTGGCCTACTATAACTACCACGCTGGGTTGGTATAGGGTTTGTGTCAAGTTTTCCTTCTTTTTGCAGTGCTGGTGTATTGCGTACTTTGTTCTCTTAGTCGGCTCTTACGACACCCACGGGATGAATAGGGGTGGTTACATTCCGTATTTTTAATCCGTCACAACTCGGACCTACACACATGCGCCAGAAAAAAACTGAATTTAACAGTGTAAAACGAAATCGTAGTATAAGAAAAAAGACATAATATTAGGCATATAGTTCAATGAATCCGAATATTATCAAATGATTTCTCAGATAAATCTACGCCTCAGATAATTATAGTAACGATATCCTATCATAGTTAGTAGTAGTAGTCGACAAATATAATAAAAGATATAAACAACAATGTCTAAGACGGTAATAATGTGCTAAGAGTATGAGAAACTATAAAAACATTGTCCTTAAAAAAAGGTCTACATCTTAAGCTATTGTCTCATTCAGTAAAGGAACGATTTAAGGCAAAACACATGAATATTATATAAACGTATCAACAAAAAAATTCGCAAAGGGAATTAGAAAAATTGGGGTTCTGGAGAAACAAAATTCTATGGATCCTATTCCAAGAGCGGTCCAAAAATGCAGTAAACAAAATTATGTAATGATATTTCCCGCTGTGTTTGCTTTAAATATCTTTTCAAGTTTGTAACAATACAAAACGGATATGGCGTCTATAAACTAATGTTTCATTTGTGTGTAGGTCAGGCTAAATCATACAGGTTTCTTTATTAAGTTTCCGGTAGTAACTTTACCCTTTGTTCACGTTAAGTACATACGCATTAGGTAGTCTAGACGGAGTCTGTATAAATTACAATAGAATAATAAATTGAATTCGCTATGGGGACGCCTTTTGAAATGATTTTTTATTTTAATAATAAAGGAAGTCTGTTTTAAATGTTTATTACTTATTAGTTTTAAACAGATTCTTGAGTTTTCAGAATAATGTTCTTGGAAATAAAACTTCGTACACGAAATAAATGAGACGATTGTAAAACGTTTTTTTATGTTGGAATAATAATCAATATTTAAATAGACCACTGTTTTAGTACTTTTAAAGGTTAAACTATTTCGTAATTATATTTGAAAGGTTTATCTAATAATGTCAACCTGCCCTTTAAAATAAAAGCTCTTCGTCGCCGCGTATTGCTAAGTAAGTTATTTTTAACTTAAATATAATTTTGATTAATATATTTAGGGATTCGAATATAGGTTGTTAAAAATGTATTAGAACATTTCACACGGATCACAACGGTATTTTTGAAACAGTTGCCAAGGCATTGGCCTAAGTCTATGAAATTCACAGACTTCCACAACGTCAGGGAACCCAGCTTTATATTCGCAAGTTTCGAAGAACAAAAGAACCGGTGGAAACGTCTCCAATCCACCAGACACTATTGGAGCACGACGCTTTTCTCCATTAAAAGGCCATTATAAACTATTCAGACACTTTGTTAAATCTACAAATATAGGCGCGAGTGCAAAGCAAACCTATTATTATACCTATTATACCCTATTATACCTTTAATAAAAAACATTTCACAATTAAAAAATGAACCTTAGCAAGCGAGTGTGTAACTGCAATTTTTACCAGTTGCGTGTACCAAAGCGCATATCTTGTTACGACGTGATTCCTGTTACGTACTAAATTTCACTTTTTTCACAAAACCATTTGCATCGTATTTTTTGCACGGAATTGAATCTCCGGTGACAAAAAAAAAGCTACGTGCATGTTTCTACACATACTGTTCTTTTTAATAACTATTTTTGATTTCTGGATTCCAATTTCGAATTTATCTTTATTGTTCTGTGGTTGATTTCCTTTTGTTATTTCTTGCTATATTTAACTTGCATGTAGATAATATATTCTATTCTATATTCTTAAAAAAGACAACTCCTGCACTAGGAATAAATCCTGGGGCCTTTACAAACATTCATTAAACGGACACAAAGGACACCCAGACCGAGAACAACAATTTGTGGATCACAAAGTGTTGTCCCATGATCGAACCCACAACACCCAGCTCACTAGGAAGCGGCGAGATGAACCACTACGGCATCCGTGCAGTCATTACACCTAATGTGAGGTTATGTTCATATCATTCAAACGTTTTTGGCCTTTTTTTAATTTTTATCTATTCATTGATTCATACAATAACTAAGGGGCTCGTGGCTAAGTTGTAACTGAGTCGGTTAGCAAGTTCAGCAATCGTAGCCAGGTCAGTCTATGGATGGGATCCTTAACACGGTGAGACCCCTCCGCGTCTCGGAGTGCACGTGCACCGACGGCTTACGGTAACGGTTGCCATACGAACACAATTGGTGCAATCGTTACGTGTAGTTGGAGCCCTAAAAAGTCCGACAACAGTCTATCTACAGAAATTCGATATCGCCTAGTACTGGCCCACTGGGGCAAGGTCTGATGGCAATCGCTCCAGTTAAAAAATCGAAGTTGAGCCGTGTCTTAGTAGAGTAGTAGAGAGCCGAACCCAACCTAGTTTGGGAAAAGACTCAGAGAATGATGATTATTCATTCATTCATCATTTTCGAGTAGAAATCGCTACGCTATAATTAAATTGTAAAATCATCATCAGCCTATCGCAGTCCATAGACCTCTCCCATTACACGCCACTTAGATATTTCTATAATCTATGTTTATGACGGACCAGGTTTTCCCCTTCAATTTAATTCAATCAACGCCGGTATCCTTTGAAAACAGAACTATTTAGTAGTTCTGTTTTTAGGGGATACCGGGTAGATACCACAAAATTTCATAACGATCGGAAAGAGACGAAGCTAACAAATAAACTCGTATTGCAAAAAATGCAATAAGAACACACATGTGAACACTATATCGCTCGTAATAAGACTTGTACATAAAAATAAAATCATAAAGATCTCAACATCAAAGCATTGCAACATGACGGACCACACCGACTGCTGCGCGTGAGTTGATCAATCATTCCGATCGATCACATGATAACGGCAGCGATGCTCAAAGTGTACTACTGAAGAAGCACCACTCGATAAACTGTGTATGTTGCGTCACAGTTTATTACTGGATTTGAATTGAATTGCCGATGTAAATATTTTCAATCCCAATCTCTTCCAGGCATACTTAAGATATAATTTTTTGGTGGTGGAAAATCTTTTCGGATCTTCGGCTCCTTGGAGACGCAGGAGCCAGGAGCATGTAGTGTTTCCACTAAAAACGTAAAAACGCGTTTGTGACTCTTAAGTTGCAGACGTTCATGGGCGGCAATGGTCACTTTCCATCAGGTGACCCGTCTGCTCGTCTACCCCCTCTAACATAAAAAAAAACACCCTAATAGCCAGGTGCCCTAATCTGGAAAGGACTCAGGTCATGTGATTTCAGGCCCTTCCCGAAATGACGCCGCGCCTAACCAGGGACTAACCGCCCTACACCGGGAGGATGGACGATGTATTAAATAGAACAAAGTGAACGAAGTTGACTTCCTTTTTCGATTAATTCAGGTTTTCCTCCCGGGTCGGTATCCTATGTCTTTTTCTTGAATTCTCAATAGTAACCGGTTCAGTAGTTAATAAGTGAAAACGTTACAAATTCACATGCGCATAATAACATAAAAATATTGTTTTATATCGGAGACGTTGATTGCTTTTATAATACAAACATAGTCACTTCTTTGCTCCTCGAATTCCCATTGACATGGAAACTGCAACATCTCACAAAATAAAAAAGTGGCAAATTCAGATAAATATAAAATTTTATATTTCAATATCTTTCACTAAAAACCATAACGCAAGCGCTTTCAATTTCATCTAAATACTTCTTTGAAGCTGAATGTTTCTCGGAAACGAATCGAAGTATTGAGCTGAACCAATAAAGATACGGAATCAAATCAATCTGGGTCGTGTTTGATGGATCTAGTTAGCTTACCAAGTAATTTCAATTTTACTGCCGACCAAATTTACATTTTAAGGTAACGAGGCCTAACCTTTTAAATTTATTTCCGAATTGAAAGTAGTACTACTGAACTAGTGTAATAACTTTAGTTAAAAATACAACAAGGTACATTTCTCAAAGTTACGACAAGGCGTTAAATACGATGTCTAATCGTTTTCAACTTCTTAAGTTTAACTAAAAATTTAAATTCCCCTATTGTATTAATTTGTTGTTTGTGATACACTAGATTTAAATGACTATAAAGAGATAGTTCATAAATGTCTTTTGCAGTTTGTAGGTTCTTTTAACTAAAGACTTAGCCAAAATATACTATATTCCATCTCCTTTCGAAATGAGATTAACTGTTCACTAAGACTCAGAATATATTGTTTTACATATTATTGAAGACGCGATAGAGAGGTCTATAACTTATACTTATATTGTGCTCATAACTACTTAAAGGGACAAACTAAAGTAAACGTTAAGACATTTGAAACAATCTCGCAAACCAATAATAATTAAAAAAAAAAGAGTAAATGGGAAACTGTGTTAATGAATAAAGATATGTTTATGTTAGTGTTGTCACTTTTACTTCTAGTTAAATTTCCTTGTTAACTAGGTAAAATAAGCATACGCTTTGCCTAATGTTAGTCAGACGGATATTGCATGAGTGTATCAGATACGGCAACCGGATGCTTTGAGTGGCTTTTAGTTTGATATGACGTTTCGGAGTTTCAAATTTGGATTACAAATGGCTTTGGGATTTACATTATAATATAGAACGAGGTTTTACATATATCTATAAAGAAGATCGTCGATAATTTGGCGCTACATTAATCTTTATCTATTGTTACATCATTATATATTTCCTGGTAATATAATGTTTGTTTAAAATTTGGGTAAGTCAGGTTAATTATATGTGATTCTGAACTCGATATTCGCCTCATTTTGCTGTGACAAGTTATACATTACTAGTCACTAGAACTAATCGCATTATTATGACGAATTGTTAAAGACAAAAGTAAAACATTAAATTGTTTATTAATTCTACTATGTAAATTTTAAAAAAAGTTTAAAACAATATAAAGACCATTAGTTTTAAAACTTAAAACAAATACGTAGTTGTAAAAAGTTTGAGAAGCGCTATACACAGTAGGATATATTGCTATTTTATTGAAAGTTAATTGACGAATGCGGGCGATGGATCAGTACTACAGCTGTCTACGAATAATAAATACTTTAACTTCAAACAAATAACCTACTTTACCTTTCCCTTTAGTTACGAGTTTCGATTATGATGTGACGCCAAAATAGTCGCACATTGTGAATAATCTTGTAATAAAAACTGATTAAATAATGATTTCATGAATCTAACAGTCATAAATTCATCCTGAGCGTGTGTATGAGGCTATCCCCTCCTCGTAATCTACCGTCACCAAGCGGTCTTTAATCAGACCACTAATTCCAAGGTCGAGAGTTAGTACTCGTCTGGTTTCTGATGATATTGTTCTACTTAAGAGGTCGACCGTCTGGTGAGAGAAACAAGAATTGCTTTTAAACTTATTCAACTCTGCCTAGTTTGGGATCAAACAGCCGTGTATGAGATGTGTGAAAATATTATAATTAATCATCAATTGCCACATAAACGCATAATGTATTATTATCATCGAATATTGCTGCTTTTTTATACTTTATTACTTTTATAGAAAACTGGAGATTTTATAGAACTTTTAAAATTAATTATTAAGAAGTATATTCCTACCTTAAGTAATATGTTATTTATATATTTGGAAATCGATTGTTTGTTAAATGGAAACTCCAATTGATAAAAATGACTTCCACCAAACGACTGACGTAAACCAGACATGAATATTAAGTATCATTCATTGAATCTAACATCACCAATTTAAATCAATAAAACAACATTGTGTACAAGGTAAACAATACAATTTACACTAATAATGTAGAAAGAAGCAAGTTCATTTAAATAGCAACAAACTCAACACAACCACACTACGCCTTCAATTCTCACAGTGCACAGAATATGTTTAATTCATGGCACATTATAAGTACACTAAGCATTTGTCTCAACTGCCAGCGATTAGCGATTTAGAATTTCTGGATTCTACTCATGGGAGATATGTTTTTTTAAACTCAAAATTTAAAGAGTTTAAAAGGAGTTAGTAAAACTTTAAAGCTATACGTTTAACTCAATATGTGCCTGCATATCTGACTGTTTTAGTATTTAAAAAAAAGGTGATTTAACTTAATTCTGTTGTTGCTCAAATCTGTTCAGCTGTATTTAATAATCTACATCTTTAAATCATAGAATTATTTCGAAACAAAGTAATACCTCTTTCAGTTTGCCGAAATGCCCAAAAACTATTTAAAACTTCTTAAATATTTTTCAATCGCTCGATAAATCGCGTCTTGAAAAACAAAACGCTTTATATCTTGAATGTGATGGCTACCTAGAACGAACACAAAAAGATTACAGATCGAATGCTCACACCGTTTTAGTAAAGCCTTCTCGATAACGCGCAAAGACTCGGAAGCGCAAACGTCCTCAGACGTTGGTCGTAAAAGCCTTATTTATTGTAGAAACTTGCATTGAAGTACAGTTATAAACAGTTGAACCATAGGATACGTGATGGGAATCAAAGTAACCCTCCATTTCTCCACAAATGTGTTATTTTATTCAGCAGGTGCATTCGTGAGTTAATTATTTCTTTTCGTTTCGGCACAAAAAAATACATAAGTTTGCGTGAAAATATGTGGGGTTATTCAAATGCAAGGCGGCGACGTTTTAAATTAATGTTCTGTAGTCTTGTTGTGTCGATTGTTTTTTTCTTGTTCTGACACTTTAGTTATGTAAGTATGCCACAGGAAATGGCGCAACAAATCGATATTGTTACTGGCTAATGTCCAGAAAACACAAACACAGTAAGAAAGTCTTCACTGTAACTTAGTTAAACATACGTTGAACAGCATGTCTTGGACGCGCCTTCTAGAGTCATTTAATATCTATAAACACATGATTTATCAAACAAGATTAATATTTGTAAAAATTTATAAACTGTATGTTTGAAACCATCAGTCATTGGTTCCATAATAATGGTGGTTAAGTAATATTTTTGAAGAGGAACCTCTTCAAATATATTGGCATCGAATGCACTTCTTTTTTATATCCAACTACAAACTTCAGTTTTACTATAATACTGGTTTCCTCACTACTGATCATATTAAAAATTTAAAAAACAAAACACTGACTACCAGTTTCAATTATTATCCAAACGTAAATGTATTTATTCGACTAACAACACTCACAGTAACAGTACTCTTGAATCTTCACGTTTCGGAACATAGTAAATAATGCATGTACGAGTACCTATAGTGATGCCAGTTCATCTGGTTTCAATCACAGTCTATTGACAAGTTGTTCCATACGGGTCAATAGCGATTCATGGCCTGTAATAAAATAACAGGTACCTATTTCATTGAAAATATGATGAAATAAATTTTAATTTGTTAGGATTTAATTAAAATGCTCTCAGATTATTTATGGCGATACATACATACGTTTATTTACATAGTTTATTTTTATTTATTCATCATATATATTCATAAATTCATCCTATAAGAAAATAAAATAGTTATAGTCATAACAAATGAAAAGAAGACATCGAATGTTCAAGTTCAAAAAAGCCGAAATATTTCGAACGTTTAATACTATTTAGTACATTTAATATAACAGATTTAGTACATTTGTAAATCCTTAAAACTTATTTAAATTTATAGGTATCGAAAGTATTTTTTTTTTCTGTATTTATATTGTACGTATTTTACATTATGTTTCAATTTAATTCATTTTCTACAATTGTACACTCTTCGGAATTTCATTACTGACTTGTAGATTCTTAGTCTTATTAAAGGTTTACTAAGAAAGAAAAGCAATTTTCATTTTATGTACAAGACAGTATACTTATTTTCAAACTTGGCTCTAAAGATAACAAGTCTGCAAAAGCATTACAATCTCTTCCGAACAAACTTTATTTTCATGCCAAGAAAAAATTGCCAACTGAAAGGCACCACACAGCGATGTTCCAAACGTTTGCACTTTGTGAAATACCCTCCGTGTATGCGTATATAGAAAGCGCCATCTATATAGGCATTAACATGTGAGCAACACTCGTAAATTTTTATTTGAGCGAGTAACACGTCACCGTGATGACGTGCGCACGTGAACGATGGTTACATCGTACATGGTTGGTATTGTTCTGACAGACAACATTACAGCTCGACGTGTTCGAGCTGTAATGTTGTCTTCTCCAAGTTAGACATTACCCCTATATGTATTTATTGCGAAGCCCAATATTACAAATGTTTGGAAATTATTACGTAAAAGAAATAGAGACATAAATGTAACTTACTACCTGTTTTACGTAACTAATTTTTATTGATTTTTTAATCATTTATCTATAATTATATTTTAGGACAAAAAACAAATGAATACAAAAACTAAAAAAATAAAATTAATAAATAAATACCCCTACTTAATTAATGAATACAAATAAAATTACAAATTGTAAGTTGATCGACTATAACTTCACACTACTATCCTATACTCCGTATCAATAAATTTAAGCTAGAAGAGGGAAAGGACATTAGACTTGACAAAAAAATAGCACTTTAAAACTTAATATTTCAAAAGAGATTCCTCAATTGAAGAATGGTGTTTAAGACAAATAATATTTTGAAAAGATTTATCCAACGATACTTCACATTATGGGATAGGCAAAACCATCCCACTTTACATGTAGGGGTAAGGAAACCAAGAGGAAGGTTTCACGATTTTATTTTGTAATATACTATACATAGCCTGACTACGGAACCCTAAAAGTTTAGTGAAATTTGAGCGACACGCGTAAAGCAAATATCTCAGTGTCCCTTTCACTATCCGTAAGTTTTTACAATTCAAGTTATTATATGTAATAACTTAAATCATGATTACTAGGTATTATTTGTATTCTTAATATACGATTTTAATGTTTCACGCATTTTACGATATAAGCGGTTAGATTAAGTTTTAAAATCCTTAAACCTGGCATAAAATTTAGGATGGCAAAATTATCTATTCGTTGTATTCCGGGAATTTCGGCGGGGGAGAGGGTGCGTGAAATTGCGTGATGGCCGTACAAACAACACTGTATTGTCGCACGTAATACACGCACGATTTGTAATATCTGTTTTGTATACATCATACACATAAATATGCGTGATAAGGCTGACAGGTGGGGATTTTTTGTGTATTTGTGTATGTACAGCCTTTTTGCTTTGAGAGAATTTAGTAGGTCACGTTAAAACGTGCGGATCTTCTATAGAGATGATTCAACGTCATTAGAAACCCTTAAAACTAAACTACTGAAGTAGTCACTTTCAAATATTTATGTTTTTATTAAGAACTTTTGGAGTACCTTAACTTTTTGAACATTTATTTGGCAGGTAACATAAAAAATTACCTCGTATTTAGTTTTCATTCTGTTCAAAATCTCAACCGTGTGACCCGTAAAATGTAAATTATTAGTCATACACAGCATATCTAGTTTATTTATTTGGTATACCAACAGCATACATACATTGCACTCTCATAAAATATTTCCACAAAACATCATATGCATGCCCATTACAGGTACACACGCAACATCACCACAATAAATAACACCTGACATTACAAAAAAAAATACAAACGAATTGATAACCTCCTCTTTTAAATAAAAATAATACAAAAATCAAATACTAAACTTAATACTATTTAAATATCGATTACATATAAGGTTGCAGTTAAAATAACATTTTAAACCCAGATCGTTGAGATACAGATGAAAAAGTCAGCAAGTTAAAAGTTAATTCATTTGACTCTAATAAAGTCAACATCAACAAAAACACCGAAATCCTAACAAATATATATTTGTCTGTAGGTTTATTATGCTTTCTTAGCATAAGCGCTTAACACATTATCAGTTTGCAGACAAGACAAGACACGTTGTTGCCGGAGGGCAACGTGTCTTGCCTGTTGAACCTGTTAGTTGAACCTAATATTATTATAATAAAATATTATTTTATTAGTATTTTTTATAATTCTATACCATTTATATGAAAAAGGTACACTTATTTATTTAATAATTCCTGCAAATACATTGCATTAGGCGGACTTCTATGTACCTATCTACTATTGTCGAAAGATAAAATATTAGGTTAAAAGTTAGGATAGTAAACTACTTCTCTAATTCTAATTGCGCAATTTATAGATGGCCACTAGACTGTCATGACATCAGAATAAGTGCTCTTTCTATTTTCAACAAGAACTGACTGTTCGTAGCTTTATCTAGTGAGTTATCTGCCTTCAATGCCAGGTATATAAGCGGCTCTATCTATACTGTTGAATAGGCATGGGATAAAATCACAATCACCTGTTATTCATAATATGATTTTATAATCATTTCATCGCACCTGTGACTCATCTACAACATCACTACGACTTATTATTACGTCGTAAAAAGTCGGTTTGACCAAATCTAAGTAGTAATTTATCGCAGGTGAAATCACAGTGACCAAAAGCAATAATTTCATCATATTAATACGATTTAAAAGAAGCAATAATTTGCATGTCTACTGTTAATATCATTACATTTATCCTATTTTGTATGTAGCGATAATTATCAAAAACCGCTATACTATGAAAACTTTTCTAAAAATCATTTCAATAACAATTTATAATACTAAACGACCCTTTTTTTCCTTGCGGAAATCCCCTCGGATACCACCTGTCGGTGGCATGTCGGACTCGAACCGACTAAAACCGCACGCCTTCGCCGGGTACTAATAGCCGGGGAACCAGGTATACCCTAGAAAGGAAGTCCCTGGTGCACTAAACGACCCCTAAATTTCCCAATTAAAGATTGAGTGCTTTACAGAAAAATCTTTAAAAGACTTGAAATATGCCACTGATAATGTGACATGGGTTAACTACATAGCAAGAACGCGTGATTGAAATCATACCTTAAAGTTAACTTTTTAAAACTGTATTTCAAATGACAGAATATTGCTATAAATAGGAATAAAGTAAATGAATGCTGTAGGACACTTTATGATCATCAATCAATATCAATAAGATGGGGCCTCGACAACTCAGCCACTATATTCTTTAAAATAATCACTTTTTACTGTATCATGGCTATAAATTTTTCAACATACAAAGACGCTATTAACTGCTTATAAAATGTCTGTGATTAATTAATTAAAAGCTTGTAGACGTAAATAAAAGATTTTAAATTGTGATTTTGAACATAAAACGTTTTCTATATCATATCGAATAAAGAATAACTGTTTCTTTATGTTATTTCATTTATTTTATTTATTTTTATATGGCTCACACACAAACCAATGCAACCAAGCAATCTTAACACTCGCATAAATAAAACAGGATTGTTGAATATTTGACCTTTTACAACTATTCTTTATATCCTTTAGTCTAAAGGATATAAAGAATAGTTAGTCAAAATCAAGTATGTTTAAAGTTTAGACATACTTGATTTTGACAAATAATGACCACACTGAGGACAAAAAGGACGATTTGGGCAATATTAAGGAACTAAAAAATAACTCTCATATCTTATAGCAAAAAGAGAGGCCACCGGTCTAGAATGTGGTATTTCTATGTTTTTTTAAGACTTCAAAACGGAGGAGGTTATTAATTCGGATGTTTGTATTTTTTTTATGTAGGTTCATGCATATATGGACACATTTTCAATTTTTTTTTCTTTCGGAAGGGTTTTATCCCGAAATGATCACATTTAAATTTAATATAGATCTAATAATGAGTTTTGGAGAGAGACAACGGAACTCTTAAAAAATGACAGCAAATCAACCACAATTGCTGATAGGTTTTTAGTGGTCTTTGTTAGCATTGTTGGAAGTCGGTTAAACTTTTTTACAAAAAGATTCATTCTTCTTTTTAGGAATACAACTCCCGCATTAGGAATATATCCTGTATCGCGGGGGACTTTACAACCATACATGAAAGGGACACAAAGTACTCCCAGACACAGAACAACAACTTGTGGATTACACAAAGTGTTCTCCCATGCGGGGATCAAACCCACAACGAAGTAACCGCTTAAACAACTATGCCATCCGTGCAGCCATATACTGTACGTACTACTAGATGCTAGATTTATTTATAGCTTTATATTTAATTACAACTGGGATGTTCGAACATTCACATACAATTAACTTATAAAGAGACACGAAGACAATATTTGCACTTCAATTGTAAATGCGTCACGGCTAGATTCTAAACTTGATTACTATGACCGGGTGTTTCATGACATATTACATGAAGGATACGGATACATCATGGTATATACATTTTTATTAGCCTACTCAATGCTTTTTCTAGATTATTTACATGTATAAGAGAAGAAGAAGATTAATACGTGGGGGTGTAATATAACAATCTGTAAGTCGTGGGGAACTTAGGTATTAAAAATAACTATTGGACAAAGACAGCCGTCTGGAATCGAATTTCTGGATGAGAGTAAGAACATGTAGGTGGTTCGCTAGAATATTGGTTAGAAATTGTTGAGTGTGCAAGGTAGAAAAATTTTAATTCTGCAAGAAAGGTTGCATAAGAGATCTATCTATAAGTCCCTTTGTAATGTACCGAAGTTTAGACAGTTTTTTGAATAAATAATATTTAAAAATTCAAAGGTTCCTTTTATTTCAATTGCAGACTAAGTTTAATTACAAAGTTTAATTACTGTTGCAGCATTGGTGACAAAACACAAAAAGGCAAGTGCTAATTAGTGAACATTGCAGAACAGCTGTTCACATAATCAGAATTTAAAAAAAAAAGAACTTGCATATATTTTTTTCTTTTATTTTCTGTGAAGACCGGCATGCAACCACAAGCCACCGTATCAGTCTACCATTATTCAGCCAGTAATAAAGTTTCACACGCAACACATTTTATTTTTAACCGCTGTCATAAAAAAGGAGAAGGTTCTCAATTCGGTTACTTTTTTTCGTTACCAACCAAACGTTCGTTTCGTTTCGACCAATTTGAAAAATTATTTTTTACTTGGGAGAGTACACTTCCCGTTGAGTCCCATTCTTTGAAGAAAACATATCCCTCAGTTGTACAATTAAGCAATGCTGAATACAGGTTATCACGATGATGTGGTACATGGAAGGTTTTTTTTTAAGTTTATTGTTGAAAATCCTACCGTAAGATTACCAGAATTGACCATTTTAATTGGTAGTATTACCTCCCTTAGACAATCTTTATTACTAATTGAAGTACGTTTATCTTGTGTTGCGCTAGAAAAATATTACAAAGAACGAAGTTCAGATAAAAATAAGGAATGACAGTCTAGACCGCAACAGTATTAGCGGATGTCTATCCTAAGGTGCGCAGACCCGCATGCCCATTTTTGGTAGTGGTCCCGACTCAACTGTCACGGCATGGTCGTGATTCTTCGAGGAACTGAAGGGCCGCTATGCGCAAAAGAAAATAATCCTCTATTCAATACCGAGAAAGTCTCTCCTTATGAAAGTTAAATAAAGAACTATTTCTGAACTATAGATAATAGCAAAGAATGTAGATCCTAAACTATATTTTACACACTAACACAGAGTTAAATAACAAATCAAATCAAAGTTAGTTTAACTAAAAAAGAACACTAAAATGAGCGTGTAGCTGTCAAGTTTGTTTTTTGTCAGTTAATGAGTTTGGGAATTCTATTCAAAGTTTTTTTTCCATTCATGACTACGGTTAAGGTCAGGTCAAGGCTGTTTTGCAACATACAATTTAGCAGTATGTTTCAACACAGTCACACCACAAGAAGCACAGAACAAAAAGAAGAGTTGCAGCTCTCATTAACAGCACGGAAAAGACAGAGAGATATAACGTCCTTAAAAAATGATTTTATTAAAAAATATTGTAATGCTAAATATGAAGACGAATTACTTTAATAGCAGAAAAATGCATTCGGAAATATGACAAAGTGCTTAGCTTAAAAAGAATGTCTTTCGAAATACAAATAATAACAGCCGTTTATATCCATCGACCAAACTATACAAAGTACATACGAAATTTGGGACTTTTGAAGACATTTAAAACAGGTTTAGTAATTACAGCAGACACGGTATACGATGAAAGTGCAATATAATAATATAACCAGAAATAACAGAAAGTCTTCTTAATGAACGCACCAAGTCATCTACATAATACCCACATTAGTAGTCCGCGCTTTGTTCGACGTCCTACTAAAGTATCTTCAACAGAATAAAGCCTAGAAGCCGGAAAATAAGCTTTCAGCGGCAACAATGGACGACACAGAGTTATTTGTGTTACGTCTGCGTAATTAATTCGTATATTCTGTGGTGTACATTCATTTACTTATGGTAATTTACCATGTGTATGCTCGGCGTGTTTGAACTCATGCGATCATATAATCATTTGAATTTATTAAGGGCTACCATATTTCAAACTATATATAGTACCAAAATACAGCATCTAAGATTATATTACTTGTAGAGGTCAAGAGATAATCACATAAATATTTTAATAACCAGACAGGCTCTCCACGTGTTAAGTATTTAAAAAAGTTATGGCAGTGGGCAAGCTATTAAATTTGATATAGTCAGAAGGACCGATAACCGCTGAAGTAGAAAGGCTCTCGAGTGGCACGAGTGGCCTGGAAAGCCGAGCGTGTTATGCACCTCGACGAGATTTTAATTTATTATACTTGTAGATATTTGATAGTTAATAAAAGTTAACTTGAGTATAATTTCATTCGATTTTCAAAAGAAATTAACTCATAGAAACTATTGATTAATTATGTATTCATTGCGTGTTTTCATCATTTCCGTCGAATTTGCCAAAACCTTTTTTGAAACGGTATATCAAAGTCGACTCTATTTTAAACTCAAATGTTTCTCCGAAATCTTAAATAAGTATATCTCAAAAGGTAAACAGGCTAAGGGGCATCAAGCTGTTTAACTCCTACACGTCCTTTGAACCATATCTGGCAAACTGTGTAAACATGGAAGAGAAAACGTTTTTCCATTTTCAAAAGCAGCGCGAAGTCAGAATAGCCAAACTTCAAGCCAAAACAGATAGAAAGTGTTGCGCCCACATTACCCGCTGTTCTTCTGAAAAAGTTTTGAGAAGTTAGCTATGTAAAAGAATTGTAAATTACAACCAGTGTACTACGATTTTCTCGGCTTGCCCATTGAAAAACACCCCTAGTAAGACTGGTTGTGGAAATGAATTATAGAAACTTAAGATATATTTTTTCTATTGCAATACAGATAATTATTTTTTTAACGGTCAGGTTTGATGTGATACGTACAAATAAGCAAACCAGCTAGATGCAGGTGTCAACACAGATACCAATCGTGTCGGACAAGTACCGGTGGAACACGCAAGATGTTAGCGATAATGTTGTCACCCATTAATAAGATGTCGCGTGAGGGAAGGCATGCCGCATGCGCACGCAGTAAATGAGAATGTGATGGACTGATATCTGAACGCATCCTTTGGTGCTTGCTACTGGCTAAGTAAGATTTAGAAGGTTGACCTTTTAGAAACTCAAGGCTCCTGAGCTTTCTCTATTTCTAAAGTAAAAGCGGTTTTAAATTGGTCATAATATTATAGGTTAAGTAATCTATGTAGATAAATAAATGAGATAGGTTTGCCTATTTATATTTAGGGTCGGCGAAATTAATAACACTACAAAGGAACTTTGGCTGTTTTTTTTTGTCAGGCCGCCGGACGTTTTTCTTCCTTGGGAATATAATTGTGACAGCGTTCGGCGTTGCGATTGGTGAAGAGTTCAGTGCGAGCCAATCGAGTCGATATGAAATAAACTCACACTAGTGCTTGACACTCCAGACGAGCCTTGTCCATATTTGTGTGTATGTGTATATTTATAACGATGTTGGTTAAAGAAACGTTTAAGTGTCAAATTAGTTTACTAAACAGATCTGGATTATAGGTAGATATCTACGCCAGTATAGTGTACTACAATCTCAAAATCTCAGACAATCAAATCAGACTGATAAGAAAAAAAAGTTTAGTAACACCGCAACATTAATACCAATGCAGTTTTTTCGTTGTTCAGGTAATATCAACTAAAAAGGCTTCTGCATCATGACCTCGAATTCGGTGGACTCATTTCGTGCACTAGAATAAAAACTCTCTGACATTTAAATAAAAACTTAATTTTGATTTGATATTTCTCGTCAAAAAACTGTTCGGACTTGACTGTAGCGAATCTGACTGAACTCTGTCTTTCACAATTCTTTTCACCGACAGAACAACTTAAATGTTTATTTTTTATTTATTAAACACTTCGTTTCCTTTGTTGCTTCTAAAATTGTACAATACTTGAAGGATTATATAGGCTTAAAACATATTAGTGACTAGCTGGATCGCATGAGAAACACAAACACACTAATCCTTTAGCAAATATTGTGCCTGCCATTGTTTAAAAGTGAACGCGTGCCGATTTTTTCTCGTTTTACTTTTCAAACGATTTTTTTTCATACACAAAAGAGTTCCCAGACATTAAAAATAAATTCGATTGTTGTCTACGCTTTTTTGGTGTTCTAAAAAGTATATTTTTATTGACTTAGGTTCTATTGTTTGATTTTAATCTAAACTGGGTTAAATTTCTTAACCACTTTAGTAATACTGTTTATTCTTTTATGTTGGTAAATATAGGCAACCATCTTTTTAATTAATTTATATTCATGATAGTTATGTTATATTTATAATATTTAAGATCGAAAACCCCTGACGCATTCGATTGCCCCAAGGAGTGATAAAGAAAAATCGATGTGAAATAGTGCTGTTTTTGCTGCGTGATGCAAAAGTAATTATCTTACAATTACGACATAATTGCGTTATGTGTTAATTTGGTTAGTCCCTAATTTCATTTGTACTAAAATCTGTTCCGATTCCGTAAGGACGTTCTATGCTATGGAACAGATTAGTTTATACTGATTTGACATCTTGCATTAATAATTACTAACCTATCACCGTTTTCAGGTCATACTTAAACTCTACTAACTTTTAAACTTTCGCGTTCCATGATAATTAATATTATTTAACGGGAATTAACGCGATCTCTTATTTAGGGTATTACATACCTCTGGTTTGCCTGACGTTTCGACCAGGTTGCACCGGCCGTGGTCACAGGTCACAGGTCAAACGTCAGGCAAACCAGAGGTATGTAATACCCTAAATAAGAGATCGCGTTAATTCCCGTTAAATAATATTAATCATACTTAAACTCTCTACCGAGGGTATACTGGACATGTGATGGTTTTAGTCGCGTCGATCCGACATGCAACTTAACTGTGAGCCGCTGTAAGGTGATAACCCGTGGACGTCACCACATGATAAAAAAAGAAAGAAAATTATAACCAAAAGCAATTTTCCTTTATAGACATTTCTTTTGTTTTCATATCTTGGTATAAAATTAAGGTGTACGGGTAGTTTTAACCTAAGAACTCATGTTCGAACGAACTTATTAGTTTGAGCTTTTGCTCCCTAATTTATTTTTATGGTAGAGGGTGCAAACGATCAGAAGGGTCACCTAATAGAAAGCGACTACCGCCGCCCATGAACGCCTGCAACTCAGGAGTCACAAGCACGTTGCCGGCCTTCAGGAAGGAGTACGCTCTTTTCTTGAAGGTTTGAAGATCGTATCGGTCCGGAAATACCGCAGACATTAACTAGTTCCAAAATTGGTTGACTTGGAGAGAAGCTAAATGTGACCATTCAGTATAAACTTAATACAGCACGAGTCTTGTTTCGTAGTTGTTAACAAGTTTCAAACCACATTTTTCCTATATATTAAGTATCTAACTAAAACTAAATCCTAGTATTAAAGAAAAACATAATACGTGCTACATAAAAATGTGCAAAGTAAACTTAATTATATTTAAGCAAAAACAGTTTTGCCAGTATTATCAACATGCCCAAGAACCTAGATAAAGGATTACCCTTTTAATATTTGCATCTAGTGAATCTTCATTAGCATTTACTTAGACAAAGGATTTCAAGATCTTTTAAAGCCTTAAACTAAAAAGTTTTCCAAAAACGAAATAGCTACCATATTTTATCAAGCATAATTACTTTACCGGAGAATGCCCTTCCATTATGTGCTTCCCTAAAGCATGATTCGCTTCATAATCTCGCTCGTGATCACGTCTAAGCTTCTGACTAAACCCTTGATAAATAATTCAGATAGTAAAAACTCGGCTTTGTGAGGGTCTCACCATAACTCTCAATGGAAAAACACCTGTCGCCACGGTACATGAACAAGTATGTCAACATTAGGCCCACCTCGGCCCCGTGAATAAAGAAATTTTTGACATACTTTGCTGTCATCCCAAAATTAAACCGTTCAAGGATTCTTTCATGCGTTCATTTTTAATAGCTATGTGTGTATTAAAATTTGACAACCTTGTAAGCTCTGGTGCATCTGATCTCCATACTATTTTTTTTATTTATTACTGTCATGACTTTTTATAAATTTTGTATTCCAATTTTTGAGGTACGTTATAGAATATTTAACATCATGATACGACCCTTAAAAGCTTATGTAAAACTACGCAATAAGAGACTTATAATGTACCTTTTATATTACGAGTAGATCCAGGATTGTCCTTGTCTCTTTTCTTTATAACTACAAAACTTTCCACTCAGTTTATTTTCAAGGAAATTAGCTAGTTTACTATTAGACAAGACAACAATCTTCGTCCGTATTTGAGTCCATATTTTTGTTCTAAGGATAGGCTTTTACAAAGAACTACAAACAAGTGTGTGTGTGGTATACTTAGTTCGATGTTTGCAAAGCTGGTTTCTTTAGAGTTGGAACTTTACATATGTTAGTAAATAGACAAGCTATGAACAAGTGTTTACGTCCCTCGTGACTATACTTTATATTGACGAATGATTTTATTCATAACACTACGTGGGCTATAATAAATCACTGTATTAGGTATTACTATTGTATTATTAATTCGATGCTGCGATTATGATGGTACCGTATTTTTGTCCAGCATCAATAGAATCGATCACTTAGGTACAACTTTTTTTAACGATTTTTTAAAAACAATACACTCAATTTATTCAACACCTCACATATGGAATATCTTTACAAAATAAAACATTCCTTATTATGAAGGCGTAATACAGTTTATTATGATTTACTCGTATCTATCTACATATATTTTAATCAACCGCTGAATACTTTAAGGCGATGTACAAATATCATATTGTACATAGTACTCTGTGCGTATAAAAGTGAAGAAACCAAACTTTTTAAACAATATTATTCAAACACTAAACAATACAATAATACCCGCGTCCAGTACAAAGGTTGAGCTATCAAGGTATGTAAGGTTCAAGTGAACCAAATATCTTAGTAACAAATATTTGTGGCTCACGATGTGATGAATTTTCTTTGGAATAAAGAATATTTTGGAGTAAAAATATTCTTTATTTTAAATAATGAATAGCAAGGACAGGAAATTTACCCCTAAAACATTTTTTAGGTTTCATATTTCGAAACTTTAACCACTTATGGTTGGTGGTTAAACCACTTATAACCAAGATAAACAAAAGCTTTAAGTATATATAATACTTTGCCAAAGAAATATACGGAAAAAAAAAACTCTGAATTTTTGGAGCACCCTAAACCATTGTAATACTCGGTCACAATATGTCGTGAAATCCAAAACATTTGCAAAATGGTTAAGGCAAGTATTCGATAAAAGCAATAGAATCCACCGTTGCAGTTGAGTGGATCAAAGAGGAAATAGTCTGCGACAGGCACCCGTCGCTCAACTCCGTATAACTCAGACCAGAGGACATTCACAGTTGTTAGGGATGGGACATTACTTCCATCTTATATCGACAATTGCAAATATATTTTTTTTCATATTTTGCGTAATGGTAATTTAGTTCATCAGCATAACTTTCAAAATATATCACATATTATACACCTCAAAAAATAAGTAGATAATTGAATTTTAAGGGATTCTATCACTTACAGTCTTTCAAGTTCACAGTACATAATAGGTCTATTATCGAGCATTTTAAATTAGCTTTCAAAATAAGTAATTAAGCTGTATCTAATCCGAATGTATGCTTGTTTTGAAAATGAAAGGTATAAAAACAATTAGTGTTACAGCGGATCTATTAAAAAGCGAAATTAAAAAGAAATATATATTTAAAAAGCAACCAATAACAATTAATGAAAAATGGTAATAAAATAAAAACCTCTGAACTGGAATCTAAAGCAGATTTTTATATTAACAGCAATAAAAGGGGTAATTAAATGTTCTAAATGTTTAAGTGTGATTCAAGTACACTTAAATGAGATATAATTACAGAAATTGTTTTCCAGGTATAGTTACTCTATAAAGCATTAACAAAACTATAAAATACCTACTCATATCATAATATATGTAATGTAATAACCAGTTTAGTTAGTTGGCTAAAGTTTACTTTCAGTATAGATTTAACATAATTTCGATATACTCGTACTTAGGAGCGAACAGCCCTAGACGCCGCGGCGCCTGTAATTCAATCCGGTCAAGAAGGGAGGTCGCTTATTGCTCAGTACTTACATACATTACACCTCTCGCTCGCGTCAGCCAGGTTGTATCGGCCATGACTTACGTCTGCGACCGTCCCCTCTCGTCATAAATTCTCTTCGGGCGCAAAAGTACCCGCCCCAACCAAATTGGTATACTTCTGAATATTTCAAACCCGCCGGGAATGGAGTAAAATCCGCCCTTTGAACTTGGTTATCACCAACTATAATTACGTAGTAATATTTCAAAAGGTCTGAAATTCTAAGCGCCTCTTGAATTGGTTGGCTGAGTGGCAAGACAGCCTAGGACTATAGACCTATGAAAAGGGTCGTGTACTTATTACGTCAAAACTTTCCAGACTTTGCAAAGGCATTATTATCTGCTCCGGGGGGGTTATGAAAGCATGAATTTATAATAGAGACAATAGACAGAGTTAAAAGTCAACTTTTGATTGTTTTGAGAAGGTTTCGTTAAAGTTTCAAGATATCAAACATTTTACTCTTACTACATAGAATCCCTAGTTTTCGAAATTATGAAAACAGATTTTGCATACTGATGAGTTCGATTATGTTATCAACATGTAGCAAGTCTGCAGCAAAAGAGTGAATGTGTTAAACGAATTCAGAACGTCTGTTTACCAAATATGGAAAAATTAGCATGGTAACAGACTGATCGACGAAATCTAAATCTCCTTCAATTCTAGCAACGTTATAATAATATTTGGGTTAAGGTTATTAACCTTGCAAGGAAAGCGAACTGATTATGGGCATCATTATACAGATATAGGCTGATATTTCTAATAAAAGACGAAAGAATATATAGTCTGTGCCTCACAGTCCTAACTGTCAGCCTGACTGTTGAGCCTTCTCAAAGTTCATTTATTCAAATCGATTCTTTTCTATACTGGGTGCACTTCTATATAATGGATTAAATAAAGAGCTAAGTATTTATAAATTAAATTTTGCCGCTGTAAAAACACATTACATAATTATTTAAAAATTTTGTCGTATAAGCAAACTGAGCAGTTACTTGAAATATGTAAATGAAAATATGCTGAACGGTCTTAGTGCATTATTTTTGACCCACTTATCACTGATGTTGCTGTAGGCTATTAGAATGTCACAATTAAATTTTAGTTATGTAGATTTATATTGATAAAATAGTTTGTAAGCACTTCTTCGCCCGAGACACAGGTTCAACCTAGTTCGGGCAAACAAACAACAACTACTTCATTTATAATTAAAGAACCATTTTTTAAAAATTATTGTACTCTTTATCTATATAAATATTATTATTATTCTCATTATAAATTGTTTTTTTCTTCTGCTATCAATATTTTTTTAAGACCCTTGTTAGCTTTTTTTTCATTTCCAACCAATGGTCATACAATCGTCAGGCCCGCAATGATTAAAAATCGAATATTATTAATTAAATGATGATTTTGAACAGATTTGCGTGGCAACATTATCGGCTCTGTGTTGCAAAGTTAAAAACTAAAACAAAAATAGTAACAAGTGTGAAAAACAGCCTGTCCTACTACAAAGGTGTAGCGAGGTGAACGATCCGAAGTAACTCCCTGAGCATTTCTCACAACGTTTCCGTTTCCTGCGACCAATCAATAACACTATCTACCGCAATTTTGCAGCTACCGCATCATATTTCTACATCACCTGAAGATTGACTGGGAGAGAATGCCTCATGGCATTAAGTCCGCCTTTGTACAACATGTGCATTAAGTTTTAAACACATAAATATCTGTCATTTATAGATATACGTAGATAAGTTTCATATTTATTACAGACTATATTTTTGATAACTTGCTGGTATATACAAAATAAGATGGTGTCTCAAGTTTTTAGGAGCAATCTTTTGTTTAATAATATTAGGTATATATTGAGCCAATGACTTATTTGCTTAATTCTAGAATTATGCAAACCACCAATTCTGCAAAAAATAACATATTTATAACAAAATATCGATTAAAAATGAAAACAGATCGATTTTACCTACGTCCAAAGAGGAACTTCCAGAATCTGTGAAAAGCAGATCAGTGTCAAACTCTACAAAGCTACAAAACCGACTCAACGAGCTATTGTTACTATATTTTGCAATAGGGTCCTCCTCTTCGATGTTACCGTTCCCGACAAAGTCCATAACACAACTTTCTATTAATCTTAATAAACAACAACTGTATCTATGGGGTTTAATTTGACCCTAGTTTTATTTTTCACTACGAGCTAAACCTTAAAATGTTACTAAAATACCAAAATGCCTTTATTTGCAACATAACCCACTTAATATATTTAATATTAAATGACAAACTTGTAAAGTTTAAAAATATTTTTCTCATACTAATTTTATATATATTACCTATACTAACTGTAGTTGTAACCGGCATGCATTGCAATGCCACAATAAGTGTAAAAGAATGAGGAGAAAAAACCTTTATATTTAGATTTAGATTTTTTCGGCATCGAACCCTCGCGGGCGGCGTTCCTGGAACACCCTTCCAAAGATTCATCACAATCTGATCAATGGTTTCGGTACGCATAAAGAAGAAACATACAAACATTGATTTTTATCTATATAGATTTGTAACTTGTCCTCTAACATTACAATTCATATTTGAAAACACCGTTATACTTGTATTAGTAAGCAACCATATAATTCGAACTAAGTGCAAAATCCCGGTTCAAGATGAATACCGTTCTATACATCATTGTCAATGCTAAGAAGCAATAGGCTAACACTAAGGTGTTGACTGCTAACCTTTAAGTTCGACTTCCACCATATATAGAACCGCAAACCATATTGGAAATTAAAGAGCTATACGCAGAATGACATTCCAATGGTAACAACCGTTTAGAAAAGAATATACATACTCGTACATAAATATGTTATGCGTATAAATCATTCGAAATATATATTTCTACAATAGTGTACAAGAATTTCTGAAGAAGGATTTATTTAATAAAGTATGATTATTGTAATGATCTTTAGACTGTAGTAGATGCATTGGCAACGTTTTATATTTGTTTTGCTGTCTACCTACTATAAAACTTGAGTTTTATAGTAGGTAGACAGTCTAAGATTTGCAGGTCATAATATTTTAGTTGACCCGTCTTCCAACAACACTAACAAAGGGTAACAAAAAATCTAAAAATTATAATTTTAAACTTAATTTAAAAGACTAAAATAAGTGTTACACCTATTAAGTATAACAGCATTATAAAGGCAATGCGAGCCTTCTGGTCTGTATTATATATAGGTATATTAACTGCTAAGTATTTCAGTACTCTCAGGTGCGCGCGAAATCAAGAAAAAGGGTCTATTAAACGTTTATGTGAAGAGTTCTCTACGTTTTGTCGTACGACACCCCAACGGACGCAACGCTACACCATACGCCCTCCTTAGGTCTACCCCTGTGATGTGTTACCGAAGCCGAATAAGAAAAGGTTTTCAACATCTGCTCTCCCGTACAATATTAAAAGGTCTGCAAAGTGGGTACGAGTTTATAAGCGAGGAAAGTTAGAGACGTGAAAAATTAATCTTTAGGCCGGTACTTGTAAATTATGTGTTACCTATTCACTATCTTTTTATTACGTAGTCAATATCCGCTAGGAAAATCTCACTTTCTTTTCGAGCTACATTCAAATATAGTGAGCAATTTAAAAAAAACTAATATTTGTTGATGATAGAGATGGAAAATAAATGTTAATTAAAATAACAGGACTTCTGTTTCTATAAATTAAGTTCTGGTTGCAATATATTTTGACATAAGTTTTATCTTGATAATATTTAATTATAGGTATGCATGCACTCTTGCCGTCACGCAGCAAGCGCCGTATTAATAGACATTTTTTGAACTTTTGTGAGCAATAGGGGGGGGGGGGGGGCTGGTTAAAAATGCAAAAGTGGGTCACGTAGTATGGGTACGTTCCCTTATGTGCTACCTTTGTAGTTACTTGTTAGATTGTAATTTTAACAATTACTGTATTACTAAGCGTTTTACGAGTATAGTCTTTACCTAGTTTATACTTTACGTACTTGCATTGTAACTGTACATAGGAAGTGGGATCTATGCATTTTTTTAATGCTTCTTTTATTTTGCTTTGCCGTATCACACTTACTTATATTCTAGTTAAAATTATTTCTTTATAACAGTTGTTCAATAATAAAGGATTATCTATTTATGAATCACGAAACTGACGGAGCTCTTACTCATTCTTGATCAGCAACAAACAGACGAAATGTAGTAGCGTAGAATTAACTTGCAGCAGAGCAGAGTCTCTATAGATTCGTGGTCAACAACATACGAGTCACAGTAGTAATATGGTAGTAATGTTGTGTGTCATAGCGACCGGTAATCTTTGTCGTAACCCGGCCATGTGTTTGTCTGTCAATTTAGTTGTAAAAAGAATATGCCGTAACTTTACACAAATTTTAACACGTTTTATTAGCTTGTAACTATTCTAACTAACTAACAATGTAAATAAACCTTAGAAGTAAATTTTCACCTAATTCTAATTATCGTACCCATTTATTATTATTATTTTTTTCCGTGCGAAAATTCTAACTATCGTACCCAAACCAAAGTTTGTATGCCTATGTTATTCGGATGACATTACTACGAGTATAATATTTGATCTCGGTGCTGCTATGGTGCTTAGTAGAACTCTCCAGTGGCTACTAGCAAAACTTAACATTCGTTTTGACTAGTCGAACTGACTAGTCTTATAACTATGGTCTGATTATGAAGCTAGAAAGTGATGCAGTTCAAGCATGTACTTTTTTTATTTTAATTAAAATTAAAAACAAATCATAGGTAGAAGACGAGAAATATTACGCTACATTTATTTTTGTCCCATTCCTATAAAAACAAAAAGACAATAGCCTATATACATTATTTTTTTTAATAGAGGTTAAGCTCTAACGTATAAACATCTTTATATATATTTTTACGAACCTCCAGCCCGCTCGGTATACTATTGCTGTAATATTTTCTTTATATTATGATAATAACATCATAACTTAGGGCTATAATTCTCGGCCATAAAATATTAGTACCGTTGTTAAATAACTAATGTGGAAACTATTATTCCGAGATTCTACATTTTCTGGTACCAGTCAAGTAGTGAAGTAAAAACAATAATACGGTGCTTATGTGTCCTAAAGTGATATCTTGTTTGTCACTAAAGGATATAAACTCCTCACTATCCGACTTTTCTAGGGCTATACTTAAATGAATAAGATATCAAATTTTGCATTAATTAATTAATGCCAATCCTGGGGGTCTATGTCAGCTTTATATCAGCTCAATAAAGAATTAAAAATTCAATTTAATTCTAATGAAACATCGCAGATTTTGTTAATTAATAAAGACCAACCAGACCAATTACCTACACAAACGTAGCAACAACTAAATACTGCATTCGAAATAATAATATCCCACATATAACCCACTCTGGCTCATTTAGCATATTTGCGCAGCATGAAGACCCTCACAGCCACGCCGCCACCTATCCTATTAAGTAGTAAACGTTTAATAAAAAAAGGTATAAGTATTTATTTTAGTTTAACAAATATTTCAAAAAAAAAATTCAATTGATGCATAGCGAAAGTAGAAATGATTAAATTATTAATAAAAAAAGAAAGACGAGAGAGAATTAGCATTGCCATTCAACGTGGCAATGACGTCGGTCTTCTGTGAAGGCCATCAGTAGGTGATGATGCAGAGGATTTTTTTAATGCATGGACCTTATCGACCTCAAACGGTTCAAAAATTTAATTTCTAATCTTAGTATATTACCGTCTCGGTACAAATATTTGCTTCGGAGTTTCGGTGTATTCTATGTATGTAGTATTCTATCAGTCAATTTACCTTTCAAAGTACAAGCTCTGCTTAGTTTGAAACTAGATGGTGTTGTGTTTTTAACTTATTTTAATTCATTTACTTCATCTTCACGTTGTACGTGTACTTCATCATTGCAGGTTGAACCATCGCAACTTCTACATTTCTTGTTTGGATCGAACAGGATTATAACCCCTCAAGCTATGTTCATTACAGGGGTCCTTCATCAGTTTTAATCCGTCAGTTATTGTCAATATACAGGTGTATATAATATATATTATACCTACGTGCTATGTGCTGCAATCTAATAAAAATGCGTCCAATCATAAATCGTATCGAATAGGTACCATGCTGTACATTTAAATTGATTGGCGAACCGAAATAAGAAAAGTAACCTTTACTCTAGTACGACATGAAAATAAAGAAAGACTCTCTCTAGTACGTAGCAAAGTGTAATATCGCTTGTAAACTAAAAATTTAAAAAAAAATGTTAGTGCTAAGATACACGTGCACACGCTTGCTGCTACAGTAGTGAACATAATCCCTGGAGGGTCAAGTGTAATCCTGTTCAATTTTCTTTACAACTTTTAACTTATAAAATAGTACTCAAATGTAATACATTTCAAAATCATACATTTATTTCACATAAATCATTCTGGTTACTTACTGATGAAGTCGATAAAACATTATATATTTTTTAAGTTTATTCTTAGATGCTGATGATGTAGATCTTTATTAAAAGGAAATAAACACATTGATTAGATACCATTGATTCCTAAGCAAGCTTTGCGGTTAAGCCCGTTGAAAAATTCACCCTAGAGACGGCCAACTTCGCCCAATCCAATTACTGACGCGGAACTCTGGAAATTCTAAACCGATTATATGGAATTGAAAACATTAAGTACTTTACGGATTTCGACTGGCCCTCATCGGGATATCGAACCTTATTTCCGTAGTATTGGTGTCACATTTTAATGGCGACAAAATGATTACGAAGTCAAAGATAGAATTTGGTTGAAAATTATTTACGGAAAACTCTTATTTCGCACTCTACGAAAGTACTGATTAAGAAAGTTTTATAACTTGGCATTTTAGGGGACAAACATCGTTGCGATAAAACGTGACCGAAATTGCTTGTTATAAGTTATAAATAATGTTTTGATAAGCGATAAATCATGCAACTTCAACCAAACATGTGAACGTAACGTTGAGTTTGTTTGATTTTCAATAATAATTTTTACAAAGGTTATTTTTTCCATGACGAAACATTATTCCATCCCTCACGTACGCAACATAAAGTTTGCGTAACACACCTAAAGTAGTTAGGCAGCAACCATTTTTAGGCTAATAATAAACGTTTAAATACACTTTTAATCTTTAACATCACTCGCCGGTGCCACCTCGTGTCATTAGGTCGTGTATTTAACGCTGCTGTACATAGTAAAATAATAAAATCTGCGATAAGCGTGCTCCCGACCGATAGGGCCGGGGCGCCGCTCGTGCGCGATGAGTGATCGCTCTAATGCTATCGAGGATAGGGTCGAATATCAAATGACGCGTGTCAACAGTACTAACCTTGTGAATGAAACGGAGGACAGAATGGAATGCAGTGACCGAATACAAGCAAATGAGGAGGTAGAAGAAAGCAGATTAAACAAGAGGACAAGAGAGGATAACTCATCAGAGGAATGGAATACAGTTTATAGAAGGAATAAAGTGGTTCGTAGGGACAGTCAGGAAGTGCAAGATAAATTTCAAGTGTCTGTTACACACAATACAGCTTTGCCTAAACAATTCGCACTCGCCCGATTGTTTACAAAAAATAATATAAAAGGAATTGAGCGCATCAAATACGTTCACCAAAATAAAATTTTAATAACTTTTGAATGCGCAACTGATGCTGACGATTTTATTGGGTGCAAAGAGTTTACGGAGTTAGGATGGAGAAGCCAAAAAACTTCGGAGGTTGGAATCTCTTACGGAATTATTAAAAATGTGGAGTTAGATCTTTCAGAGGCAGATATCTTAAAATGTTTATCGAGTGATTATGATATTGTATCGGTTAAAAGACTAAACAAACGGAATAATATTGAGCCGAGTTCTACGAGTGCCACTAATCACAATTGGATTGAAAGCGAAACCATTCGCCTTGGCTTTAGAACCTCATCACTGCCTGGGTATGTCTATATTGAGCAGATGAGAGTGAAAGTAGAACCGTATATATTTCCAGTGACACAATGCTCACGCTGCTGGAAATTCGGGCATGCGTGGAGAATGTGTCCATCAAAAAAAGTTGTGTGTCCTAAATGTACAAAAGGCCACGAGAATTGCGACACTACATCCTACAAATGTGTCAACTGTACAGGAAATCACATGGCGTTGCAAAAATCCTGTCCTTTATTTAAGAAAGAGAGGAGGATCAGGGAGTTAATGTCTGAGTTTAATTGTACTTATAGGAAAGCGTTGTCAATATATGTCCCGCCTAGCCCGATTCCTAAACTAACTGGACCTAACAAGCTGTATGAAGAAGATAAAATACAATCACAACGAATCACAGTCTCGGAAAGTACACACGTGAATAACCAACACGATAGGCCAGAAAGCGAACGCCTATTTTCTCAACTATTTACTTCTATCGCGGATCAGCCTAATTCAACGCAATCACGCAGAAAGAAAAAGAGACAACGAGCGCCTACACCTTTACCACCTCCCCCATCTTCCAGTGCCGCAGATTGCAGGGAGACTAACTGGAATAAAGAGGCGTCGGGGTTTACAAGTTCTGACGACTGTCCTCGGGTTGAAAAAGAGACTCATAGTAAGACTTTCAATAACAAATTTGAAAATTTAAGTTTTTTACCACTTCTTGTACAGTTAAAAAATATTATATTTAGTAAGATTTCTTTAGAATACAAAATTAAACAAGTAGTTTCAATTTGCACAGACTGGATATTGTCAAAAATTTTGAGTTGTACTTCTGTTAGTTCACTTTTTAATAGCCTTGTTAATTATGGATAGTACTTGTGTCAATACAAATTTTGTAATAATGCAATGGAATTGTCAAAGTTTAAGGCCGAAATCCTTATCTCTCGAAACTCTTTTAATTCAAGAAAAGGTACACATTGCAGTCCTGAGTGAGACTTGGCTGGAGCGAGGAAGTGCTTTTCGTATAAGTAATTACAACATATTTAGATCTGATAGATTTGATGGATATGGAGGGGTTGCTATATTAACACACAAAACTATTCAGTGCACCACATGTTTAACTAATTGCACTAATCCGGACATAGAACTAATACATGTAAAAGTTTTTAACTGCCCACACATAGAAAACGTAATTTCTGTGTACTGTCCATCCACGGTACGTACAACACAAAACGATTGGGACTTTCTATTTTCTCTCTCTGATAGAAAAACGCTACTTCTTGGTGACTTTAACGCACATCACCCCAACTGGTCATGTCGTTCTGAGCAGAGGGGTCACCAGATATACGATTGTATGATAGATCATAACTTTATTTATTTAAATAATGGTTGCGCTACGCGTACTAAATTAGTAAATGGTATTTTACAGCAATCATCACCAGATATCTCCTTCATTTCCGCAGACTTGGCGACCTTATTTACTTGGCAACCCACAAACGAAAATCTCGGCAGTGACCATTTGATAATTAAGCTATATGCTAGCATACACATCCCTAAAAAAATTAAAACAAAAAGAAATTTCAAAAATAGTAACTGGAAGGCATATTCGTCTTATATAGAAAACGCTTTATCGTCAATATCTGTCCCTTCACAACTTCAAGAATTTTACAATTTATTTGAAAAGATCGTACAAGAAGCAGCGAATTTATACATTCCTTTTAAAAAAATACCCCAACAAATAACCAGCAAATTTACACCTAAACCCTATTGGAACGCAGAGCTATCAAAAGCGGTAGCTGAGCGTCGCCTGGCCCTTGCCAACTTGCGACGATGTCCATCCCCTGGTAACTTAGTTATACTGCAAAACAAAATAAGAGATGCACAGCGTGCTATTCGGCTAGCCAGAGGGCAATCTTTTCAGGAATTTTGTTCATCCGTGGATGAAACATCTTCCTCAAGAATACTTTGGCGGAAAATGAAATGGATTAAAGGTCATACACACCATACATTACAACACTTAAACAAAGAGAAAATAGAGAAGCTCTTAAACGATATCACCCCAGATTTTGTATGTCCACCTCAACCTAATATTCAATCGAAAAAT
The DNA here is from genome assembly GCA_902825455.1 of Arctia plantaginis. NCBI lineage: Eukaryota > Metazoa > Arthropoda > Insecta > Lepidoptera > Erebidae > Arctia > Arctia plantaginis. The sequence goes on along the minus strand of CADEBD010000171.1, from coordinate 15,827,948 downwards.
AGTCATTTGGAGTCCCCTATTACTCTTCAAGAAATAAAAAATTCTATAAAACGTACCGACACTGCACCGGGTAGTGATGACGTGTCCTTTTCTATGATAGCAAACCTTCCACCTATAGGTAAATCCTTTTTATTAACCCTATATAATCAATTTCTCAATCATAGCTTTGTACCGCTTCAGTGGCGTAACGTACAAATTATACCTATTCCGAAGCCTGGTCGGGATATGTATTCAGATAGTGCATTACGCCCAATATCACTAATTTCTTGTTTTTGTAAAATTCTACACAGCATTTTAAATAAAAGATTGGAATGGTACTTTAAAAAATGTCATATGTTCCCAGATAATATGGTAGGTTTTCGTAAATCTAGATCCTGTTTAGATAATCTGACACGGTTGGTTTCCTACATTCAAACTGGTTTTTCAAAAAATTTAATAACTGCTGCATGCTTCGTCGACATAGACAACGCATACAATAATGTAGACTTGGCATGTTTAATCAAAGTATTGGATAGCTATGGGGTTGGCTCTCGGATTTGCTTGTACCTTTGGGCGTATTTAAAAAATAGACGATTGCACGTTGACGTTGATGGTGTCGATATATCTAGAACGACTGGTCGTGGTTTAGCTCAGGGAGATCCGCTTTCCCCGCTACTATTCAACATAGCAACCTCAAACATATGTAAAAAGATACAAAATGTTGAAATCTTGCAATACGCGGATGATTTTGTTTTATACAAATCAGATAAAAAGATAGGTAATGCAGCTGTACAATTACAAAATGCCTGCCTCGACCTGAGTTCATTGCTATCAAACTTAGGGCTTGTGATCTCACCGACTAAAAGTAAAATCTGCATATTTAGGAAAGGTTATTCCAGAGATACTATTGAATTCCAAATTGATAACGTCTCTCTTGGTACTGTCAACCAGGTGAAATATCTTGGTATGTGGTTGGATGGTTCATTAAGATGGAGAAAACATATTAATGAGACTGTCTTAAAGGTATCCAAGTTAGTAAATATATTAAAGGTACTAGTCGGACGGGGATGGGGTCTTCATCAAAAACATGTAAGACGTTTATATATATCTCTCATCCGAAGTAGATTAGACTATGGTAGTTTCTTATATGACAATAGTTGTAAAACGTACTTATATAAACTCGACAAAGTCCAGAACCAAGCGTTGCGGGTTATAGGAGGCTTTATCCGGAGTACTCCAATACACACAATGGAGAGTGAATTACACTTACCACCACTTCAATATCGTCGGCAATACTTGGCTTGTAAATTCGGGTTAAAAGCTAAAACGTTTAATAATAATAAGACAATTACCGGTGTGCAGGAACTATCGGAGAGTACACATTCTTCTTATTGGACCAACAAACGACGTCCCTTACTCACATCTATTTTCCAATCCTTAGATTCGATGGTGCTACATTCGTGTAACCAGTTAGAGATGTATTCATTGCAAACATGGGTCAGCAGTATAGATTTATCGCGGGTGGTTTGTGATTCCATCCCATCAGTCAATAAAGGTAAACATTTGTATAAACCTTGTGACCTGCGAAACACTTGTGTCAATTTTGTAGATCAACGATACGACAGATATCATAAGATTTATACAGATGGATCCAAGGACGGACGAGTTGGTGGTGCTGCATTTTTCGACCCATTCAACGACTGCGGCATCAAAATTAGGATTGATTCCAATATTTCTATAATGCACATTGAGTTAATCGCTATAGCAGAAGCCTTATCATACGTTCAATCTATTAAGTATGATAAATTCGTGATTCTGACTGATTCTAAAAGCTCCTTGCAACATTTGGCTCGATGTACCTCGCACATGCGAGGTAATCCGATAGCCTATCAAATATTGGAGTCAATCCTAAATTTTCAATCACTAAGTAGGAAAATTGTTCTGCAATGGATTCCCTCACATGTTGGTATTGGGGAGAGTGATATTGTGGACCAATTAGCAAAAGAGGCATGTTGGAATGGCATTGCATTAGAAGTATTGCCTTTACATACTGACTACACCAGAGTCGTAAAAGAGAAATGTCATATGTGTTGGCAGGAATATTTTGATGAGAGATCGAGAGAGAAGGGTATTTGGTACCGTACAATACAGCCGCAAGTGCCTAAATACCCATGGATCGAAAACGTGGAACTTAATAGAAAAGCTTTGGTAACTGCCTTAAGGTTGAGAACAGGTCATATAGCTTCTAAGAAATTCGCATTTTTAATGGGAAAAGTCTCATCTCCCAACTGTGAGGACTGCTGTGTAACCGATGATATATTACACATTATTTTTGAATGTGTAAGGAACAGAACTTACAGGGAACATTTAGGGGTCTCGAGAGGTATGAATATCGGCCTTTGTAATAGTGTTCTGGCTAACCCTGTGTCGGTTGAAGCCCGGAAATTATATAAATTGGTAGAGATGTGTCTATGTTAGATGTTAACTAATAAATTCGTACTGTCACAGGGCGATGTGGTCGCACAGCGACAAAGCCCTTTAAATAAAAAAAAAAAAAAAAAAAAAAAAAAAATCTTTAACATCATCACAATTCATAAACAGTTCAGGCGAAGAAATAAGACCATCGTTGAAGAGGATAATAAAACAACGAGATTAAGTTTTAACCAAAATACATTAGCTTAAGAAACAATAAAAAAAGTTATTTCTTGTTATTTGATTAAATAAACTATCTTATATATTTTTTCTAAATTTGTTATCTCTCTTCAACTTATGCCTCGCTACTTAAGTAAGGCCACTAGTAGGCGACTTTTTCAGGGCTTAGTTGCCAAATGTATAAAAAGAACCCTTATAATTAAGTTCTGCTCATCTGTCTGTCCGTCTATACATCACAGCCATTTACTCGCAGTGTGTGACAACGGTACTTTTGCTGATTGTACACACATGTTAACTTAAACTTTGTAAATTAAATATGTCAAAATTCCGATAGACGTCGTTTATAGTGGTAGACATAGCGGGCTATAAAACTGAAAAGTTCATCAGTTACTAAATGAAAATACGATTACCATGCCAAAATTAAATTACCCGCACACAGCCGACATTTTGAATCGTTTAAAAACGTAGATCAGTGTCACTTGCACGACACAAACCAAATCTGTTCGGCCATTTAGACGTTATGGTGTAATAAGGAAACTCGCATCCATCTTGACGACCGGATGGCGTAGTGGTTTGTACAACGGACTGCCACGTCAAAGGTCGCGGGTTCAATTCCCGCTCCGGCCAAACATTTGTGTGCATTAACATTTAATGTTTGATTTGGTCTGGGTGAAAAATGTATTTATACAAGTTCTCTAGTACCTACAGTACAAGTTCTGCTTAGTTTGGGACTGTGGTAGATGGCGTTGTGTGAATGTGGTAGCATATTATACTAATATTATTATATTATATTATACCTACATACATGAAGCCTGAAAAAATTACACTATTTAGTTTGGGGTTGTATATTCTATATATTCTATATTTAGACAACATTCTAGACAACTTCCTAGACAAAAACTAATTACTGTTATTTATATTACTTGTACAGTACTATACTAGCTAACGGAACATTGACAACAATACGAATTTGTATCCTGAGATACGGGTGCAAGAATATCAAATGCTAATGATTTGCAATTTATGACAAGAGAGTGACCCTAGTATTAGATGGAGGCAACGAAAGCTCGTTGTGTTGTCTTCGTGAGTCACGACTCGAAAGTGACAACTTACACGTACAGACACAGATAAAAGTGCAAATTGTATCCGGTTGTGTATACGTTAAGTCAGAACATTCAATTAAACTACCCTTTATGTGATTTTAGTTCAAAAGTTCATTTCCTTACGGCATGTCAATCTTTATAAAAACAGATGCAGCAAGTACATTACGATACAAAATATGTCCCAGACTTGCCTATATACTCCTTACTCCTTAGTATCATGAAAAAAATACGATGGAAAGAAAATGCCTGAAGAGACTGTATGATCTGTAAATGTGAAAGATCACTTCATCTTCCTCCAATTTTCGCACAATTGATTTAAAATTGTTTTGTTTGTATCTTAATACCTATTTAGTTTTAAACATTTTTTTATTGACTGTACTTTCTCTAAATGCTTTATGTAATAATATGTATCAACATTATCTAATCATTTTAACCACTGCCAATCGTTTTGACGAGAGCAATAGTTTGGAAACTACTTTTTCATTGATATCGTTGCAATTAGACTCGATTGTTTTTTAAATATATTTTTCTTTAACTTTTGATTTATTTTTCTAACAAGAAAGAAATATGAACAATACAAACAATATCAAAAGTCTACGTCACAACATTTCCTACTTTTAAAGCTTTAACTTTTACGGTAAAGTTAGTATTTAAACAAACAAAAAGCAACGAATGAATTGTATTTCCCAATATCCACATTTGTCACATTGTTTGAAAAAGTTGCGTGTGCCTGTACACAATTGAGATTTTAAATAACACTCGTCTATGTATTTTTAACCGGTTGCATTGTATCGGATCACTAAGCAACACTTTACCAGCTTAATCTATCTTTTCAAACTTATTATGTAATCCTTTGAATACACAACAAACGAAACATAGGGTCAAAGAAACCTAACTTCATCAACCGATTCCTACATCGGTCTTTCACTATATGCCGAATGCTTGTTTTCTGCGTCTTTACGTAAGACATCGTACAGGCGCGCCGCCGTGTCGCGGTCGTGGTCTTGAACCGACATGGGCTATCCTATTGGTTAATTGAATAAACGCTAAAGGACTCCTGTAGTCTGCAAATCATCCAAATGAATGAAACAGTGAGGCTTTTTTCATATAAAACGGTAAGATAACTACTAACTAATGCGTTTCAGCATTAATTTTTTTATACTCTTTTAGAAAGGAACTTCCCGTTTAATATCTTGTTCTTTCTGCGAGGAGTCAAAGTGATCAATTAAGTTAAGGCTACATGGCCAGTTTGAGAAAAAATAAGCCTGCTAAAATATATGTAGACACTTATTTTTTCTTAGTGAAATTGATGAAAAGCCACCTGTGAAAATAGTACTGAATAACTTTTCAAGGCCTTATTTACTTATTACTAAATTATGTTACTAAAGACGGACAGAAAATAGTTTTCTCGTGGGTGTGGCAAACAGAAATTACAAAAGTTGTATAAGATCTTAACTATAAAGCTTACTAAAGATTTATGAAGTGTGAAAATGAAAAACCACAGATTAAACACTACATTATCGAAATAAATATAAAAAGAACACGCACTCATCTTCTAAACTGACATCCGGATTATGTTAGATTAAAGTCTGAATAGCAGAATTTGTTATCGACCTATTTTTACTCCAATAATACTTTGAAGAGCTTCTCGCAACAACAAATTAGACACAAGAATCAGTGTTAATCCTGACTAACCTCACTAAACCAATAAATAGTTCTGTCATTTGTTAAATCGAGAAGAATCTGCATCACTAATTTGAGATTTAATCTTGTTGGCGCGAGCGGCTCTCGATATGTTATCCGCATCGTTTGGTAATACTTTTCATTCATAACTTTTGATAATAAAGCTTTGGATAGATATTTTTAAAGCAATATTTTAAGCTAATCTTAAAATATTCGTGTTTTAAAACGGGAATGTTGAAAACATCGGCATTACAATGCACCATATTCTGATATATGCCATTAACAACATATTTTTTTTAGTTTATTACTTACATTGTATGTTTATAAACGTTACTGATTTGATTAAAAAATAAATAAAACAAGTTTTGTTGCAGTGACGTTTACTTTAAAAAGTTATGCGTCTGTTTACTCTATAGCCTGAAGAAGAGCGGCATTTTGTTTCTGAGAGAGACATTTTTGTTCTTTCATTACGCCTCGGTTTGTGATTTCAATGAAAAAAGAATTGTTTACTTGTCCTACCTCAAGAATTCAGTTATTCATATAATTCTGTTATGACAGCTGAAAGGACAATGCCTGTTCTCAGAAAATGCTACATTCTCACACGCTTTGGTATCAATATTGTGCTAACATGCCGTATCGTGTGTTACACAGGCATAATGCGAATGCGATGAATGAATGAATTATTAATTATGAAAGATCGTGATGAGTATAGATTCGGGCCTTTGGTCAGGATGCACTTTTATTACTTGGTGAATTAGGTACTTTTTTTCTTTTATAACATTAAACCGTAGGTATTTCAAGTTAAATATTAAATCTAGTTCCATGATGGTAGAGTATTAGTCTCAAAAGCCAGTTTTACGTTAACACGATCCCAACCAACCCTACATAGAATATTTGAAATAAACATGACAAGTAGCAAATATCTCTCTCTTTCATTATCATTGAAAACACTGAACCAGGTGCTAAGGGTATCGTCCGTAAAGGACGCGGAATAAATTGTATCACACCATTATGTATAACAAAATATAAGAATGTGTTTTCAATATTTTATACTTAGACATAATGATATTTAAAACGAATGAAATAAATGATTCTGGTAATAAGAAAATAAATTTATTTGAATTTGATAAGAAGTGAATAAGTTGAAGTACATTTGAAATTTTCTGTCCGCTTACGACGTCTTAGTAGGATACCTCGGATCTTGTTTCGTTACTCGACAGCTCTAAATACCACTGACGAAGAGGCAAGTAGAGAAAAGCCTGTACAATGTGAGCAGATATTTCGCACCGAGCTGTATCTATCACAACGTTAATATCATCAACAGCCTTTAACAGTCCACTGCTGGACATAAGCCTCTCCTTAGAAAGGAGGTTTTGGCCTACTATACCACGCTAGCCAGACGGGTTGGTATAGGGTTTGTGTCAAGTTTTCCTTCTCTCCGAAGTGCTGTTGTTCTGCGTCGTTTTTCCCTTAGTCGGCTCTTACAACACCCACGGGATGAATAGGGGTGGTGACACTCTGTATTCTTAATCCGTCGTTAATATATTATATACATACTATTTGTACTATAGTAGGCCAAAACCTCCTTTCTAAGGAGAGGCCTATGTCCAGCAGTGGACTAGTATAGGCTGTTGATGTGATGATGTGATACTATTTGTATAGAAACTATCTGTAAAGGTAATCAAACAAGGTGTGTATGAGCAAAGTCCTCTAAATTTAATTGAACGTACGCAGACTACTACCGCATGATCGGACGCCATTTCTTTCGAAGAGCATAATCACATCTATTGGAGCTACAAGAAAAAAAAAATGATCTTCCTAAACAACAAAAAGTTATAAGATAAAATGACGTATAATTTTTTTATCGATAAATTCTAACCTTAAAGTGCGCGTCAAACGCAATGCAGTAGTCCGACGATAATTACATGACGCTGCTTCGTACTGCGACTCTTTGGCTAACTTGATAATAACAGTACGTACACAATACGATGGCGTGCCACTGACGGAGGAGATCAATTATATGGGTTATCGAACCGTGGTACGCAATTATTTACACACGTACTACGTATTTTGGACAGTGTTGCTACTTACGCATATTAGATTTGCCTCTCAGCTTTTCTCGGGTAGAACAACTATTTTATAATTAAAACTTTTCATATAAAATTGTACATTGCATTTTACTACATTAATATTATGTTTTATCACAAATCGTCTTTAAAACTGAAGAAGGTTGTAAAATATGGAGACTGGGCAAGCCAATAGCTTTATAGAATAAATATAATAATAAAATGTTTCATCAATGTAGACATGTTCCTGTTTTAGTAAATAAGTAAAAAATATATAAAACTTCGTTAATAAGATTTTAATACTTCAATCCATAGTCAATGTGTTTCATTTATATCTAAGTACAGTACACTATAATGAATTATATATTTGTATGTAGTAAGTCATTTGGATTATGTTATTTAGAGAACTATTGGCTGTTGATGTAGGAAAATAAAGTTTAACGGTCCATTCATTTTAGATGTTTATTTTTAAACACTATTCTGTGACGTACGTGTTAACTATAACTTGGTTGGTTCTATCTATGTGGTAGAACTTTCAATTCGTAAACGAATCAATGATTGTCTAAGAGTTACTTACAGATTTTCCGATTTGCATGCTTGTTTGACATTTATATTGTTTGAAAAAACTCATCAGCATCGCATAGTGTCTCATAGACCGGCCGTGTAGTATATAGACTCATTATGGCCATACACTTTGGCCTACATACCTTGGCGACAATAAACAAATTTGGTAGTACAGTGTTGGGTGCACTTTTAGAACATGCCATTTATTAATAACGCTATGTTCCTCTTTAAAAGAATGACACTCTAATGAATATTAATAATGTTATTGTAAATAAAGTCTACGTCTATCTTACCAAGTACTCAGTTCTGACATAACATCAGTTACAGTACCATACAAAGCCCTGCAACATTGTCGCAATGAAATATTATGAAGTTCTCCTATTTGAAGTCTGTCCTGTCAAAAACCACACATTGTTTTGTTACTCCAGAAGCTAAACATCGCATTGTGAACGGTAGCGAGATGGCTTCGGACAATCTCGTGACTCACGACCTGCGGCTGCGGCGGTCGCCGCAATTACTCAGGTTAAAATCGAATCCGGCAAAATCCGGACGTTTCTATGTAAATCAGAGCAATTGTCTGCTGTTGTCACTAAGACAATATCGGTACTAAACGCTAACGCCATTTATTTGGTCGTTGAAGTTTTGTTACATTCAATAACACACGCACTCATTACTATTTTACCTCATAATTAGGCACTCATGATGTGTGTGTGAAGTGATTGCATTCATGGTGGTCGGTTGGTACTACAGAGCGCATGAAATACTGACAAATAAAAATGTTTTTTTTTAAACATTTAAGATACATTTCAATTATTGACATATTTTATATCAAATAGTTTCGTCCCAATTTATTAGACTTAGAAATTAGACGTATTCGTCGTCCTAGTGTCGACAGGGAGTTTCTTGTTTTTTTTTAAGGAATACCTTAAAGTGCAGTAAAGTGACGTACGTAAAAAAATAGAAGACGATATTCTCAATTAAGCGTTAGTGCTATTGTTACCAATACAAAAAATTATCTTTTTATTTTTTACAACTTCATGCACAAATTCCTGCAACGGCGGACTTGATACCTAAGGCATTATGTCCGCCTTTGTATTTATTATTTACTTATATTTACCAGTAGTTAAAAAAAAATCGTTTTGACTTGACGTTGTTCGTAGTGACAACCATAACATAATATTTATTACCTATGCGTTTTTGTGTTTAATTGTAAAGATTTACTTTCTTGGTGTCCACGCAATATGTATGTATTTATTTCCAGAATTGAAATGTAGGGCAAAATGCCACGCTGAAGTGACTTTTCACAATATGGCATCCGCAGTTCCGATTCTAGAAACGCTCTAAAAGATCCTTGCATTATACAACGGAAATTACAGTCTGAAAAGAAGAAGAGTTACAAAAGTTATTAATATCTCTAATCTAATCTCTAAATTTAAAAGATACCTCTTTCAGGTGAAGTAAACACCTCGCCAACTGCATCCTACTGTTATTTGCGAGATTGTGTTATCCCACTGTTGTAAAAATAGGGACCGTAGTTTTACTATATTCATTGAAACTTCTGACTCGTAAAAAAATTTGGTATAAGATTTTATTTTAACGGAATTAAGTACACATTTCAAGAAATAAATACCTCAAGAAATCCGTGTCACAAAAAATTGTTTTCTAATTACATTTTTCATCAACAACGTTCAACGGCAGTTCAATTTATAAAAATCATTGACCTTCGTTTTTTTTTTCAAGTAGCGTCGATGTTACAATATATTAGTTCATTATTTAACCACCAATCACAATGACTGTTCTAAAATCAAAGTTGTTGAGAATGAAAGAGACAAAAGTACTACAAAGCTTTTGGGTGAAGGTCGCGGAGGCAGGAAACGTGTGTGAGGCCGAGATGGTGACGTCACTTCCTGTCTAGAAGAACGCCTTGCATTATACTGAGGCATTTGTAGCGATAACTGGAATGTAAACTAGCATTAGAGTGCGATTAACGTACTAATTCTTAAGTTAACGCTGAATGCTCCTGTTGATGCATTCCTTGATAATGCGTTAAATACATTAGCTTTCTATGCACGCTTATTTAAGTTTAGGCATTCTACATACATTTCATCAACAGCCATTAATAATACAGACGGCCTGTTGCTCTAGTGGTTAGTGACCCTGACTGCTAAGTCGGAGGTCGTGAGTTCTATTCCCACCCAGGACAAACAATTGTGTGATAAGCACGATGATTTGTTCTGTGTCTGGGTGTAATTTATCTATAATATGTGTGTATTTGGAAATATTTAAGGATGTTTATCAGCAGTCTGGTCACCATAGCACAGGCTTTGCCTAGTTTGGAATCAGACGGCCGTGAGTGAGATGTGTAAAGTTTTATTATTATACACTGCTGGACATAGGCCTCTCCTTAGAAAGATTTCGGCCTACTATACCACGATGGCCCAACGAGTTGATATAGGGTTTGTTAGTTAGGTTAATTGGCTCTTACGACACCCATAGGATGAATAGGGGTGGTGACACTCTATATTTTTAATTCGTCACCCACGCGCAATATAGTCCACATAAATATCATTTTAGAAACTTTGAAGTATTTTTTTATAAGGAAACAAGTAAACTAAGTGAAAAAATTCTAACAACCACTTTGCGACTATGTTATTCAACTTGAAGCTTCATCTTGACTTGAAGAGCGGATGGCATAGTGGTTAGTGTAACGGACTGCTATTCCGAAGGTCACGGGTTCGATTCCCGCTCAAGTCAAACATTTGTGTGCATGAACATGTTTGATTTGGTCTGGGTGTTTCTATGTATAATATGTATGTATTTGCAAAAAACAAGTATAATATATTTATATCAGTTGTCCAGTGGCCATAGTACAAGCTTTGCTTAGTTTGGGACTAGATGGCGTTGTGTGAATGTGGTACAATATTATTATTATTATTATCTACACCAAACACCATACCGTAATAATAATGGTTAAAGATCAGCCGAGGCAAGGCATGTTTTTTTTGTGTTTTGAAGTTCTTGCCCCGCTTAAGGTGAAGTAATATCTTAATAATGATCTTTTTTCAGCAGTGGATACAATGTGAAATGTACCCTAACACTCACCTAGTTGTCTAATTACTCGTATATTGCATAATACAACAATACTAGGCAAGAAACGGTTTAGATAAATATAGAACATAAAAAACACTTGCAAAAACTAGCAAAAACGTAATATTTAGATCAAATTTCTTTCCAATACATTCCTTTTTAAACAGTTTTAATTTTCTTAATGTGACTAACACTCACGCATTAACGTAAGCAAAAAAACTTTGTAATAACAATAGAAAAGGATTTTGTTTGTCTATGCGGATATTTCTAAAACTTTGTAATAATTGAAAATCCAAAGCAATTCTATATTCCCTAAATGCAAATATATATCTTCGTGAGTAATAGTTGTGGTCTCAGTCCATTTCTTCATTGTGCACATTACAACAGTCGCCACCACCAGAAAAATCGATACTGTTAGTCGCAAACGTGTACTGAATTTGCATCCAACATTCGCCCTTAAAGTAAATTGAATTAACATAAAGTTTGCCATAACTTCGACTGCATTGCAATATAATGGTTTCTTTTGCTGTTTTTCATTCTGCATAGCAGGTTAAAAATCGAATAAGATAGCAGCTTGGGAACAACCTGCATTTTGAAAAGCGATTTCCTCCAGGGGAAATAATAGTACTTCCATAACTTTATAAAAGCAAATTGTTTTCTAGAATTTGTAACTTAAAAATAAGTAATGTTCAAACAGTAGCAGATAAAAATATTTTTACCACAAAGTTGACGATAGCGGTTAGTAATACCAATAAAACAGATACGTCAACATTGACAAGTTTTAATTGACTGCATGGATGGCGAAGTGCTTCCTACTACGTTGAGTGTCGTGGGTCCGATCCCCACATGAAACGACACTTTGTATGATCCACTAATTGTTGTTCTGAGTCTGGGTATTCTTTGTGTCCGTTTCATGTATGTTTGTAAAGCCCCCCGCGACACATTATATATTCCTAATGCGGGAGTTGTCATTAAAAAACTAATAATTATAATAACAGCAATAATTAACGACAATGGTCAGTTGAGGTATCTGTATATCCGTCCTGTTATTGGAAAACCCATTAGGAGGCTTCTTCAAACACAGGACGGATGTGGGGTAGCCCTTCGAGCCTCTTCAAACTTCTGTGGTCTACACCCCGTTGCTCATCTCAGACATGCTGTATCCCTTGCCTAAAGACCTCTCACCCTATTCTTTTGCCTTACCAATAGATAGATAGATAATACTTTATTTGTAAAATACTATACATATGAGTATACCGGCAAAAGGCGGATTTGAAGCCACGTTATTAATCGTATGCAAAAATCTTGGAGATGCTCAAGTTTATCAAGATGTGCTTCGGTGAGGTCCACATAGCTAACGTCGGCATAGTCAAGAATCGGAAGAAGGAGCGTTCGTGCAAGTGCACTTTTAGTAGCAGTCGAAAGAAAGTTTTATAGCCTTTGCAAACACTCCGCTGCAGCAAACACTTTGCGGCTCATCTCCTGTATCTGAGGTCCCCATGATAAGGTGATATCGATTATAACTCCCAAGTTCTTAACTTTGCTGCTGATTGCAATGATTCTCCGTCTCGCCTGAAAACGATTACATATATATTGAAGGAGGATTCGCGTCAAGCACCAAAGCACCAATAGTAAAAAAATCAAATAAATATATCCTACTAACTGTAACCTCCCACGCTTCGCTGTGGCATACTGTGGTTACATTGATGACCTTCGAACAAAACTGACATGGAGAATAGATAAAAAACATTTATATATACGTTTTGTCAAAATTAGAGCTTAATCGGTGCAGAACTTTATGAGTTTTTAAAGCATGCACAAACCAACTTAACATTTACATATATAGATTTTGTGTATCACAAAGCAATCCTCTAATTTTCAATTAATCAATTTTATGGTTGATGATGATATGTGGCAAATAAAGGCAAATGTCAAATACATATTATAAAATTTTTTCGTCAAACACGCACTTGACAAAGACAAATTTAATGCATTCAAGTACTACTCGTAATATAGCAAGTCTCTTCTTAATTCAAAGGTTATATTCGATAACCCATACTTATCTTACAAACGTGAAGTTAGATTGTTTGTTTGCTTGGTTTGTTACGCTTTCACAACCAAACCACTAAACCGATTTTAAAAATTCTTTAACCAATGGAAAACTACATTATCAGCAAGTAATATAGGCTTTTTTTTACTGCGATAACCGACATACACGCGGGCAGAGCCGCGGGCAAAAGCTAGTTTAAAATAAAGTACAATATATAGCATAGACCGAATCTAAATTACTATTTTTTTTGTTTCACATTATTAGTATTAATATATTATCTTAAAAGTACTGATGTAAATACGAGTACAAGAGACAATATTTTAATTACATACATACAATACATACAAATACAACTGAATAAACATACATTTAACAATATTTTTTGTATTTACTAACATGGAAAAACAATATGTTTTATGGGATGGAATCGATAGAATCTTAAAACAAGGCCTTGTATTAAAGCAATATTATATATATATCATTTTATTATTATACATATATCATTTTCTATAATCAAGTTTAATCAAATCACGTTATTTGCACACATACTAAAACTGCGGTAGCCATTTTATTATTTCAATCTCATTCGACTATTTGATACAACTTCAATCGTTGTGTCCAGAATCGGATAGTGGTCATTACAACAAGAAATAAAGGGAAACGTCTCAATACCTAGGCTTGGCATTTATCTAGACACATAGCAACCAAGCCTAGTCGTCTGTCGGTAAACTTTCCACTCTTTAATTAGCTATTAAAAGTACAGTACCAGTGTAACAATATAAGAGTGAAATAAGATACAAATGTGAATGTGACCAGTTTAAAAAACTTCATGTGATTTAAGACTTCACTTAGGCTTAGAGAAATTTTCTTTGCAGCATTTTTTCAATCAACTGCCTTCGGCACTCGATTGTTTTTTTCTCCAACAATAGATAAACTGCTATGGATGCGGCCTATTGACGTTGGCTACTTAAGGATTAGAGCTTAATGGTAAAATAGTTGTGCAACAAGTTTACTATTAGCATATGCTCCAGAAAGTGACGCCGAACGGGATCAGGAGAGGGTCGTTCCCGAGCGTAGAGGACGTCGGCGGCGTTAGCAGCCGTCGACGGGGCCGCAGGATGCCTGAGATTGGGTACCTCTGGTGCCTGATTAATTGCTGAGGTATGCGCAACACACAATGATTGGGCCGATAAGCGGAGGGAAGCCTGCTTATCGGCCCAATCATCGTGTGTTGCGGCCGGCTAAGCGCGGCGTTGATCTGGGGGACACCTGAAATAACATGGTCCGGGTCCTCCCCAGAGCGCATGAGACCGGCTGTCGAGGTGGTTTTTAGTAGAAACACCACATACTCCTGGCTCCTATGTCCCCGAAGAGCCGGAGACCCGAAGGAATTTTCCACCCCGTCAACAAAAAATAAGTTTAGAATTAGCATAGGTATTGCATAAGTAACTCACTCAAAAGTTGAGGAGGTTTATCAAATAAATAAAACACAATAATCAATAACAAGCTGATTCGCATATCTTCCACCGTTTTCAATCTCAGCCCCTAAGGCTACAATATTCCAAAGTTCAGTAATACCATATCAAGAGTACTCCAGATAAATGGATCACGTTACTTGATTAACCGGCGCACATCCCTTCCCCTTATCACCCTTGGGAATATTTAAATGGGCTCTGAATATATATCTCACCACCCTTTCGAGGTAAACGTGCGAGCCTCCTGGCAGACTCGTTTACCTGCGAACTGGATTGACTACGTAAATAACAGTAGCTTATTAACGACGATACACCATATTAAAAGTTTAGCAATAGTTGTAGACAGTAACTCAACTCTAACAAGTTTATATTTTTAATACACACTCAGTTAGCATAAAATTTTAACATGTTCCTTCAACAAAGCTTGATCGTTTCAATGAACTTTCCATGTTGTATTTTTGTCACACGCGAATTAGAGCGACAATTTGTAGCATACGTGTGATCTCAATCAACATGGCAATCACGCGCGGCGCCACCACAACTACTCCTAATGCGCCGGTATTGAAAATCAGCATTTATAGCGCCGCCAGCACAGTAACGCGCCCATTTATACTCATTGAATTCACACGGGACGCAATTTAAATGTAGTGATGTGGCTGAAAACGATAACTTGTTTTGTCAACTTATCCCACAGCACATCAAAGTTTCATGATCACTCTGCAATGAAGGCCAATTGTATTATAATGCAGACATGGCTCCACAAAAGTGGTACTAAAACGTTTATTTCTCTGAATGAGTAGACAGTGAGTAGGTATGTCAGTATAGTCTTTCGAGCAGTCGTAAAGTGTTTTTGCAGCTATAAATTTGCTGCCTAAGATCCTTGTCTTTGGGACAAGGTTCGCAAACTCATTCACAAGATCAAGTGGCAAAAACTGGAGCAATGAACTGGCAGTCACGTAGAATTCTTATCAACTCTCGAAGCACGTAGTGGCGTCTAAACTACCGCCCATTGTCAATATTGGAGTGCTGTTCCGAACCACTGACAGAATCAATATAGACATTATCGGTTATTAGACGTATGATTGCTGGAAATGGTTTTACAAGGTAATGAATAACAAACAATAGAACCTAATGAAGTATACACAAATAGTCGTCAAAGATTTTAAAAGCGGTTTTGAAAGCACGTCTAAGAGATTACGGTGCGAGGGTAATCTTACTTGGAATTTCATCAACTGAAAACGGTGAACGCAGATGTATTACTCCAAGAAATTAACACAAACTCATTAAAGGTAAACAACTTGTGCGCCTGCAACAAATTGAAGCTTCATACTAAGTACAATGTAAATTAAATGATTGATATATGTATATTGGGCTTAAGTCGACATCCGTAAATGTCTGAACGTTTATTGTTGCGATCGAACAGTTCCGCACACTGTGAGGCTTCCGACTGCATCGCCGATAAAGTGGAGATGAACGCAAGTGTTTATTTGATTTTCTGCTGGTACGTGCGAGCTTATTAACTAATGTTCGGCCGATGAACCCGAAGCCTGCTTCATTATTCCTTCAGGCCGTAAAACGGCCGCAAGTTTGATGTTCACACCGCGTTACCGTAAGGTCGAGATGTAATTAACTTCGTCCGAATTCCTGTTTATTGGCAAGTAAAGTTTGATGAATTCAGTTCTATCAGGTATCATATCAGTGGGCATTGCTTTTAAATTTTCGCAACGACTTTAAATAGTCGATCTACTAATAATTAAACATAAATGTGTCGTTTCTCTAGCGTGTTATTGAAATAAACAGATATTCTGCACCTTTTACGTCACGAACATTTAAATATATATATATTTATATATAAATCTGCGTCTAACCCAGACCTCAGTGTGTATTCATTAAACAGAAATTATAAAGTTAGTTTCGTAATCATAACTTAATTTAGCGTCCTCTACTCAAATAGTTACCTAAATGATATCAAGTTTCTTTTGAATCATTGCAACGTCAATGTTACCTTCGATTACGTCTTTTAACTGTTTTAGATCTGACCTTGACTGACCACGATTTATAAATAGAATGTAGTAGGTACAGGTTTAAAATCGAAAAGTAAAAAAAGAAGACGAGTCATTTTGATCGAAAAGCTATAGCAACTTTTGTCTGGGCAGAGGTTTTGCAATCAAACGATCGGAGCCCAGCGGCCGACAACCCATCAAACATTGTCGGATTACGTTTATGGACCATTTGTATGGGATCTGCTACGGTTAATGATTTTCGGTCATTCCTCTGTCTCTTGTGCAATTCTATTTCACGACGGACATTTAAGTAATAACCTTTTTACAAAGGGCTACTTTTTTGTTACTTTAAATGGACTTGGTCTTTTGATTGCGTACGCGTTCAATGCTTTACAAAAAACCTATTAAATATTTATCTCAGATGTTGCAGCATTAGGTAATCATAAATTCAAAAGTAGAAATACGAACCCTACAGTTACAATAACTACGGCTGCACACCGTGCCTTCCCCTTCTAAATAACAAGCGCCCCATGTTTTTGACGTGATGGCAACAAACAAAAGTTTACAATTCAAAAAATCTACATCAAAAGCTTATTAGACATGGACATATTTAAACACAGCATCTTAATATCTAATGACCTTTACTTCTTGTTCTTCATCGTTATCGTTGAACGTAACCCGGTGACATTTTCACGTGTCTCTTATCTTTACAACAAGACAATTAATGCATTACAGACATAGTTTAAGCATATTTAATTTTTGATGTCTCACCGTTTATTTTCCTCATAGCCCTAGACCTTCACTGCACGGCCAAAATCCTGCCCTCGGTATCGGCAACAACAATACACACACATGCGAAACACAACAGAAACCTCACAATGCACAGATGTAAACATTCTTAGATCCAAATTCGTTATTATATTACACGCCGGTTAACCTCAGTACACTACTTTGATTAGATGATAAGGAAGAAAACACATAAATTGTTTATCACGATGCGATCTACACCCACGCAAACATGTTGCGACGCGCGTCAACGCCGCGTGACTGCAGGCGTGTCGCCGGTTGACACTTTGGCGCTATTGTCGACGAAAGTAGATAGAACTAAATCATTGTCAACCTAATTGGGCGATAGATGGCGCTGTACTACATCTGAAGAAAACATACTGTTTACACTGAGGTACTATAGAATTTATTAACATTACACCGGTACTCGAAATCGTAAACAAACACTTACATAGGAAACACCTATTAAAATTAATATACTTTAAGATACTAAAAATGAAGGCAGATAATATAAGTCCTGTGATAAAAATGTTAAAAAATTACAATGTCTAAACAAGGTTAAAACTTACCTTCTGTATACTCCAGAGCAAATTTTTAAAAGAACAATATTAGTTTAACTTCACTTCACTTTTTTCACGAGATAATATTTAATATTGTGGTAAAGAACTACATAATAAAATCGTATACAAATATTTTCTAATTTATTTAATTCAAAATTTCGCATTGAGGGAAACGCCGGTCAGTAACCCCTGGAACCGATCAAATCACTAGTAGCACTGTTCTGCACAAATTTAGTCAACGCCGGGGTTTTCCACAATTCACAGTAATAATAAATGCACAAATTGAACGCGGTACACCATGAATAGCGGCCGATAACACTATCCATCACCCCATTATCCTGTGCGACTTGAAGTTGGCAGCGAGCGCACACGTCAAAATATACCATAAATAACACGGTATGTACGTACTTGGGGTGCGCCACCCCATTTCCACCCTGCTATCGTCTGTAAACAGAAGTTTCGGTTTCGATTTGAATATTGAAAGTTCAAATTTGGAAAAAATGAAGTTGATGCTAGCCGGTGTCAGCGTGCTTGGAGCGACTATCATTGAGCTATAGTATTAGCTTCAAAGCGTTTAGGCTGAGGAGGAGGAACGTCGTATAAACTTACATAACAATACGTTAAGTTGCCTTTAGCCCTCGCCAACTGCGGTCGTAACATGACGGGAACTTCCTAGTGACTTGCCTCTCGCATATCACGGGCGATTGTCTACAAATTTAATTACGTTTTTCTATTAAACACTTGGAGTAGGTACAATGATAATTTAAGAATTAAATTAGCAGGTTCTTAAGCACATGGAATAAAAAAACTTATGATTGTATGATTGATTTTAAATGTTTGAATAACGATTAGTTAGGACGAACACACAAAAGTGTGAACGGTAAATAACTTAAAGAATTTAAAGTATAGTTGCTTCTCCTGTCATCTTGCGTATAAACATCCATTCGTTGAAGCCCAGAGGCGTAATGCGCTGAAAGGGAAAACCGACAAAGGAAGCTTTTTAGGAGTCCGGATAAGACGCGACGTGAAGAAAAAGAGAGCGACAATTTTTCCGGTTCATATCCTTCTGTACATTTCATTACTTCCGCTATGTATGGACGTAGATCTCGGGTGAACTCGGTAGAATTCGGCTTCATTCGCTTGTAGTCGTGTTATTCCGGGAGACTAATCGATACGCGTTAGGCATGCCACCGACGTGCTACGCTACAAACGCAACTACTACGATTCTACAACTTCGTAGCTTACGCTACGGTTGTGTTGCTGTAGCCCGGCAAAATTGAGAATTCTTTAAACTTGACTGTGCGCTCTGGTGTGGTCTCATCGTACATAGTCGGAGGCATAGCTCCGTCTAATCGTCCCTCTAGCCAGCCAATGTAGCAACAAGGATAGAGTTATAGGTACTTTGTTTGATAAACTCTGATAGCAAACTTTGTAACGAATTGGATTCAAGTTCCCTTTAAGTTATTATCAGAATGAGCAATTTTCAATTAAATTGTCCACGGCAGTTGGACATCGAATTCATTTACTAAGTGTCGCTTCGGTCGTGATAAAATTGCAATTGGCTGCTGATTTAATATTAGTATCGGTTCTTTGCTTAAGTGTAGTTTTAACGTTGAGAAAGACCTTGTATCTATATTCACAACTTGTTGATTATTTGTTTTAAGTTGCTAGAACATCTATACATATAAAATTACTACTCGTAGCTATGACTGACCGATTCATCAACGCAAAACCGAAACCGCTGTGACTATAAACTAAAAATGGCAGCTGATGCTTTTTATGTAGTAAGCATCTTGTAGGTGCACTAATATGGAAAGCCTCGATAAAATGCTAATTTACAACAAAAACCCGAAATTGTTTTAGTATATGACTCGATTGTATTTTATTTCTTTTTGACAAGTAAAATTAAAACAAAACGTTACTAGGCTACACTGTCTTGTCACACATGAGTCTTCTAGTCAACGACAATCACCAAGTAGGCTGTACTAGTTTGGTTTGCCGTCTCCTTTCAACACTCCCCCTAAACCAAAACTAGTGCCAAAGAGGTAGGCGCTCTCACTTCTTACTCTATGGCTAGTGCAGATTTCAATAGATCAAATGTGGGTTTCGGAAGACCTTTGGTCATTATATCTGCAAGCTGGTCTCTTGTACCAATTCTTGTAACTAAGATGGTTCCTTCAGAGACAAGTTCACGAACATAAAAGTGTCTCACACGTATATGCTTCGTTCTCTTGTGGAACTCAGGGTTGTGTGCCAATCGTACAGCTGCTTCGTTATCAACATGAAGATTCGGCACACTCTTCTTATTCGTCAAGTTTTCGAATATTCTAATCAGCCAAACTAATTCTCGTGCTCCTTCACTGGCAGCCACAAGTTCAGCTTCAGTTGTAGACAGCGCTACTGAAGTCTGTCTTTTGCTTGTCCACGACACAGGACCTCCTGCGTATCGGCATACGATTCCAGTAGTGGATCGTCCGGTAGTAGCATCACCACCATAATCAGCGTCGCTGAAACCTTCAAGTTCTGGTCTATTCAGTGTCTTCGGTTTGTATTTTATACCTAGAGACGTAGTTCCCTTCAGGTATCGTAATATACGTTTGACTCTGTTCCAGTCACTTCTGGTCGGCTTTTCTAAGTTGCGAGATACTACTCCAACAGCATAGGCAATATCAGGACGGGTCGCAACCATAAGGTATGCTAACGGCTTCACGATAAGGAAAGTTAGTCTCCTCGTTGTGTCCTTTCTCTTCATCTGATTGTGTTGCAGACGACTTTTCTGCGGCATCAATCGGCGTTGAGGCAGGATTACTGTTAGCCATGTTAAAGCGTTCAAGTACCTTCTTGGTATATGCTTCCTGGTGGATCACAATCGTGCCGTCTTTGCATTGATTGATCTCCATGCCTAAATAATAGGACGCAGTCTTTGTCGTAATTTTAAGTTTTGTTTTCAGGCTCTCTATAAATTCTTCAGCAAGCTGTTTGTCTGAAGCAGCCACTAATCCGTCGTCGACATATAAAGTAAGTAAGATCTGCTTCCCCCCTACTTTCTTTGTGTATAGACACGGATCAGCTATACTTTGTGTGAATCCGAGTTCAACAACTACTTGATGGAAACGATGATTCCAGCAGCGGGGCGCTTGTTTCAGGCCGTATAAGCTTCGATTTAGATGACATACGCGGGTAGAGCCATCGTGAAAACCTTCCGGTTGCTGCATGTACAGCTCTTCTTCGAGCTCACCGTACAAGAAGGCTGTGGTGACGTCGAATTGAGTTGGGTACATATTCTCACTCGCAGCAACGCTTAGCAGTGATCGAATGGTGGAGAATCTGGCTACAGGACTGTAGGTTTCCTGATAGTCAACTCCTTTGCGTTGCTTGAAACCTTTCGCAACCAAACGCGCTTTGTATTTGTCGATAGAGCCATCGGGGTTTCTCTTAATTTTATAAACCCATTTACACGGTATGGCTTTTCTATCTTGAGGTAGTTCTTGAAGGGACCACGTGTTGTTCTCTTTCAAAGAATCTATCTCCTTAAGCATAGCTTTTATCCACTCGTTTTTATGCGGGCTCTTCATAGCTTCTTTGAACGTAGCGGGTTCAGCTTCTTCATCGGTAAGTGCACAACAATCTTTGTACTTCTGAGGAGGATGAATGGTGCTTCTATCTCTTAGGTTGTATCTCGGCTGTGCTGCTTCATCTTCGGAGTCAGATGAATCGCCTGGATCAACGTCGTACCACGTTACACTAGGTGGTCTTGACTGTTCACCATCTGGGTTTTCCTCTACAGAATCAGGAGCAGGACTGTCTTCATGAAGTTTCGGTGCAGATTCTTCATCTTGCAGATCAGGTTCCGTTTGCTCGCGTTGATGGCTTGGAGTTGGATCTTGATGAACTTCGGTGCGCTCTTGATTAAAAGATACTTTCAACTCGAATTCGTTGAATGGTGTTTCTTTTTCTGTTGCCTTAGGTACAACTTTGTCGAATTGTGTTCGATCAAGCGGTTTCTCGTCGAAAGTTACATCTCTCGATCTAACCAGTATGTTGTCGTCGCACCAGATACGATAGCCATCATCATTGTCGTATCCGATCAACCTTCCTTTGATAGCTTTCATGGAGAGTTTCTTCCGTTTATGTTTGGGGACATGGACGTAGGCTCTGCAGCCCAAGATGCGTAGGTGAGCTATCTTTGGTTTATTTCCATGCCATAGTTCGTAGGGCGCTTTGTTCTCCGTACGGGATGGACCAGTTCGGTTGAGAACGTAGGTAGCCGCATTAACTATCTCTGCCCAAAGTTTCTGTTCGAAACCTCCGCTGTGCATAATAGTCCTTGTAGCCTCTACTAAGGTTCTATTTTCTCTCTCGGCGCATCCGTTCTGCTCTGGAGTGTAGGGCATGGTCAGCCGCTGTTTGATGCCATGCGTGGCGAGGATCTCACGCACCTCCTTGTTATCAAACTCGCCGCCATTGTCACTCAGGAGAGTTTCGATCGTATGACCAGTATTTCGTGCTTCGGTGATGAACTCCTGCATCTTCTGTTTCACCTCTGACTTGGCTTTCAGAAAGTAGACATAGCGATAGCCGGTGAAGTCATCTTTGAACAGCACAAAATAGCGCAGATTTGTAAATGAGTTAGGGAACGGTCCGCATACGTCGCTGTGTACAAGTTCGCCGGGTCTTGAAGCTCTAGGTCGAGTACCAAACTTCAAACGATGTGACTTGCCGAGTATGCAGCTTTCGCAGATGCTTTCGTCTTGAGGAAGCTCTACTCCTAACTCTCGTTTTACAAATGTTCGTACATGACGCTTATTCTGATGTACGAGACGTTCGTGATACAGCTGGGTTTTCGTAAGCATATTCACTTGCTTCGGAACGACGCTCTCAACATGAAGTTTGAATAGGCCCCCGCTCAGGCCGCGTACACCCCTTAGTTTCACTTTGCCATGCGTTGACAGTGTGCATCTGGTGGGTGCTGATTCAAATCTAGATGTAGGGCTGCAGTCATGCGCTGCTAGGACCGAGAAAAGATTTTTCTTGATCTCTGGCACGTACCATACGTCCTTCAGCGTTAACTCGTAGACTTTTCCTCGTACCTTCGATTTGATGTTGATATCTCCCTTGCCTTTGGCTTGCAATACATTTCCATTAGCGGTGGAGACGGTGTGCATCTCGTCGAATGGTTGGAAGGTCTGGAATAGATCGCCGCGATTGGTGACGTGACACGTTGCGCCGTTATCTACGAACCAGTTCACTGTATCTGATGAAGTCGAGAATACTTCATGTTCTGATGTCAATACTTCTGCAACTTGAGATTCTTGCTTGCGGGACGATGAAGAGGAAGGCCGGTTACTGCTCTTTGGGGGTTTGCCGTCTGCTAACCACTTCCTGCAGTCTAACACGCGATGGCCTGTCTTCAAACAGTAATTACATTTAATTCTGCTATCCTTGCTCTTCTTCTTGGCCGCATTCTGTGTGTTTGTCGTTGGTAAGGCCTCTTGCTCTGGCGGCACGATAGACACCATCAAGCTCCTTTCGAAAACGCACAGGCGATTGGTTAGATTGTCGATAGTTCTTTCGGACGTCGGACACATCAACCATCCACTTTTAAATTGACTGTATTCTTCCCCAAGTGTGTCAAGAGTCTTGCAAATTAGAAGAAGATCTGGAAGCTTCTTATCTTCGCCGAGCTCTTTATTCAATGAGGTCCAAATATTTTTCAATTTCGACATATGAGTTGCTGCGTCGTCAGCTGGATCCTTTTTTAATCCAAAGAAACTCATACATAGCTGGAAGGTCCTGTCTTCATTGGTTCCGTCGAACATTCGATGAAGTTCTAACCACATGTCTCTAGCAGACGTGAATCTCATTACTTTGCGTAACATTTCGTCGGTCATGTTGTTTGTGATGAAGAAAAGAGCACTTGAGTCAGCCTTCGCAAACTCCGAGGTTGCAGTTCCACTGCTGGCTTCACTTTCTCCATTTGTAGAAGACGACGTAAGCTTGCCTTCTATTACATCAAGAGCGTGAGGTATGCTCTTGAGTACGATCAGCATTTTGTACTTCCATGTGTCCCAATTTGCTTTGCCTTCGAGAGGTACAATCGTGTACTTGAAAGTCGAAGTCTCCATGTTGGTAGTACAACTAATGTACACCCATAACCTCTTGTAGTTGCACTAATATGGAAAGCCTCGATAAAATGCTAATTTACAACAAAAACCCGAAATTGTTTTAGTATATGACTCGATTGTATTTTATTTCTTTTTGACAAGTAAAATTAAAACAAAACGTTACTAGGCTACACTGTCTTGTCACACATGAGTCTTCTAGTCAACGACAATCACCAAGTAGGCTGTACTAGTTTGGTTTGCCGTCTCCTTTCAACAAAGCACCCACTAAAATGTATAAAAAACACTTTTTTTAAGATTTCTTCCTAAGCCCCTTAGGGAGAAATCTTTAAAAAATGTTTTTGAATGAACAGTTGTATGGAAATTCATCATTTTCAACGGAATATTTCAACTCTTCGATTCCAATATGTAATTAATTTATAAAAAAATTCCATACCTGTAAGGATCAATGAATCTAATCTAATGAATCAAAGGATTAATCAATCTCGCCGCTTACTACTACGCTGAGTGTTGTGGGTCCGATCCCCACATGGGACGACACTTTGTGTGATCCACAATTTGTTGCTCTGAATCTGGGTGTTCTTTGTGTCCGTTTCTTCCCGTTCTCGTGACACAGGATATATTCCTAATGCGGGCGTTGTCTCTTTAAAAAAAAAAATCTGAAGGACCAGAGCTTTCAGATTTAACAAAACTCAGATCGCCACCAAAACCTATAAGTAGCTAGGTATATCAAGGTCGTAGGGAATACCAGAATCTGACATGAAAGAAACGTTGCAGGAACGCTTTTTTGGCCGCCTGAAAAAAGTACTTAAAAGTCTTTCATTTTTATTTATTTATTTTATTAGGGGGCAACAACGTGCGAGCTTGCTATAGTTGGGTCATACCGGTTCTGATGTATTCCTTTGCTATAATTAAATGGACTCGGACCGAATTAGATGCCCTTGACAGGAGGCAGGACTTCCGAATGCACCACCCACGATCATCGGTTATGAGGATGCATCTCCCGTGGATGTTTATGGGTCGTGGGCTACTAAATATCAAGACCCTACACAATCGCGAGATACACAATCTTAGAGAATATTTTCTATATACTGATGGAAGCGCATCGCAATGTAGTTGCAGTGGATACCGGAATCACTCCGCTCGCTCAGTCTAAAGAGAATTGGCCCACACTCATTGGTACTCAGTACCAATGATCGCAGGGAAGTATGGAAGGGCAAAGAGCTCGATGGTTTGTTTTATCAAACTCAGAATATCTCAAACTCAAAATATCTTTATTACGTAAAGTTTAAAAAAATTGAAATCATCTTTTATATAGACTTTAATGTCATAGATCAACACACACACAATAGCAACAATCTTAGTTTTATCAAATACTAAGCAAAATAAATTTAGTAAAAATTAAACTTATACAAAATCTGTGATATGCCTCTGCCAATCTACAACCACCCATTTCCAAAGGGTTGAAAAAAAGGGCAAACAAACTCATGCCTATATCGGGCACTAAATGTGTCCGATATAGACTTAAAAGCCTCTACGAGACAAGGAGAAACTGGACGAAGTTATCATGACAAATAACTATCGGAAATATATCCTGAAAGATTGTATGGTAAACATCTGTCGGGCATGCCACCGTCCTGGGGAATTAATCAGGTCTATTATTTCTGGTTATTCTCTTCTCGGTAACGATGATTATTTGCACAGGCACAACACACAAAAGGCAAGCTATTGCTTTCCCTTAAATACCAACTTGTGAATCTAGAGGTGCCTTACAACAGGTATGTACCCGACCCAGTTCTCGAGAATGGTCGGACCACGTTGTAATGGGATCGATCTATTATTACAGACAGGACTATTGTTGCTATATAGATCGATTAGAGAGTCGCGCAATCATTATTGTTATCGCCGTTCCTACTGACGAGAATGTCGTGAAAGTTGAAAAAGAAAAACAAATAAAATATTTGGATTTATCTCAGGAGATTGTCGTTATGTGGAAAATGGAATAGGCGATCATTATTCTGATAGTCGTATCTGCTCATGGATTGATAGCCAAGAGCCTCGACCAACATCTTGAGAGGCTCACATTAGACGGCTGGATCAAGGGCCAGATGCAGCAGGCAGTTCTCCTTGACACGGCCCGTATAATGAGGAGGTTCCTGTCTTTGGAGTCCTAACCACCTATCTTGGTGTCTTGATCCCTTTGATCCCTGTACCCTATGTCGGTGGTTTAATATTTTTTGTATTTTTAAATGTTTTTTTTTTCTTTTGTAATATATTTAAAAATGTAATCAATATTTAGAGATGTATAATGTAATAATAAAAGCTTTTATTTCAGACAATATTCCATTACCAGTATCTATCTTAATTGTTTTTAAATCTATCATTTTTACTTATTTATTATATTAGGGGTTAAAGTATGAAATTGACGATTTGTACTGAATATATATTGAAAGTCGTTTTTTTCTAAGATGTAACATATTTATTTAATTAGAATATTTAACCTCATTATCTCTGCATTGCTGGGATCTAAACGGAAGTTCATTTATGCCTTTACGATAGAACTCTGGAGATCTAGATTCGACAAACTGTGTGAAAGCATTTTGTACTGCCTCCTGGGAAGAGATTTTTTTATCACGTAGAAAATTGACCAAATCACGAAAAAATTGTAGTCCGTTGGAGCAAGGTCTCGCGAGTACGGACGATGACGTATGGTTTCTAACTACAGCTCCTGTAGAGTTAAAACGGTTTCTCGTGCAGTGTGAGATCTTGCATTCTTCTAGTTTTTTAGATCTGGCCACAAGCAAAACGTTACCCCAGCAAAATTAATTATCATGGAAAGCAAAAGGGCCACAAATTAGTGAGGTTACCGGAGCCCAAACCTTTCTTCCCTCTGATTCTGGGGGGAGGAAAGTCAATGTGTGACAACGAGCACACAAAAATCGGTACAAAATAAATGGTTCAAGTGTAGTTCACATTAGTTTGTAATAGACTTGCAACGAATATTCGGTTACTATTCGGTATTCGGCCTATTCGGCTGCTTTTATTAAATTCGGCCGAATACCGAATATCTACATATTATTCGGCCGTATACCGAATACTTAAATAATATATTTTGTCATAGAGAAATAATTGGTAAAATGAAAAATTAAAATCGATTGATTACGTATATATTCATATTTTCATTTCTGTTATAATCATTTAAGTAGTCATTGGTGCATAACACAGGTACATAATCATCTTCTGAATTGGAAAAATGGAGGATTCTATGTATTTGAATTATTGTGGTAATCAAAATTTAGAAGGGGAAGGTTATGGTGCTGAAAGACTAACTTTTCTGCATTTTATTTTGTCGAAACATGCAGTGCGTTAGCAATATACCGCGCAGAGCAACAGCGGGCGCGCGGGCGAAACAATCACGTCTGTACAAGTTTTTGGCGCTAAAATCCAGCCGAATACTTTTGCCTAATATTCGGCTATTCGGTCAGGGGCCTCGCCGAATATTCGGTATTCGGTATACTGCCGAATATACTATTCGTTGCAACTCTAGTTTGTAATAAAAAAGTTTTTAATCACTAAACGGACTCAGGAGCTCCCTGAAAGGGTACCAAAAAACTTACTTGGGACGTTCAAACATCGGTACCAGACCACGTCTACCGGACTGAACGAATATTGATTTATTTTCTATAACATACCCTTAGATTATACTATAGCTAAGCTACACTAGGCCAAAAAAAAAAGTTTTATCTTTCCAACATGGACATATAAAAAAGTCGGACATAGTCCCGCTTACAAAAAACTGTGTCACTCATAGCCGGCCAGCTCGCTGTACGTACACGGTCACATACACAGCACCAGGGACTTCCTTTCTAGGCTATACCTGGTTCCCCGGCTATTAATACCCGAGACGACGTGCGGTTTTAGTCGGTTCGAGTCCGACATGCCACTAGGTGCTATCCGAGGGGATTTCAGCACGAAAAAAAAAAAACAAAAAAGGTCACATACACATATTAGTCAGCACTCAGCCATTACACGCGCAAACATCGAGACAGCGAGACGCATTACGTTTTGCGTGATGAAACTTTAAAAACAATAGTGACCGAAAGAAAAAGTGTTGCCAATTTTCACGTGTGCAAATTACAAGTAATTTTTGGTTTATTATTAAAATCAATTTATTAGGATAATTTATTTATTAGTTACTATTAGGTATTTTTTATTTTTAGATTTTGTAAGAAAATTAGAGTATGGAGAAATTATTGGATTCAAAAATTTAAAAACTGTCATGGCGAAAATGTAAGACAATACAAATATAATCTCACAAAAATCTAGAAAAGTTTGTTGGCAATGAAAGCTTTTTTTAAACTTAGAATCTGACCATACTTTCGCTGTAATAGAACACAAAATAAGTCTTTCACCGGATCTCGAAATTAGAGGAAATTTCAAGAACCTCTCAAAGTAAAAGATTATTATTAAAAATACTCAGCACTTGGGATACTTAACAGTAGAAACAGTCAAATTTCGAAATAAATAAAATATTTTTATTAATTAACTGTGTTTTTAGCAACCCTAAAATCCATTTACACATAGAGAGCTGCCGCCATTACGGTGCCTTAGTTTTGTCCACATTTTGTACGGATACCTTTTATATTCCGAGTAAAATCAATTATGGTTCATATTACACTGATATTCAGCAGCTAAAATTAGGATATAAGAATTGCTTAGAAAATAAGTTTCAAATCCTGCATTTAAGAGAAAATCTAAAGCTATTTTATTTTAGTAGTTATTAAGCTATTGCATAGCTTCTATCGAGGGCCTTGAGCGCGGGGACCGAATCCAGAAATTCCGTAACGAAAAAAAATCTCAAGCTAAAAACAAAACAAAAAACAGTACCAAAATCAAATGCTGAACGTCAAAAGAAATTTCGTCAACATAATGCAGAAAAATCTTACATGGATATGTAATTTGATTTAATAATAATATTTTTTATTTATTTATTTAAAAACAAATTGTAATATATGCTTCAATATTTTTATTTAATAAAAGAAAAAAAATTGTTTTCTTATCGGTCACCACGCTCAAAAAGTGTAACTTGAATTAATATCAAAGAAAAAGAAATACTGCATAAATAAAATAAATAAATAATTATAATTGCATAAGTTGATACAAAATGCCACACGTCTTTTTTTTATATGAGAATAGCATCACTAAATATACTTATTTATTCATAAAAGATACATCAATAGTAGAAAACGCTTTACATCTGAACATGACGAAGTCTATCAATATGTCTTTATATTTGTATAAATCTCACATTTCTTCAAAGCACATTTAAAGTAAATTACATAAAAAATGGTAATAAAAAAACTGTCAACAAGTGCAGAAACAGAACCGTCATCCATTCTTATTCGGCCTACAAAATATAACTTAGTATAAAAAATGATTTCTCAAAATTGCAGTTGTTTAAAAAAATATTTCTATCCTATTAAATTGGTTCATCGCTACTGGAATTTTTGAGGAATAAATAACCATTTCTGCACAGCTGTAGCTGCCTGTAGATGTCAAATTGTCAGTCCGTACAAATATGCTATGTTATTTTAAACATGGCAACGATTTACAATGAACTGGACGACAGCTGTTTTAAATAAAAGAGTGACGAAGCTATCTCTTTCTACTAGGTACTTAACTTTTATTCTACAACAGAACACTTGGCTTGGAATGGAATGCAATGATTGGAGCGCAATGCGCAATGTAATAAAAACACTTTTTGACAAATAGTCAGTCTGTGAAGAGTATCGCTGTACTGTAAGTCAAATCTATAACTTGGTTTTGAATACACGTTCGTTTGTGTTTATCATATGCGTGCAATATGGATAAGCCTAAAATATTATCGTAAGTAAATATAATATTCTTTTGTTAAAAATAATTAATATTTTATCATTTTGATTAGATGTGTCATGAAAATATAATACCCATTTTGCGGTGTTGGTTGTTGGTGCAATGAAAAAATAGTGATGTTAATGGTATGTAGATGAAAACACATTTGCCTCCTATCCTATCTATAGATTTTAACCGATTTTTACTTCTGAAACGATTTACATCATACATCCATCCATAACATAAATAAAGGGATTGTACAAGAGCTACCTGCCGGTTATAACTGTTAGATCTCGTGAAAAGATGTTGTGTTATAGAAAAACAATACTTAAATCGAATACGTCGCAGCTTTTGCTTAAAGTATTAATAATCTGATTATTTAGTTTTTTTCACCGACTGTAAATAAAAATCGTATACACAACTACACTAATAGTGCAGTAGATAAGAATAATTGGAAAAATAATAATTATAAACTATTTGGCTATTAAAAAACTGTAGCCTATGTGTAATACCAAGAAATTTTACTCTATTCTACTTACGATATTAAAAATGAAGGTATTTAAGTATATTATTAACTGTGCATACTTACTTACTGTGCCTATTTATACTTTTTAACTGTTTTATGTTTAGATGTATTAAAGTAAACAACATTATTTGTATTAGACTTCCACCTTTTTGACTAACCTAACTGCTTGTATTAAGAGATCATTCTTGAGATTACTGATAGTGTACTGTAGCACCTGCCAGTGTGCTGATATTTGATGGTCTTCATCGGAGATTTCCAAAAGAAAAGTGGTGTATGTTGCGGGAAATCACAAAGTGAACTCTGTCATCTGAAACTGAATAAATGAATAAAATATAGAGGCAAATTCTTTATTCTACTATAATAGTACTTATATCTTGAAACAAGCTGCCCACAGCCTCCTAAGTTGACTTTTGGTCCATTTAACTGTCTTCTCTTTATTGTTCTTAATGTTTTTTAAAACAGGTTATATACAAAGATGTTGATATACCATGACTTTTATAGGTTTAAGTAATACTTTATTTATTTTGGTGGCTTGTAAAGATTGTGGAATATTTATTTTAGTTCACAATTCCAAACTATTTTTTTTACATTTTCAGAGGTGATGTTTTAGTGGCCAAAGGTGTAACTAAGCAAAGTATTACCTTGCCTGAAGTGGGCTCCAAAGATGTTGTACCTGATGGTTCCTGGCTGGAGCAGAAACAGATACAAACAGCGTTAGATTCACAAAAACACATATTAGAGGTTGAAAGAATAGAAAAGATGTAAGTACCTTTAATTGTTATTGTATTATTCATAATTTCTTGTTATATTGAAAGGTACCAACTAGCTGTTCTGCAGGCAGTACTTTTATATTAAAAGCACTTATTGGTAACTATTTTTTTCAATTGAAGGGCACGGGACAGTGAAGCTCTTTTCTCGCTTCTGTACCCTTGTCAATAATGTACAAATTTTTTTTATGATCTTTGAGTGGGAAAGTTGTAAAAATGTAACAAAAAGAAGTCTGGACTAATTCTCCCTACAGGTATAATCCATGGTGTTTCCTTGTTTCATAGATTGTTGTTTCAATATGATGTTTCATATAATATTTGGTTCTTGTATTTTTATTTTGCATAGTATTGTTTAATGAGTATTTTACTTGAATGAAACATATTTTACAGAAACACAAATTAATGAATCTTAAAATCCCTTTTTTTTTCTCAGAATCATTAAATAATAGATTTTTTTTAACAAATATTGGTTGTTTAGTGTGTTTTGCTGTGGTATTTTATTTCAACGAAAATGTAAAATATATGTCAGGCTATTCATAATTTCATGATTTTATAAATAAATATCTTATAAATATTTACTAAGATTAATTAGGCGTTAAGTTAGAACCAAAAAAAAGGACCAGAATAGTAGGTTAGGTTATAACTGCGACCCTATCAGAAAGAATTGCTACCAGAAAAGTAGGTTAGGTTAAAACTGCGACCCCAACCTCAATTGATCTGAAAAATTTCGTCCAGTGTGGATACCTGTCCACAATTAGAACACCATGCCCGTTAGGGTGGGCTTCTAGACTGCAACTGGGATTAAGTCATGTGCCCAGAGAATGGGCAGGCACATCAGAGCTCCCCTTGGCACACTTATTGATAACCTCTGCAACATAAGGGGCTTATGCTATCGCCATTGCTACAGATATTATTTCCAGTGAACAGACTGGCTATCAATCTCAAAGGCTGAGACCTCTCCATCTTATCACTCAATATAGACAGTTACGACTATCCTTCGTCTATCCTTCGCCTCTACGACTATCCTTCGCCTCTTCAGGTATATTTAAAGACAGATATATTTATCAAGTGACTAACCGTCACAATATATTATATTGTACCTGTTATTTTGAATTATTGAAGCAGTATCTTAATACTTAAACCATTAATTATCCTGTTCTCTGCTGTTGCTGCTGTTATAACTTTTTCTATGGTTTCTTTCAGTGGCAATATTTCTCACGCTCAATGGCGAGATGATTTACAACTAGCGGAAGTCACCCAGAAAACCAGTGGTTGCTGGCAGTACTTTGGCCACAATGTTGGAAAAACTTTGTATCTAAGACCAGAAGAAGTTCTTTTTCTGATGGAAGTCGTAAGTTGCTCCTAATTCTATTTTCTACTACCTTTCTAAAAAAATTGCCTAGTTCTTTTAACAATTTTATATTGTATAACTTGTAGCATTGTCATATTATTTACCCATGGAAGTAGTAAAAAGTTGGCAGAATACAATGAGGAAGAATAAATAACATTCAGTTATTTTTCCATCTTGTCATATAAGTCTCTGAATTCTTATATGTTTATTAAATAATCATGTCATTCTGCCTTCGGAAAAGAATGTTTTGATTTTGTCATTGGCTCTTTATTCCACTCCATTGAGTCCTGCTTAAGTCCTTATTTGAATTTATGTTGTTCTAGAACTCTTTACTCCTCAAACACAACGATGTCACAGTATCATTGCAAAAAGCATTTTCTCTAGTGCTTAATAGTAATTTGACATATAATCAGTATAGAGTGTACGCTTCTCTAAGCAGGCTTGGCTATAAAGTATACCGGCACAACAAAAGTTTAAATGGCCGAAAAATAAATCCGATGACTGCTCCTAATGAAATGGTTGTAGAAAATATTTTAAAACAAAAACTATCTGATTCGTCAATGGAAGTATGTGGTAATAAAACAAGTGATTTGCAGTCAAATATTTGTGAACAATTGCCAAATACAAAGCCAAATAACAGTACAGATATTCAAAAGAATCAAAAAAATAAAACAATTGAAGAAGGAGACAGTGAGAAAAACAAAACTGTTGAGATTAAAGAATCCCCTTGTGTTATGGAAGTAGAAGAAACTGAATCAAATGAGACTAATATAAGTGAAAATGACCATACTAATGCACAATCTTTGACTGAAAGGTTAGAATCTGAAAACACTGAAACTAATAATGGTGAATGTGATAAAGTCATAGTACTTGATGATATTCCGATGCCATCTAATAGAGAAAGTCAAGAAGAATTAATTAGAAAACATGCAAATGAGATAATTGAAAATACTGCTACATCAGATGTTAAGGCATGTGAAGAAAAGAGCAATGTGAACAGTACTGAAGATGATAAAAATAAAAATATAGTTACTGCAATGGATGTTAACAATGAGTGTTGTTGTCAAGCGGCAGCTGATTCCAGTAAGAAATTATTGTGTACTTACATATAGAATTTGAGTGAAAATATCCTTTGAATGAAACATATTTTACAGAAACACAAATTAATTAATCTTAAAATCCCTTTTTTTCACAGAATCATCAAATAATAGTTTTTTTTTACCAAAAATTGTTTGTTTAGTGTGTTTTGCTCTGGTATTTTATTTCAACGAAAATTTAAAATAGACGTCATGCTAAACACAATTTCATAAACAAATATCTTATAAATATTTACTAAGATTAATTAACTAACTAACTTCTATTTTTTTACAGCTGTCGAAACTGAAAGCAACAACAATGAGAGTACTCACACTGCAGAGTCAGGCATAGCGTTGGAATTAGGTAAAGTTATAAAAAGTAAAACATTTATGAAGTGTTAAAAAAAAATGGATCAGTAATATTAACCTTCCTCCTCTTCCAACTAGGTAGGCTCTTAGGTTGGGGTCGGGCTTTAGTCTACTAGGATACGGCTAAACTTCGATTTTTTAAGTGGAGCGACTTCCATCAGATCTCCAGAACCCTAGTACTAGACGTTATCGAATTTCTGTAGAAAGACTGTTGTCGGACCTTCTAGGGCCTCAACTACCTGTAACGATTGCCACAGATGCTCTTATGGCAAACCCCACCACTGGCTTAACGTGCTCTCCGAGGCATGAAGGGGTCACAATGTGTTAAGAATTTTCAGAGCAGTAATTAATATAAGCTAACAACAATTTTATGTATCATTACAGGTCCACCTAAAAGTCTGGAGCCAAATAATGACAGCAAGAAAACTGAAATAGGTGATAGCAACAAAAGTATCTGTTTTTCAGATGCACTCATAAGTAATAGGAATCAGATGTTTCATAATTACGTAACGAAACTGAAAAGATTGACTGGGCGACAATACAAACCAAGTGATTTCAAAACTCTCGATAAAAATTTTGGCAGTTTTCCTGATTTTTTTAGAAGGGAACTTGTTTTAATCGATGCTCCAAAACAAGAGTATGTTCCTAAAAATGTATTTGTGAATAAATCTTCTTATGTGTTGAATTTAAAGCACATAAGGAGAAAGTGCACGAGAACTAACTCAAGTGACCGCTCAAGTTATAATAGCTCGGATGAAGCAAATGACAATCACGTAAGAAGATTGAGAAGTATCTCCACCACCAATACCCCTGAAAATTTGTCTAGACCTAACCAATATCAATTCTACCGACCTAACCATTTTTGGCGGCCCCAAAATCATCTTAACTATGTCCAATTTAACATGGTTTTTCAAAGGCCACCTTTTTCCAATGTGTATTTTCATTCTCGCCTTCAGTATCAGCCAAGGCCGAATCCTTCACAAAGACACTATTTATACAATAATCCTAATAATATACTTTTACCACCTAATCATAGAAATGAAAATAATAATCCACGAAAACGTATGAGAAATGACAGAGCTACTCGTTTGCAGAGTATAAAAAGTTTATCTATGAGATTAAAACAACTTATCATGAATGGCAATTACCACAGTCAAAACATTGAATCTTTACACCGGCTTTTATATGCATACAACACGAGGTACAAGACCAATCTAAGATTAACAAAAGAATTCGATGTAATCAATGATGATGATGATATTGTAGAAACTATTGATTTAGGAGATGACGGTGATACAAGAAATAAGGTTCCAAGATTGACGCAAGATAGTGATAAGTTTGATGAAAACTTAAATTTGTTAAGAAAGCTGGCGAAAAAATTGAAGGACTTAGATGCTGAGAAGAAGGCAACGTCTACACATAAGAGAGCATTGTCGAAAGCTATTAAAACTTTCAATAAATCTTATGATGCCGATATACATATGGATGTTAACTTTGAAGTTATAGATAGAAGATTTATTAATATTGAATCGGATTCAGAATCAGATTGCGTGTTAACTGAAACTCAAGTCGCCTATAAAGGCAAGAAATTAAGAAACCCTTTCAACATTCTTAAACGCCGTTCTGAACAACAAGGAGAACCCAAAGCCAGTACCAGCAAAGAATCTACAAATACGAAAAATTATATTAATGATTTCACAACTATGGAGGCTACTTCACAACACCAAAACCTTTCAAGGATTTTTAATGGAAACTGGTTGCCAAGTGAAAATGATTTCGGTAGACCAGAGGTTGTTAAAAAAAACGTGATGAATTCACTCTTCCTTGATGTTTTTAAAGAACAATTTTTATTAAATTATGTGAAGAGTAATGTTGGAGAATTTGATAATTGGTTAGAAGGAAAAATAGCTTTTTTACAGCACATGGAAGAGACGGATATTGCATATCAAAATGAACATAAACAACAAATGTCGGCTATCAAAGAATCAGTTAATCAATCTGGACTGAAACCCTTATTGGACCCAGAAGATTGCTCAAATACTGCGTCAGTTTTAGAGAAGCTTAGAATTATTAAGAATAATAAAGAACTCAAAACTGACACAACACTAACTATCGACTTTGATGCATACCGTAAGGAAATAACGAACTTCAAGAAAACAAATCCACCAAAACCACATTTCAGAATTATAGTCCTTGAGTAAGTGTACCTTAATTTTATGCATGTTTGTCTCAAAATTATTTAATTCCCCTATCTTCTAGCACTAGGCCTGTTTAATCACTCCGGCTTCTTCTAGCGACAGCACTGTCACAGACCTGCTTCCTCATCCGAACTTACAATATCCAAAACTTATCGCCCTCGCATTATTTGTTTTCCTTATCCTCTTTCTTCCCTATTCTGAAAGGGATTGTACCCTCGTAGTGGATTTTTGGAAGACTGTCAGCTGGCAATTAGAACCCAGCCATAATCCTTACTTGCTAAGTCCCTATAATACAATTGAGAAATCGAAGGATCATGATTCCGACTTTCGGCTGATAGATTTTTCAAATATCTCTCGATTAACAGAGGCTCATTGCAAGAGAAGTGCTACTCAAACCTAATTATATTTATCGGTCTGTTTCAGTGAATCATCAATGTTCCCGTCCGGCGCGGATGTCGTGTCAATACTATCAACATGTGGCGACAGTGTTGCACTTGTGTTTGCAATTGTGGGCATAAGTTCAGTTTCTTATGTACAATTTAGGCCAATAGACATGCCTGTATATATTGCCAGTAATGATTTAGATTAGTTCATTTCTATCTTTCCTTTTTCTATATATATGTTCGTTATATACCATCTTATGAGTTTTGTAATCTGTAAGCATTATAAATTGACTTTACTCTCTGTTTATTATATTATAATTATTTTATTTCAAAACTTCTTACAAAAAATATTTAAAAAAAGGTATGTTTGTAAAATATATGTATCTATAATATGTTTATTAGTCGATAATACAGAACTCTTTGTGACTATTTATTGTATCCTACAATCGATTATCGCCTGTAACGTTTGATGTTTAACAAAATGTGTCTATCCATTTAGTAGCCTTCGTGTACTTTTAACACATGCATTGATTAATGCCCTACGCTGTAATTGTTGCATCATATATCAGCTTATCACTTAACAAAAACAAAATGAGTTTTGTTTTTTCTTGTTTTGAGGCCTAACAGAGAATATACTATGACTTCGATTTTGGTTATAAATAAAAAGTGTTTGTTGTTGCCAAAATTCGTGAAGGTTTTAATTTAAGGAATTAATAAGTGTAGTCTAGCTGTAAGTGAAATTTACTCAAGATATTACAAAAGTGATATTACACACGTTAATATAACCGTATCTCTTAATTAAATATGAATATTACTCAATAATAGTAGATTAATCACTATTAAAAAAAAAGCAATATAATTTGCGGGTAGTTACAATATTTTTACAATTTAAACAATTATAAGAGTTAGTTAAAAAGCTAAAATATATGGTATCGTTTTAAACACATATGTATATATATATATACAGCCATCATATTTGCAACAGATAGGTGGCGCTAGTTTCTCCGACTTGCAAAAAAAAATTATTGTGAAGGATGTTTGTATTTGTTGTGTAAATATTTAAGATAATGTACTATAGTAGGTGCTTCGTTCTTATAATTATTCGTTCGTTCTTCGGCGATCATACATACGGATGGATCAGGGATCTACAGGGAATCTTACAATTTACAAAAAAGATATGTATGATAAGCATTGCACACTGTAACCATAGATAATTAGAGCAACCCCTTCAAACTTTTAACCGACTTCAATAAAAAACTAGTAGCTTCTTACTTAGAACTAGCGCGCAAGGGTGACTTTTGTCATCGTGACTGTTTTGTCACTCTAATCCAGTCTGTGAGTATGTATGGTGAAACGCGCACGTTATGACGTGACAGCCCGTGATGAAACTGTCACCGCTTCAATAGGTTTTATAGCAGTGCGCGCAAGGGTAACAAAATTGCGTTAACATGCGTAAGTCTTCACAAAATACTGTTGATTATCTGATTTGCTTATTAAAGTAAAAAAGAGATAAATATATATAATATTATTTTTGGATATTCTCGAAGTTATATAACTTAGTGTAGAACTTTGCACTTAGTATCCAATATATAATATTAATAAATTTATTAAATATATAATATGTCAAAGATGTACCCAGTCCCTATTCTTTTCATTTTTTTTTCTGCTGATTCTGATGAGTTTACGTAAAACAGTGGCATCGAAATCCACATCGGCAAATGCCGCTTAAATTTCAAAACAGTTTGTCGTTATCACCCTTCGTGAGCGCACTTCATTTTGGAAACGTGACGTGACAGTGATAAAACTTTGTCACTGTCACAAAAGTCACCGGTGCGCGTTAGCCCTTACTCTGTTTATTCCTCTAAGTTTCGAAAATTATGGTGATTTTTTTTAAGTTTATTAATGTATAATGAATTATAATTATTACAACAATAAACCATCAATCGCCTCCTTTGTTATTAACCATCAATTACCGAAATAACTTATTGGGGTCATTTTAAATAGATACTTTTTAAGTTCGTAAAAGTATTAAGAAGTCTAATGTAGATCCTGGCCAATAGAAGCCATAGTAGCGACTTCTGTGGGTGATTAAGAAGACTTGTTAAATATATCCACTTAAAATATAAGTGGATATTTATATATTTTAATAGTAATATATACTGTTACATTTATACTAGTCAGTCAAATTCTTGTGCTGTGCTGTTGTACAGAACTAAATAAAATATAATTTAACCTTTTAACCGCCGAGCTGTATATCAATTGGCGTGCACCCAGCGCCTAGCTCACAAATAAAAATAAAAAACCTACGACAAATAGGGCTGTGCAGTTGTGCATTACTATAATATCGACGAGTACCTAATATTGTTATCTGTATGTGCTATTATTATAAATTAATCATAAGCAACAGTTTATGATTAAACATAATTTCTCGAGTTACTACCTACACGTACCAAATTTGAAAAGCCACTCAAGAATCAGTTAAAAAGAATAGAGTATTTATTTTTAGTGGTCGTGCATCGGCCAAGTAGACCGTATACGTTATATACGACAAAAAAAGGGCACAAATTTACGTCATTGTTGATTGTTGATATTTCTTATTAATGATAATCTAATAAACTAAATAATCAAGTAATCAATCAATAATAAATCTATCAAAATATTTCAGCGTAGAAACAGAATATAAAATTAAAACGTAAAAAACTTATTCACAAAAACACGCACAGCACTAATGGAAAATTCCATTCGGTTTGTCTCCGTCATGACGTCACAGGCGGTTGTCTTTATCCGACTCGGGCACTGGCTATGCTGGCCTAAAATAATTTAGTTAGGGATGACGATCTGAGATCGATTAATCGAAGAAACGATTTCTCGGTCAAACAAAATCGACCTTTTTAATCGATATGTAACTGAATCGATTCAGTAGATCGATATTTCAACCTAGAAAATCGTTTTTTCTGTTTTAATAAAAGCCAA
The DNA here is from genome assembly GCA_902825455.1 of Arctia plantaginis. Classification (NCBI taxonomy): domain Eukaryota; kingdom Metazoa; phylum Arthropoda; class Insecta; order Lepidoptera; family Erebidae; genus Arctia; species Arctia plantaginis. The sequence continues at coordinate 15,788,304 of CADEBD010000171.1, read as the reverse complement.
AGAATTATTTACAGCTAGTTCATTCATACGAGAGCTAGCCTTTCATGCCTCTATAAGAGTTGATCAGAACGAGTTAATATTCAGTGCCCGTTGGTGTCACCGTGTGTTTTGCAGCTTCTTTGTTCTCCGTGCTACTTGACACACGTAAGGAAAAAGCAGTTTTTTCACTTAATTATATATAACAGTAATGAAATATATGACTATCGGGGGAACATCTGTGCCTTGTGAGCGCCTTTTCTCGATTGCGACAACATCGAAAGTGATGAGCGGAATCGCAGGGATCCCAGTAGACTTGACAGACTGTCTTTATCAAAAGTTTAGCCATCAAACATTGGGAACTATATGCTTTACTATATAATATATTTCCTAAACTATTTAATGTAACAAGTAAAGGACAATGGCAGGCATTAATGGGAATTTTGTACCGCGTATCTCATGGTAGGGAGTATTGTTGTATTTATTTGGCTGCTAATATTATCGACAATCAAAGTTTTAATTACCAGTTATTTAAAACTTTGGGTTCGAAATTTATTTCAGTTTGTAGATTACATATAAACTGTACTGAAGTCGATACCCATGACAGCTTGCCATTGCTGTCAACCTCAACAAGTTAACGTAGCGTAAGTACTATATATTAAAATCTTATAAACACACTGTCATGGCTATATTCGTAAACCATCCTACTGTACCACTCTCAAAGTTTCTAAATGACAAGGATGTATTTAACGGCAGTTAAGTTACTTTTTTTTTACCTAACGGTCACTATTAATCTAATTGATTTGAACAAAAATTACTAGTCCCTTTCCTTAAATTAACTGATTTAAAATATTGCTTTCTTTTATTACTTCGTCTAATCTGTACAGTCACCCTTAGCCGTAAAAAATGATTGTTTTTAACTGATAAATACATAATAAGCTCATTCGTAAATAGCTATTTAAATAAAGTTTTTTATTTTTTATGTAATTTATATTTTATGCATATGAAGCTTAGAAAACCTATGAATGGGTTTTGTTGACAACACTTAATCGTTTAGTTATTGCAGTTATAACAAGTTTTTGAGAAGAATTTATATACTTTTAGCAAAGTTCTAAGAATCTAAAAATTGAAAAAAAAAAGATGATTCACTTTATAAACAGTTTAAATCTTATAACCTTCTATCATATGACTAGCAGACTCTCACAAAAAAAATATTTTATCTTCGTTTTTGCAACATTTTTATTGATTCTCGGCTACTAGGTCGTAGCGTACTCCTAAGATTAGCGCGTTCAACCAAACAATGAAACTCTTCGGCTTTATAATATTAGTGTAGATAAGAGATCGGTTATAATGGTACCTAAAAAAAAAAACAATATACTTAATGCAGACACGAAAAAAAAACGATTTTTAGGAGTTTGATCACAAGATTGCGATTGACACGATCTTTTTCGGAAAGAAGCGCCATCTCCAATTTAGATAACATGGTCTGGGGTGGGAATTTGTATCTATAGTCGGCCGTACAGAAATAATTAAATAGCTTATTTCTTAAAGGAATTTAATTTTTATACAGTGCAACGTGCACAACACGCTATCAAAAACCAATTACTTTTTCTTATTCTAATAACTCAGTATTTAATGCCATATTTTAATTCATGCATATTCCTTAGTTTAAAAATTCTAACGTATATGTCTCGTCACTACTGTTGGATAAATACGACACGGATGTTACAAGTAAATAGGTACACTATCTCATGAATATTAAACTTACCTTTTAAAATATAATTTTTTGTTATGTTTCTAGTTATTAAGAGTCTGCATATATGACTAAATAAAAAGTTTCATAGACAATCTATTCGAAAATTTATTATTTTAAAAAAGAAACAGCATAAATACAAACGGTTTTTAGTCGTATATTATTATTATTAAAAGACAACTCGTGCATTAGGAATATATCCTGTGTCGCGGGGGACTTTACAAACATGCATGAAACGGACACAAAGAACACCCAGACTCAGAACAACAATTTGTGGATTACACAAAGTGTCGTCCCATGTGAGGATCGAACCCACAACACTCAGCGTAGCGCCTACTCGCGGCTGGACTTTATGGCGGGTGGAGGGGAAAACCCATCCCATCCACTCGCGGCCCCACTCAGGGCGGTATACATCTTGCACGATTGCGTTCTCTAGTACCGAAGTCTCATAAACAAAACGTAAAACAGTTCTTATTTAAGTTAAACAATTCCTAAATAAGTTAAAATTTATAATGCTGACTTGAAACTATTGCGTGATCCTTTATTTCTGTGAAACCAGTTACATTCTATCATTTTCGGTTTTTAATTTTAGTGTTGTTACATTTTAATTGTTAGAAAAATTAATCGATTTATGTTACAAATCGTAAATTAAAACCCGAGATCATCTTTCGTAATATTAAATAGTTTATTCATTTCTTCAGTTCAGTTTCATTTTACTCTTTTCGTATAATTAAACGGAATTGAACCAATAAATTTATTTATTTCAAACAATAATCACGCGTGTAAACATTTACGACTGTTTGTGACAAATAAAATAAAACGTAACTTTTGATTTTAATATGTTACGTGCATTATTTATCACATGGTTCAGAGCTGTTAAATAAAAAAAAGTCGTGTAAAAAATAAGCAAAAGTTTTGTTGACTATTAAGAAAGTATGCGAAAGCATTACCTATAGTTTATCAACCAGTTTCGAGGCATTATAGATTAAGTATGGTTCACTGTAATTAGATGATCTTGTGAATTCACTTATAACTATCGGTTGTATATATTTATTTAATGTAGGAAAAAAATAAAACAAAAATATATCGGTGTAAGAATGTATTTTATTTGATTCTTCAGAATTTTAAAACAGCCTTATCGTTATATTTGCTAACTACAAGCAGCTACATGGCACAAGTGATACGGAGGGCTCAGTGCAAACCTATATCTATATTTCTAACGCTAACTTTATTGTAACACTAAGTTCTAGCAAAATTAACAGTCCGTATTTTAAATTATTTCTTATGATAAAATTCATTTCTGAGTGTTCAAACACTAAAATGAATTTAAGAGTTACACAATTGCAAGTGACTCCACTCGGAGACAAGATCAGTATAATATTGCACTACATGCACAACAGCAAACGAAATTTCTGAGTTCCAATTCTCGCGTAGTAAAAAGTCGGTTAAAAATCTGTTACAATCTACCTACTCTTAATCTCACAAATGTCTTAAAATGTATTTTCAAAGTATAGTATTGAGCATTCAACGTTAACTGTTATGTGATTATATCGATATAGGAATACTTTACTAGTTTAGTATGAGAGTAGATTGGAACTGAAATTTGAACGAATATTTATTACGAGAATTGACCCTGGTCAGGTTTACATGTGTGTGTTATTAAGGTAAGTATATTATTATACGTTCACATATGTGTGAATTGTAAATAACTTTTATCTCCACTCATACATTTGCAAACTATTATGGTTTCAAATCCAGTATGCGTCATTAGTTTCAATTTCTCTAATAATAGTTCATTAAAATCACATGTAAGTACTCCGTGCTAGTGAGCAGGTATTTCATTTGCTGTGTATATGTGGTGTGGTGTGGATTTTTCTTTTTGAACTTATAGAAAGTTATTAGTTTCTTTAACTATGATTTATTTTTGAAATAGAGGGCAGACGGTCCAAATATCATGCAATTGATAGGTATAAATACGTATTACATTATCTCGTTATTTCCATTTAAAATATATTTAGAAATCTACAAATTGCACGAAATGTTATGCCTACCTACCTTGCTATCCAGCTGTTTGATTAAACCTTATTTTACGTACATAATATAATTATATTATCACATAGGTGCATAAAATACCTGGCACATGAACTCTACACCTAACAAATACCTACACAAGACACAACCATCATGTTCGCAATAATACTTTAATACAACATAAATGATATTTCTTTAACGCCTTTAAAAGTTAGGTTCCATTGCAGTCATCACTACTTTGACTGAGTTCAATCAGTTAAAATGAAGGCCATTTTAACAATAATTCTCTTCCAACTCTAATTGCAAGCCATAATATACGAGGGTTGCTATTTATGTACCCGGAACTAGTCAGTTACAGAACAATATTGAAAAGTAATTATAACATTTAAAAATGGAATTCTTTACATGAAGAATACATTTTGTTTCATGTAGCTGTCATTTTTGTTTATCCTTTGTGGCGTCATTTTAAAAATTGCGTGTCTTCATCACTATGGATTTAACTCGTGAAAATTTTCGTACTATGATTTATTACGATTTTCAGTAAGGGCTAAAAACAGTGCATCGATCAACTCACTTCGACTTTAAGGGACGAAGCACCATCAAAAACAACTGTGTATCACTTGTTTTGTAACTTTAATCGAGGGCGGTCTGTGCTCACGGACAAATTTAAAGAAGGTCGCCTTAATTCGGTTGTTTTACCTCAAAATATTGATGCTGTGCGGCAACTAATAATACAAGATCGTCATGTTACATATCGCGAGATAGAGACGTCTCTGGGAATAAGTATGACGAGTATTTATAAAATGTTACACGAACATTTAGCTGTAAAAAGAATTGGTTCACGTTGGATTTGAAAATTTGAGAATTGACAAAAAAGGGGCTCGTGTCGATTGGTGTAAAAAATGTTACAGAAGTACGATCAGGGTGCGTAAAAAGCTGTCTATAATATCTACACAGGTGATGAATCTTTGATATATGCGTATGATCCTAAACAACAATCAACGGTTTGGGAGTTTCAAAATGAGCCGAACCCAACAAAAGTCAGTTGTTCAAAAAGCACTTTGAAGCAAATGCGGTCGCTTGGTTTTTATGTATAAATGGACATGTAGCTACAGTGCCACTACAGGATCGTAAACCGGTTAATTCTGAATGGTACACGACCATTTGTTGTTTGCCAGAAGTCTTTGAATAAATAAGAAAGAATAACCGACAACGCAGAATCCTTCTTCATCATGACAATGTTAGCTGCCGTATCGGCCGAAACAAATCAGTATTTGGAAGATCAAAAGATCGAATTCATGGGTCATCCGCCGTAAAGCCCTGACTTGGCTTGGAAAAAGTGCTACGAAAATTGGTTCCAGCGTATGCAAAAGTGTATCGATCATCACGGCGAATATTTTGAAAAATAATAAAACTATAATATAATATACGAATACATAAATAGCAGCCTTCGTATAAAGGTACAACCAAAGTACAACAACTATACTCTTATATTCTGTACGTGATATCACTTCATAATCGTATAAATTATGAAGTGATACTGATATAGTTATTATAGAACACTTAAGTAAGGAATGTCGTAAGAGATAGGAAGCAATTATGCTAGTAAAGATAACTTAAAAATATTTTTTCCATTATAATGAATGATGAAAAATTTATGATAGATAATAAGTATATAAAGTCTAAATGTTTAATAAAATCACATAGGAACTTACACAAAATTAGTGTTAATATTATAACTTCCTTAAAAGACTTAATAATTAACAGACAACTTAAAGACAGATCAGATAACTTTATGTAGGTACTTACATTAATATATGCACATTATTAGTAGGCATCTATAGGTCACAGCATTAAAATGCATTATACTCCATAAAAAACCTCAAAAAGGTTTCGACTTTAGATTCGACCCCTTTATGACCTAGGGTTTTGACACAACCATAATATTCTTACTAAAACCAGATAGTGTAATAATTAATCATAGGTAACACTTGACATTTTACACTTGTTTGGACATCGAAAACCTAAAAAAGTGATTTAGTCATAATTTAGTATTACTTAGTTTAAGTTTAATTTTTAAAATTTTGGTTCATGTTTCTTGGCACACTAGGTAACTACTTATACCTACATATTCTTTATAAAAAAGTTTAGGATGCATCAAACCACTTTGTACCTAGGTTAATTTAATTAAACTAGTACCTCACTCAGATGGCATTTACTTATCTACGCTAAAGAATAATCTTAGGAATATTAAAAAAAAGAAGTAAGAACGAATATTTAGCATTCATATTATCTCTAAAATTTTATATAAATAACGTACGGACGACGCCGCGACGTAAAAATCAAGTTATTTACTTAAAGGCTACGATATTTTGAAACTTAAACGATCAGTGAAAACAGTTTTCTTTAGATTTCTCTAATGAAACATTTATTCGAAATTCCTACCTAATGAAAAAAAAAATAGTTGTAACTTAATATATCATTTACATGTTTAATGTATAATAGAAAATACAAGTAGTTAAGGAGGAATAAATTGCTATACCTACATTAAAAATAATATTTGGTATAATGGTACTAGTATTAATAGTTACGCTCCGTAACTATTAGTCATTAGTCAAGGAATATAATAATACATTCTAAATAAAGTACGTAGGTACATCTCTAAAGGTATTTTATAATTATAGCCCTCAGAAGGTGTTAGTATTGTTATAACAATACTAACGATTGTTTTAGGTTTTTTCAAAAATTGTCGTGTCGATTGTAAGTCTTGTTCCATTTAGTTCATCTAGTAGTTTAGTAATTGGTAACTAATTAACTTTTATACATACTACCTACTGCAGCGTGATATGTGGTTAATGTTATTTAATAGGCGTTTGAGATCCGTATACCTTTTAATTTTTTACTTAATTGATAGGTATTTAGGTACGCTCATGATAATAGTTCGTTGTCCTTCATTTAACAGATTGAGAACTTAAGATTGCACTAGGCTACCTTTTGACCGAAATTAATACAAAATTATTCCATCTAAGAGAGGCCCTGAAATAATAGCGTGAATTTAAGTAGGAATGTACGTAAAACTTAAGGCCATCCAAAATTGATACCAGCGAGCTGATAGAACTGTTTGTTAAACGGTTTATAGTAGTCTCTTAGTCTTTCTATAGTTTTAGGATCTATGTAAGGATGGCTTCGGCCTTTTGTCTTTCCCAGACAATGAGGCGTGGAACGACTTTCTGACTTTAGTAAGCACGGGAAGCCCTTCGTGGAATTGAAGTAAAAGTGCTTTTCAGTTATCACTAGCTTGAGGCCTAAGAATTCCTGAAAATAAAAACATAACTTTAGCGACGTTCCCATCTTTCACTCCTACAGGTGGAATCACGTAGACTATTAAATACAACAAAGCCCTGGATAACCCAGGACAAAGCCGGATGGCACTACCAATAGTTGCCTTGCCTTGTATAGAAAAATACAGTTGACAATTCTTGTAATACCTGTACTCTAGCCATTTCCGCCGCAGGATCCACAATAAGCCTCTCTCCGTTAATCAGCAGTAGCCTCGACCTCGGAAATCTCCGTAGCCATCTCTTCAAAGGTCTGGCATATACGCCTAATCTGACTGGGGGCCATGTAGCATCAACCATTGATGAACTGCCCCATCCTGCTGAGTTGTTAATTAAAGCAAGGTCTTCGAAGCGAGGGAGCGAAGGTCTTTTACTGAAAAAAAATGTATTTATAAAAAATCCTACTACTGGTGAATCTTGCATACAATTAGCAATTAAAATTTGAATATTATTCTTCAGTCGCTTCGCTCGTGCAAGTGTAGGTTTTAGCAATGCCGCTTTGGATATTCGTTCTCCCCGTGGAGAAAACGGGTATATTTTTCTTTTTTTATTTACGTATTTCATGATGAACGTTTAAGGAGTCAAGGCCTGAAAGTGTTAAAGACAAATAAACTTACTTTTGCAAGTGTAATATTAGAAGAATAGGTTTTTTCTTTTTTATGTTAGAGGGGCCAGACGAGCAGACACCCGTCTGATGGAAAGTGACCACCGCCGCCTATGAACGTCTGCAACTCAGGAGTCACAAACGCGTTGCCGGCCTTTTTGGAAAGAGTACGCTCTTTTCTTGAAGGTTTGAAGGTAGTATCGGTCCGGAAATACCGCAGACGATAACCCGTTCTACAGATTGGTTGTGCGACGCAAATAGTGTCTTGAAAAGTGCACAGTAGCCGAGCGCCAACTATCCAAAGCTTCTATAGTAGCGCCTTGCGACAGACCTTGCACAAGCCTCTCCCTTGGTCTCGATCGCCAGTGCCCACCAGTGTGTTAGAAAGACGAATAGATAACTAGCTGAGCGATCATCATCTAAGTACCGGAGGAGCTGGCAGTTGATTACGGATTCCATAATCTTAGAGAACAAAGAATTTGTGGCTACAGGGTTGTAGTTGGACGGGTCAGAGCGGTCGCTTTTTTTAGGGATCGGGTGCACAAACGCTACCTATCAGGAGTTCGGGACGATGCCTTGGAAGTAGGAGAGTCGAAAAAGGCGCGTTAAAACCGGTGCCAACTTCGGAGCACACGTCTTCAACACGATAAGAGAGATTCTATCGGGCCCACACGACATGAGTATAGGGTTGGTTTCAAGTTTTCTTTCTCTTTGCAGTGCTGTTTTCCTGCGTACCCACGGGATAAATAGGGGTGGTGACACTTCGTATTCTTAATCCGTCACCACACGGATGGTGAAACTATTTCGTTTGAAAAAATGCATTTTAATACAGGAACTACTTGGTCCTCGAAACAACAAGATCTGTCGGATCTGAAAAAGATCTTTCCAGATTCGTCAAGTGAATAAGTATTTACCTCGCTGATTGAGTATAATCACTGATGGCTCTAGTAACCGGATCCCGTAACACTGCTAAAAGCTTGACATCAGGATTCATAGCGTATACTCTTTTTGGTGCTGACCTCGTCACCCAGTAAGATGGGGTTTTTTCCATGGTTATCTGACCTTCTAATGTAGGCGGCATCTTGTCCCTAGAACAAAATATATGAGAATTACAGAAAACACAGCTGAGCAAGTTTTATAAATAGTGTTGCATGCATCTTTACAAACAAAAAAAGCTAATCAATCAATTAAGGTAATCTAGATATACAGCTTATATTAATAGCAGTTATTTATAGAGAAATATTAAGGTGCATCCGTACCTGTACCATTCAAAGCCTTTATGATAAAATTTGTCGAAAAAATGGACCTCTGACCCCGCAGCCCTGACATCTGGATGTAACCTAAAATACGATAAAAAAATAATGTTTATTATTAGGTTTTTTTAAATGGGATTCGATGCATCTTATATTTTGTTAACACATTGACTGGAATTAAGTTTTACGTAGATTGTTTTTCCTGTTTTGGTAACTATGATAATATTGTTGTAGGCACTCTATAGTTAAAAACACATTAACAAAAAATAATTAACAACAATTTTCGATTCGAGCTAAAAATGTATATTGAAAATAGATACCTTACTTTGGAAAACTGAAAACTCGGAATACTGAAAGACTTCACTGACTTGTTGCTTGAAGATGTAGTAGTGTATAGTGAGTATCTGAGACTTGTTGACCCTGTAGACTCCTTTAGTTTAGAACTATACTGTATTGTTTCTGTTTGATAAATAAGTAATTGGAAAGATAATTCAACAATAAGGCTATCCCTAATTACGTAAGTTACCAAATTTACCAAATTGTAGACAACAAAATAGGAGTGCCTAGTAGTATAGTAGCTACATATATTGTTTCTGATAACTATTTATCATTGAGTGTATTTATTTAATCCGTCTTCGAGCCTCTTGCCTAAATTAGGTTGGTCTACTACAATACGGCTGAACTTCGAGTTTTTCCGTGGAGCGACAGTCACCAGACCTCCACAACCCAAGTACTAGGCATTATCGAAGTTCTGTGGATAGACTGTGGTCGGACTTTCTAGGGCTCCAAATACCCGTAAAGATTACCACAGATGTTCGTATGGCAGCCGGGACCAACGGCTCTTAGCTGACCTGGCTAGGATTGCTTAACTTTGCAAATGGCACTAGCACTATGGCAAATAGCACTTAGTCACGAGCCCCTCGAGTGTATTTATTTAATTAAAACGATAAAAACAAATATCCCGTTTGTACCTACTGAAAACGTTGATAACCTTGATAACATTTTTGGGAGTAAAATGGAACGGGATATAACATATTTACAATACATTCGATTGTAAATTGGTGCGTAGTTTTATGTTACTACTACCTAACTCGTAAGACATTGTCGATAAATGTACAACGACACGCTAATAGATTTTGATAATTCAATACTCCCGATTAACAGAAAATAAGAATTGGTTTTACTGCAAGTTGCTCTCACTTAAATTTCAAGATAATATTCCGCATCTAAGAGAGGATAAATTTTGGGGTGAAGTTTATTACAATGTATTATGATTTAGGTGCATTGAAGTCCGGACACGCCGTTATCGGGGCGGTAAGACCCGTTATGGAGGATTGGCTCTTATACCGGCTGACGCATGTGATCACAGAGAAAGGATGCTTCGCAAGTCACCTGTATCTGAACTGCAAGGAGCTAACGCCTGAGTGCAACCACTGCGATGGCCGGACCGTGGACAAGGCGCTCCACACTCTGGCAGAATGCTCGTCGTGAGTGGAGCAAAGGCGTGGCGTCGTGGCGGCCGTCGGAGTGGGAATTCTCTCCCTCGGTAACATGATTGCCGCATGGCGTTACATATACGTAACGTCCGGAACTCCGCTGTCTTCGCGCACGCCTTTCGGAGGCAGGAAGGGAACGTCGGGGTTCCCACACAGGAGTCATACGGAATACGGGTCATTTATAAGCCGTAGATGGCCCGAGGTACATTGGGGTACCAGGGCTTTCCTTTCTAGGGCATACCTGGTTCCCTGGTACCTGGAGACGGCGTGCGGTTTTTGGTCGGTTCAAGTCCGATATAATTACCGACTGGTGGGTGGTATCCCAGCGGAGTTCCGCACAGAAAAGAAAGATGCATTAAAGGTATAATATTTTAAAAATTATTAATTATTGGATTTCATCGCCGAATCGCTGGAGCAACAGCGACCCTTATAAGTCTCATTGTTACACATAGAAAATATTTGTTTATTATATTAATGCTGTCTAGGTATTAATCGTTCAGACCCTTTCACATTATGATATTTGCGTAAAAATGATTTTTTGCATTTTGAATTTGCACGTTCTTATCATAAGCATTTTGGAAAACCTACAAAACACCCACAAATAATTTTAATTTTCTTACTTACAACTACAATTTATACCTACAAAAGCTAAGATGACCTTTGCCTGTTAATGTTATGATAAGTGTGTAACCTTTAAAAAACCCACTCCAAGAGCAAAACATGTATTATGTTATTTTACCTCTACCACATATTACATTTAACTTTGTCAATGCTATACCTATTCCTAAACATAAACGTGGGTCGCAATTCACAGGCGCTGTCGAAGTCGCATGTGAATTGCCCATTTATCACGCGATTAACACGCATGGTGAACCAATGGAAAGCTTAGAAATAAGTCTCTCTAATTTTTTAATTCTCTGTTTGCACAAGATTCCGACTCGTACTTCATGAACTTTTGTTATCCTTTAAGGAGGTCAACAGGATTCCAACGAGCATGTATAATTAATAAAGCAAAATAAATGCCTACCTTAAAAACTCCAGTAGTGCTCTTGTCCCACATTTCTTGACGCCAATAACAAGCACGTCTGGTAATCTCTTCACGGGCACTTGATTCTTCTTCAGTCTCGTATAATGGTAGTTGTCATCGAAACTAAAACCAAGCAACGAGGCAAAACGCACTCCCGCCGACCTGTACTTTGATATATGATGTTTCAGGAATATGTATTTTAACGTAAACTGTAAAATAAATGCCTGGTTAAATATATACGTTGAAAAAACATTTGATAGTCAGTGAGCGTTTCGCGCATTACTTAAGCACCGTCAACATCGACACAGATCTTTTTAAGTTGATACTATTTACATAATTGCTCTTAATATTAGTATTTTGTTTTAGAAGCGGATAAATAGCAGTCCTAGCATTTCAATTTGTTTTCCGTCCTTAATGTTGCAAGCGTCCATAGTCAATGAAGTTTACTTCTTTGCCACAGAATTGGTACAGTTTTCTTGGCTGACTGACTGGCATTATTTGAAATAGGAAATGTAGCATGTAAAGCTTTACATAATAAGTTTAGTTGGGCAATTAAAATTGGGAAAAACGTTATTTCTTTCAAAAGTGATCGTAGAATGTGACTTACATATATACATACTAGTACATCTAGTAAGTTAATTTATATTAAAACATCAGAGACGAAGCACCTGGGACTAAAAGTGCATGTTTCGAAATGCTGTAATGTTGCAGAGTTCTAATCGACACTAAATCATAAAACTGTTAATGTCCAAAAGATATAGTAGTTACATTGTTACGTAGTTACATCTATTAATTTAGATTATGCCGTGACATGATAAATTTACTAACCTTTTTTTCGTCAACTAAACAAGAATTTAAAGCATAAAATAAATATAATAAAAATATTAAAATGAAATAAACAAACAAAGTTCGCTTTGATAAAACTGGTATCCATCTCATTGCTACTTTTGGAATTCATTTGTGTTGTTTTTCTTATCACCTTTTAACGAAACACATTATTCACTAAAACTCTTAAAACATACTTTCAATTTTTCTAATAGAAACTATATGTCGCATGATCACTTGATATGCTAACACTGCAGTGTAGACACTCAAACACGCTGTGTTTATGAACGATCGATGTCATTTTTCATGGAGGTAGTGCGCGCAATCGCTGTAGAATCGACACGAGAATCGGACGGACATGTTCACGGTTACGTGTCGTAAGTATGGACATTTAATTTCTTACATGCCACGTTAGCTTAAAGAATTCTCAAGCTAGATTCGCCTTAGTATTCTACAAGATAGTCTCCGAAGGAAGGAATCATCGTTTCAGTGATTCTAAATCATGTAAATGTATTATGTATGATCTCAGATATTCAACAAAATGTGTCAATGTTATAAAATTTTAATTTAATGGCATGCTATTCGTGCCGGTAACTTGCTATGAGGACTACTATAGGATATTCTAACATTAAGAATAAAGATCTGAAGTAGGTATTGTTTTCGAGGGATGTCTCAATCTAAACATATAAATTACTTTCACACAGCCCACAGAGCCGCTGGAGCTATAAACTTAAAATTTTGGCAGCTACCTAAGTACATAGGTACAAGTAAGTAGTCTAGGAAAAAATACATTTCATTTTTTTCATCCAATTATTTAATTTGACACTTTAAAGTTACTGTTTTGGGTAGAAACTACTATATTAAAATTTGCATTTGAGAATCCAACTCATAACTCGTAATATCAAGCTACGACCCAGTAACCATGAACAAGGAAGACGTTGCAAATAGTTTTTGATAAAGTCATGATTTTTGTAGACTACCTACATATATTTTTTATATGGGACTAATCCCACCCACACGCCCACCACTGTAACTCCTGTACACCAGGATCCACAGCAGTGACCCACGAACACACCGAGTTATGACACTCGGGAAGTCCCAGGAAGAAATTAAACTGTCTTGGAACCCGCAACGAAATTAATCAGAAGAAAATTGGAGGAGTTGGAAATACAGTAAATCCACTTCCCTCCTCAGCAAAGCGGGAGACAAAATGAAGTAAAATAGGCATACACCCTTTTAAACAGGGAAGCACCACGGCCACAAAATATTACGGGTCCTACATGAGCTATATTTGATTTCTATAATATGTATGGCAGAATCGCCTAAACGCACGGAAATTCACCCTAGTTGACACAAGATCCCCATAGTATACCGCCCCAGATGTCACCTGCAAGCTATTCAGCATTATATTACGTTCATTATACCAAAGACTACATTCCCAGAGGATATGATGAGCAGACTGTTCATAATGAGAGTTAGGTGTTGAGCATTGACACAATGGTGACTCGACTAATTTAAATGAATACAACTTGCTCTTAAAGTTACCATGACCCGTAAGAAATTGAGCGACACAGTGATCCACCTCAAGCCATGTCCTCGACAACCGTTCGCGAACAGATGGAAAAAATTGGTAAAGATGGCGCCCCTTGGATGATTCGTCCCAGCGTTGCTGCCATTCGTCTATGAGGTCATTATAGACATCGGACTGCTGTTGAAGCAATCTTGTAATTTTACCGCGATCGCGCGCGCCCAAGAAATCGCATTCCATGTTTTGTCTTGAATAGTACATGGCTGCACGTCTCTGCACCTCGAGATCGACCGGAAGGACACCCGCCAACACCGGCAAAGCCTCAGTGCTAACCGTCCTATATGCCTTGCACAAAAATATCAGTGCAAGTCGTTGGCCTTGTAACAGTTTGCGACGGACAGCGCCTACGGTTGCCCTATCGGCCCATACAGGTGCACCATAGCACATAGAACCTAAATAAGTAGCTCCGTATATGATCTTTAATGTATTAAATGATAGACCCCATGTCGCAGTTGATATCCTTGTCAATGCACAGAAACTCTTTTTAGACTTTTCATTAACTATTTTAATATGTTCGATAAATGAAAAGTTTCTTTCTAAAACTAATCCTAGATAACACACTGTGGTTTTATTTTTTACAGTAACATTGTCAAATCTAATGCTCGGCGGTGATTTGAGGTTACCTTTTAAAAGTAATTGGAAGGTTTTGTTGGGTGCAAAAGTTAAGCGATTACGTTCACCCCATTGAGATATCAAGTTCAAACATCTATTGGCTAATCTCTCAAGCCCCGCCCTAGTATCAGATTCCACCAGTAATAAGCCGTCATCAGCATACGCGTTCAGAGTACATCCGGATGGTATTGGTATCGTAAGAAAATCGTCGAAGCCGATATTCCACAAGTATGGACCTAGCACCGATCCCTGAGGACATCCCATTGTAAGCGCCTTCGACACAGAATGATGACCAAGTCTTAGTTTAGTTGTACCTTGTGAAAAGTACGAAGAGATAAGGGAATAAATATTTTTAAAACACCCCCGTGATTTTAATTTCAGCAACAGCATGGGCCACCATGCGTTGTCGAAGGCGCCAGATATATCTAAGAAAAATAGCCAGCACGTATTGAAATTTTGACTCTGTGACAAACTTTCTAACCGATATAACAGCGTCAGTTGTCGATTTACCCAACGTAAATCCAAATTGTCTATCATGAAATTTGACTCCACCTGGCAGAAGCCGGGGCACTACAAGACGTTCTAAAAGCTTTCCTAACGATGGTAACAATGTGATTGGTCGGTAGGATTTAGGATCATCCGGTGGCTTGTCGCCACTTTTTGGTATTATACGAATATTACCGCACCGCCATATACGAGGAAATATTCCTTCAGCAATGCAACGTTTAAAGACAGTGAAAATCGTGTCACCCGAAAGTTTACAAGCTTCTTTTATCATTTTGTTAGATATTTTATCATCACCCGAAGCCTTGTTTAGCGGCAAGGATCTAATGATACCGAGAAATTCGTCTGAAGATGGTAAATCAGACATTGGAGACAGTGGTGGTTCGATGGCCCACTGCCTGATCTGTCGGTGATGATCAGTGTCGTTTTCCGGTCGATCGTCAGGTACGAGTGAGTCTAAAAGATATTCTGCTGTTTGTTCTACTCCTGTGGTATATCTGTTATTAATTTTGATGTTCTGTATGTATGCGTGGTCGATTGATCTATTTGCCTTAAATTCGTGATACAAAGGTGACCACGGGCCCTCTCTATCGAGTTTATTCACAAGTTTCTGAATTAAGTTTCCCTTGGATTTTTCCACAGCAGCTCTGTAGTGGGACCTGGCAACTCTAAGAGCAATGAGAGCAATGTTGTACAAATCTCCTGTTACGTTATGTTTTTTAATAGTGTTTAATTTTCTACGAGCTTTCCGGTAGCTTCTACGTAGTTCGGCTAATCTATCATTCCACCAATCACATCTACGAGTGTTAGTGATAGATCCGCGACCAATAGTTACATCAGCGCAGTATGTAAAAGTTTCTGATAGTATTTCTGCGCTTTCCTCAGCTGATAAACTACTGCGACTGAAGTCTTTGGTATGAGTTGCAAAGAGTGACCCAAACAAAGCCCAGTTCGCACCTTTAGTTTTATATCTAAAATTATAGGGAGCCCTTTGTGGATCCTGTGCAACCCTTGGTGTGAATTCGTACACGATCAAGCGGTGATCACTACAGGATGCGTCCGGAAGGACACGCCATCCGGATATCGAGACGTCGCCGCGCGTAAGCGTCACGTCAATAGAAGACTCACCCATTGGGTTGCAAAAAGTTGGTGGTGCATCGGGGGTATTGTGAATAATAAGATTCATTTCCGCAATGAAATCTTCAACCGCACAACGTCGAACCGTGTCGGTTGAACGCAACTTGCCATACCATAATGAAGATGACGCATTGACATCAGCGCCAATGATAATTTTATGTCCCACGAGGAACTGCAAGACGTAACGTAAGTGATGTAAGTGAGGATCAATAGGATGTGAATATTGAAAATAGCAGCTCACTACGTAAACCTTACAGGTAGAGGATGAGATCTCAGCAACGGCGCAGTGTGACGTCATAAGATTACGCAAAGATGTTACCGTAAAATTAGAACTTGCAACATATATCCCAGCCTGCGAACGGCAGTCAAGCTGTACTACATTACGACGCAAGTGAGCGCTCTGATATTGTTCTTGTAAAAGGACAATGTCTAACTTTTGTTCTAAAATTAAACGGTCTAATTCTGATGTAGCTATTTTATCGTTATGAAGATTTAACTGGCCTATCGAAATATTATTCATTAGTTAGTAAGTTACTCTTTAAACTTTTTTTTTTTTTTTTTTTTTTTTTTTTGTTTTTTTTTAACTAAGTTAAACTATTCAGTAATTGGTATTTAATATCAGCTGTTCCAGTTTTAATTTGTATGTGGCACAGTCGTATGAGCCGCATCGATGGTCAGATGGTTTTTTGAACCGCTTACACTGTGTACACGTGGGCTTAAAATCTGGTGTGTCTTTATCTGGACAAGCTCGCGTTTCGTGTGCGGCGGCGCAATTAGCACAAGTAGGGGTTTTAATAGTGCAAAACTTTTGTACATGACCGAATTGCTGACAATTTAAGCAACGAACTACTTCTATATCGTCTATGAATCTACATGTGGCCCAGTCTATATAAAGTTTATCTTTTGTGTTGGCTAGATGTTTCCGAACTGCTGCCTCTAATTCTAAGCCTATCCATTGACGCCCATTTTCTAGTTTACGATGCCTAACAATTTTGGTTGACTTAATAAAATCATTCTCACTTAATTTTAATTCGTCCTTGATATTCTGACGGTATAAAGCTGTTAGAAAGGCACGATCTTCCATAGAACCGGGTACGTCTTTTACAATTATACGGGGCCTACGGCCTTTCGGTTTTTCTAAGCGCAACCCTACTGATTTAATGGCGTCCACAGATTCCAGTTTCTTAAGCTGCCGTTCGTTAGCTACACGTAACACGACGCCTGCCTTAGAGGTTTTTTTAACGCCTACAATTTGAAATCCCTCATCGCTCGGTTTAATAGCCTTCATGAGAGCTTGTTTCGTTGCTGACGAGGTCGCATAGTCCGCTAAGCGTTCCGTAGTGGGATAGGCAATAACACAAGGCCTAGGAACGCGCGCTTCAGTAGGTACCGGGCACGGAGCAGATTTAGGTGGTAATCGAAGCTTAAGTTTGTCCGCGTACGTTAAACTCGTTTGTTGAGTTGCGATACCCTCCATTTGTCGCTCAAAATTCGCTAACTTCGTTTCGTTGCTAGAGGATTTTATTGCTAACAAAGATACGATACCGGTAATTCGTTGAGTAATATCCATAATTGCCGTTTTATTACCTACATTCATCCGAGATCCCTGATCATTAACTAATTCATTGATTTTTGCCAAGTACTCGGTAGCCTGTGAGACTAACTCGCAGTAATTGTATTCCCCACAGTTATCACGACCGTTAAGAGACGAAACATTTCCACTTAAATCCGAATTATTAATTCGATTACTTCTATTGTCTTTCGGCGAGAAATCCGTAGGTGACATTTTGTTAAATGTCCTTTTCCCGGTTGGTGTTAGAAATTCACTTGTACCGCCGGGGTCCGGCAACTCGCTAACGACCGACATAGCCAAACAAAGACACACCAAACAACAATTTCAAAAGGAACAAGTTTAAAAATAAACAATACGCAGAGAAAAATCAATATAAACAAAGGATACCTCCTACCCACTTTTAGAAAGAAAATAAATTTACTCACCAATAGTCGTAATAAAATAATTCAGCACTATATTTCTGTTTAAAAAACAATAAAAACTTACTGATATTCTTTAAAACACTATACACAACCTTAAGCCGCCCGCAAACCGGGAACTAGTCGCAGAAAAACACAGAAAACAATATTTAAATTGTTAGCATATGAAGTCACACGTTAGTCGCACAGTGCCGCGAAGGGAAGCATACCTACATATATACCTACATATATCACGTAAGAGGAAAGGCTACCATAGATAATGAATATTAATATTGTTGATAAAAGTTGGGCTGCGGGATGCAATAAGGTTGCTCTCCCGATTAGCCGGGTAAGGCTTATGGTTTCCCTCGGCATAAGACCTGGTTAGACGTCGATTCGTTGTGGACCTCGAAATCACGTGGTCCGGGTGAGGGCCGTACTTTAGGGAGGGCCAGAGTACGGCACTTCAGAACTTGAGTGGACGTCGGAGTGGTTTTTGATGGAAATACCACATACTTCTAGCCTCTGCTCTAGCGCGTCCCACGGGAGTTAGAGGTATTTTGTAACGTAAAACCTACTTAATATAACCATTTTGTACCTATACATAATACGTATACATATGTTCAGTACCCATTGGTGTAATTAAAATTTATCATAGAGATTGCCATGAAAGAAACATAATACTGCTACCTGCCACACGTTAAAGTTAAAAGAAGAACTGTTTTTCGGTCTTAGTCAGTATGTTTGTTTTAAGCTGGATGTTATTCTTAGTGACATAAGCCTTTCACATGACATTAAAAAAATTGATTAGGATTTTTTTCGACAGAAAATGAATTTATTATCATGTAATTTGTTGAACACAACAAACACACTGAATAGTATTTAAAACGTTTACTTCCGACTTTATGTTTACACTTCGTGGAACAGGTATTTTTTCAGTGTGGCCAACCTAGAGATAGCGAACCGAATGACAGACAGAAGACAGCTAAATAAAAAGAAATTTGATCGCGTGAACTTTTAGCTACGAAATAAATTAAAATGACAGTCCAACAGATTAACTCAAATATTTCTGACGACTCTGATGATATGGTTAGTTTACCATCCGATGAAGAGATTTATAGGCGAAAATATCAGTTGTTATTGGAACGATGTGAAGTCTTGCAGCAGGATAACGAAAGAATTATAAACAGGTTTGTGTTTTGAGCTTTATTTTAGTTGTAAAGCGTTTATCGTGTGTAAAGGTGCCATTCAATATCTTTACAGAATACATGAAGCTAAGAAAATAACAAAGCGCTATCGAAAAGATATCAATTTGCTAGTGGAACGTTTAGATAGTCATGGTGATCAGTTTCGTACAGCATCTTTGGAGATAGATACTAAGCCCGAGGTAACGGTTCGACCTCCTCGGGCTGGGGCCAAAACGCCTGCTGTTGCTAAACAGACAGAAAAACCAAGTTCTGCTAATCCTAAGAAACCAGGGCCTAAGAGAAAAAGTAAAGCAGATAAGGTATGAGGTATATTCGTTATTATGACATTCAAGAACAATTAAATATTTCGGTATTAAAACTTCTATTACGATTTACTAATTTTAGCCTGAGAGAGATCCAAATGCTCCTAAGAAACCTTGCAATGCCTTCTTCCAATTCTGTCAAGAACAGCGGCCACTGGTTGTAGCTGAAGCAAATTCGGAAATGGGTACAGAACCATCTAAAAAGGAAGTTACCAGACAATTAGCATCGAGATGGAGGTCACTTAGCTATGATGAAAAAAGGGTAAGATTTTGTGGCAAGCAAGACTTAAATCAAGTGTTATAAATTAGTTTATTAAATTCAATTTCAAATAGAACAAATAAAATACTTTTTGAGTGCTAATGTAACACACAGATCTATTTTCTATCAACAACTGCAGCTACAAACATGTTGTGTTCATTGCAGTAGTTGTGGATAGAATTAAATATCCTTGTTTTAGCAATGTTTTTTTTTCAAACTGCAAAGATGTTGCCAGTGATACAGACAGCAGTTTAGGTATGGTATACCTTACTTTCAGAAAAAAGTATTGTTCTTGTCACACATCACATCAGATCAACAGCCTTTAATAATCTACTGCTGGACATAGGCCTCTTCTCAGAAAGGAGGTTTTGGCCTATTATACCATGCTGGCCAGACAGGTGTGGATAGAGTTTGTTTAAAGTTTTCCTTTTCTTTGCAGTGTTGCTGTCTTAGTTTGCTCCCTTAGTCGGCTCTTACGACACAAACGGGATGAATAGGGGCGGCGAACGTCCGCATTCTTAATCCGTCACTACACGGACTATTTGCTCTTGTAAGATAGACCAAATAAGCTTTATGTAAAAAAGGCCTCACCAGTCTGCTCGTTTGTCCCTTATATTTTATGATGTAGGAGGCAAACAAGTTTTAATGAAAATAATAAACCAATGTGAACGGAGCCACACATAAAAGTTATTAACGTAATATTTACATTTGTTGCAGGTATATGTTGCAATGTTTGAGAGATCAAAGGAAAAGTATGCAGAACAAATGTCCGCCTACATCAAGAAGGAACAATGACAGTCACCAACTACCACAAGTAGTTCTTAATTTTCTTGTGATCAACAGCTTTAAGATTAGGTTAACTATTAAACATTATTTTATAAGTGTATCTAGTTTTAATTTATATGTGTAAGCATTGGCTGTTGTAAAAATATCTTTAGGGTTATAAACTAATGGGAGAGCTTTCGGTTGACCTTGTATTAGCCTTTATTGCTCATGGTCAACCTGCAAAGTACACAGACCATGAACAATGTGTATCTTATGACAGTGTGTTTGGAATTAATTGTGTTGTGTATATTTTTCTCTACGACTGTAGCTCAGCTTTTAATCTTATATATAAAATTCTTGTGTCACAATGTTCGTTCCCGTACTCCTCTGAAACCGCTTGACCGATTCTCATGAAATTTTGAGTGCGCATCAGGTAGGTCTGAGAATCGGCCAACATCTATTTTTCATACCCCTAAATGGTAAGGGTGACCCATCCCTAATTTTTTTTTTGTTTTGCAATACATCGTTTCTCGGGTCAGCTAGTTTATTATAATAATAACAGGGTTTATAATGATCAATAGAAACCTTGTTATTATTATAATAAAATAAAAAACCAAGTAGGCTGTTAAAGACTGATGAATAGAATTTATCTATCATGAATAGAACCTTATTGGTTGAGATGCATCCTGCACCTAAGATTATAATAATACAGGTATTGGAGTTACCTGATAGGTTTTTAGAAATTTGGCATGCCTTTTCAATAGTTCCAAGCCTCATATAGCTTCTAAGGCATCATAGTCGCCTATTTTGTATTTTTTCAATAACAAAATGTTGTTTTACTAAGTACGACTTTTTCGGGCAGTGTTTTTTGCTAATATCTTTCAAACTAATTATCATATCGACATTGAAAAAAAATAGATAAATCTCAAATATATATCAAAAATAGAATAATCTTTATATATATAATTCTTCTGTGAGTGTGTATGTCACTGAACTTCTCTCAAACGACTGGACCGATTTTGATGAAATTTTTTGTGTGTGTTCAAGGGGATCTGGGAATGGTTTAGATTCACAATTTTGTCCGCTGGACAATGTTTTTTTAGTTAATTTTTAATTTATTAGTAGTTGTTGATTTTGGAATGTTTTACATTGGATCAGACAGACGGCGCTACCATCGCAGTGTCAAATTTGACAGGATAACGTCTGTCGGGTCCGCTAGTATGTTTATATAATTTTATTTTTTTAGGCAGAGATAATTTTTTTAATTGTTTATTACGCCATTTTTTTATTAAGTGACAGATACATTTGAAATTGGCAGGGTAGCTAGTCCAAGACCAACTTTATAATGCCGCAAACTGATGTTTTAACAGTCTTTTTTCAATGTTTACTAGTCACGTTTTAAATGAGTCCTCGGCACCTGCCCCGATTTTCCCTTTTGAACTTTTTCTATCGAGGGACTTCAAACTCGATCGGCGAAAATATATCTATAAATAATCTTGCTCGGTATCGGTTAAGTATAACTTCGAGGACGTAATTCAGGATGGTAACTATCATCCTACGGCTTGCAAACCATTGCGTTACAACAGACAGACAGGATGATCTTTTTGATGTTCCTAGAAGGCACATGAGAAAATCCAAAGTTGAAAATATTGGGTCTTGCAGACTAGCGATATAATTTAGAGTCCAATTCTGTTTAATGATCCGGTTGAGTAGCAGAAGAGAGATGAAGATTGATATCATTCAAACCAATGACACTCGGTCCGTTGTTGTCTACCAATGCCCAACGTGTTAAGGAACTTCCACATACTAGAGGTGTTGCTCTTTAAAGATGCCAAGGGAAACATGATGGCCGCCATGGTACGGAGCGAGAATGGTTAAACTCCGCCGTGAGCTAGTTATGCTTGCGAAGGAGATGCCGGAACTGGACCGGGAGAGGTTTAGAACTATCCAAGCACACCAGGTTCGGGAAGAACGACATCTGTCCTCCTTAAGCGCAGGCCTGGGGGTGACAGGTAAGGCCATCATCATAGCGCGAGCCATCATGTCTCGACACGTTTGAGGCACACCATCTTTGAGCGTAAGCTACCCACGCTTGTGATCTTGAGTGATTCAAGAATTTTAAATTGGATTTTTATCGTTTAGGCCTTATTACCCAACCTACCTTAGTAAATTAAATTTTAATAAAAGATACTACTTATTAATATACTTACGGTTTTCCTTCATAACTAGTAATATAAACCTGATTCTAGGGTTTTAAGTTCATCCTTGGTGATTGACATCTTCTGGTTTCGCCCAGCTTACTTTCGGCATACGAAAGTGGGTCGCTCTTTGGCTGATCGTTAAGTACTACCCAGGGAAGCGTAAGATTCCACGCGTATATGCAGATAGGGTAACGAACCCACCTAGTTTTACACACACATTTAAAATAAAATTTAGTTTTTTTTTGTTGAGTTGAATAATTATGTAGGTACATCTAAATGTAACATCCGTTGCACCAATACTATTTCTACAAATGTTTTTATTTAAAGAATTTCTATTGCCTAATGTAGATATAATTTTTCAAGGCTTAAAATATAAACATCGTTCGTCATTTTACAAACAAATTCTTTAATTCCAATCCCAACAAAATAAAAAAAAAAAACAAAAACAAGGATAACCTTGCCGACATCCTACCACAAATTTTGTAGCACCTTTGGTAATAACTGCATTTGGCTTTTACTTAAAGTTGTCCTTCTCTTGCCTGATAAAGTGCATAGTTTCTATTGCCGTGTTCTGTCCAGCATGTTTCATTATAGACGGCACTTCCACCCTCATGAATGGATTGTACAATTTCTCTTCACCAATGGTTGAGGGGACCTGTGAATAAAGATAGCAAACAATGATTGCCAAAACGAATATTTTTACAAGTAAAACCTAAGTGAGTTATTCTAAAAATAGGCTTTGCCTTTATTGGGTTAAGTAAGTAAGATAGTTAAGTAACCACCTCTATTCACCCCGTGGGTGTCGTAAATGCCGACTAAAGGAGCATATTACGCAGGACAACAGCACTAGAAAAGAAGGAAAACTTGACACAAACACTATACTAACCTGTCTGACCAGTGTGGTATAGTAGGCCTAATCCTTCTTTCTAAAGAGGCCTATGTCCAGCAGTGGACTATTAAAAGCTGATGATGATAATAAATAGAAATATAATGAGTAAACAACTAAATTTAAAAAAGAGATCCCTACAAAAATTAGAACGTACTGTAAACATAAGGTTTCAAAAATTTGCTTATTAGAGTAATTAATTTCACGTGGGCTGCGAAAACTATAAATAATAGATAAAACACACAAACATAATATAATAATATACATGTACTACGTGCTTACTCATCATTAACACGTGCGTAAAAAAATATGTTTTTAAACAATGGTTACATACTGAAGGAAGATTGTTCTGTCGTCTTTTGACGGTCCACTCCATTTTCTTTGCTATTTGCTCATTTGATGGTTCAACATGTTGGGCAAACCTCAGATTCTGCAATGTGTATTCATGGCCACAAAATACTTTCGTGTCCTCTGGAAGAGCACTCAATATGGTGCACAGCGCAGTGTACATTTGTAGAGCAGAACCTTCAAAAAATCTTCCACAACCACCCAGGAACAATGTGTCACCTGTTGAAAACCAGAATTGTTGACGAAACTCACATAGACATATTAAGTGTAAGTGTAACACAAACCATTCAGATTCAGAGCTTGAGTTGACGTCTATTTCAAGTAATTGGACAGTAATAAAGTATTGGCTATATTTTTAGACCTTGATACCGTCCCTTCTTATCCAAGTTGGAAATATATAGTTAGATAATATTATATTGGCCTACTGGGACCTATACTATTTCTAGTATTTATCAATAACTTGTGGAACATAGATATACCAAATGGCCAAGTTTTATGCAGATGATCCTGCGGTTAATTTCTGAGCGAATTCATGGCCCATGCTAAAATTGACTTAACAGAATGGCTTCAATACAGGCTATAATGGCTACTTTCACACACTAACTTTGAATACAGCTAAAAATAATTTTACTGGATTCCCGCTAGCTTGAGTTCCAGCGTTGACCACAGAGAACTGGAGAGATAAACTTCGATTTGTTTAACCTCCGGTGACCTCAGTCACTCGGTGAAAAGCAAACAAATGAATTGTTTAACACCGGTTTTCTGTGAGGCCGTGATATCACTCCTGTTGATTCCCGGTCCATTTGTCCGGCCCATAAGAACCAACCTGATCTTCCGTTTCTTGGAAGACCTACGTAAAAATAATGGGCAGCAATAAATTCGGCCTTAACACAGTTTATGAGGCCGAATTTATTCATTAGCATGAAATATTCTCAACTCTTAGTGGGGCTAAAACTATTTACAAACCACACAGTTTCAACTCCACTATTTCACTACACTATAGTAAATTTTCATCTCCACTAATGTAAAGAGCCTCCCTGTAATAAGATAGCCTCGTAGTAACTAGTAGGTATATTGATTAGTGTCAAAGTTTATTGAGTATAACCCTAGATGCTGCCATTTAATGCAGAAGATACAAATGAAATATTAATATATATATATATTTTTTTTTATTAAAGACAACTCCCACATTAGGAATAAATCCTGTGTCGCGGGGGACTTTACAAACATACATGAAACGGACACAAAGAACACCCAGACTCAGAACAATAATTTGTGGATCACACAGTGTCGTGAAAGTGGGTTTGAACCCACAACACTCGGCGTAGTAGGAAGCGGCGTGGCGACCGCTTAAACCACTACGCCTTCCGTGCAGTCAAATATATAACTTGTATTTACCTGTAAATACAGCAGTGTCGCTATTTTCTTCATCAGTAGATACATAGTAGCATATGTGACCTGACGTGTGGCATGGAGTAAAAAGACATTGTACTTTTAACTTTCCAATGTTGAGCTCAGTGTTGTGCATTACTTTGTCAGTTAGGGCTCCAATACGAGTATCGCCACCATACACTTTGAGACCTGGATGTAGTTTCACAAGCTCTTCATTTCCTCCTGCATGATCCCTAATAAAACAAAAATAAAAACAATTTATTAAATAGGTGAGGGTGAGGTAAATGTAGAAAAGTTCAAAAGGCAAAATTCGGTAGATTTTTGCTTGAATCTGGCGGTAATATTGTTCAGGGACAAGCATAATCACTCATGTTATTTTATAATGCCAACTATACTCCTACAATGAACTAGATACAGGCATATGTGTAATCTAATGATACAGGGATTGATTGCCAAATTGTGTTATACTGAATAAATAAAAAGTTTGTTTGGATAGATTAATGTTTAATTATAGGCTAGGTGGAAGGAGTTTCCGCACAAGCATACAACCGTGTGGTTGAGTACCAAACCACACCAATGACTTCAATTTGGCTGCAAGTCTACTTAATTCTTAAACAATTTAGATCAAGTGTACCTGTGCAGAATCCACCCAGCTCAATCATTTATTAGTAAAACATATTTACCAATGATGATGTGTTGTCAACACAGTGGTGAGTTTCGCACCACATAGAGTCACAGCATCAAGCACATTTTTGGGCTCTACAGGGTCAACAATAGCAGCTTCCTGTGTTGCTTTATCCACAATTAAGTACATGTAATTATCTTGAAGAGCAGGCAATATTTTTATATCCATATTTTTGAATTTGTAAAAGTCTGAGTGGCTGTGAGTCCCCCGCTGATTTCGAACTAGAACTAAAAAATGCTTATATAAGATATCAGGTGAATATTGTTATTACAGTATTAGATATACGGATGGTGTGTCAGATTGAGGAAACAAAGATTAGGCAAGATGGTTAGGTAAATAGTAAATTGAACAGTTCCCAGCACAAAGTACATTTGGTTCCATATTATGCTTACTTAAGGTAAGTAAAACGAGTTTTCGAACAATCTTACCCTTGCGAGATTCTCGCTTACTGCGGCTAAATAAAACGTGTTATCGAAAATTCTTACCCTTGCGTAGTTTTCGTGTATCGCTACATTTTTTTTGAGTTTTTGATGCCATGTTTAAAGACGTAAATGTTAGGAAAACAATTTTTAATAAATGACGATATTTCATTTTCTTTTCATTATCATCTTCATTGAAACCAGTGTCATTTCTTTAATTTTTAAAGTCATTCATAAAGATTTAAAAACTAAATAAATTAGGTACCTTGAAAGTAAAGCCTCGTAATTTGTTGCGATATGCCGGTTGGCAAAGAATTTACAAACCTGGCGAGCATTTAGTTTAATGTTGTATTATTCCAACGTAAATATAAATGTAAAAATAACGTTGACAATCGAGATAAACTGATAACAAACATTAAAACAAAATAGGTACCTTGGCTGAGACCACAGATTAGGCTGACACTGACTGAGACTGACAGCTAGCTTTGTAATGTGGGTACATACACAGAGTAGTATATTATTAGAGATACATACATCTCTCTTTTTGTAATAGTAATATTACTGTTCTCTGTGCATATCTCTAGCTTTGTAGTTGTGATAATGATAATGTCGTGACCTTGACAATGAGTGGTCGTTTTATAGTTCAAGCGAAATTATCACGCCTATCATACTTGGAAATAGTTGGAAATTATTGCTTGCTACTTCTAAATCATAACCATGTTATGAAATGATTGCATTTAGCCACTGCGATTTCACCTGCGATTGTGTTTTGGTCATAGACAAAGATAAATGTCATTAAAATCAATTAAACGTCTTTTTAAAAAGATAGTTTTTTTTTGGATTTTGGATCTATCGCGTGTCTGGCGCTAACGTAATAAAATTGTTATGAGCGGGGTGTATAATAAATAAATGTCGGTTAATTTCTTTATTTCACTGTATTTACAAACACTCACCACTAGGAATCTCTATTTACCTTGTTAGTGGCACTAGAAACTCATTCCGATGTTAATTCGCTGTGTCGTAAAACGAAACTGTCTCGAATGGCCAACAAGCTCCGCTTTTGATTTTACTAGAAAAATCTCTAGTAGTCGATAGTTAGTTCCAAACTGTTCCAAACCAACATGAATTTTCAGAATCACGTCACAATCAGTCACGCGTTACTTGCAGCGCCATCTAGCGCTGTAAGGATAAGAACTACTCGTATGAACCACAATCTTAATAGATGTACTTTAGTCGATACTAGATGGCGTTGTCTTCCACATTTCATACAATCGAACCATTTAATCATATGGCGCAACAATATTAATAAATCGCAGTGTTCTGTGAGTAACTTTAATTATTACAACAACAATCATCATTGATATTACCAAAAGTTTTATCTATCACTGGTTCTTAAACTGGATTAATTTTGTAGAAATATGTCGAAAACATTTCTGTGAGTTAGGTTTTTTATTTATTTTATTTAATGGCCATTCGGCCATTAGGCATTCTCTGCCAGTCTATTTAAGGTTGGTGTAGAAATGAGTGATTAGGTGCACTAAAATTTAGTAAATATACAAAACTTAACCAAGCAATACATTTACACGCAAAGCGAAAAAAAAATGGGGACAGAAAGAGGGAATATGTAAATCATATATTAATATATGATTTCTCACTCTCATAACTGCTGGCCAGCGTACCACTGGCCGAATGAAAGCCGCTAGGTTACCAAGTTGCACTACCAGCGCGGGAACACCTAATTACTCCGAATTATTTTATTCTGAATACGGATCTTCCGATTTTCAAAAGTCCGAATTTCATAATACCTAAGAATTAAATTAATTAATTATTAAAATTTAGCTGATGATAGAACTTTGACTTATAGGAGTAAGAGGATAACTCTTTCAAAATGTTAATCATGTATTGACCTTGTTTTATTCTTTCAAGATATTTGTTAGGTTTTTGTGTTGGGTTACAGAGATACGTGCACCTGAGATATAAGATTACAATACATTTTGAAAAAGAAGTTTGTAAAGCAATTATTTTCATGTTTGTTACCTCAAAACTCTTTAATTTGTAAACCAACTATGAAAATTCATTTTTTATTTGGAACGGTGTAATACCCCTTTGGTTCGAAAGTAACGGAATTATTAAACTATATTTAATATAATCTGACATTATTAAATACAATGCTCAAAATTTATTTTAACAAGTCATAAATGCGATGTGTTTGTTTTCCGATTTTTTTACGTTCTCGGTCCGAAAAACTACATTCTGATTTTCAGTTTTTCGAATCATCATCGTCATCATCAACAGCCTTTAACAGTCCACTACTAGACTCTTCTTAGAAAGAAAGTTCGAATAAACTAAATAAATTAAGATTCTGATTATGATTCAGTTACGCATATATATACAAACGCTATGTGCAACGTTTAATGTAATTTAAAAATTACTACCTTGTTGTTAATATTTGTGAATTCAATTTTTTTGTGTTTTCTTCTTCTTAAATATACCTATAAAATAATATACCTACCTACTGTTATTGAATTCTTTGGGTTAGGTTAGGTTAGAACTGTGACCAACATGACCAAAGCGCGAAGGCGTGCGAGCGCCAGATCCCCTCTATTATTGGTGTCATCATTTGGGTAAAGTTATGTCAGAACTGTGACCAGCGATTTAAGATATTTTTATTCGAAATCAAATAAAAAGAATTCGAATTTATGATGTTTCGAATTATTATATCATTAAGTCGGACTTTTTGTTATTTGAAAGAATACTGACAAAGACCACTAAAAATTAAAAGATTTTTTTAAAAGATTAGAAAATTAAGTACCCTCAATATAACAGATAATATAATAACAATAGTCATTTGGAGTTTGTTTGAAGTCGGTGCCAAGCCCGATGCACAATAAGTAATACTGGTCTATGTCAGCTTTATATTAGCATAATAAAGAATTAAGAATTCAATATAATTCTATTTCTATTTAATAAGATTTTGTTAATTAATAAAGACTTATCAACTACTTAATAAAACATTCACAATAGTTATATCATTTGAGACGTGCGTTACCCACTTTAGCTCGTTCAGCATGTTTTGCGCAGCATGAAGACTCTTGCAGCTGCCACGCTATATTCTAACAAGCCTATCAAGTCCCTATTTGGCTTAGTACCGACTTTACACACATTAGAAAGGACTATTGCTATTATAATGTTACCTGAGGTCACTTATTATACTCGTAGTTTTTGACGTGACAACGTCTTATAATTCGATGGAGCCGGCTGCACGCACGAAAAAACATGACTCATGCGGCGTTACCTCGCTCTGAGGCGTTCCATTTAAGGCGTGAAGTGCAAGCGAGAGCGCGTAACGAGTGACAAAGAGGCACAATCGGCCTCCGCGTTCGGCAGCGTTCGACATCTGTCTCTCTCCTACTTGAGTGAGCGATGCGTCCGCGTGGACAGCTGCTACTCGTATACAATAATACATTTTAAAAAAATGCTACCATTCCATGAGTATTTTCTTATGACGTTGTCACGTTCAACTATCGTCAGTAAACCGACTTTACAGACAACCGATTTTTTTTTACTTAGATTTGTAATTATTTTTTAATTTTTAGTGCTTTTTGTCAGTATTCTTTGAAGTCGGTACAACTTCAAAAAAAGGATTTATTTGATTACTAAATATGGATCTGGTTATAAGTTTTACCGAATTACAGACTGGCAAAACGCTAGCAAAGTTTGCTAGTTGCAAACGGTAAAATGCTGTTTAAGCAATTTCGTTTTGTCCATATGACATATGTTTAGACAGGTTAGATCCTGTATATTGATAGATAAAATTAATAAAGTTACATTATTCGTTTTTATACTAAAAATATTTTATAGTAAAATAGGTACTCATATACTAAAACAATTTTACTAATTTTAGGAACAAAATTCGTGAATATACGGCGTATGTAGAAATTTACTCTACTATATGCATTATGCCTACTACTACTACCTACCTACTGAACCTACCTTTGTTCGTTTCTTCCTGAGAGAGAAAGGTGCTTTCGTTCAAGCCTCAAGGTGCTCGTTCCTCTTCTAACTACCCATATGTAATCCTTACTTTGATTTCATTTTTTGACCTCGTTACTTAAATACTAGAATTACGTAGGCACTTGCCTTGGTAAATAAATCGATGCATGGATGATCGTCATTATATTTATTGTCTGTAGTACTAGCTGTGACTCACTAAATACGGTAATTTATACCTTCAGTACATTGATAATATCACTTGACATGGTAATGACTGAGGTAATTTACGAGTTCGTTCTCGAAGGCCATGTATTAGTGATGGAAAGTATTGCTACTTTTAAATAATCATATGATAATGGACGTATAAAAAAGTCGGAAGGAACTCCCGCTAAGAGAACACTGAGGCACCGTAATGGCGGCGGCAGCTTTCCCACAAATTTCTCCATACCTCATAATCCTTAGAAAAAAAAAATGGAATATAATACCTAGTAGTAAGTATTAAATTAATAATTAATAAATTAATTTCACTAATAAACTAAAAATTGCCTGTATTTCGGGTAATTGGCACACGTGAATAATGGCAACACTGGAATTTTAATTACTTTTTTTGTTTCATTGAATTCAGATTGATTTTAATGTATAAAATCTGGCAATCAGTCATTGTAGTCATTTACCTATGAAACGTGGTTCCTGGATTATTTTTCTGTTATTCACTACGGTTTATAGGGTTCCGTACCCAAAGGGTAAAACGGGACCCTATTACTAAGACTCCGCTGCCCGTCCGTCTGTCTGTCTGTCTGTCAGTCTATCCGTCTGTCACCAGGCTGTATCTCATGAACCATGATAGATAGACAGCTGCAATTTTCGAGAAGCCAAAAATTGATCGAAGTGGAGTGCATTGGGAGAGGCTTCTGTCCACAAGTGGACTGCGATAGGCTGTTGTTGATGATGATGATTACAGACGTCATAGGGGGGTCAAAAATCGTTACCTCAGGTCGACTCCGAATACAAAAATAGCTGATTTGACTAGACTTGGTAAGCACAAGATACTTTATAAGATCAACATATAAAAAATTTACACTAAAATTTTCGGCCTTGTAAAACTGGCAATTTTAAGAAGCAGAACAAATTGAAAGTTTACGTTACATACTGTATAAACGATTGTAACTTTATTGAAACAATCTTTTATGAATTACTACATATTGCATTTATCAATCTGTCAACTTGGTTCTGGATATTTTTCAATTTATTGTACGAGGTAGGTAAGTAGTACGACCTTATAAAAGCGCAGAAGTACAAAAGCTTTATTTTAATATCACGTATTACGAAAAAATGTTCGGTGGAAGTACTTACAAGTTTGGATGGATAGTTTATGAAAATATGAACTAAAATGACCAATCAATTTCCAATCTAATAAACATTAGAAGGGTTAAGGGGCAATGAAACTACAAATTGTAAACAAAATAAATATATTGCTTTATGACTTCAAAGTATAAAAGAACAATTTTATTAACAAAAACACCGAACGAACAACATTCATTTGAAATGAACAACCTCACATTACGAACGATGCTTTTTACAAAATGTGCTTTAAGCTTAGTTTTAATATACCTACTTAATTATATTTGCAACTGTGTTGCATACACATAAAACGGTAGATTTTCACACAGTTTATGGAGATTATAATTTTTAACAATTTGCCAAATACTTATATCGAAGCACACTGCTATCTTTTGCAAACATTTTACAAATTCGAAAGTGCAAATATTCTGACTGCGCAAAAACAAAGTAATATTGTAAAAGGTTATATCGGAATCGGAATATTGAGATAAAACATTTTGCATTTTTTGTATCCCAAAATTATTCGATCAAATTTTTTGATATCTCTAATTTAAATATTTGTGAGATACCTGTATTAAAAATATAACTAATTAGGCGGAGGATTCAATTTTATAAAGCGTGTCAACCACAATCCAATTTCCATTGAGAGATTTGGAATTTTAATAATGTAAGAACTCAAGATGTTCATTGTTTATCTTTCACTTGGAGTTTAGTTTTAACATTATGTGCCAAATCCGTTTTTAAATATTTATACGTACAATATTCGTTATTAATTAAATTTAGATTCAAGGAATTGTAGACCATCGTTTTCGAAAGGTCCATGTTAAAGGGTAGACACGGTGTTAGGTTCAACTCATACTGTGACATGAAGGTCAAAAAATTGCTTCAGCATAGAAGCAACCCCTACGGGATTTAAATGTTATTGCAAATATTTCGAGTCGTCAATTTTTTTATAAGTCGTAACTATTATGTAACAACGAAGAATGAAGTGTGCTCCATGTTTTAGCTTCTTGAAAAAACACTGCCTAGCAGTATTAGGTACACATTTTCTTTATGGCAATTATGAATGGCAAAACGCTTTTTCGTAAGTCCTAGATTAGCCTAGATTTTACATAAGTGGGTATTCATTTTTGGGCTAAACACTCCAACGATGGTAGAAAGAATTTAAAACAATACCAAATTTGACCCTACATTGTAAGGTACCTAGATAGATATACATAACAGCAACATTGTGCGAGCCTAAATAAGGAATTTAAAAAGACGCTTTAGTTTTCAAGTTTAAAGTTAACAATCATCAATCACAAAAACTGGTTTTTAATACTCACATGATAAAATTGAAATAGAGATTTCTTCACATAATATAGATATAGAGAATATAGTTATTCCATATATACCTAATAGATCACGCATATGCTTATTTTCCCTCGAAGTAAAAGAGGTGCACAAAAGAAAAAACACAGCAACGCAGTTGACCGACTCGCCACTACTACTTTTCACACGGCAGTACATTCGCTTTGAGTATCAAATAAATCTATAAGAGAACGGTTTACGTTGCGTGAATAGTTTCATAAAACGAAACTTTTAACCGAACAACCATTTAACAGTCTTTGCAATTGGTATATCGCTTTCGAGAGGGCAAAATTATTCCTCTCTGTCTCACTGGAGTTCGAAAACTAATTCTCACTTATAACCAAAAAAAGCAGAAGCTTATCCTTGACATTAGAACCTTTAAGGTATTCACAATTTAGAACATGCTCCAATGAGCTTGATCCTCAAAACTTGCGCATTATAAATACATAATAGTTATAAATCTGACATTTCAAATTTATAATTTTGTATTTTATTTCTTATGGCACCATTCTTTGAAATATTCAATAAATAATAACTGAATAACTTTTTCATTATTCATTCGAATACTATTATTCTTTTGGATAACTTTATGTGCTTCATATACTATGTATGACTACGATCAGTGAAACATTGATATATTTAAATATTAACTACCATAGGCCATGAGGTGACTACTTCAATAACATTAAAAATTGTTTAGTGCCTATTATTGCAGATTCAGTAGATAAAGATAATGATTTTCAATATCATGATTTGTTAAAGAAATTGAACCATAAAATAAAACCTCTTTTTAATGCACGTGATCTTGCTTAGTGATGTACCTACGCAAAAAGTATAAAGCTTGTAACAATTACATTCAGTGCACTCAAGTTTACATTTGCCGGAAGCATAAAGAAATATTACCAAGTCAAGAAAATACAATCTAACTATTTAGTATGTTTACTAATAGACTAATACAACTACATGCTTATAATTCTTTTTAAATCTAAATTACCATCGCATACTCAACATTTCAGAATCAACGACTCCCAATTTTGATACTCTAAAAAGACTACATTGCATAAAAGTCGTGCTGTTTGAATAATTAATCATTATTACTTAATGGGTACCAAATACGGAAATTCAGCAATAAAATATGTGACGTTTGGCAAAGAGCCCTTGTGTTAGGAAAACCGCCAAAATCGCTGGTAGGTGTGTTTTGGAGCAGGCAGTGGCCTTAAGTTTGACTGATTTTTAAAGTTTTAAGAGTCACTACACGGCATAAATTGTTTATTCAAACTATTACAATCTCGATCTAATTATCTAGTATTTTTATTTGATAGTAAGTAGGTCCGTAGTACTAGAAACTTAGACATAGTGCAAATACCTACTGATCTAATTGAAACCAATCAGTAAACATACTGTATTCATGGTAATAAATACGAATGAGAGCTTCTAGAATATTATATCTTTGTAAGGGATATATAATTATTTTCATAGACTTTTGTATGTTTATAATCAAACTTTTTGAGACACTTTTTGCACCGCACAACTAATCTGTGGAACGGGTTATCTTCTGCGGTGTTTCCGGACCGATACGACCTTAAACCTTCAAGAAAAGAGCGCACTCCTTCCT
Organism: Arctia plantaginis; assembly: GCA_902825455.1. NCBI lineage: Eukaryota > Metazoa > Arthropoda > Insecta > Lepidoptera > Erebidae > Arctia > Arctia plantaginis. Next base: position 15,753,425 of record CADEBD010000171.1, on the reverse strand, counting down.
AAAAGTCCGAGTTGCCCACGTTCATGGGCGGCGATGGTCACTTTCCACCAGATGACCCGTCTGATCATCTGCCCCCTTTAATACAAATAAAAAACTTTATAATCTTTATTAAATATCAATGTAAGAATTTTGGTAAAATATCCAAATTTTAAATGACAATTTTAAAAAAGGAGGTTTAGACTTGAAAGTGTGTGTGACTGTGAAAGTTTAAAGGTATAATTATAAAGAAGAAGTAGGCTGTAATAATAACATTAATAGCAATGGACGGCAGCAAGCTCTGCGATTATCTAAAGCCTTTTTAAATTCAAAGCACAATGTTGGAATAAAAGAAAATTTTGTAGCGCTCTTCGGATTCTTAAGAGATGGAGGACAAAAATGTACTATTTTTTATTAAGCATTATGTTTTAAACGCACAACCATGAACTGTAAATTAAAATGCTTAAACTATATACAAAGTTATCAATTGAAGTTTTCCCCTCTTTTGCTACATATTCGAACAATAATCGGGTTCTATTATTTAAAATTGATAATTGACTATTATTTATTAAATCATATTAAGGGAAAATTTCAATCGCGTTCAGCGCAAGTTTATAACAGCATAGCAGATATAGGATTATATCTCATTATTTTAGACAGTAATATCCAAAGAAGGGACGTGGTTGTTGCGAGGGCCACGCCTCCCCATCCGAGTTCAAGAGACCATGAGGTGGAGAACTCTCTAGCTGAGAGGAGAGTCATGGCGGGGCCGCGTGGACCCACCACTCCGTCGTCTGTGCCGTCTATATGCGAACTGCCGCGAGCAGAGACGCGTTGAACACGCTTAAAGTGTATTATCATTAGAGTAAACATTGCAAACAGCCCTGTAAAGAAAATATATGTTAGTAATGTAAATGTTTTAAAATGGGAATAAAAACTTTAATAAGTGGCAGAAAGTAGAAATGTCATGTTTTGAAATATCCAATTTTACACCAGAGACCAAAATTTATTTAGAACATTTGATTCCGTGTGGTGACGGATTAAGAATACAGATTGTCACCACCCCTATTCATCCCGTGGGTGTTGTAAGAGTCAACTAAGGGAAAAACTACGCAGAACAACAGCACTGCAGGGAGAAGGAAAACTTGACACAAACCCTATACCAACCCGTCTGGCCAGCGTGGTATAGTAGGCCAAAACCTCCTTCCCAAGGAGAGGCCTATGTCCAGCAGTGGACTAGTAAAGGCTGTTGATGATGATAACACGTAAAGTTTGTCGTATAAAAATGAGAAAACTAGAAAAAAGTCAATGCTGTCATCACTTTTTTCTTCTTCTTGCTATAATTTTAATAATTTTTACGTCTAAAACTTACAAAATTTGTATTTGTAATTTTAAATGTTTTTTCTTATGACATAGTAATATTCCTTTGTATTGCAATCAAATTCACAGATAACTGTAACGTCAGAGTAATTAAAATTAATATAGGATTTGTTTTTAAGACAGCCGTACCTAAATCAAACGAGAAAGAGAGTAGCGTCTCACACGGAGGTGGCAAGTCGCTCCACACCTTGAGTAAAGGCCACTGTTGGTTTTTATCCAAAATACTTAACAGAGTCTGCAGAATATGTAGGTAATCTGTGGTACTCACCAGCTAACAGATACATAACACCAGTTATAAGCACAGCGCTTATTTGGTGTTTGCAGATGCCGAAAGCACCGACCAAAGCCGCACTTCCCAACACTATCAAGCAGACAAGGGCGCATGATATGGATAGATTCTGCATACCTAAAGGAAAAAAACAATTGCTTTAACATCTTGGGAAATTACATATTTTTAGGTTTTGCAATTGAAGTAAGATTCTCAATCCTCCTGATTCAAGGGTGAGGGACTCAAAGGGACAGGGAAAGGGACGCCCTTGAGTCTCAGGTGTCCATGGGCGGCGGAAGTTACTTATCCTCAGGTGAACCCTCTGCTCGTTTGCCCCCGTTTACCATTAAAAAAAAAATGTGGTAAAAATTAGCCTATGTCCTTCAATAATCAAATTATCTATGTATATATCTATATACGAAATTTCATCTAAATCGGTTCAGTGGTTATTAATTTTTCAAACATACTCGTACTTCCACCCCCCTTTTCACCCCTTAATGGATGATTCTGGGATAAAAATTGTTAAAAAAGAAGAAAAAAGCGAAAATAAGTAACAGACAGACAGACAGAAACTTGACTTCACAGTGGTTTAAGCGGACACCTCGCTGCTTCCTACCGTGCTGAGTGTTGTGGGTTCTATCCCCACATGGGACAACACTGTGCGATCAACAAATTGTTGTTCTGAGTCTGGGTGTTCTTTGTGTCCGTTTTAATTATGTTTGTAGTGTTCGCGACACAGGAAATACGAGTATTCATAGTGCGGAAGTAGTCTTTCTTAAAAGACACTTTCGCAATTATAATATTTGTATGGATAGACTTGACTGATTAAATGACCACGGCCAGTGTAACCTGGTCGAAACGTACGTATTAGCGCACCAATTGCTTTATTTTCCTTATGGAAACTTATTTATCGTGCAACTCGAAAGTTTATTAAGCCTATAACCAATAACATTTTACCATACATAGAAACCACATCGTGCGTCTAAAATCTAGTTATATATTTATGCGATTTTGTTAAAGGTAGTGAAGTTACCCTCCGTAAATATGCTTTAAAATTCAGTAGGTATTTCAGTAAGTACAGTAGTTCCTACTAGCTGAAAATTATTCAGAAGTTGTGGCTGAGTCATTCATGATCAGTTTTAATACGGACTTAAAGTGCGTGGTCTCTCATAATGCGTTTAGGAAAAAGATTTTATTAAATATTCAAAGAAAGAGTTAAGTGAACTTTTTTTTATATTTCCATAAATTGGACCCTAAAGTAATATTATTATTATCTTTACAAGCAGGAACTTGTAAAGATAATAATAATATTACTTTAGGGTCCAATTTATGGAAATATAAAAAAAAACCTTTATAACGTAATACGTCGATGTTCTGAGTGGTGAAAGGAAGAAAACAGAAAGTCAGAAAGTAAGAGTGTTTTTTCCTTCTATAGATGTACTTGGCGTCTAATGTCTAAAATATTTGGCTTATAATGTAAAATCAACTTCTTTATTATATTCTAAAGAGTGTGGGTTTTTTGTTTATCGCATGGGACAAACAAACAGACAGGGTACTTACCTGATGGTGAGTAACTCCCGCCACCCATGACACCTGCATCACAAGAGTCACAAGTGCGTTGTCATAAAGGAGTCATAAAGGGAGGGAGAGTTTGGGCCTCCGATAATCTCATCCACTTAGTGAAAAACAATGGCTTTCTGCAAAGCCGTGGTATCAGACAGATCGAGCCGGCCTATATGATGATTATTAAGTAAACGGCTCTGAGATAGTTTTGACATCTGTGTATCACTAACAATACAAAACAGATTTCTGACTTTTTATTTATTTATTAATGTATGAATTACTAACACCGTGAGCATAAAACGACTAGCGAATTCATTTTATTACTTTCTTTAAACTTCTTTGGCCTTAAAACATTTTGATAAATGAATTCGGGCAAAAGCAAATGGGACTTGCCAAGGTTAACTAATCGAGGGATAAAAATGGTGTTCTTTATGCATACCTTGACTTATGCCTCTTGAATATTGTATCATCTAGATGTTGTAAATTTTTAACATAAGTGTACTGAGTCTAAAAGAGCGATGTTAGTTATACAGCCTGGTGGAGATTATTATGATTACTTTGTTCATTTTCTCGGCAAAATAACAAAGTGAAAGGGTTATATTTCTTTGGTTTTTTTTTTGTTATACCTTTGGATTTACAATCAAATCAAATAAATCAAAAAATCAAATGCAGGTGGCAAAAATCAAACTTGATTCTGAAAGAATCCAACCAAGTAGTTGTGAAGACAATACGCAGATGAGTGTATATCAGGCCCTCTCATTTATCCCGTTTCTACCTTGTCTGAATTAAAATGTTAATATGTTAAAGAAGGAAAACTTGACACAAACCCTCTACCTCCTAGTAGGCCTCCTTTCCAAGGAGAGGCATATGTCCAGCAGTGGATTATTAAAGGTTGTTGATGAATGTGTGTGGTTCTAATGAAAAAATAACAATAATTAAGAATTCACAAGTCATCTTTATTGTAGAATAAATAACAACGTACTATTTCCAAGCCTCTTGAAGACATTACTAGTTGTTTTTAAAAGGTGATGCCACAAACATAACGCTGGTGCTGTAGCCTTGAATCAACTAAATCCCTTTGAATTAACAATAGTGCCTTGTATTCAAAGCCATGTTTGGCTATTTTTTTGGCTACAGAAACGAAAATTTATAAAGAAATAATATATAACACTACAGGAAAATCTACTGCAACGACAAGAAAACCTTACAGAATATGCAGCATTTTTTTTGTTTTTTTTTTGTTAGAGGTGGCAGACGAGCAGACGGGTCTCCTGATGGAAACCATCGCCACCGCCCATGAACGTCTGCAACTCAGGAGTCACAAACACGTTGCCGGCCTTTAGGAAGAAGTACGCTCTTTTCTTGAAGGTTTGAAGGTCGTATCGGTCCGGAAATACCGCAGACGATAACCCGTTCCACACTTTCTCGTTCCAACTCCCGATGACGTTTTCCCGACAAATATTGGGGCATCCGGTGTAGAGGCCATCTCCTGTGCTATCATCTGCATAGCAATGGATGCTACTAGTTTGCAACATGTCATTGATATGCAGAAGAAACAGTGTGGGTGATAGGACACAGCCTTGTGGGACACCAGCATTTACGAATTTCAAGTCGGAGCATGCATCGTCGACAACAACCCAACGTATCTGTACGCAAGGAAACTGGTGACCCAATTACACAATTTTCGGGAAGAGAGCTTCGAGAGAAGCGCCTTATGCCAGACCCGATCAAAGGCCTTCGCTATGTCTAAATCAACTGCACAAGCCTCTCCCTTGGTCTCGATCGCCTGTGCCCACCGGTGTGTTAGAAAGACGAGAAGATCACCAGTTAAGCGACCGCGGCGAAAGCCATATCGGTCGGTCATTGAGTAGCTTGTGATCATATTAGTACCGGAGGAGCTGGCAGTTGATAATGGATTCCATAATCTTAGAGAACAAAGGAGTTATAGCTATAGGTCTGTACTTGGACAGGTCAGAGGGATCACATGTTTAGGGCCATTTTCTCGCAAATCTTTGGAATTGACTATAATATTATTCTTACACATAAATAGGTATTTAGTTTTCCGTATTTAAATATGCTATTCATATTATTTACTACTCAATAAAAATATAGTAACAAGAAAATTAACTTTTACAGTAGATAGTTAGTCAACTCTTTTTTTACGGGCCATTATTACTATGAAAATATCGTACATTACAGCGAAGGTATGATGTCATCAAGTAATGAACAAAGGGCGGCTTTATTGCTTTAAGCAATCTATTCCAGGCAACCTTTAGACTGAACTTGCAAGTTTGTCGTTAATGATAATATGATTGCGAAATGCGAGCAAGTTTTGGTCGTCAGAGGCAGGTATGATCGTGTTTCGTCGTCAATTTTTGCGTATTTTTTAGTAAACACATATAGGTATATTCTATTTATTTTATTTTAATTCTTTATGCATAAATTACAACTCAATTGTACAATGGCGGTCTTAATACCACATACATTTTCTCCCAGTCAATCTTTAGGTGGTAGGAAGATGTCTGTGTAGGTGCACTGAAAATTAAGTATTGTTTTAAAAAGACAACAATAATAAATGAGAAGTTTGACAGAAACAGTGGAACCGATATACATACATACTGAAATACATTTATACTTGCTTAGTTACAATATACACAAATAATATATAAAACTTTACGGTTGTGATGAATCTGATGGGCTGTCCAAAATGCGAGCTCGGACTTTCGTCTTAAATGAGAGGCGGCTGGGTGCTATCCTGATTTCTAGAGGTAGAGCGTTCCAGAGGAGGACACATATATATATTTATTATCTATCTATATATCTATCCGTGTGAATCCGTGTGGTGACGGATTAAGAATACAGAGTGTCACCACCCCTATTCATCCCGTGGGTGTCGTAAGTGGCGACTAAGGAAGCAAACTAAGCAGGGCAACAGCACTGCAGAGAGAAGGAAAACTTGAAACAAACCCTATACCAACCCGTCTGGCCAGCGTGGTATAGTAGACCAAAACCTCCTTTGTTAGGAGAGGCTTATGTCCAGCAGTGGACTAGTAAAGGCTGTTGATGATGATGATGATGATATATCTATATGTATATGTATATGAAAATGTTAAGTTGGTAGGTGTACGCTCCAAAAAGTTCTGCATCAATTAAGTTCTTTTGACATGATATATACAAACCACTTCAAGGATGGCTTTTATCTATTTTTCGAGTCAGTTTTTGTTCCTCACTTCTCATAAATGTAATTTCAATGTGCCACAGCGAAACGTGGCAGGGTACAGCTAGTTATTAATTAATGTATAGAACTTACGATGTTGCCAATCAGCTCGCGGTTCTTCACCGTCGCTATTCGCTAAATAGTTTGTGCATACAGGTTGTGAAGGGAATCCAGCTCTCGACAGTATGGACACTTCTTCCTCTGAAAGTGTTAATTATATTAGTTTCTTCGCGCAGATTCTCTTAAGATCCAGACTTTACCTGAGTTATTGTACATAGGGTATTGAATAATATACTTTACAACTTGTGGAAATAAAGTTTAAGGTTTCAGTAATTAGTTTTCAGCAGTAGAGAGAAATTTATTGTTTAACCTGGGATTTTCAATATATAAGATGAACCCTTTGTAACTATCGTCTGATGATGAAGCCAGAATGTGGGTAGTAGAACGCTTTGTTACGTTTTTATAGTTTTAGTTTGATTATAACTTTACCTAAAATTAATCACAGTATTTAGGTTATTCAAAAATGTTAATCCACATTGATCTTTCTATAAGTAAATACTGTAAGGTGGTTTAATTTTGTATTTGAGAGATGAAAAACAGCATAACAACAAACACACACACACACACAAACAAACTTAAAGCCGATTGGTGGTCTATGAAAAATTTACAAAACTGGCATACCGTCTAAAGCGACGCACATGGTCCAAATACCGCCGTTCATTGGAACTAAAAAGGTCCCTCCGCCTTTTCTACTAATTGTGTCTTCAATCTGAAACAAATATGACGTGAGTAAAAGTATTCATCAGTTACTTATTTGGTAATTTAAAGATAATTAGTAGAAAATTGGTAATTTGTGGTGGTTTACGTGACTGCTTCGCTAAATGAAAACCAACTCTTGGTTTATTTTGTTAATTCTTAAGAATACTAGTAATGTGACCCTCGTTACTGCTCTTATTAAAAAGAAATGGGTATCTAACGAACGTTTTAGTATACTTATAATTAAATACGGTAAACGAAAATACATATGCCACGTTATCAGTATTGTTTGTATTGATCCTATACAACAAAGTTTTCAGTCTGGAGCTTTGTTTCGAAAGAAAGAAACTTCTAAGGTTTTCCTAAAGTTTATTGCTGAAGACGATATACCTAAATGGAACAAGAAAAGTATTAACAAAATTTCTGTATAGGCTATTCGGGCAACCAAAAAAACACTTCACATAAAAGTATGCCACATATTAAGCACATTACTTACAAAGTTATCAACGCTTCCTACAATACTGTAATACATTAAACTGATCAAATACGATGTTATAAAGATATATTTCAATAGGTACTTGCTTGAAATAACAATAAACCTAAATGTATGTAATAATTTTTGTAATATCCGATATAAATGACGTTTTATATCAAAGAACTTTGGTAAAAATGTATGAAATTTTGATTTTATCAATATCTAATGTCCGTGATCAGGAATGGGACTCGAACTTCGTTTATTATTTGATACGAAATATTTAATCTGTGAATAAAGATATCTTGCATCACACTCGAACTTAACTGTAATTGTAGGTTCTACTTTTATATTTTCTATAAGAACGAGATATAGAAAAACAAATTATAGAACTTTATGTAATTGGCCTTAGGTAAACAAACAACGAACGAGCTATATAACGTTCTAAATTATCCAAGAAGACTAATGTTAAAAGGTATAACAACTGATAGAAATATGGGTTTGTATCTTCTTTCATCCATCACAGCATTAGTTGGCGAAATAAAAACGATCTGTCTTCAGCATAGCGTTATAATAATAGTCGAACGGTCGGGTTCTTTTTTGATTCCAATTAACAAAGTATGGGAATCATCTGCTTGCTTCCTTTTCCTAGACAATTATAATCCTGGAAAGTTTAAGTGTACTTTCTACGTCTTCATCGTAATTTTAAGCAAGTTGTCTTAATTAATCTATAATATTTACTGAAGCCAACGCCAGTATCAATATCTTGGAAGAGCTCCGATTGCACGAAGGTCGATATCAGTTAAAATAAGATTTTACATGAACTCTCACCCCTTAACTTCTGCTAACATAATTATTGAATGTTTCCTAACACTTCAACCAAATTGAATTCAGCGATTCAATATTCGCCATATTTTCTGTAGGAACTTCTATTTGATTTTAGCGTTGTGACGTGGCCATTCTGTACGTAGTGAAACAAAAAAGAGCTAGGGTTTAGTAGAATGCCTTTCTCTCATTGTCTAGGTGTAATAAAACGTATGATGATATTGTTAATAGATACATAAAATTTAATTTGTACACCATCTTTTAACTTCACGTCACGTACATCTAAATAGTTGGTTCTACAAGTTACATAGTACAAAAAACACTTTTAAGTAATTGTACTGTTAAGTAGTACTGTCAAATTACCACCTTTTTGCAGTCATAACTCCTATAAAGGGAAGTATTTTTCGAGGACTAGGAACAAGCTACGAAAAAATCAAGATGCCGTCACATTAAGATGTACTGGTTAATTACATAACTAAGTAACTGGTTAATTATGCCAATTAACAAAAACGCTAACAGGAAATATTAAATATTTTTTTGGCAAGCTTTTTATACGAATATTAAAACTGGTTAACTAAAACCTGGATTGGCATTAGGCAATTGGCAATAGGAGAAAGAATAGTCCTAAGATTGATCACTTACTATTAAAGTAAGTTGAAATAAAACGAAAAAATCATGTGCATTTGTATAATTTACTCAGAGAAAAAGAGAGGCCTATGTCCAGCAGTGGACTAGTATAGGCTGTTGATGATGTTGATGACTCAGATTGAAGTACATTTAAACTTTTCAAACCTAAGTACACATATTTATGAGACAGTGCCTCAATCTATTTGAAGTACTACTAAAACCACGTGAGTAACTGGCGATAAACCACAAAGGTTAACACTAAAAACAAGCTTTACAGCGTTCAATAATAATCAGCACGTCGCATTGCCTTCGCGTGCAAACTTTAGGTGCAGTTCTTCAAGGTAACGGTGCCCTGATAACACCCCACCGTTTTATTTGCATTTGCGACCTTGACAATATTAATGCTGTGTGACCCCAAAAATCGACAGCGAATCGGACTAGAATTTCCTGGTCAATCTGAAAACACATTATGACGTGGCACAGCCGTGAAACCACGGCCTCACAAAAAAACTGGTTAGCAATTCTTTTGTTACTTTTAACCGAGTGGGTGAGGCTCGATTCCCCGATGGGTGAGGTTTTTGAAGATACTCAAAGTTTCGTTTAATAGAAAAAAGCTTTTAATAACTAGAAAAAAAGAGAAATAATCTTGACAGAACTTTGGAACATGATTATCTGAAGAGCAGAGAAGAATGGTTTCAGTTTGTTAGATTAAAAGTCCTGGTGTATTTCGGAAGATTCTTTGACAGTTAGTTTACTGTTGAAGCAGCTCTTTCTTTCGTTAATTCATTAGTCTTAAAAAAGTACATTTATCGTACAGTAGTAGTTGCTCTTTATCAATAAGGCTGATAGAGATAATAATGGAAATTGTTTGAGGGATGCAGTCCCAATTTTATTTGGGACGGGCGTAGTAAAGATGATTCTATAATTTTACTCTATCATTCGTCATCTCACTGTATTCTTCCTTCCTAGCTATATCCTCACTCACGCAGTCCATCCACCTTTTCTTTGGTCTTCCTCTTCTCTTGTACCCCTCAACTCTCATACCTAACACTTTCTTCGCAACATTTTCCTCATGACATGTCCATACCAAGATAACCTATTACTTCTTAACTTTTCATCCAGTGGCGCTACTTTCAGACTCCCTCGTAAAGGCTGTCTCAGTAAGAGTGCACTTTTTAAATTTAGAATCTTTTTTTTCGTACAAGTGGCATCTCTGAAATTTGACTGCTGTCACCTATGTTTATTCCGATTATTAAAAATGGAGTGCTTTTTGAAAGAACATCGCGTTATACGAGTAATTGTGAAAACTCATTACTAAAATGGGGAAAGTTACGCTGAAACCGCTCGCAAACTATGCCAAATTTTCAGTCGAAAAAGTGCTCCTAATGTGTCAGCCATTCGAAGAGTGGTTAAAAAAATTTGAAGAATCTGGGTTGATTATGGATATTAAGAATCTTTTGCGTCAACGTACCTTTCAATCTCTTGTAAACATTGCTGTTGTAAACGAGAGTGTCGCCGAAAACCCGAAAACATCAATTCGGCATCGTTCTCAACAACTTCAAATTTCACGAAGCACTGGGCAGGGAATTCTGACAAAAGATCCCATTAAAAGACCATCTTCATGCGTACGAGATTCAGCTAACTCAAGAGCTCAAACCAGCAGACCATAGAAAATGCCGGCAATCGGTTCAATGGAGCAAAGTGAAGTCGATGCCAATTTTTCGAAAAAAGTCATCTTATCCGATATCGCTTTTCGATCTGAATGGCTACGTGAATACTCAAAATTAGGGGCTCAGAAAATTTTTATGCAATCAATGAGAAACAAATGCACCCACAACGAGCATCTGCTTGGTGCGGATTTTGTTCAGGCGGCGGGATTGAGCCTTTCTTTTATGAAGATGAGGCCCAACTTGCAGTGACTGTGAACGGCATTCGTTACAGGAATATGATAACGGAGTTCTTGTGGCCACCACTGTACGGCCACCAAGATTGTGCCCTGGTGCAACAATCCTTGTCTACTTATTCGCGTTGCCGGGTGCTGCTGCTGTCTCCTACGTGGTATGCCCTAGCATTGTCGCACTCACTTTGCATCATACTCATACTGCAGAAATGTTTTGGCTAATTAATTCTATGGCCGGCCGCCTTCCTATCACCAACCCTCCTTGGGAATGTTGTCGTTTATAGGGTAGGGAAGGGAAAGAATTAGACAGGTGGGAGGATTGGATGAGTGAGAAATCAGGGTGGGGGGGTTCCGCAGCACTCGGATGGGCGACAGGACTAAGAGTGCGGTGTGTACCAAATTCCATTGGTTGAAGAGGCTACCAGGACAAGTAGAGCACGGACTGTATATATACTGTCTGATGACAAACAGTCCGAAAAATCCCTTAGTCGCCTTTTACGACACCCACGGGAAGAGATGGGTTGGCCCTCATTCTACTTCTCCGATAACCATAGTAGGCCAAAAGCTCCTTTCTAAGGAGAGGCCTATGTCCAGCAGTGGACTATTTTAAGCTGTTGATGTGATGTGATGTTGTTGTTGTTAACCACACGGCATACATAGTTTTTTACTGATATGTATTTGCCACAATATCTACAAAAAAAACAAAACATAACATCACCATAACATAAAAAAATAACTTTTTTAAAGACTATAAATACTCTGAAAAGGCTGTTTGATTTGGAGTCAGTCAGTGAGGCAGAGATATCATTTTCTTAAACAGCATTAATTATTTAGAAAGAACTAAGTCCAATCAGAGGGCTCGGCACCTTTTCCCTAAACGAGGGTCTTCAAGAAAATTAAAGCGGTAATTTATTCTATGTCTGTTGTTAACAGCGATTTGTATTACAAGTTTAACTTAACTGATTTGAGTTAGGTTTTACTTTCCTGTTAACAGGCGTGGACGTAATTATTTTGGGCTTGGGCTTGTGGCTAAGGTTCATATTACTTAATATTTTATGTGTTTAGTACACGTTATAATGTACTTTATAATTAGAAAGTATTTACACACAGATAACAGTGTTAGTTAGTTAGTTAGTTTAACAGAATGTTTGCTGAAATTAAGGTAATTACGGCTGTAATTAGGGGAAATAACATAGATAACACTTTGAATGTAAAGAATTGTGTTGCGAGTACCAAAATCAGTCAAAGAATTTGATAAAATCACGGAAACGCATTCATTAGAACTGATCTTTAATACGCTATTTTTGTTGCAATGCTAGTCTGGTTATAAATATAGCAGACGTCAATACTTCAACAGCCTTTAATAGCCCACTGCTTTACATAGGCCTCTTAGAAAGGCCGTTTTGGTCTGCTACACCACGTTGTCCAGGGGGGTAGTTATAGGGTTTGTTTCAAGTTTACCACGGGATGTGGTGACAATCTGTATTCTTAATCCGTCATTACACGAATAATATTCCTACGGTATTACGGTAATATGCCTATACATATAAAATTACTTGCATGCCGTAAATTTTATACGGTTTTTATGTTGTAAGCACACTGTTTCTTCTGCATATCAATGACATGCTGCAAACTAGTAGCATCCATTGCCCTTTACACCGGCCGCCCCAATATTTCTCGGGAAAACGTCATCGAAAGTCGAAACAAAGTTGTATCCGAAATTGAAACTTCCTAATTGGAGGTTTCAGATTGGGGCCGACTAAATCTAGTCCAGTTCAACCCAAAAAGGACAAATGTCTGTGCGTTCACCGCAAAGAAGATAACATTTGTCGTATCACCTCGGTTTGAGAGTACCTCCCTAACTGCCTCAGTCAGTATCCGGATCCTAGGCTTCGACATATCGAGCGAAGTCTAGTTTCGGGGTCACTTAGAGGGTATGGTCAAATTGGCCTCAAAGAAGCTCGATGTGCTGAACAGGTCGAGACAGTATTTCACTTCGGCCCACCGCTTTCAGCTCTATAAGACGCAAGTCCGGCCGCATATGGATTACCGTTGGATTCACTCTGCATTCTCTATCGCATATATCATGGAGAGTGCTCCGAGGAATTGTTTTGACTAATACCAGCTGCAACTTTATATGATAGTTAGCCGTCCACTACTGTGCGCTTTTCACGACACTATTTTCTTTTTTGCCCTCGGACCGTCACCCCTCCGGGGTTTGCGGCGGGGTGGTGTGTCGGACTCGGACCGACTAAAACCACACGGTGTGCCACTCTGCGCCTGTAACAGGAGGGATCCGGGAACAGCTGTTGTTAAGACATCCGGATCCCTCCTAGCGCCAGCCCGCTCCTGGTGCGGGCTCCGTCTCGATGTTGTTCCTCTCTTTACGCGACGTCCGGCACACGCGGACGCCGCCCCCTCGCGGCTGGCCAAACTAATGCGGGTGGAGGGGAAACCCACCCCGTCCACCCGCGGCCACACTCAGGGCGGCATGAGGCTGTGATAGGCGGGCCTCCGCCGCCCGGTTCGCCGGCGGCGGATCGGGTCCGAGTGGAGGTCGTCCTCCCGGGCCCTCTCCGCCGCCTCCTTCCGCGAGATTACTACCTCGCAGAAGGTTGCGACCGCGGTAAAACAACTGTCGCTACCGGCCATGGAGCGTACTACGGCCGGTAGCGAGAGATCCACTCCGATGAATGCAGTGAGGGCCCGGCGCTGCGCCGCCCATGCGGGGCAGACCGCCAGCCTGTGCTGGGCCGAGTCCTCACTGCAGTCGCAGTGGTGGCAGGCGGGACTCAGTTCCCTCCTAGCGACCGTGTGCAGGTACTTTCCGAAGCAACCATGCCCGGAAAGCACCTGCGTCAGCCGGAAGGAAAGGGTCCCGTGCTGCCGCCCTGCCCACTCGGCGATGACCGGCTGGAGAGCCTCCACGGCGGCGAAGCCAGCGCGTGGAGTCTCCAGCCGGAACGACCAACGAGCCATCGTGGCTCGGCGAGCGGCTTCGCGCCACTCGCGCACATCCTCGGGCACGACACTATTTGCCTGGCACAACCAATCTGTGGAACGGGTTGTCTGCGTTATTTCCGGACCGATACGACCTTCAAACCTTCAAGAAAAGAGCCTACTTCTTCCTAAAAGGCCCTCAACGCGTTTGTGACTCCTGAGTTGCAGACGTTCATAGGCGGCGATGGTCACTTTCCATCAGGTAACCAGTCTGCACGTCTGCCCTCTCTAACATAAAAGAAAAGTAACAGTTTACCAAATTTCAGATCAAACGGACCTGTGGATTTTAGTGTGTTCTTTATCACCTAGGAAGTGAGCTGATGATCTTCAAAATTTATAGCTGAGAACCATCTCGATCACATCAGCTTTCGAACAATCTCAATCACATCAGCTTTTGAACAAAAAAATCTGCACCGAAATTGGTCCATCCGTTCAGGAGCTACGACTATGACGAATATAACTATGACGAATAAAAATATGGATTTTGATGTGTTTGGTCATTGGTGATATTGTTTTACTTGCTCTTTACAGATTGAAACCAGCCATAGACCTGAAAACGACAAACCTAACCAATCGATCGCCTTTCTCATGTTTCTTAATTAGAATCTCCTTATGTTCGAAATAAAGTTCGAATTTAATCAAGAACTGGTGTAGCGTGTTTCGAAACAATTATCAATTTGCATATTTAATGTGGTTTAAACTTTAGTATACTGGTAGTCTCATGTAGCACATTAGATTAAATTTCATTTCATATTAGCATAGTGCTCGGAATAGTAGAAGTGGATACAATTTGGCTACTGACGCAGTGGTGCTCCCAATGGCATTATAATAACTACAGTTGAAGTAAAACCAATTACTAAAATGGTAGCAGCGTAATTAAATTAGTGGTTTTATAATCAAGTATGGTGGATAAATTGTAAGTTCATGTACAGTGGGTGGGTTGGATAGAGCCTACTGTGTAAGCCGGTGGGCTGAACGATAATCCTTTTTACTAATGCATGTGAATGGATAAAGTGTGATCCGTTGTGTTCTGTAAATCAATTGAAGTTTCAATTCAATTCATTTGCAAATTAATATTGACATGTACAGCAGAGAGGTTAGTAACCATGAGTTTTAAAGTAGAAGTGTCTACGACATTATGTAACTCTTAATAGTAACGTAATTTCAATGTTAACTCTATACAGATGTGTCCGAGATATCTGAAGGCCAATTCTCGTAATAAAAGTTCACAATTCAGTTTCGATCAGCATGAAAACGAACAAATATTGTAAGTTAATTTCGGTTTATAATACCAAAGATGAGGCAATTTAACATGAAGCTTACATGATAATGAGCGGTAATTGTAAATAAAAGGATGAATAGGGATGGTGACACTCTGCATTCTTAATCTGCCACCACACCGAACGTACCACGTGCGTATAAGCAATATACCTTATATTCCCATCTTACCAACTTTCCCATTTATATTAAACTCCCAATTTTCCCATCTAATTCCTAACATGCCCGGTTGTCGGCAGTTGATTTGTTACGTAAATGGGGTTAAAATTATGGTCGGTGATTTGTGGACGTTTAATACGCCTCGCATTACCTCTTCGGCGTGAGTGTACCTATGTCTTTGTATATACTAAATAATAGAACTCGTTAGAGCCACCAAAACCAAATTGGTTATGAGTTACTACTATTTGTAATCATTCTAAATAAGCTATGTGAAGTGTATTTCGTGATTTTAGAATCTACTACAGCTCGATCTGAAGTTCAATATATTAACCATAAGGCTACCGCCGCCTTTTTGGTAACCTGTATTGTCAAGGGACAAAGCTTTAGGTCTAATAATAATACTTACAACAACGCCTCACGCGTTGTTGTAAGTAGCAACCCTAACCTGCATACTACATACACTTCAATGTGATTTTGTCCCATGTCTAATACCTATTACTTTGATGAAGACTGTACGGTATGGTCCACGCATGGCCCTGGTGGTTAGAGACTGGGTGCTAAAAGAACTCGTGGGTTGTCATGCGTTGTCTATATTGTATACTTTATTTAAAATTGCTGCATTGTTTACTTCATAAGGAAACTCGTAAAGTTTTTGAACGATCTTTAAGTGAGTTTTAAATATATTTTGACAGATGACTGCCACATTTTATTACATGTGATCTCTGGAATACATACGATCTCCAGTATAAAAATACTAGATATCGTCTGGCGGTCGAAGCTTGCCCGTTTTGAATTTCTTTTTTTGATTTATAGACATAACTTAAACACTCATTGCATAGACTTTTCTAGGCGATAATATATACTAAACACTACAGTTTTATGTAGACGTTTTTACATAACTTTGTAGCAGATATTGTTTAATAATTTCAGCTTTTTGCTCTTCATATTTAGATATAAATATAAAATATTCCAAATATGGTATGCTTCCATGTAATAAATTTATTTAAAAAGGAGGACTAAGAATTTCTTCAGGTATTTTTCCATATATGTTTTGTTTGGTGTGTGGCCACTGTAGCGGATCCTACTTATTTTATGTGTAAATATTTTAACTAATTGTAGCTATGTTAGTTTATAAATACTTTTTATTAATTTAATTATTTCACTTTGCTAATGTTGTTATTACATATAATAAAATACTATCTATCTATTTTCATACTACGAACAATATTGAGATATAAATTATATAGTTGTCGGACAAACCAACAGGGTTAAATACTTTATTTATATATATTGCATCGAGTGTACGTCACGGCGGCCGCGGCGAGGCTACGAACCGAGCGAGGAATACACATTCCATTCCTTCGGCTCCCGCCGCCCGCTAGCCAGTTGTGAATTGCCCTCGATACATTTAGCTACCGCCCTTACCGTAAATTGTTAACATTCGTACTTATTTTCTATACTCTAGTATTTTCACACCTTCTGTACCTATTGTATAAATGTCGTTCGTACGTGTTATGTGGACTGTTACCGTGTAATATCTGTGTAGTGTTAAATATATCGGAATTTCGTTGACTCTTATTTTCATTTAGCGCCTTAACTAAGTTACCACTCATTCAGCTGCACGCGTGATACTATAGCCACTATACTCATTCGTTTTCTTTGTATATTTGTCATCCCTCGGGGCTACTTAATTAGAACACTTGTCCGACGTTGTATTGCGTTCGTTTCTTAACAATAAAAACGTCTAATAAAGACGCAAGTAATACTGTGGTATATAATTGTATCTCTTTATGGAAAAAAAAGTATTGTTTCAATGGTTAAAGTGATATTTCGAGATGGCATGGCATTTTGTACTATTGTTGTCTTCTGATTAACCTTTGATTTTTGTTTGCAGTTGAGAACCTTGTCAAGCAGAAGAGATTGACAATGTATTATAATACGTTTTTCTTTCCTTGTATATTATATATATATATATATATATATATATATATATATATAATATTGTGTGTGTTTTCAGTAATATCATCATCATAATTTTCCTGTTATATTTTAAATTTTAAATTATCATAGCATCGCGCACCACCCAACAACTTTTACAAGGTTTCCTTGTAAAAGTTTTTGGGTGGTTTCTTTTATCGCGTGACGCCTAACGCCAATCCCCCTTGTGAATGCAATCGTTTTTATACGGGACAAAATTAGAAGTATAATTATGTTACAATGGGTTATAATCATCATCGACCTACTATTAGCGCCCTTGAAATATAAATTAATTATAAACGCAAGGCACCCATTGTCTACCACACAAAAGAACTACTGATAATATATTGGGATATTGTTGAAACTAGGTCATTTATTTTAGAGAATAACATGTTGTTTCCTACTTCTATAAAATATAAATGCGTTTTAACGGATTTAAATTAAGTTACTGTAATGTTGACATATAAATAATTCCATTCGACATTTTAAAGAGACTCTTATACCCGTACAATATTTAAAATGTCGAATGCTTGTAAAAAATGTTTACCTAAATTGACATTAATATTTTCAAGAATCTCTTTGTTTCCAAAACATAGTCAGATTATTACAAAGACAGTAGGTCTTTGTACTAATCTGACTATGTTTTGGAAACAAAGAGATTCTTGAAAATATTTAACATTTGTTACACTTGCATAGGCGAAACTTTTTACTCTCAGTTACAAATAATGCGTAATGTAATTCTTACGCAGTGTAGTAATAAAAATTGTAATTCCAAGGCTATTTCTTATTCTCACAGTTTGGGACTTTTCTGCGAACCCGAAGACTCTGTTCTCTCTGTCTGTTCTCTTCGTACTTTAAATTATCATTTTGTTTTGAGACGGTGATTAACGTTAATAACTTACATGTATTCATAAATATATTTTCTTACACTAGTCAGTGCCTATTCGGTTCTTTAAAAATATATGAATACAGTAAAATCCGCTTAAGACGATTTCTCAGGGACCCTACCAAGAACGCGTTTTAAGCGAAAAAGCGTATTATGCGGGATAGGGAAAATAAAACGTACTACATATTAATCTGTATTAGGTTCTAATTTTGGTATTTATAGGTATTAAATTATACATGTATAAATTACATTAATTACGTCTTTAAAATGGTAAGTACGTAACGTAGAAACTGGTAAGTGACGCTCAGCAGCTAACTGAGTGTGATTTATTGTTTGTGATTTTTTATCGAAAACTTTCAATATCTCAATTTTTCTTGAAGTGACAATGCCATTCGCTTAATTGTAGTCATATTGTAACAAACAAATGATGCACTATTACAAAAGGATCAGAGAGTCAAGTCAAAACAAATGACGATCGGCAAACGGCAAACGTGCGGGCGGGGGGCGTTTCTGGGGGCTCGCGAGCGCTAGGTTAGACCTCTCGGCCCATGCTCGGGCGTATTAAACGGGATGACGAATCGTATTAAGCGTTAAGAAATGTATGAATATGTCTCAAGTTGCAGTGACTGGCGTAAAGTGGCGTATTATGCAAGAAATCGTATTAAGCGTGATCGTCTTAAACGGGTTCTACTGTATTTGATTTTCATGTTTCATGAAAACCTCAGAACAATTATTATACTGCTATCGATACACAAAATCTTTTTAGTGTATTAAAGCGAATAAAATTAAATTAAAACAACAGTCCCCATAAATTTAAGGTTCGCGTAGGAACAGATAATAATTAATTACACGATTACAAAAGCTTTTGTATTTAATGCCTAAGGTAAATTATACCAGTATTTAGGCCGTAAAAGTTTGTTTCAAAATAGCCGAATTCACTAAAGTGGGTCCACGGTCTAGCCCCAATAAACAGCCAACGGTATGTCTGTTTTCAGCCATATTGCGCCGACAAGTTTTCAGGGTTATGGTTATAAAGAGGTCTGTTGCGGTCCACTGGACCGAAGAACCGCATTTGTGGTAGAAAGAGCTTTAAATTTCAAGTTATTTTTTTTATCACGTTTTCCATTAAGAAGTAAAATGAATAAAATTAGTGTAGAAACTTGAGATGTGTGCACATTTTGTTTTATAAGTGAAATAGTTTCGAGTTTAAAGATTAGCCAAGTGTGTTAAAGTTAAAGTTTTAAATGTTTTTTTTCAGTGAAATTTAAACTTATGCCATTAAGAGCTTCAATTACTGCTTTTTACGAACTTGTTAATAGTATCTAGTGAGCTGTACTGATCCAAAAACTATGAATATACATTGGAGAAGATATTAGTGATCATCCTTCCGTGTGGTAACGGATTAAGAATACGAGACGTCACCACACCTATTCATCGCGCCACTGCACCAGTGCCTGTCGGTGGGCGTTCCGTTCCATTTCGAGCTCATCCTGGTCTTCTCCACCCTCACCCCGGCGGATCGCGCAAGTCTGGTCATAGACCCTCACGTCCATATCCGCCAGGATATCAAATGGTGGGAAACGTGCCAGGACTGTCGCCGCCTCCGACGAAATTGTGCGGTAACCTCGTACGATCCTAATGGCCGCTACCCGCTGCGCTTGATTGAGCTTAGCTCGGCACCGGGAGGAGGCCGATAGGCACTTGGCCCATATCGGCGCTCCGTAGAGGGCCATGGATTGTATCACCGCACAGTAGAGGCGGCGAACTACCTCCCGCCGACCCCCTAGATAAGGCAACAGCCTCATCGGATCGGATCGGAGCAGATCATCCACTCGAAATGCTCCTCGAAGCTCCAGCGGCTGTCCAGGGTGATGCCGAGGTATTTAATGTACCGCCCGACCTCAACCTCTGTTCCTACCACTTTAATAAGCGTTCTGGTGGCAACTGCACCTGCGTTTCCTGTGAAACCACAGGGCTTCCGTCTTATGAGGTGCAACCTTTAGACCCATACCGCTGATCCCTTGGACGACACAAGCCACCCCTAACTCGGCGAGCTCCAGAAATTCCTGGAAGCCATGCCCCCCAGCTAGTACCAAAGTGTCGTCCGCGTAGCAGACGACACTCAATCCTGGCTGAAGGCTGGTCCTCAGGACGGTATCATACGCCCTTTTGAAAGAGTTATCGGCGCCCGTATCAACCAGCACCTGTCGCGAGTGGGTCCCGACTTATCAGACAACCAATTTGGCTTTCGACAGGGACGCTCGACGCTGGACGCTTTCACGCGTCCGCTCCTTGTCGGAAGAGGTTGTCTGTCGGGGGGGAGTGTCGTTGGCCGTCAGTCTTGACATTGTCAACGCCTTTAACTCTCGTTGCCTTCCTACCTGCGGGACATCATCGGGGTTTATCTCCGTGACAGGTCCATATCGTATATGGGTCGGGACGGTGAAGATTGTCGAAGGGAGTTCACGTGCGGGGTTCCCCAGGGGTCGGTCCTGGCACCTCTTCTGTGGAACCTCGCGTATGATGCCGTCTAAGGAGAGGCCTATGTCCAGCAGCGGACTATTTAAGGCTGTTGATGCGTTATGTGATTAGTGATCACAGTTTTCTGACCACAGTAATATTTTTAATTTAAAACCCAAACCAATCTCACCATTATAAAAAAATCGAATGTTCAAAGCGTAGAATTTAATTTAAGCGACGGCAGTGAACTTTTCGTGATTTCTGTCAAGCGCAGATGGTAACTCTCGCGCTTAATTAACCGAAATATAATTTTCAATTTTTGGACGGGCCGTAAAAAAGAGGAAAATAATTTTTCATTTCTCTTGTGATGTTGCCAGTAAATTAAATGGACTGAAAGTTAATTTAATCTTATTATTACTTTTATATTTTTGCGAATCAATTTTTTGTACACAAACAAAAGCGAATGCTTAGTAGCAAGAACACATCTAAAGTAATATTAAATAAAACGTATAATAAGCTTTGTAGTGTAGGTAAATAGCTTTAATATTTTTTGGGCTTTATTATTTTTGATTGCACGGTTACAGTGCAGGTTGCCTTTGTTTTATCTATGCGTACGCCTTTGTGTCATAGCCTTTTCTCATGCGCACGCCTTTTCTCTATGGCGTTTATTATTTAGGGGTATCATTATCAGTAGTAGTTTTTTAATATTTCATTTCCGAATTGTAACATCTAAGATAGTTCGGTGGCAAACTTCGACCGCCGATAAGCATAACGCATATTTAGTAACAGTGACTTAGCTAAATAATAGCATTTACCTACACTCTTTTGTCATCACTGGAAGGAGATAAAATATA
The DNA here is from genome assembly GCA_902825455.1 of Arctia plantaginis. Taxonomy (NCBI): domain Eukaryota; kingdom Metazoa; phylum Arthropoda; class Insecta; order Lepidoptera; family Erebidae; genus Arctia; species Arctia plantaginis. The sequence continues at coordinate 15,731,827 of CADEBD010000171.1, read as the reverse complement.
ACTTCAATAAATAACACAACAAGTACTTTAGTACTTTTTTCAGGCGGCCAAAAAAACGTTTCTGCAACGTTTGTTTCATGTCAGATTCTGGTATACCCAACGACCGTAATATACCTAGCTACTTGTAGGTTTCAGTGACAGTCAGAGATCTGAGTTTTGTTAAATCTGAAAGCACTGTTTCTTTAGATTTTTTCTAAAAAGACAACGCCCGCATTAGGAATATTTCCTGTGTCACGGGGACTTTAATGAACAACATTTAATGAACAAACATACATGAAACGGACATAAAGAACACCCAGACTCAGAACAACAATTTGTGAATCACACAAAGTGTCGTCCCATGTGGGCATCGGACCCACTACACTCAGCGTAGCAGTGAGCGGCGTGGCGACCGCTTAAACCACTACGCCATCTGTGCAGTGAAATGGTTTAAAGTTGCTCGGGCAAATGCAAACTGAAAACATGCTAAAGTATTTTTTATGTCTATAAAGATAAACAACCTTCACGGAAGAAACTTTTGGTTACATTTCAAACACAGATTATTTATTTAATGAACCATGGGTAAATATGCAAACTAAAGTCAGGAATCAACAATAATTGATACTCCGTATTCTTAATCCGTTACCACACGGATAATCGAGTAACTTAAAATAAAAAAAGAAAAGGAAACGTTTATTAAAATAATGAAAAATTAATCCAAATCTTCTCGAATCTTGTTGTGACGCAGAATCGCCAGATTAGCCATGTTGCAACATAACAGCTATGCTGTCACGTCAGTCATTGCCGACGGACAGCGACACACTAGCTAATTGGTTGAGCGTACCCCCGCCCCGCGTCCCGCAAACTATCGGGAGGGCAAAGCTTAAGGCGGTTTGACTATCGATTGACTGATACAGAATATATATTTAATTATGATGGTATATAATTGATATTCAAAGTATGGAATAATTTTGTTTTCAACTGTATGAAAAGTTTTAATCGGAATACCACGCAGCCTTAGCGGAAACATTCAAGCGATTCTTCACTTTCCTGATGTTATTTCCCAAGTGACATAGAATTTTTATAATTGGAATTGTTCGTGGGAATGCTAGGCGCGCCCTTACATACAAAACTGTAGAGCTAAGTATTCGTATTTACAATGTTATTTCACTGTTGTAGTCCTGAAAATTTAACATTAATTTTATTAGGTTGGAGTAGTAGGAGGTTGGAGTTAGGGTGGAGTACACACACATGTGTATAAACTCCAACCTAATAAAATAATATAATATAATAAAATAAAATAATAAATAAGTTTAAGTTTAAGTCAACTTTTACCATCGTACATGCTGGTTTTAGTAAAGTAGTAAGTAGCAAAAGGCGTATGCATTTGGTATGCCGAATTTGGTAGCCGGTGCCAGAACCTAATGTGTGCCAATATGTCCGTTATTAAGGGTTAAAAGGTAAAAATTTAATAAAAATAAAAATAAGAGCAGAAAAAAAGATCAAATAGATAAAAAAGTGAAGTGAAACATAAAAAATAGATTTTTTAAAATAAAGTCACCATTTCCACTTAAGATATAGCCTTTTTTTTTTTTTTTTTTTAACGTGTGGAAATCCCCTCGGACCGTCACCCCTCCGGGGTTTGCGGCGGGGTGGTGTGTCGGACTCGGACCGACTAAAACCACACGGTGTGCCACTCTGCGCCTGTAACAGGAGGGATCCGGGAACAGCTGTTGTTAAGACATCCGGACCCCTCCTAGCGCCAGCCCGCTCCTGGTGCGGGCTCCATCTCAATGTTTTTCCTCTCTTTATAGGCGACGTCCGGCACACGCGGACGCCGCCCCCTCGCGGCTGGCCAAACTAATGCGGGTGGAGGGGAAACCCACCCCGTCCACCCGCGGCCACACTCAGGGCGGCATGAGGCTATGATAGGCGGGCCTCCGCCGCCCGGTTCGCCGGCGGCGGATCGGGTCCGAGTGGAGGTCGTCCTCCCGGACCCTCTCCGCCGCCTCCTTCCGCGAGATTACTACCTCGCAGAAGGTTGCGACCGCGGTAAAACAACTGTCGCTACCGGCCATGGAGCGTACTACGGCCGGTAGCGAGAGATCCACTCCGATGACTGCAGTGAGGGCCCGGCGCTGCGCCGCCCATGCGGGGCAGACCGCCAGCGTGTGCTGGGCAGAGTCCTCACTGCAGTCGCAGTGGTGGCAGGCGGGACTCAGTTCCCTCCTAGCGACCGTGTGCAGGTACTTTCCGAAGCAACCGTGCCCGGAAAGCACCTGCGTCAGCCGGAAGGAAAGGGTCCCGTGCTGCCGCCCTGCCCACTCGGCGATGACCGGCTGGAGAGCCTCCACGGCGGCGAAGCCAGCGCGTGGAGTCTCCAGCCGGAACGACCAACGAGCCATCGTGGCTTGGCGAGCGGCTTCGCGCCACTCGCGCACATCCTCGGGCGGAGGGCGAAATCCGCTCTCCGCCCGGGAGTCAGCCACTCGCCGATAAACTTCGGCGAGCACTTCCACCTCCAAATCCCACGGGGGAGTTCCGGCCAACGCGCATGCCACCTCCGTCGAAACGGTGCGGTAACCGCGTATGGCTCTGACCGCCATTACCCTCTGAGGGCGCCAGAGGCGTACCCTATTCTGGGCGGTCAGAACCGCCGCCCACACCGGTGCACCGTACAGTGCCATTGACCGGACAACCCCCGTGTACAGCCGTCTTGTCGCGACGCTGGGTCCACCCATATTGGGCAAAAGTCGCCCTAGGGCAGACGCAGCGCCGACCAGCTTTGGAGCAAGCTGTCGGAAGTGCTCGTCGAAGAGCCACCTCCCGTCGAGGATCAGGCCCAGATATTTCATCTGGGCCCGAACCGGTACGAGGACCGAGTTGACCACGATTGAGGCGCCAGGGGTGGACCACGACGGGGCCCATGAAATAACAGGGCCTCCGTCTTATCTAGGGCCACCCGTAAGCCCAGCGCCTCAATGCGCCCGACCACCAGGGAGACTCCCCCTGTGGCCAGGCGCGCCGCCTCTTGGAAGTTTGTCCCCTGGGCTGTCACCAGGGTATCGTCTGCGTAACAGATTACACCCAGCCCGGGGAAGACACTTTTTGCCTAGCACAACCAATCTGTAGAACAAGTTATCGTCAGCGGTATTTCCGGACCGATACGACCTCCAACCTTCAAGAAAAAAGCGTACTCCTTCCTTAAAGGTCGGCAAGGCTCTTGTGACTCCTGAACTGCAGGCGTTCATGCTCTGCAGTACTCGCTTTCCATCAGGTGACCTGTCTACTTGTTTGCCACCTCTTCCATAAAAAAATACAATGTTTTAATAATGCAGGGAAAAACAAACCAGCTTAAAAAGGCAAAATATCAATTTAAACTTTCCCTATTTTGTTAGGTATAAGTTTTTGTCCTTTGCCATTCGCATAAACACTTTTTTGTTTTGAAATATAGCCAGCAACTTTTTGTTTCGCTACCTTATTTATTGGATTTTTTATATGGTTTATTTGTTGCGTTATAAGCTTAGGTATAGTTTATTATTTGGAATAAGTTAATTACTAGAGTTAAATAACTATTAATTATATTGTAGCATATTCCACAACAATAATATAAATGGATATAATTTTTTTTCTACATTTCAAAATGTGCTAATGCAAATTTAATTTATTAATTATTCTAGCTTAAGTTGTAATGCTGATGAGTAAATTGAATTTATCGCCTGATGTCTTTTGTTTTTCATTTATCAATTATTCTAGCTTAAGTTATAATACTAATGAGTAAATATACAGTATTTAATAATAGTAAAAAAATACATATTTTAAAGGTTCTCAACAAGATTGTAAAAGGAAATTAAGAACTATATAGGTATAAATGGACCATTGCAAAGTTATGACCGTGAGTTTTTTAAGTTTTAATAAAATGTCAGTTGTGAAAACTTTCAAGTGATTTAATTATTTGAACTGGTATTTATATTTTATCTTTAGAATACAGTTAAAAAGTAGTTCCTTTTGATAACATTAAGTCTTTAAACATATTGTATGTTCACATAAGTATTACATTGCGATGAACTATTACATGATTTGAAAATTATTTTTTTCCTGAACGATGCGGTTTTACCATAAATGGGTTTTCTTTGGTTCTCCTACATATTGAAGTACTTTGATACGCAACTGTATGATATTGTTAGCATATATACATTATTACTACTACACAACAAAGGCCACAATTATTATAAGTATATGTAGCAGAGATTATTGCTAGAGCCCTGAGATTATCGAGGTAAGATTTACTTTGCGGAGCTATCAATCAGCAATAATACTTCTTGTACTGCTAACAAACATGTTGACTTAAGTTTTAATACTTAATGCATAACTTGTTTGTGTCGTGCTTGACATGTTAAATATATATTAAGTATGTTAGGTGTAAGTCTCGTTACCTTGCCCTCGAAAGCATTTTGTTTTTTTGATTAATCACCAAAGAATAATAGTAATATATTGTTTATTTTTCTTGACAAACATTCTTACAGATACAGAGTACAATTTTTTCTTGAATTAATAAATTTATGCTGTGTAGACTGGAGCCTGCACTAGGTTAAACCTGTGTTACGAGTCTCCAGGCCTCCAACTTGGACAATGGGTATCTAAAATCTAGATTGCGTGGTGAGACTTAGTTATTATTTTAAAATATCTTGGTTAAGTACTAGCCAGATGTATCGTGTTATGTTGATAGTTTTGTGTAAGTGTGACTATGTATGTGTGTTGTTTGTATGCGTACACGTGTGTATATGGTAGAGAATAGGAAAGATAAGGATAAGTAAATAAATAAATACATAGATACACTAAGTGATAGTTTGAATTAACTTTTCAGAACGGTAAAATAGTGATTGATGCCGTTGTTAAACTACAAAACATCGTTTTTTAAAGAATTCCTAACATGGTTTAAGTAGTTTAAGTAGAGGCGAAGGCAAGCTTAATAACTGGACTTGGAAGCGCGGGTCTATGGTAACTCTTAAAGGTATGTGGTTTTACTAGATTGTCTTATATAACCCACAATTGAGTGAATGATACCAAAAAACGGTAAATAGAGGGAGTTAACCGAGGCTTGTAACTAGGTCTGTTTTAAGACTATTTATGTCGTTTTATAGTTTTAATAACACGAAATTGTAGAGAATAGGGTGTTGCGTCCCTCCCACATAAAGGTAGAGTCCAAACATGTTTAATAAATATACACACGTACATATAAGGATCGTCCTTGTGTTAACGGATTAAAAATACGGAGTGTCGCCACTCCTATTCATCCCTTGGGTGTCGTAAGAGGCGACTAAGGGAGCAAACTGTGCAGGACAACAGCACTGCAAAGAGAAGGAACACTTTTCACAAACCCTATATCGACCCATCTAGCCAGCTTGGTATAGAAGGCCAAAATCTCCTTTCTAAGGAGAAGCCTTTGTCTAGTAGTGGACTATTAAAGGCTGTTGATGATGATGATGATGAGACGAGATGCCAGACTAATTTCCGTGTGTCAGTTACCCTTGATCAAGGGTAACCCTCTCGAATCCGTTCGCAATAAATATGGATACCAGTTCAGGATATTGTGGTCCTTACATAAGATGCCTTAAAGATATCCTACCTTGGCCACTTTTTCATCAAGTAGCCATTGTATTGCCGTATTGGAGGTGTTTGCGAGTGCCGCCAGAGCCGCATGCTCCCACACAACATGCTCCCAGTGCTCTGTCATGATGGCTGCGCATAACATCGCCGTGGAGCAACTGTAACAACAGAAAATATTCATTAATAAGTCTTGCTTGCGGGTTTGCAACCATTCAACATGAATTTCCGGAAAAAAGTATTGGAGCCGGATATATTTGATATAGGTTATCAAATATATCCGTCTACAATACTTTTTTTCCGGATTAAAATGTAACCTATCTGTATCTACGTGACAGTATGTAAACCAAATGTCATGTTGAACGGTTGAGCAGCTAAGGAGTTACGCGCGTCGTAACGGACAGACAGATAAAATTACTTTTAATTTTTTTTGTAATTTTTTAAATTAAAAATATTTTTTTAAGTAGATTCACCGGTGCTGAATAAGCTTACAGTAGTAGCATAAAGTCTTATCGTTATACAAATAAAACCTATATTCTGTGATAAAGTAATTATTGTCTTCTTTGTTTTTTTTTAATAATAAAATATGGCTGTATCATAAATATATATCAATGTCTGCTTTATTAAAACAAATATCACAAAACATCTCCGAAATATTCTAGCTTTTTATAACTATTACGAATTTAATTAAAATTAAAATATATTATTCAATTGAGAATCTAAAATAGTGACGTCATACGTTGCTATTTAGTAAATTTTTCATACAAAAATGTAGTTTTGACAGATGATATAAAAAGTATCTAAAATGACTAAGGTGTAAAATACCCTATGCCGATTATTTTTTAAATTGAGTAAAAGGTTTACTGCTCCCTTAATTTACCTTGAAATGCTGGACGTAAAAGACAAAAATGCCTTATTGCAAACATTGTTTTTATTATTAACGGAAAAGCATTTCAGAAACATTACTCCTTAGTCAGGCACTTTGCCACATCTCCATCTTTCACTATTCTTCACACGTCACTTTAAAATCGATTAGAGCCTCACCCGAGTATGATATATTTTCCACATGTGTTTACTAGATATGCTACCAGATGTTCATGGTCGAAGACGAATGATGCGAAAACTGCTATTCCATGCAATTCACATCATTCATTAAATTTTCTACATTTTATATCTGGAATCCTTCACAATGATGAGTTAAATTAATCGTTTTGTTTCATCGATTAGTTACTTTTAATCGTTATTGAAGATGTAATTCATTTAGATTGTTTATTTGTGACCTTTAACTCCTTAACTACGCGTTATACGAATTGACATTCACTATGGTGCAAGAGAATACTTAGTACATATACTTAGTGAAATTATTAACAAAATCAACATTAACGAGACAGCTAGTAAACTGTGTATAAATGAGTTCATAACAGGTGTCAAATAGATAATAAATCTTGGGTATGTAACTAAATTATTAACTAAAAACATGATTCTTAGGGAGTCTAAATAACTCAAGCTTACCTACGCTTACGTAATCGAGGTGATAAGTTATATTAAACAAATGAAGTTACGAAATATGATTAAAAATAATTCTAACTCCTATAATAATACATGTTTGCGTACATATTTCATTCCTCTAAAGGCAAGTTTACACGATTTACAAAGGAAAGCAGCTCTCGTGTAAGATTCAATCTGTTTGCTGAACAAATATAAAGTTAATAGCTTTGTGAATATTTAACAATGGCTATTGAAGGTGTTTAAGACATTATTATGAGACGTAACAGTTAGGAAAGTATAGACAGTTCGGTTGTGGTATTAAAGTCTTGAATATTAAGCAATATAAATGAGAAATAGTCTGTAAACGACCGCTGTGATAGTCGAAGGACTATAAATCACATCTAGGGTCGTTTAAACATCCGCATTTCAATCTAAAGTTTAGTTCAGCATACAGCTACAAAGTCGCTGGGACACAGAGTGTATAAAATATCATTTGACATTTTATCGAGGCTGTTATTCACTGAAATAGTTTAGGTGGCGTTAAATAACATAAAACAGACGTAATTTTATGTCGGTCGATATTTTCTTGCTGCAACCCGGCAAAGATATTGTGCTAGGCGAGAATATTGAATGTTCGTTTTGGATAGCGCAAAAGAAATATGGTTTATGTACGCGGTACTTTTGTCGTTGTTTAATATATTGGAAGAATACAGGAAAGTGGCATTGGAAGTGCTATTTGAAAGATTACTTTGAATAACAACAGCTGTGTAGCGTAGAATATATCGTTTGATAAAATACAGACGAGAACGACAGTGTTTTGTTATTACTGAGGGGTTCTATTTAAGTAAACAAGGTTACCGCTTAAAAAAACAGAGACTGCAGACTCATAGACACCCTAACCTTTCCAGTTTCAGTCTTTTCACTAATCAGAGAGACTCTGTCTCTCTCTGGTCTGTCCAGAATATCAGCCTCACCCCCGCAGAACATTAACTGAAACGAAAAGGCACGTTTTGTTTCTTAGTACAGAATTCAACACAACAATGTGACTTAATTGTAAAATAAATTTAGAAATAGGTCCAATAAAATGCGTCGAACGCAAATAACGCATGTGTAGGTACTGACTTAAGTCATTAGAAATTAGATTCGTATGTTTTTATTGTTTTAAAATATCTGATAGTAGAAATTTTTAGCTAGACTTTATTTGGAAACGACTTAGAGATTTACGTATAACACATATATGATAAAATAAATTTATAGTTATAAAATAAAAAAACTAAAAACATATGTTAAGTTTTCATGATAACAAAACGTTTTTGCTTTTAAAATCTGGTAAGGTTTAGCAACTCCAGGTAGCTATTTTAAAACCTAATTTTCATCACACCAAGTAGGAACTTTAACATATAAAAACAACATCGATCAGTTCATGGTCAGTCTTAAGTCAGTCAGTATCAGTTCATGGTCAGTCTCAAAAAGGTTTAATAATTGCATGACCTAATGCCGTTTGTAGAACAAACATTCACGAGATCATTTATTACAAATATTTTTGTTCCTTTGAAAAAAAGAACTAGGTAAGTACTATTTGATTCATCAATATGTGCTTACCAATAGCAACTACATAAACAAGATTGTATCGGTGCCTACTAAATCGCTTTTTTGTTATTCTAGACACACATTAGGACTGTTGATGTCTTTGTCAATTCATGATACATAGTTTCATCGTTTTGATATGAATCACACAATTATAGTTTATTGCTTGATATGTTATTCGACTTTCACTAAAACATTTACCATAATCGGTTTGTACGTATTTCTTTTGGATTTGTGTGCAATAAAGAACAAGAAGTCAATACAAGATCAAAAAAGCGACACAATAGAAGCTTGCTCGAATCATGTTATACGAATAGAGTAGCAATTCTGGGGTAAAAAATTAGGTTTCTTTTGCTGATTAGTAATATTGCCAGACTTTTTTTTGTATGGTATAAGGGTGCAAACGAGCAGATGGGTCACCTGATGGTAAGCAACTACCGCCGCCCATGGACACCTGCAACTCAAAAGTCACAAGTGCGTTGCTGCCCTTGGAGTCCCTCCCGCTCGAGTCCCTCCTTTTGTAAATAGGGTTTTCAACATTTAATTGCTCTATTAGCAACTATTATCTTAATTTTCTATCAACCTTGTTGTATAAAATTAAAATTATTAAATCTATTTTAAATTGTGCTTAAATCACTGTTCTCTACGTAATACGGTAGCTAAGATACTAAAAGCAACTAGGTGCTCCATCACAAACGCCGTTCCAAACTTTCTTTAGCGAGAACTTTATTTAAGTTTCTTGGCAACATTCACTGGATGTTACGCTTTATAATATTTTCCATTTTACTACTTGGAGAAGAGAATACATACGAAATTGTAAACAATCAGATATATGACTGTAATTCTAGAATGGCCTGCAGCTGGATGCGGTTCTGTCACCGTAACAATTATTTTGAACTATTTTGTATTGTGCCTGAGCACCAAAATTATGTTAAGTTAAAAAAGTTCATTTTAAACTATTGTATTAAACATTCGGTTTCGTAATTATAATGAAATCGTGACATGGAAGATCGGTGATCTTTTAACGATCTCCGGTACGTGTCTTGCGGAAAAGAGGAGGAGTACTAAGGAGAATATTCATCGTTTCCTTGTAGGTGATATACATCAGAGAATGCGGCATGTCATGTATTCCTGCTGCGGAGCATGGACAAGACCATGGAATTCAACGGAAGGCTCCAAGGTTGAGTACTTTACTGCAAAAAGACAATCGATAACTTTATGTAGAAATAAGCTTACTTTATGTTTTCGAGGAGAATGTACGAACATCGACAATATTTTATAAATAACTTGGAACCTAGGACGACAACAGATATAATGTGTAACAGAAATGTGGATAGGAAGAAAAGTAAATCCTCTTTATTATTGGATCATCCATCAACGGATCAAAACTCTAACAAGAATTGCATGACAAAAGGATTTAAAAAATGGTAGGGATTATTTCGGTTTTTATGATATATGTCATGTGCAAAACGTATTATATGTAGAAAAAGATCTAATTAGCATTGTTATTGTTATAATATGTATGTATTTAAAAATATATAAGTATGCTAATCAGCAGTCTGGTTACCATAGTACAGGCTCTGCCTAGTTTGGGATCAGACTGCCGTGTGTGAGATGTGTGAAGTTATTATTATTATCTTTATTTCATTCTTTATACATATAAATTACATTTTTAAACATATTTACATACAAAAACAAAAAAAAATACAGTTAAAAATATAAAAAATAGTATCCCATCGGTATCGGGTACAGAGACCAAGATATCGGTGGTTAGGACTCCAGAGACAGAAACTTCCTCACAATACGTGCCGTATCGAGAAGAACTGCTTTCTGCATCAGACCCTTAATCCAACTGCCTAACGCGAGCCTCTGAAGATGTTGGTCGAGGCTCTTAGCAACTAATCCATGGGCCGATATGACTATCGGTACAACGATGGCCGAATCAACATCCCACATGTCGACAACCTCGTGGGCTAAATCCAAATACTTCACTTGTTCATCTTTTTCAGCTTTCAAGAGATTGTCGTCATGCGGAATGGTAATGTCAACAACCATTGCTCGGCGCTCCAATCGGTCTATTACCACTATATCAGGTTTATTGGCAACAATAGTCCTGTCAGTGATAACAGGGCGATCCCAGTACAACGTTGCACGACCATTTTCAAGAACTGGGTCGGGCACATATTTGTAGTACGGTAACTCTACAGTCACAAGGTTATACTTAAGTGCAAGTTGCTGATGGACAATCCTGGCCACTTGGTTATGTCTATGCAAGTACTCGCCGTTGGCAAGACGAGAACAACCGGTAATTATATGTCTAAGGCTTTCACCAGGACAATGACATGCCCGACAAATGTCTATTGTGCCGTCCTTCAGGATATACTTCCGATAATTATTCGTCATAACAACCTCAACAGTAATTGCAAAGACAAAACCTTCAGTTTCCCCGAAGAGGTCACCCAATCGAAGCCAGAATACAGACGCTAGTTGATCCACCTCGGGCCTGTTCAAGGCCCGATAAAAACGTCCATGCAGCTCTTTGCCCTTCCATATCTCCTTACGATCAGTAATGTTGAGTACTGCAAATTTGCGCCAGTTCTCTTTACCTAGACCAAGCGGAGTGAGTCCGTTATCAACTGCTACTACATCCCTATGGATATCCACATTAACAGAAAGGAAGTAATTCCTAAGGTTACATATCTCACGATTGTGGAGGGTCTTGGCATTTAGAAAACCACGACCACCACATTTTCGTGGAATATATAACCTCATCACCGATGAACGTGGATGATGCATTCGGTATGCAGTAAGCAATGTACGAACTCTTCTATCCAGGGTATCTAGTTCAGTCTGAGTCCATCTAAGTATGCCAAAAGAGTAAGTTAGAACTGGTATGACCCAATCATTATAGGCTCTCACCTTATTACCGTGTGACAAAAGACTATTTAATACTTTTTTCAGGCGGCTAAAGAAGCGTTCCTGTAACGATTGTTTCATAGTCAACTCATTTACACCTAACGCCTGTGACATACCCAGATATTTGTAAGTTTCGTTAGCTGAGAGACATGTAAAGTGCGTGGAATCTGAGAGTTCCAACCTATCAGACTCCACAACCCTGCCTCTTTTTACATGCATGATTGCACACTTATCTACACCAAATTCCATCCTGATACATTTACATTTATTTTTATTATAATTTATCAGTATGGAACTACTGGAAGCAAACAGTTTTAAACCATCCATGTAAAGGAGGTGGGATATAACCTTACCATCTCTCTGCAAACGATAGCCTAGCCCTGTACCCTCCAACATAGTGCTGAGAGGATTTAAAGCTAAGCAAAACCACAAGGGACTAAAACTGTCACCCTGAAATATACCCCGCTTAATCATTATATATTCGCCATCGCCTTGAGATTGCCGACATCCTGGATAGCAAAGAACCGTTCTCCATTGCCGCATACATGTCTCCATAAAAGTGCATAGAGTTGTATCAATCTTGTACAACTCCATCACCCTCAAGAGCCACGTATTATTATTATTATTATATACCTTGTATAATACAAAGAAAAGTACATTATTGACTCTCACATTCATGCCACAATTTATAGATCCATTCAGCTGAGTCAAGACTCAATCACGTCAGAACTAAAATGACGGCTGAACTTCATAAGTTCTATTAATTGGAAATAATAGCCAAGTCAGTCAGCAGAAAAGTCGTTATTTTCTTAATATAAGATTTGGCTATTACAAAGCATAATTTTAATGTTATCACATGTGGCAATTTCAAGCCAATTTGTCCCTTATTTTCACTGCATTTTTTCAGCCAACAGATCTGCTAAAAAATATTTCTACAAGAGTAGCAAAGTAATGGTTGCAATGTTTCTCCACTTGGAGCCCGGAGAGAATCGGTTCTCTATGCATGACATTATTGTGGGTCGCGATACATAGCCCTTAGACCCTAGCCAGAACCATTTCATACACATCAAAATGCGACACTAAAGACCTGACATTCAGACTTTTTTACGGTCGTAATCTTATAGGTATTTTTTTTGATAACACTGCCGTCGTAATAATCATCCTGTTACACCTTGCCTTGAGCGAAATTGCAATAAAGAGCGTGTTTATTCAATTATTCACGGCTCGAAGGAATATGAATGATAGCAGCATTCCTTTATTTCAAACATTTCTAAAATATGATGACTATATTCAGAGTGATATCAAGATTCATTCTAAAAGAGAAATATGGTGTTTGTAAGTTTATTTGATACCACTATCGTAAAATGTCAACTACACAGTCAGAACTAAACAGTCAAACATCCAGTATAAACGTGAAATTTCTGCAATTTTGAATATATTAAATATTTTCTCTCTCTCTCTTTAAATAAGGTAAGGCACGTGATGTTCTAACTTAGATTTGCCGCCAATACCTAGTTCGAGTAACAAGTGTGATTACACTCACCGGTAAAACAATTTCCTTTTTCTTTAATTTTCTTCCTTTTTGCCTACCTTTTTCTTTTATTACATTTCCACTTTCTTATTTGTTTATTTAAAGGCACCTCATAACCTCCGAAACTATCAATCTCACCTGCATTGATTAATGTATTTATTACGGAATAATATAGGTTATAAAACATCACGCTAAGACCTTTATTAGAGGAAAGCAGTGGCCAGAAATGGACTGCGATAAACGGTTCGAATTTTATAATAATAATGTCACTATTTCTTTCCTTGGAAGTCACATATTTAATCTAATAAAGTCTTATTTCTACGAAAACTTTCTTTTGAACGTACACGTCCGAATCAAAACGAAATAACGCAATTTGCTTCAATGTCCCAGGCTTTTATTTCCAAAGTTTTCTTTAGGTCTGATTTATACAGGTGGGCTGTGCTCGTAAAAACAAAGTGAACCTTTCCGTGTGGGATTACCCAACCCAACAGCCAATTTAATGCCACGTAAACAAAAATCACCGAGATGTAGCAGTATCGTCTTTGAAATTTGTGTACATCCTATTTTCTTTCAATCTTACAAAAAAAATTGTTGAATAGAAATCTGATATAAATCTTTTAGAATAATGCCAAGGCACTATAATACTACAGAGGATAAACGTAACTAAAACATTTAGTAATTTTTAATATTTTTTATTGACATACATTAACGTCGACTTCGAAAAAAGTCATTAATAATTAGTAGTTTTTATTAATATATATATTAAAAGTGAAGTCAAAATCTGAAGTAGGAATCAACTTGAGGCGTACATTTTTCAAGTTTCTTCTGCTGGAGCAAAGGGTCAAGTGAGATGTTGAAATCGAATTGAATGAAGTGTTCCGTTCTAAGTATATTTACCATAGAAGTATATCCCAAGAAGCGAGCTCCTGAGAAATTTTGATGAGCTTAGCCTCTGCTACAGTTGGCAACAATACCTTGGCCCATACCAGTCTTTATTTGAAATAGCAAATATTTATAGAATATTTAATAGCAAATCAAAAAAAGAATTTGGATTTCCTTGTGACAAAAATTGTGGTTGTAAAAAGAATAAAAATACACCTCAGTCTTTTATAATAAAAAATGAACGTTTGTAACTTCGGTTTGCTATTGAAGTGTTTTTGTTTCTTAAAATATATATTTTTACATTTAACAGTATTTTTTATTAATAAAAACTAAATACGGGGATATTTTACGTGGCGCGTGAAACGCTTTAAAGAAGAAATATTGTAATACAATCTTGTTACGTCTCAGTTGAGATTTATGAGATACTTCGTCATTTTAATGTTTAATAATATTTTTGGTGATGTCACGCGACACCACAAAACTGCTAACAAGAACACGGTTTTCATTATTAAGTATAAATTATCAACGAATAATAATTTCCGTAAGTTTACGCCTGGAATGAAATTGTGTTAGGTAATATAATTGAGTAGTGTGTAGAGTAGTAATTTTTTCATTTATCTTTTACCATATTCACACAACGCCTAATAGTAACAAACTAAGCAGAGCTTGTACTTTGGGTGGTAGACAACTCATATAATTACATAAATACTTTTTTTTTGTAAATACATACATGTTTTACATAGACACACCCAGACTAAATCAAACATTAAATGTTCATGCACACAAATGTTTGACTTGAGCGGGAATCGAAAACGTGATCGTTGGAATAGCAGTCCGTTACACAAACTACTACACTATCCGGTTATGTGTATGTGTATAATTACATGAGTTATGTGTGTAGAAGTTTGTAGGTTGCATTGTATTTCCTAACATTGAAATATTTTAGAACAATCTTCAAAGGATCTTTTAGGATATATTACAACAACGATTTTATACTATTATGATGCATTACATTGCGAAAAAACCATTAATACCTCACCAAATTTTAATATTATAGGTAGAGTAATACCCACGGAGAAAATACAAAAAGGAGGTGTTCTAATTAGATTTTCGTATGAAACAACGCGTGATAATTCGCGGGGTGGGGGAATGTTAAGCTCCATCCACTTCACTTTTTTCCATCTACATAATAATAGCAAAACAACTCGCATCATTCTATATCGATGTTGCTATTTAGTTTAGCTGCCTTACACTAAGTGTGGGATGTAAGGGACGTACTCTGAATTTTCGTACCATTGAGTTTCTTTTAAGATTAATTTTCTTTACCATCTTGATACATACATCTATTGCAAAAATCTTCAAACTGAAACTCAAACTCTTTTTATTTCATAAAAAAATTAAAATTGTTTGAAATCGTCTTTTATGTAGACTCTAAAGTCATATATAAACACACACAAAAGCAACAATCTCTGTTTTGTCAAATAGTAAGCAAATAAATTTACGCTAACTTAAATTATAATCGTACTAACCTCCCTAATATTATAAAAGCGTAAGTTTATGTGATTTTTCCATCTCGTTGACTTGTCCCACGCTATGTACTGTGTAGGTGTTATTTTTCACGCTGAAACGGCTGGCTTGATTTGGGTAAAACGTGGTGTAAATATAGATTATTACCTGGATTTATAGGCGCTAAATGGATGCTAATGGGAAATCGATGGGGATCGATTTTGGGCGGGTAGCCTAGCGAAGAAGATAGGCTGATGATGATAGGCGCTATATATATTGCTAGTGTGAGAATTAAAACTTTTGTGGTAAATTACGAATAACGATTAAAAGGACAATGGCAGGTCCCCATACTATACCTAATTTTTATTTGAGGTAAAATTACAGCGTTTAATTATCAAAAATGCCTATAACCCTTGAGAATTTATTCTTGAACATTCTCATAACAAAATTACTAGCGAAAGAAGTCTAGGAAAAAAGATATTGGATTTTGAATGTTTCGAGGTTAAGTACTAAAATATTGCCAATGTTTTGTTTGAAACTAGATGGCGTTGTGTGTCATATATTTGAAAATATTATTATCATTATTATTACTCATAAGCAACCCCATTTTGCTGTAGAAAGTGTTAGCCGACCCTCTAAAAGGGTGAAGGTTATTTGTTTGGCATGTGTTGGTAAACAATAGAAAAAATCTTCGCTTACCAAGCAGGTGTAATACTAGCTATAAATAAATTAATAATTTGAATAAATGTACTTCAATACACATTATATATATATTTTCCTTGTCCTTTTTTTTACGTGTGGAAACCCCCTGGGGCCGTCACCCCACAGGGGTAAACGGCGGGGTGGTGTGTCGGAATCGGACCA
The DNA here is from genome assembly GCA_902825455.1 of Arctia plantaginis. Taxonomy (NCBI): domain Eukaryota; kingdom Metazoa; phylum Arthropoda; class Insecta; order Lepidoptera; family Erebidae; genus Arctia; species Arctia plantaginis. The sequence goes on along the minus strand of CADEBD010000171.1, from coordinate 15,715,467 downwards.
ACTAAAACCACACGGTGTGCCACTCAGCACCTGCAATAGGATGGATCTGGGAAGTGCTATTAAGATAAGACCCCTCCTAGCGCCTGTCCGCAACCGCGCGGGCACCACCTTCGGCTACATTCTCTATTTAGGAGATGTCCGGCACACGCGGATGTCGCCTCCTCGCGGGTGGAGGGGAAAACCCGTCCCGTCCACCCGCGGCCATACTTAGGGCGGTTCGTCAGCGGTGAATTAGGTCCGAGTGGAGATTATCCTCCCGGGCCCTCTTCACCGCCTCCTTCTGCGAGATAACGTCTTTGCATTCGTTTTGATCCCTCCTAGCGACCGAGTGCAGGTAATTCCCGAAACAGCCGTGCCCGGAAAGGACCTGCGTCAGTCGGAAGGAAAGGGTCCCGTGCTGCCGCCCTGCCCATTCGACGATGACCGGCTGGAGCGCCTCCACGGCGGCAATACCAGCACGTTGAGCCTCCAGCCGTGACGACCGGCGTTGTCATAGTAAATGACTCGTTAGTCATCGTGGCTCGACGAGCGGTTTCGTGCCACTAGCGTACTTCTTCGGGCGGGGGCCGACTGCCGTTAACCGCACGGAACTCAGTCGTCCGCTGATATACTTCGGGTGTGTTCGAGTCCTACCCAGAACAAAAAGTGTGCGGTGAGCGCATTTATAATATGTATGCACAATAAAATAGTTTTTTAAGAATATTTAAGTATGTTTATCAGCGGTCGGATGGATTGGGGTGGGACGGCCCTGTGCGTGATGTGTCAAGTTAATATTAGTACAGATAGAGAGGTGACAAATTTCGACTAAATTGCCCTTTTTTGTTTTATTGAGCAGTAAAACTTGTACTTATTACCTATGAGTGGTCGCAAGCATAGGGCTGTGCTTTTAGGTATCCGTTTTACATAACTTTTGACTATATAGTGCATTTTGTTTAAAAACTTTAGGTTTCCATACTCTTAAGTATTAAAAATATGACATGGTTTTGGGACCATTTTCATTTAGTCAGCGCCGTCAGCTGCGTACCCCTACCGCCCTCTTTCTATTCTCAATTCATCAATTTCCCACTCCTACCTAAAATCTTCAGTACTGATTCATTCTCTTCTGCTATGCCCTACTCATACTTCTGCTTGTAATATATGTGAAATAATTTTCTCTTACTTTACATATCTCCAGTGCACCTAGTCACACATTGCATCACCACCCTAAGGTAGACTAGGCGAAAATTGCCGCCATTGTACAACCCATACTTGTGCATAAAGTATTAAACTTAATAAATAAAAAAATAAAAAGGGTAGGATTTTTTTTTCTTTACGTGTTAGTGTATGTATACGTATATCTATTACTTTTATGCAAAAACAAGTTTATTCACTTCATAAGTAAACGCTCGCATATCCGATATACTCCAATTCCTGATTAATTTAGAGACAAAATCCACAGCGATAGAATCTGTGCAAGTTGACACCTGTTCAGTTATCGAAATTATCTACCTACTAAGCGTAGTACATTATTAGTGGATCTACGCCGTAGCTGTTTTAGCTACGAAGGTCTACGTTCACATGAGAATATTTTTTCATTTCATCAAGATTACTAATGAAAGAAAAATGTATTATACAATTAAATTATACATAAGAAAATGAACTACTAGGTCTACACAATGCTACAATTATATTCAGAAAAAGTTATACAAATGTAGTTAATTTCAGGGGTATTTTACTTTCCAGGGAGCACAGGGAACATGGGGTTCCCACACGGGGGGGGGGGGTCGTCTACTCGTCTGTAGAGGACCCGAGGTATGTCGGGGCACCAGGGACTTCCTTTCTAGGGTATACCTGGTTCCCCGGCTATTAGTACCCGAGACATGACACCGACAGGTGGTATCCGAGGGGATTTCCGAACGGAAAAAAAAAGGGGTATTTTACTTGAAGCGGACAACGATAAAAGAAAGTGAGGTTCCGAAATTAGTTCACATTAAGTTTATTTGTGAGATTATGGAACACTAATTAATTGACCTCATTGAAGGTTGATCTAGAAACAAGGTTGATTCGAACTGACCTAATTTTTGAGAAATTTAACGTTTTAGTCATAAAATAGTAAAACTTCTGGGTTTGACATAAATGTTTTAATTTTTTTTTTGTTTTTCTTATAATGTTAAACTAGCTTTTACCCGCGGCTCCGCTCGCCTTTCTTGTCTTGTCTGTCAGGTCTTTCTTCAAGAATCCAAGTAAATTCTTACTAAATTTCATCTAAATCGGTTCAGCGGTTATTGATTCTCCATAAAAACTTCCACTCCCTTTTCCACATGTCCTTTCTCGGGAGTCGGTCTGTCTCCATACCAAATTTCATGTAAACCGGTATAGCGGTTTAAGCGTGAAGATGTAACAGACAGACAGTCAGACTGACGCACTTTCGCATTTATAATATTATTATATATAGCATATTTAATACTTTCTTGTAAGAAAAAGTTGAATAACTTTGACAACTTTAGTTCGTTTTTCCTTTATTCTCTTTTATTATCTCAACCTCTACCCAGTAGCAATAAGCGGTAAGAACCATTAAAACTTACAATCTCAACTTTAATAGTCCTCTTCATATTTTATCTTCTAAAAAACATAAACCATTTCAAACAAAGAATAATCAAGCATATTGTCGCATTTATTATGATGTATACATTTTATCCTTAGTCGGTCTCGATCGATTCCCGGGCGAGGCGCCAAAGCGTCTAGCTGGAGCGCGACGTATATCTAAATCATGCCCAGTTATGGTATTGTTGCCAATTTGATAAGTGAATGAGAAAGGCAATTATCTGAACTTTTGTTTATACGCACTTGGTGCTCACCATACGCGATAACTGCCTCACGTGCTCAAACTTTCTGCGTGTAATGTGTAACTGTGTGTGTTAGGAAATTGGAGTGTGGTGTTGTTCTTGAATGTCGGTAATTATGATTTCTTGGTATGATTAGGGACGAAAGAAGAAATGAGGGGAATTTCAGAAGAGAAATAAACTGGTTGTGGTAATGAGATATTACAATTTATGATGTGGAGCGATTTTGCCGTTTATATTTGGTTTAGGTTTTTTCATTTTTTCCTAAAGGGTTGGTCCGAGGCATACTACACAGGCTACTTTTTTAGAGTGAATTAATAGCGGACTAACTACGGAATATTGATCAAAAGGTCCCTGAACTAAGATTCAAGTATAATTTTCTTTTTATTAAGTTACCCTACGTAAGATACTTCTAGCAGTCTAAACTAAGCTTAAAAATATATGACGGTAACGTGTTGTAGCATAAGTAGCCACTTACATACGCCGCAGATCATCTAGGATGTTTGTGTTTCACTTTAATCTGCATATATGAAATATGAGACGACAAAAAATATTTCTTGTATCTCATGTGTAAAGTTCAATAAAATGGCAGTAATTTGTATTGTGTTTTTTCATATTCATTTTTGCAGAAAACACTGTTACTATGGTTTTGGTTTTACCCTCAAACCTTAAATGATAAAACCTTAAGTTTAAAATTGAGATTTTAAGTGTGTCTTAATTTAAAATTAAAAACCTAAGCACCTCTTAAAAAGATCTACATGAATGACTATTCAACTTAATTGTTTTCTTTTTAAATTAAAAAGGAAATAGGTTCTTAAACGAAAATCAAACAAAAAATATTTCTCGATGAAAAGATTTTGTTGAAGCCTCTAAACTAGCGGGTGGTATCATAAAAGTAGCTCAAATCCTCACCAAGTTACCTACGTGACGTAGACCCAACGCACTAATGAGTTCGTGACCTTATTTACAAAGACTAGCTAAAGGGCTTTGGAAAAAATCGTTCACCTTTACAGATCCCGCATGTTAGGCTTTTTTCTTCTATTGGAGCAAATTAGTTCAGGTTGCGTATTTTTCTGTGTTGACTTAATTTACCACCGATTTAATATGTAGTTTAGTCACATATTTATAAGCCAGGACGACCTACTTCAGTCTAAGAGTTTTTTTCTTTTATATATTAATATAACATATAATCATAATATCTCACACATCTTACACACGGCCGTCTGATCCCAAACTAGACAGAGCCTGTACTATGGTAAACATACTGCTGATAAACATACTTATATATTTTTAAATACATACATATTATAGATAAATTATACTCAGACACAGAACAAATGACCGTGCTTATCACACTGTATTTGTCAAATATTTATTTAGTTCACCCATGAGCATTGATTGTTCAAAATCATTGTATAACAGTTTAAAATCAAATAGAATAGCATTTTTGGCACAGCTGTCTCATGAATAATGAAGTAGTAACTATTGAGATTTGTCTAACATTATTCTTTAGAAGGTATTAATAGCGTAGAACATTCAGTAAATTAAATATTAGATGTTTAACTAAAATGAATATTTACTCCATGAATTCTTTTGTCTAAATAAAAACAAAAGCACAATTTTGGGGTAGCGGCCGTGAAACAAGGTACAGCAATCATTACGGACACAACACGTCTTTGAAATGTGCTCGCTTTTTTTGTATACAATGGAACTTTTCAGCGTTTTACAGATAGAGGATGTGAAAGAGACTTGTTTTGTTTATTTCTAAAGTAGATCCTATTTATTTTATCACTTTTTTATTTAAAGCATACATAAATTTATTAAATTCGTGCTCCCTACTTATTACGTTTCTGAAATTCTTAATACAAAATTTACACTCAAAAAACTATTACCAAGAATGTTATTTCAGGATTTCCAGAAAGGCTTATGAAATAATATTATTATTTTGCAACACCGAAGGCTAACAGAGTATTACTGTACACTGTGGCTGACAGAATCCAAATAAATGGTGGGTGTGGGTGATGTTAAACGCGACTGATTTGATAGATTTCTAAACAATAAAAAGTATTTAGTAATGCCATTCAACTAAATTATATATAAAAAAATAAAAAATTGTGTTTGCATAATGACGTGTGAGACAATGTTGTTAACTCAGAACTAACATAAAAGCTCGCGTATACTGGGATATCATAATTACTGTTCGAGGAAGAATCTTCTTACAGAACTATCTCAAACTCCAATCAAACGAAATGATGCTCGAAGAGATACTAACAGCACAAAAGAAAAGTGATTGAAGACACATCGAGTCGACACTTAAGCACTGTACCATAATAAGTTACTAACGGAAAGACTCAGGTGTTTCTTGATTCATGTTACATAACCATAACTGGAATAGAGTTTTTAAATTCTACACCCTGTCGTAAAGTAATTTAAAGTGGTTCTTAAGATTTAAATTATACGTCACTTAGACTGATGTTTCAAGAAGAGAACACATGTATCTTTAAGCCGTTCCGCTGTGTACTGGTGAAGTTATATCTATGTAAAGTGTACGTGATTAGTCAGTTTATTAGGTTTGGTCTTAGCTTGTTGGCACAAAATCATTAATCGTTTGACTTTAAAGTATTATTCACAAAATCTTATAATTAGAACTCATATTTTCGTGAATTCTCCTTATATACATCATTTTAACACTTCAATATATAAGTCAAAGAACATATGACATAAATGTAGCACAGCAATAACGGTCTTACAACTCTCGAAGATCTTTCTGAAGATACTTTAAAAATATATAAGATGTAAATTCGTAAGCATATATACATGATGTTATGTTATGTTTGCATAACGAAATGACCACTCAACTTCACAGCACTTACTCGTAAATTCATGTCGACGCTTTATTTTATAACCAAAATCTAGTTTCTCACTTATTGTCGGCATGAATCTTTAGTGCTTTTACGTGTTAATGGTGTAGCCCTATATATTATTAAATGTTATGTGCCATTACTAGTATTTTGTTGTTTCTAGGACTATTCTGATTTAGGAATACCTAGATCATTGCCTTTATTTTTGTCTGAAAAAAGAAATAAAACCAGAAAGGTTATGACAACTAATGTTATACGTATAGGTCGTGTGGGTCGTGGTAGTCGCTTACCTTGATTATGCTTGTTTGAAATTTCTGTGAAACTTGGAAAAGAGCACAAGCATGGCTGGTAGTGTACCTAATTAAAAACTATCAACGGAGTTACAATTCGTTAGTACCTCGTTAAATATTAGTGATAAAACAGTCCATCCATATGCAATTTACTTAGAGAAGAGTCGGTAACATTTGGCAATTCTACAATGTTACGAGTAAAATAATAAACTTTGAGATGTAGGCTTGTTTGCTTGCGATGAATATAAAAAAACAGAAACACCTGCTCTCTTAGAATGTTTATAAAACAGTCGGGTTTTACTAACGTACAAATCCTTAAAAAGCCGTAAGTTGTTACGGTGCAAAGTGGAAACACGTAACACCCAGCAACAGTTTTCCTTCAAAACATTGGAAACACCCGACTTTGATACAATCAAGTGATAAGTCAATATTGGCGCGTAACGATTATTATCACATTAGACTACAATCTTGAACATGCTTAAGCACTAAATATTTACACAGAACTTTCCAGAAACTCAGTTTTAAAATTAAGTATTTACATGAATTTAGTAGTAGTTTAGTTACGTACTCGTAGTTAGTAATGTCCTTAAGTATTCCTAAATATAAATATTTTCACGAAAGAAAAGTGACCAAGTTCCTATGATCACAATGGCGGGTTCCGGAATCTATAGTTGATGCAGGAAACGTATAATCTGAAGGTGAAGTCGCGTCAGCGGAGTAAAAGATAACAACCGTGAGTCAGCATGGTTTTGTAATTGTCCACGTTAAGTTTAGTAAAATCCGTTAGTTAGGATTCGTTTTATACCAGTATAAGACGTACGTGCCACACACATTGCTGTTTCGGCCTTGCGGCACTAATAGTGTTGTCGTACAAATTTAGTTATAGCCTATCTCCTATATATTCTTACCACTATCATGGTTATTTAGTGCTGTTATGAAGGTGATCGTTTAAATAATTCACATGACTTTTAAAGAATTTAACTTGATATTGGTGCTAATTTTGTTGTTCGAAAACTTTCTAAACTAAACTAAAAATCACAAAAAAAATAGTTTAGTCTTGTCAAACAACGTTTAGTATTCTGAAAAACGTAGTACTTGACAGGACTAAACCAATTTTTAGTGATTTTTAGTTTAGTTTAGAGGGTTTTCGAACAACAGAATTAGCTCCAGTTTAGTTATGGTATAGGGGGGGGGGGGGCAAATTAGCAGCCGGGTCACCTGATGGTAAGTGGCTACTGCCGCACATGGACACCTACAACTCAAGAGTCACAAGGAGAGGGAGTTAAGGCTTCATTAACTTACTCGTCGACCCGTATGTGCCGAAATATGTAATGAAATGATATTTATTTCTGCAAGTAAATCTTATCAGATATTTTTACAAGTCGGAAAAATCGGACTCATTCTGGGAAGAAACGCCGAAAAAACAAACCACAGAGGTGTCTTTTTTTTAGTCAAAGTCAAAGAAAATTGTACGCGTACAGTGTAGGGTCTGGGTAGGTCTTTTGAAGAAAGGACCATAGTTTTGATGGCTCTGCCACGGTAACTGGTTCATACAAAATTAATAAAATAATATTTTCAGCTTCATCATCATCAACAGCCTTTACGAGTCTACTGCTGGACATGGGCCTCTCCTTAGAAAGTAGGTTTTGGCCACGCTGGCCAGACGGGTTGGTATAGGGTTTGTTTCAAGTTTTTCTGCTCTTAGCAGTGCTGTTGGCCTGCGTAGTTTGTTCCCTTAGTCGGCTCTTACGGGATAAATAGGGATGGTGACACACTGTATTCATAATCCGTCAAAACACGAATAGATTAAACACAATATGTAGTGTTATCTTATGCGAAAGTCAAACATAATTTGTACAATAATGTTAGGTAAAATTATTGATTGATATAAGCTTGGATAAAGCCAAATGTGTACCTGTCCTTACACGCTAATGATAGGCTTCAGCGTTGGTCTGTGTGTGTACACAAAGTGATATTGTTTGTAATTGATACCTGCTGGCGATATCAATTTTATGGGCGGTTGGTTTTTTCTATGAGCTATACTATAAATATTATATGCAGCTACTGTGTGTGTCTGAAAAATGTTGGAAAAATAAATGCTCATGTAATTACTATGGGTTTGTATTCAACCTGTGTAAATAAACATCTTTATAAATATACTCGTAAATATATATAAAGATGTTTCGAAGTAGTGGATTCGAGAATAATTTAGATGCACGATTCGGTCCACTGAAATATGTTTTTTTAAGATGTGTGTACAGGACAACGTCTGTGGGGTCCTGTGGGGCCCTGGAAGCGGGGGGGCCGAGTATTATACATATGACAAAGTCGTATATAGTTTTGCCAGGTTTGTAAATCAATAACAATTTTAAGCAACTTTTTAATTCAAGATTACAAATCACAAGTCGTACTCACAATTTTATATATCTTAGCTTCATTTCTTTACAGTTTTACCAGAGCATACTTCAGGTTTTATTCGTACTCACTACTTACCTATTCCACAGTTTGGAGGCACAAACTCTCAAGTTAGCAATATTAATAATACAGATTTACATGGGGTGGTAGGTAAGTACTCGTAGATACTGCCCCATAAACTTATACATTTTCCTCGTGCCGATATCTCAACTGAAACGGAAACTGCTCACAAGTAGTATCAATCATGTGACGTCGATAAAATAATAGAATTTAAAAAAAAAACTTTCCCTAGAGCCGCGATAATCAATAAAATAGGCAGGTTGTTCCACAGTGAGCGTCAACGCAAGACACTTTATACTTCATATGAGAGACAGAGTGACAAACGACTTGAAGAGGGTAGCCGGGATAGGTTTGATAGCCAAAAGCTGATTTATAGGCGTCAGACTTAATGCTAGTAAATTGCCGTAAATGATAAGAATCAGTAAATTCAGCAGAGAAACATGTTGCTAATATTCAATACTAAATCTCCAATTAAACCCCCAATAAATTATTTATTAAAATAACCTATAGGCTCATTTTCAAAAAAATGCATTTTGTATTAAAACATTTAGTGTGTAATTTTAAAACATTAAAGCTTTCAAGACTCGTTTGTTTCATCATCAACATCATCAAACATCGCAACAAAGTCTCGCAACTCAGTTATTCTGCAAAAACTTGTGTGGTGTAATTGTTTTTGTTGGCTAACTTTTTTTTTTAGTGATCGTATTAATATTAGAAATAAATTTCTTTAAAAAAATTAATAACCCGACTATCGAAAGGCACAACAAAATGATTTAATATTTTCAATAATTCTAATACAACATAGCGCTAGCGAGCTTTAGTGCACAAATAAGCATTGCTGTGTGGGATTGCCAAGTTATTCTGTTTATATCAAAAAAAACTAAACGTAACAGAAATTTCAAATTCAATATATCTCCATCAAATTTCATCATAAAATGTGTTTATAGGTTACAAAGTACCTACTTCCTGGTATCTACCAGTTATCATAACAATTCACCGCCTAATTTCATATAACAACAGCCTGCGACTCGATCTAACCACCAAACAGGGTGCAAGTAAGTGCTCCTAAGTGGTAATTTCCATATAATAACACTAAAGTTGCTATTAAAATCCAGAAAATATTATATATTTAAAAAAGTTGGACGAAGGAAGAACAACAAAGATTTCTCGTTGGTTTAGAGAAAGTTCAATATTTGAAAACAAAGAGCTTTCAATAAGTTTTAGCGCTTTCAATAACAGATATGAAACTTTTCAGTGAAACCTGACGCTTTTCTGGTTACGTTTAATGAACTTAGGTTTCTGCAATATTTTTTAGAGACTTTGAGAATAATTGAAATGCGATTTTAAAACTATGTAAGTTCCTGAACACTTAGTTCATAAAAATATGTAATAAAGTTTAATGATATAAATGCTGTTAATATAAATTTAATATATTACATGAAATTTGTATACTGTAATTCCACAATGGTGTTTCTTAGGCAGTTTATAACATGTGTAATATTTTAAGATTAATTATTTTAGCTACTATTAAGACTGCCTTTTTTTTTTTTTTTTTTTAACGGGGTGGAAGATCCTCATGGATGTCCTTCGCCCAGTGGGGAATGGCGAAGGGGTCTGTCGGACTCTTACCGACTAAAAACCACCTCGGTGATCCTCTCCTTGCCAATGGCCGGGGAGCGAGAATCGCAATTGCATTCTTTCGCCACCCCCGACAGGCATTGGCCCGTCTCGCCTAAGACGGGTCTCGTCACCTGTTGCGACCGTTACCTTTCGGTCGCAGTCCTTTAGGAATGCACACGGAACACTGTGCGCTCCCTCTTGGGCCTGTATCTGTTCAGACGACGAATCCCCCGAAGTCGTCGCCCGCAGGCCACTTCCTAAGGTGGCCGGAGATCGACAAGTGCCCTCCGGCGCCGGAGACAGCGATGTTGCGTTCTCTCTCCCGTCCTGCCGCTTCCTTTGCGGACATCACATGTTCGCAAAAGGAAGCGAAGGCGCTCCATGCACTCTCGCTGCGGACCATGGATAATACCAAGATCGGAAGCGAGAAGCCACCCGCAGAACTGACTGCCGCGATAAGATCACGACGCTGGCTAGACCAAGATGAGCATTCCGCCAGCCTGTGCAGCGATGTGTCGTCAGGACAGTCGTCACAGTGATGGCACCGTGACGTCGGCTCCCGGCCGATCCGACACAAGTACTTGCCGAAGCAACCATGTCCGGAAAGCACCTGTGTCATCCGGAAGGTGAGAGCTCCGTGTTTCCTCTCCAGCCACTCTCGTAGGACGGGTCTTACCGCCGCTATTGCGGAGTGCCCCTACTATTAAGACTGCCTCAATCAACCTCACTCACTTTGTACACCAGTCTTATTTGCTTACTTAGTAAAAAGATAACCCTTTTCTCTTTTAAATATTTAACGACAATCACTCCAGCAAAGTGATTTGATCAAAATATCTCACTCACAGTTTGACTCGCAGAGTACTTTAAAGTGTTTCATATTTGCTTACGGTATAACAGAACAAATTTATATTATTATAATCGTAAATTACATGAAATAAATAAGCTGGGGAATGCGCAATAAACTGTGAACAAAAGGCACAAAGGCCACTTCAAAATTTCTATTTAGGTACAACATAAGTTTTATCTGTTCCTATCTTTTATTACGGCACGATACGCTTAAACCAACAAAATGAGATAAGTAACTGCGTATATGTTAATATTATTAAAACAAAGTCACGAAGCTACACAGACTAAACAAACATTGTTACATTGTCCGAACGTTCTACTGACCAGTCATTATAACCAGTAATGAAATTCGCCAGAATGTTGTAAGCAATTTTTAAACTCTTGCAATTTGTTTAAATATTTAAATTAAGAGGGCGTTTGTTTGAGTGGGTCACATACGTTTTTTTCGTCTATTACGTATTTATTTATCATTTTACGTGCACGGTTTCACATATCAACAGTCTTTTGTAGTCCACTGGCTGGACATATTATTATGCCTCTCCTTAGAAAGGTGGTATATTACGGTGTGGCATGGTATATTCCCGTTCACATCGCAAAGTGTTAGATATCTTGAATCAGAGCCGTGTATGGCGCAGTACAAGCGCGACATCCTTATAATTCAATTGATAACAAAAAGAAACACTCGCGTCTTGAAATTCGACACATAATTGCTCGATACGTAAAAGCTTTCGGTAGGCAAATATTTTTTTAAATGGATTTTTGCTTTTATTTTTCCTTGCTATATTGCGTTATATATTTTATTAGATGTATATATATATATACGAGTATCATTAGTTAGTGTTAGTGATACAAAATTGTATAAACTATCAACTTTACTACTTAAACGCATTTTTTACGGCACCTTAAAATCCCATATGTTTTATAAATCATTGTGATAATGCAGCCAAATTTTAATATTTTTTTGTTATTATTTGCTTTACCCATTACAGTCTAAACATTATGTGTTTAAAGTATGGAGCATGTGACTTAAAAGTATCTCAGAATTTTATTAATCAGTAAACACAGAAAAATGAAGTAACATTGACTTCCATTACTACTTAATGCAGAAAATAGTTTCGAGAAAAGTATGGCATAGCCGTGCCATTGTGTTCTTTGTCCCCAGATATTTATCTATACTTATAATCTTTACTTTACTTTATATTTTAACAGGAAAACTTTTTAATTTCTTTATGTTTGAGATACAAAGTTTTCGAATCCACCTTTAGAAGAGTTTTCTAATAAGATATCTCAATTTATTTCTGAACTCTAGAACTTCTTTCCAAACTCTCTTAAAGATTTAAAATCTTACTTGAATTTTCTAACAGATATGCTAAAAGAAAACCTTGCTGAAAATAAGTTTAATGAATTAATGTTTTGAATTTGCAAAAGCGCTTTAGAATCATTGATGTGGCAACATTTGCCAATAAAACTGCAATTGTTATTTTACAAATTACATTTATTAAATTTTTCACAACTTTAAAATTACTACGTAACGGTCAATTCTCAATACTTTGCAAAAAGTACCTGGATGACCGCTCGGTTATTTAATTGGTAAATTTACTAAAAATAAAACCTAGCTAGATCGATTAATCACCCCCGAAACCTCCCGCCCATTAGTATGCGCCCCCGCATACTAATTTTCATGAAAATCATATATACCAGAATTGCTCATTTAAAGGTATTAGATTTAGATAAAAGTAACAAAAGCTGAACATAGCTGGAGTACTTTAAAAAAAACAATTGGAAAACCCACATTTTGTAATGTTAATGTGCAGACTAATGTTTACTGAAATAAATCCTTTAAAAAAAAGTTGAACCGACTTTCGTTGCTGTTTACGACCCAAGCGCGTGCGATTGATTGCTGCACCGACTGACTGATTGTCTCGGTGGTGCAGTGGTAGCGTATGCGACTGCTGTGCTGAGGTCTCAGGTTCGATTCCAGGGTCGGACCAAATGTTGGTATGATTTGCCAATATTTGTTTATTTGTTTCGGAGTTTGGGTGTTTTATATGTAAGTATTTACAAAAAGAAGTATATAAGTATTCTAGCCTATTTCTATTCAGCCAATCTAACTTTGTTAGTACAAGCTCTACATAGCTTGAAACTAGATGGCGTTGTGTGTCAGTTGTCCGAAATATTTATTTATTTAATTTATCTATATCGAGCGATAGAACGTCTATGTCACATTTTAGCGATAGGCTTTTGACAAAAATACTCCCTACGCTAAATGTCTCAGTTGTCAGATGTTATTCGGCGTGTTTAGTAAAATTTGTATGTTAATTTATTTAAAAGTATGTATATAAAAGCAAACACAGGTCAATTGATTGTATTTCTAAATAAATGAATTCAGTAATCGTGGAGTAACGATTAATTTGCATTGAAGACATGTTTGCATAAATAGACGTAGCGTTTGTTATCTCCTTGTCAATAAATAAGGAAAAAAAGTAAACGCTTTTTGCTTTAAAAGCTAGTGTTTCTAGTTTTATAATTTGAAATATTTTAACTCTCTAATAGCCGTTAAACATAGTAATTATTCGTCATCGGTGGTTAAAAACTATTTAACAAGTATTGTTAAGGCAAGTTCAGTAGCATCAAGTAAGTGTTTAAGTTTCTTAGTAATACATTAAATAGCTTCGTACATTCAGTTCTAACAGCAAGGAATACTATTTTTATTATTAGTATTCTAGGTTTCCTTAACAAAAACCGAATCTTAGATTAACCAGCAATGATATATTCGTTTCTACATTGTTGATTTATGAATAACAAAAATGATTCTCATAAATACTTAAATGCAATATCGCTGAAAAAATAAATCAAAGCATCATTGTATATTCTAAAATATTTGCCTACGGAAAGCTTTTACTTGAATTTTATCGAGAGTCAATTTCATTTCTTTTCGCAATGGAATTTAGATGTAGCGCGTGTGAAGCGCGTTACACGCCTGTGTATATCTAGCAGGTGGCGTTCAGGAACAACGACCGAGTAAACCACGCCTAGCAGAACTCCTGAGACGTCGAATACATAAATACGTACATGAAACTAACTAGGTAACAGTTAGATCGATTCATTTAGTTTAACTATTTAAACAAATTGCAAAAAAACAACGAGTTTCATCAATATTTATTACGGTCGGTACAACGTTCGGACAATGTAAAAGTGTTTGTTCAGTCTGTGTTCGCCTCGTGCCTTTGTTTCAATAATATTCACATACACTCAGGTATAAAAGATAGGAATAACTAAAACTTATTTTGTGAATATAAATTTTAAAGTGCATAAAGTGCTTTTTATTCAACTTCTGTTGCGCATTTCCGTGCTTATTTCATTGTAAGAAATTTACTGTAACGTTATACATTGGTTATGGTAAAAGAAATGGTAAGTAGATATGAAAATATTAAAATTGCTTCGCGAGTCGAACTAAGGGGGAAAGCTTTTAATCAAACCACTTTACTGGAGTGCAGATAAAAACGTAAGTAACGTTTGTGCTAAGTAAGCAATTATGGGTGTGTGGTTTGTGGTAATTGGGATAGGTTTAATAGCGGGTAACATAATTAGTATTGAAAATATAACATCATCACACTAACATTAAATATGTTGGAACTCCCTAAAGGACAGCATAATGGAGTAACGGTATTTGAAGTTAGTGTAATCAACTGACTTTTTTTAGACATCTAACACACGGTCTTTTGATCTCAAACAAACATCGCCAGTACTATGGTAATAACGCATACTTATATATTTATAAATATATTCATATTACAGAGTAGCTATTGCCCGCGGCTTCGCTCGCGTGATTATTCATTTTTTGTGTATCAAATTTTGGAAATGACGAACTTGCGTTCATCCTTTATTTAATCCCCTTAGGCTTGCTTGTATTTACAACATGAAAAACATCAGCTGCTAAAATTTCAAGTGTGGTCCCAGTGGTTTAGACTTTGCATTGATTGATCAGTTAGTTCGTTCAATCAAGGCAAGTAAATTTAATTACATATTACAGAACTACAGATAAATTACACCTCGACAGAACAAATGATCAATCTCATCACATAATTATTAAACCTGGGTGGGAATCGAACCGAGATCACTAACCATCGAGACCAACAGGTCACTCCATTTTGACGGCCATATAAGCTAGATAAGAAAATATTTGTTTAGCATTAATTTGAGGATATGAAAAAGAAATGAAAATGGCAAAAAATAATGACTAATTGTAGCATTATGCCAGTTATAACGATAGACATTTACGTATTAATGAAAACCGATTTAAATAGGTTTTTACTGTCAACAAACGTAATTGTAATAGTTTTAATTTAGTTAGTACTTTACAGAATCCAAAAGTAGATTTAAATGACATACTTGTAAAGCACGTTTTATCTATCGATGTTTTTGCGAATGAACATTATCACATTAACAGCCTTTAATAGTCCACTGCTGGACATAGGCCTTCCCTTAGAAAGGAGGTTTTGGCCTACTATACCACGCTGGCCAGACGGGTTGGTATAGGGTTTATGGCCTCCCTGGCCGGAGACGACGGGGAGCACGGGGAGGATAATGTTCCGCCCGTCCGGGATTCGGAGGTAGGGGCGGCTGTTCTACGGATCCGTTCCAAGAACACCGCCCCTGGGCCAGACGGGGTACCGGCCCGAGTGCTGGCCCTGGCCCTCAACCACATGGCAGTCCGCCTCGGGGAGGTGTTCGACGCTAGCTTGGCGTCGGGACGCTTCCCTGAGTGCTGGAAGAGCGGGAAGCTGGTCCTATTGAGGAAGCCGGGACGGCCTGCCGATTCGGTCGCGGCCTATAGGCCCATCGTGCTGCTGGACGAGGCGGGCAAATTGTTTGAGAGGGTTCTTTCTGCCCGCATCGTCCGGCACCTCTGCGAGGTGGGCCCCGATCTGTCGGACGCCCAATTTGGTTTTCGGGCGGGGCGTTCGACAGTCGACGCCGTGTTGCGCCTGAGGGCCGTGACCGAAGAGGCCGTGAGCTGTGGCGGCGTGCTGTTGGCGGTGTCATTGGACATCGCCAACGCATTCAATAGTCTGCCATTCAGCTGCATCAGGGAAGCACTCCACTATCATGGGGTGCCAAAGTACCTGAGGCGGCTAGTGGCAGACTATTTAGAGGAGCGTACCGTCGTGTACGAGGACCGAGAAGGTAATCTGAGGTGTCGGCCCATGTCGTGCGGTGTTCCACAGGGGTCTGTTCTTGGACCCCTCTTGTGGAACATAGGGTACGACTGGGCCCTTCGCGCCGATTTCCCCCCCGGGCTGGGTGTAATCTGTTACGCAGACGATACCCTCGTGACAGCCCGGGGGGCAAACTTCCAAGAGGCGGCGCGCCTGGCCACAGGGGGAGTCTCCCTGGTGGTCGGGCGCATTGAGGCGCTGGGCTTACGGGTGGCCCTAGATAAGACGGAGGCCCTGTTATTCCATGGGCCCCGTCGTGGACCACCCCCTGGCGCCTCAATCGTGGTCAACTCGGTCCTCGTACCGGTTCGGGCCCAGATGAAATATCTGGGCCTGATCCTCGACGGGAGGTGGCTCTTCGACGAGCACTTCCGACAGCTTGCTCCAAAGCTGGTCGGCGCTGCGTCTGCCCTAGGGCGACTTTTGCCCAATATGGGTGGACCCAGCGTCGCGACAAGACGGCTGTACACGGGGGTTGTCCGGTCAATGGCGCTGTACGGTGCACCGGTGTGGGCGGCGGCTCTGACCGCCCAGAATAGGGTACGCCTCTGGCGCCCTCAGAGGGTAATGGCGGTCAGAGCCATACGCGGTTACCGCACCGTTTCGACGGAGGTGGCATGCGCATTGGCCGGAACTCCCCCGTGGTATTTGGAGGCGGAAGTGCTCGCCGAAGTTTATCGGCGAGTGGCTGACTTCCGGGCTGAGAGCGGATTTCGCCCTCCGCCTGAGGATGTGCGCGAGTGGCGCGAAGCCGCTCGCCGAGCCACGATGGCTCGTTGGTCGTTCCGGCTGGAGACTCCACGCGCTGGCTTCGCCGCCGTGGAGGCTCTCCAGCCGGTCATCGCCGAGTGGGCAGGGCGGCAGCACGGGACCCTTTCCTTCCGGCTGACGCAGGTGCTTTCCGGGCACGGTTGCTTCGGAAAGTACCTGCACACGGTCGCTAGGAGGGAACTGAGTCCCGCCTGCCACCACTGCGACTGCAGTGAGGACTCGGCCCAGCACACGCTGGCGGTCTGCCCAGCATGGGCGGCGCAGCGCCGGGCCCTCACTGCAGTCATCGGAGTGGATCTCTCGCTACCGGCCGTAGTACGCTCCATGGCCGGTAGTGACAGTTGTTTTACCGCGGTCGCAACCTTCTGCGAGGTAGTAATCTCGCGGAAGGAGGCGGCGGAGAGGGCCCGGGAGGACGACCTCCACTCGGACCCGATCCGCCGCCGGCGAACCGGGCGGCGGAGGCCCGCCTATCACAGCCTCATGCCGCCCTGAGTGTGGCCGCGGGTGGACGGGGTGGGTTTCCCCTCCACCCGCATTAGTTTGGCCAGCCGCGAGGGGGCGGCGTCCGCGTGTGCCGGACGTCGCCTAAAGAGAGGAACAACATTGAGACGGAGCCCGCACCAGGAGCGGGCTGGCGCTAGGAGGGGTCCGGATGTCTTAACAACAGCTGTTCCCGGATCCCTCCTGTTACAGGCGCAGAGTGGCACACCGTGTGGTTTTAGTCGGTCCGAGTCCGACACACCACCCCGCCGCAAACCCCGGAGGGGTGACGGTCCGAGGGGATTTCCACACGTTAAAAAAAAAAAAAAAAGGGTTTGTGTCAAGGGAATACCTATAAATAACTTACAAAGCTTTTAAATTGGTTCTAATAACGTTTTAACTACTTAAGTCAAAATAAACTATAGTTTAAAAAAACTAAAAGACACGCTTTTGTAACAGATCCAATGTAACAGATCCAATAGCATATAAGCGTTTTGGTTGTAAGACTGTGCGCTTATAATATTACTTAAATAAATAAAACAAAATTACTAAAAAAGTAATAAGTAAGTCACATATGCTTCAGCAAACACCTATTAGTACGTAGCAAAACGCACTACCGCATTTTTAGGTATGGAAAAAGCCGTTAATCCTGAAGATCCTGATCAGGATAATCGGCCAAATTCATTAAATTATTGTATTGTAATCGGTCATACATACATACATACCAAGCAAATAAAAAACGTGTTAAGCGTGTTAAAAAAGTAAATGGTAAAACGTCAGACTTTACTGCAAAGTTTCATATCTATCAAAGCTCTTATTGAAAGCTCTTCGTTTTCAAATATTGAACTTCTTCGAAACGAATGAGTAATTTTTGTGTTTCTTCCTTCGTCTAATTTTATTAAATATATTAAATTTTCTGCCTTCGAATAACAATTGTGGTACTATTATATTTTATTATAACACGGATATTACCACACCGGAGGTAGCTAGATCGCCTCCCAAGAACTGATATAATGTGAAATTAGGTGTAGAATTGTTATGAAATCTTCAAGCGACGTTAATTATTCTACGAAAAATAATATTGGTAACTTTTTTTATACGCAATTTGAGTGAGATTTGCCTCACGTTTGATCGTATCATGCAATCGTGTTGTGTTTTTTGTTACATGTTGCGTATTTTCCGTTACTACATTGACTTTCGAAACATTTATAAACCCGAATCAAGACGTGACTGAATAAACAAAATATTGGTACTTCGAGGTTCTATGTTGCAAGACAAGACTGCATAGATTCATCCCGTGAGTGTCATAAGAGCCGACTAAGGGAGCAAACTCTGCAGGATACTAGCACTGCAAAGATAAGGAAACTTGAAACAGACTGATACAGGTATCAGCCCGTCTAGCCAGCGTGCTATAGTAGGCCTAAACCTCCTTTTAAGGAGAGGCCTATGTGTAGCAGTAGACTATTAAAGGCTGTTGATGATAATGAAAATTATATTATGTATGTGTGACTGTTGAGTAATCTTTGAACTCTGCCAACCATCGAAGTCAAATAAAATTTAATGTTGATCTGAATTATATTTATAATTAAATAGTCTAATTTTTAACATTATTTACGTTGGTACCACTAAATAGTGACGAATACCCTTTCGATTCGTTAACCGAGGTGTTCTCATGTATTTACTTTTCTTGGAAGTAGAACTAACCTGGTGAGAAGTAAGGTGGCCAGTAGGTAGAAGACCGACGGATGTACACCGCATTCGCATTCTGTTTGCGGTGTGGCGGTCTGGGTCTCCATACCTGCCCCGAGTTTGTGATAGGCGATATACGCACGGGCTGGGCTACCGTGGGAAGCAATTTTCGTGGCCTTCTCTTGCTCCCGTCAACACTAAAACTGATCATCTGGTCGCCGAGGAGACAGTTCTCCTCACCTGGGAACAAAATTTTACCATATAGCTATTAATAATATGACGCAACGTCCAAAGCGAGTAAATATACGATTTTATAAGTCAGTAATTGTTTGCCGAAAGGAAAAGTCTTTATTTTAAGCATAACACATGGTAGCGTTGATCGGGGATTAAAAATATAGTAAGTACCAAGAACAAGAAGAACGCAACTTAAATAGGAGTATAAGCTTCACCGACGTGATGAATCACTATAATTCACCCGCTATTTATATATGGATAATTTCAACCGAATCCTGTATGGTACATTGTATGTGACAAAAGTAGTTTTTTTCTTTAACTGCTTATGTAATAACATTGGTTGACGTAGAGCAAACTAAATATTAGTAATCAATTGCAGCAGGTATAATATAATAGTGGCAATCACAATTAGCTAACACATTTGGTCTCCTTTTTTAAACGCTTTATATTAGCTTCACTTGTATGTTTGTTTGTAACCGACTCCTTTGGGCGTGATTTTGACTGACTTTAAACGGTCATAATTCGTTCAAACTTTGTAGATAGATCGAGGACCGATGACAATACACTAATTAAAAAAGAAAATAAAAAAATATATATTTAACGGAATAGGGAAAAGCGAGCAGACAGGTCACCTGATTGTGGCTACCATCCATCATAGACACCTGCAGCTCAAGACACATACAAGACCTTTGACTATTCCACCCCCCCCCCCCCTAAATTGTCAATTGATTTTGGGTGTACCTATAATATTCAAAGAGTTTTGTCGCCTCTCTAAAAAATGTACACACATACACACATACTACACTAGACACATATAGACGCAACACACGCAATACACGTAAATAGCTCAAAAAGCACTAGTAAGTTATGTAATGTCCGTATTAGGCTTTCGTGTCTTGTTTCAGCTGTATAAGCTGAGGGTATATTAACGATATAAATGTTCACTATTATTCTAATTTTGACACACATGATACCTATTATATATTTTGGCATACAATATAGTGGTTAAAATGGCTGTTTACGATGCACGATTATTTGATAGAGTAGTACTGTTTTGAGTGCTAAATGAATCATCAAAATTTTCGACAAAAATATAAAACTTTGTGTGAAAATAGGTTTTTTATAACTATTGTGGTTTAAAGAGGATATTAACAATGTGTATTTCAAACAGTATATTATTACACAATGTAATGTAATGCTTTAGAAGCAAAGGACTTTTAGTATATTTAATCAAAACTATAACTTCATAGCATCTTACGATATGTATTATGGTGACAGTGAGAGTTTTATAAATTACTAGCTACGAGTATACCCTGACACACTTTTCTATGGCACATTGTAGTTGCATTGATGTTAAATGATAAAAACAATCTTTATATATAGATTATCGATTATGAGAGAATAAGAATGATTCTTACATGGACTTTGAATTCGATCCCTCCGAAATTACAAACTAAAACTGTATACAACACAACCTTAATAATGGTTCATAAGGCTTCCTTGAAGAATCTGTATTGCTGACCCTAACGTCACACCAGGGGCCTCGCCTAAATATCACCGACATTAATTAGAAGCATTACGATCGTGGGGCTAAAGTTACTTGCAACGTGTAATTTCAATATTGTTTAATTTTTTGGTAGTTGTTTTATTCCCTACCAGGTTCCAGGTTCCACCCGTGTGCATGTCAGTTATCGCGTCAAAAATTAGCATATGTTACTCGCTGAAAGCGTGGCTTCCCATTGGAGAAATAATTTTTAAAATCGGTTTCGTGGTTTAGGCGTGAAAGCGTGACAAACACGCAAACTCACTTCTACATTTATAATATAAGTATGGTAGGAGTGCTACTTGGTACCTACTACAGGATACTAAATCTGCTGCCATTCACTTAAACATAACTTGTGATTTTATTAATTGTAAAATACAAAAAAATTGTTTACTTGTGATAAGCATTTATATACCCTTTATTTATTTAATTTTAGTTAATTAATAAAAATATTTCTTTATAATCCGTTACATTCGTGAATTAAAAATTGCCTTTATAAGCAAAATCAATTAAAAACCGAGCCTAGATCATAACCCTGGACTTTTACTAGCTGCAAGAGAAGCAAGAAAGATTATTTGCGGTTATTATAGGGCAATACCTGTATCTTAACCTGTAGGTATATAAAGCACCAAGATATATAAGATATATTTCGCAAATAAATGTTGCACTTACGGAATCATGTCAGTGCCTACCAGTTTGTCATTAGTTGTAATGAGAATCGCGTTTAGATTAACTGCTCATTATTGTTGTAGCGTGATTTTAAATTGCTTAATGGAATGAAGTTCCTTATAGCACGTTACACGCTTTGAGCGGATGGGAGCGAGATAATATTTATTTATTTCAGTTAGGGAAACCAACAGCTACAAAAATGAAATGGTCAGATTTATATGCTACATTTGATTGATTGATATGCTAATATAGCAAACGTCTACCAAAAAGCTAAAGGAACTTTGTTCCGTCTGGGGGTCCATAGGTCCTCACGCCATTTTTAACCTTTTTGTACATCAAATACAAATAGGATTAGAAGTTTCAGTGAAAAATGTATTTGAACAGAAAAGTAAACTAATAGGTTATTGAAATTCAGTCTTTCTTCAGTATTAGAAAGGGAGAGTAACAAACAGTAATTCTACATTATCCTACACATTGTACGACAAGGAATTTTAGTAGTAGACAAGTACTTACGGTAAAATCCTAAAATGACCGTGAGTTTCTATAGAAAGCCTACATTTATAAAAGTAGCTGTTTATCGTTGCAGATGAAAAGACACGGTCGGGTGAGAGACAAGGGGTTGAAAGTGCTCATAAAATGTATGGGCACCGCAATTCACTAGTTTTAGAGAACGGTACAAGAGCGCTATGAACTGAAGTAATATTCAGATTTATACATTGCTTTGTTACAGTTTTCTGTACTTCACTCTGATTTAGGTTCAAAACTTTCTTAAAATTTCAAGTGTATTTCAAAGTATTCTGTATAGTTTATATAAAATATATATAAGTAAGGCATTCGAGAAACTATCAACTGATCATGCAAAAATCACTAATGTTTCGTTAGTTAAAATCACAACATAAAATAACTTGCCCTTACTGATTGGCTGATTCATCCACGCAGAGCCTAAACCGGGCTACAAATTTAAATTTTTAGCAGCTGATCAGTGGTGGATTATCCCCAATGCAAAGTAGGCACGTGCCTAAGGGCGCGAGGCTTTTTAACAAGAAAAAAATGCCTAACATAAAAATAACTGTGTCAGTAAGTATGTACATACGAGGGTGGTCTCAAAACTTTCCGGCCTAACAAAGATACAAGACGTTTTTTCAGTTTTTATTTTTATTTTTCAACATAGTCTCCTTGTAACTCTACACACTTCTCCCAGCGATGCTCCCATCTCTGTAACCCGTCTAAAGAAATAATCATAAGTGTGAAGCCGAGGGCAATAGGTAGCAATTAGTTTATAAATGCGTAACCAAATACAGCAATAAATAATGTTAAGCAGAAGATTATGAATAATATTTCCTTTATTACGTATCTGGATGCAAAAAGGACAAATCCATACTAATATTATAAATGTGAATGTGTGTCTATCTGTCTGTTACCTCGTCACACTTAAACCGCTGAACTGATTTAGATGAAACTTGGTATAGAGATAGTTCAAGCCCGGGAAAAGGACAAAGGATAGTTTTTATCCCAGAAATCTTAGTTTAGTTGGGTGAAAAGGGGGGTGGAAGTTTGTATAGGGAATCAATAACCGCTGAAGCAATTTAGATGAAATTTGGTGTGGAGATAGTTTGATTTTTAAGGAAGGACACATATGCTACTTTTTAAAGTGATAAGCGACATAGCCGACATAGACGCGGGCGAGCCGAGAGCAAAATCTAATAATGGTAATATCACATGAGTAGATATCTACTCATGTGATAATATAAAGGAATAACTTAATCGCATGTTATGTTTTATTTGTAAAAAAAAAAAAAAACAAATGCTAAAGCCAGTTTTCTTCCACGTATCTACAAAAGCCGCGTGTTGAATATAAGATTTGTCGAAATATACTTGCATAAGGCAAACGCGTTTGCAATCCACCGAACTTATTTGGATAATTCATTAACTTCGTATGAAGAGGCTTGACGAGAAATTATTATAGCTACCTTTTAATAATAATATGGACGACATGTAATTGCTCCCGTCTATAATCCATACCTTGGAATCGGCTGGGCATTAATTGGACCAACTATCGTCGCTCTCAAAATTAATTATACTAGAGATAGCCAGGCGGCAGCGGTCTTTAACTCTTTTAGATGTCTTATTTGCATTGACTAGAATAGCTTAAATTGTTATTGTATAGGGTTTTGGACGATGATAGGTCAAAATACATACTGGACTCCTATGGACTACAGAGGTTGTAGTATAATTTTATGTTTACGCCACACATAGTTTAAATAATTTACTTCTTCTACATATTTCTTCACGAAAACACATGATATTTGGAAGCATTAATGTTTATACATTAATGTTTCAGAATAATGATAAGTGTCCGTGATCCACATTTATTTAAAAGAGCTACAAAGAATTTTCTTTATCTGATATTGAAATGTCTTTATCTGATGATTATGAAACGAAAACGGTTCTATGTTATCTCCCATCAAAAATGAAATGTAGCTCAATTTTACTAATTAATTCTGTAAACAAAAAAGTTCCACGATTGAAGTTCTCTGAACAGCAGAAAAATTCAAAATACCTAAAAAAAGTTACTACAAGATCAGTACTGAAAGAGAATTTATTTAACTTTATGTCGTCGAAGCTAGGTATAACATGCAAATTCTGTTGCAAAAGAATCTTGGATGCATATTCTATGCTTTGGTGTAACGAATTTGCGGCAGCATTATCTAAGAGTTACACGTCATGTAAACGCAGGAAATATAAACCGTTACTGAACCATCTTAAGTTTGACTTGTAGATAATGCCATGGAAGTGTAAATAACTAAAATAAACCTCCGAAGTTTACAATCACATCATTATCAACACCCTTAGTTTGATCCCTTAGTCGGTTCTTACGACACTCAAATAGAATGAATGATGAAATGATTAATGATTAAGTGATGAAATGAATAGGGGTGGAGACACTCCGTATGCTTAATCCGTCACCACACAAACGATGTTTACAAACTCAAGGATAATCTACAAATGAAGTTCCTTCTGTCAAAGATTTTAATGTATTTTTCTTTCTGACTATTAATTCTAAGACCTATATCATTTAAATCTGTATGATCTAAAAAAATAAAACGAACTTACTAAAACCATATAGTTTTCTGTCAGGAAGTCTTACGGAGGTAGAAACGAAAAAGCCATCAAAACCTTGGCAAGAATATAAAAATTATCAGATGATATCCATCATCACGACTCGCTTCTTGAGTTCCATCAATGTCAACTTTCCTTCGATGACTGCTTTTAATTATTTCATATGCAAATTCCTGACCTGCCAGAGAAAACGAGCTTCCGCTTTCAGACCATCGCGACCTTTCAGACCCATTAAGCAGTAGGTAGTAGTAAAATAAAACTCTAATTTTAATGATACTTTCAGCAATGATACTTTTACTCAAATAATATTAGTATCCATGATTTGTTTCGTAATACAATATTTATATATATTTTCTGTTTTGTACTACACTGCAGCATCTTATAGGTATAATAATAATCGCCTAACTACAGGATAATCGCCTCTTTGAAAAGCATTTCTTGTAGATTCAAAACTGATTGACTGATGAAATGAAATGATGAAAGCATCAAGAATAACGATGTATGACCAATTACTTATGTCAGTCACACCTATTATAATTACGATTAAAATGGATTCCCTAATGAATGGACCTACCAAACAAACCCACTGTAATTTACTAATATAGAAATATTTTACCTTCATTTTTTCTTAATAAACAACAATTACTTTATGTTTAATGAAATACAGATCATAGAAGTGTTGTCATGAGGATTAATGTTGTAGGTACACACGACTATAAAAAACTATACCAAACTATGATTGTATACCTGGATAATACGGCACTACCCATGAATTCGCTCGAGTTCACTGAACGACCTTAATCTATGTAAATATTTGAACCACTAGTCGTATCCATATTCCGTTTTGGTCAAAGAGACTCTAACTAAAATCTCATTTTGTTCAATAAAAATCGCATTTAGATGGTAATAACTCATTATACTTATTTTCAACACAAAAGAAATAGAAAAGTGCCTCTTTTGAAGATAGTACTCACTTTTTGGTATAACCTCCTCTTTTCATAGATAAACTGTCCCGAGTCACATTTTTAAAATATTAATGGTAAACTTGTTATTTTCAAATCGCGTGATTGGAATGTCAATAAAGGGGTTATAATTGATGCGCGGAGCGATGGCGCTCTGGAACGAGTAAGCGGTCCACCCGTTGCAGACGAACTGAGGGAAAGTGGGAAAATGAAGCGGTACGCCTATATAAGTGCTGTGGCTAAGGAAAAGTATTTTATCGATACACGTAAATTCTGTGATTTATTTTGCGCTCTTGATGTAAGTGGTTATGTGTTTACGTTTCAATAAGTGTTATATGAGAATATGATATATTATATAAGTAACTAGCGAGCCGCCCCGGCTTCGCACGGGTGCAATGTAGATACTGCTCATACTACTAATGTGGTGTCAGTATGGAGTAATTAATTATATTATATTATTATTATGATAGGACTATACTACGCATGTAGGCCCGCTCCGATCCTGCCGGCCGCTGCCACCCGGGACGGACGTATGGCTCGACGGTGGTTGGGCCCCCGTATTTTGAACCTCGAATATCTTCTAATATACTCGTCTTAATTATATGCTGTACAGAGCAATTTTATCTACATGAAATGCACAACCTATCTAACGTATTTAATTGGATAAGGAATAATAATGTATTGTTTAAATACCTCCGTAAATAACCGTTCTTTTTTTGTAATATTTGAAAGATGAAAATGGTTACTGTGGGTTATCCTTAGGAGATAGACATATTCCATTGCGAACTTTTTTGTTAATCTTTTTAAGATATACAAATATACAATTCCGTAGTACATTAGTTTGGTCTATCTCGCAAGGTTTAGCCAGCGTTTGGAATTCACAAAAACATGTTTTTTTACGACAAATCTTAGAAATTTTCGGATTTTCTCTACTATAATATGCATGTGTTGTATATATAAACCTTCCCCTTGAATCACGCTCTCTATTAGTGAAAACCGCATTAAAATGCATTGTTTAGTTTAAAAGATCTAAGAGTACAACACAAAAAAGCGACTTTATTTTATACTATGTAAAGAATAATGAAGATGATAAATAATAATTGTAACATGATAAAGTAAGTACTTAGTTCCTTGTCGTACATACCTTTTATGGTATAGGTTACCTGACGGTAAGTGACTACTGCAGCCCAAGAACACTTGAAACTCAAAAGTCACAAGTGCGTTGCCGTCCTGTGAGCCCCCCTGCATAATTAGGTGAGAAGAGGGGGGGGGGGGCGGGGGCAGGTATTTGGGCTCCCTTAACTTTACTCACTCGGTGACAAGTAATTAATGAATTGGTTAACACTATTTTCTGTCAGGCCGTGATGTCACTCGGGTCAAGCCAACCTATTTGTGCATGGCGCTCCTACGGTTTTTAGTATTTCAATTTTTAAATAAAAAAGAAAAACTTGGTAATAAAGCTATACGATAATACAACTAGGCATTGATGATACATATAGGTAGCTGCAGAATTATGGTTAAAACGATAACGCTATCGATAAGCAGCACGTTTATTTGCAGACGTGCCTAAAGTTTGATTGGGCGGGTGAACGGACCAGCGGGCGAGGTGGGGGAAAAGTCGATAGCTATCCACCCTGTGTCATTACATGATGCACCCTGCACCATTAATGATAAGATATAGATACTTATTCGCAATTATTTATTAATTTAGTGAAACAATTAACTGTTTCTTCATTATATACTTACTCAATCCAATAATTGATTAATAACACCGACAAGTCAAACACTGACAAAAAATAAAAGGTAAATTAAAGTGCCAATCGAAAAATTAAAACTATGTAGATAAAGTATGTGGATGTTTTATTAATTACAATACTCCAATTTGTAAATAGATCTTTGAAATCGCAAAAGAACTTTTCTTACTCCGTAAAATGTTTATTTTAACAAATATCGGATATCCGATTTATAGATTTACTAGATTTTGTTCGCGTGTATGTCAGTTATCGCGGTAAAAAGGTGAAAAAAGTGAAAGCGTAACAAGCAAACAAACAAACATATAAGTATGGATGACAGTGACGGTTCCAGTTATGCTAACCTTACATGAGATAAAACAAGATATTCACGACAGTCGAAATTCTATTTCCATTCCATTGACATCAGTCATTTCACTCATTTCTAGTAAGTATAATAATACTAGTTTTGCACACGACTTCGTCCGTGTGATAGAGACATCAGACATCGTAGAAGATCCAAACAATCAATTTGTTTGATCGAAGCCTAATACAATACAATGGCTCTTGTATACTGATTCGGTTTATCTTATAAAACACAGAACATTGATCCATAAGCTTTTAACCAGCCTCAGTACAATTTGCATGAAAAATTATTTCATTAATTTTGACCAACTTCCGTTGGTCCTATATTTTTCGTCCAATAGAATGAAGTAATCTTTGCGTGAAAGAGGATCGACTCGCATCATGAAACTATTAATATTTATGCACAACTCACGTTGACTAGAAAATTAGACCATAGTTTCGAACCTAAAATACATTTTTTTATCATTATAAAGTTCTTTGATCAAGTTTCATACAAACTTTCAACCCTCTCTTGAACTCCTTAGGCGATGAATTTCCAAAAATCCCTTCTAAGTGCACACTTACATCATTTTAGGAACCAGTGGTATCAGCTGTGTGTCAATCGATTCACTGGAATCAGCTAGACAGTTTCTAATTTTATGTAATATATAAATATAACATAAATGTTTAAATGTGGTCCGAATCACGATAGAAATTGAAAAGGACAATAATTTTTCATGTTGTCTTCGAGTGAGTAAGATTATGGTTAGGGGAAGACTGGTATAAACTTAGCGACACCCATGTAAAGTGCGGCATCTTGGTCTTTGTTAATTCTATTTAAATTGCTACTGGCGATATTTTGAAACACCACACCTATTTTGAAACACGACGTGCATCGAGACCATTGAGCATGTATTCGTTGACGATTTCATTTGCTAATGACAAGATTCAACGGAATTGATAAGTGGTACCGATCTCCTCGGTCCCACTTATCAATCTTTTTACGTAGGTACTTTACTGAAGTAACGTCCTGTGGAGAGAACTTGTGGTGTGTGGATCTGACTCCAGAAAATACTCATCTTCAATCCTGTCTCAATTTTATCCCACACTTCTTTAACATCTGGAAAACACAGTCTTAGATTGTTACTTCTGTCTGTTTTCTTGCCACATTTTTGTGTTTAAAGATGTAAAAAGCATTACGAAAGTTTCAATTCTCTATTCTACAGAGAATTAAATATCTTGACGTAACACAGTATTTTTTTACTTAATTTCCTTTTTATTTACTTTCTAAACATTCTTTAGAAATCCCCTATTAGAATTCTGTAGGCTTCTAATTAATAATTTCTTGGTCCCGGTTTGATGTCTTTATCCTGAAATGTATATGCTAAATATGTTATCCTAAATTCTGAATGGTTCTTTAGTATTTTTTCAGTCACACAGAGTTATTGGCAGACGTAAATATCCTAATTTGGGTAGGTAGGTAGCTGGTGAAGTTACAAGTAATAATAACACCAAGTAATTATTACTATTATTCATTTTATGCGACAGACAAAAAAAAATCTAGACTAGATGTGTCCATTACTTATAAATTTTGCCTAATACAATTTTTTCAGAACTTAAATCCCTTATTTCTCTTTTTTTTATTGTTTCTACATTGTTTTATAATTTTCATTACCAAAATTATTGTTAACTTAACAAACTCGACTGAAGTAGGTGGTTTGTGCAAAAAGAAAGAAATTTGATTTTTCTTTCTTTGACGAAAATAAAAAAAAATCTATAACAGTAAAATTGCAGATGTGTTAAAAACATGCGTACTTTCGTATTATGAGCTATCTAAAAAGGTATAACAAACTAGGATACTATCAGAATTCATAGAAAAAAACCTAGATGAAAGACCGGGAGTATTAAGAATTAGCGTACAACCCGGTAGTAACTAGACTATCTAGTTGAAAACTTGGCATGTATTTTAGGAAATAAATCAAAATTGAGACAGAAATTATGACAACTTCAACCCCTTAGAGTGTCTAGGTAGGTCTAGGTAGACTTAACCAGTAACCCTGTATAAGTGTATATTAGACCACTAAATATATGATGAGTGATCTTTTGTTGCACCAAACGTGTTTAACTGATGTACGTGACACTCTTCAACAGGCGTACCGGTTAGCAAGCGAAGCCAGCCGGTACTACCGCAACATCGCAGGCAGGAGGGAGACTCCGCTCTCCTTCATACCGCGTCCCAGTGTTGCTCCCCTAAGTAGCTGAGTTGACTCACTATTCGTATTTTTCGACAATACTGCCGAAAATAATTAAACTGCTGGTAACTGATTCTAGATCTTAACAGCAACAAAAAAAGAGATTATAATGACAAAAATAAAACTTTAATATAAACAAGGAACAAATGACAATCAGAAAAAAGAAAGTACGAAGTAAGTTGATGTGTGTACGTTTCAGAAACCTAAACAGTTCTGCACCTAATGAACTTAAATTTTGACATGATAAACAACACGCTTCAAAAATAGTTATTTTCTACTTTTTGCAACCACAATATGCTACAGCGAAGCTTTGCAGGGTAGGTTCAGCTAGTTTTATCTATATCTTCATTTTCCACTGTTGTAGTAGCTACTTACTTTTCATACAGATTACAGATAATCCTCACGCCTTTAATATCGAGACCAATATCAACAAAAATACCCAAGTATTTTCGTGTCTAACTCGATTAAATACTTTTTACTCTTACTTGCTCAATCGCATATTTATCACATATTATTTTATGATTTGTTTGCATACAAAGAATTTTCAGACAGTTCAACGATTAATTTAAGCCTACGATTTCATATACCTTTCTAAGATTTACGTGGATTGCATCGAGTGGGTTAGAAAAGCTATGCTTTGAAATCATAGACCCAAATACGATTTTTATCTATATGTACTTTGACACTTTAAATGTTGACGTTTGCCATTCACATATTTTTAATCTGTTGCAAAACGCCGAGCGAAGGTGCAAGCGGGCGGGCAGCTGCGAAACCAATAGATTTAGCCGACACGCATACAATATTATTCGAATTTGATTGACCTATCTTTGTTGAAAAATTGCTAAATTATAGTTTTATTGTAAGATTAACAAGAACAAAACCACAAAGTAAGTACATATGATTTAAATCTATTTTACTTACATCGTTAACGGATGCCGAACCTGACATTTTGGCGCGATTCCGCCAACTAAAATTTTTAATTTTTTGAATTTGTTTGATATTTTGGACAGCAAAGTAATATCATAAAATATTCCTGTAATATTTGTTACTAGAAAACTGATTTTACACCACCACGTGGACTTTTGCAGTCTTCTATTGTATATATTTATGTAGGTAGGTATTGTTAAATTGTCGCCGACCGTTACATGTAGGAAATGAAAAAAAGGAGTGTTATTTTCTTTCACTGACTGTCTTTCAGTTTGTAACTCTTTTACTACTTGTTACAATGGACATTAGATCTACGAATAAAAAAAAGTTAAGGTATAAAGACTGCATGTGTTTTTTTATGTAGTCCCAAATACTTTAGTGGTCTATAGTAGTTTTCTTTAGTATACAATATTAACGTAAATTTATTTGGTCATAAGATGGCAGAAACTGCAGAAGTATCCACATCAAGTCCCACTGAACTGTTGGCTGCTGGCCGCAGACATCTTGCCGTGAGAGACTTCAATGTTGCTGCTAGTACATTAGCGAAAGCTTGTGAAGCACTAGCAAACGAGCACGGAGATACTGCGGACCAGTGTGCTGAAGCATACTTATGGTAAGTTTATTACATACTTGGATTTATAACATTTGAAAGTACATAACTACTATAATAAGCTGCTGGCCTCTGAGGACTTGTGATGAACTAGGATTGAAATTTCTAGTCAAAGTTAGAAAAAAGAATTGTCCTCCTTTATTTCCCTGTACAATACACATTTAAGTTGGTACTTATTGTTTTTACTCACTACGATACGGAGAAGGTATATGTGTTTAGGGTGAGAGATGTTTGTTTTAATCTACATACCTTAAGCGTAAGTAGATTTTAAGCTTTTATAAATGATTGTATTGTAATATTTAAAAGTTTCTTTTTCTTCATGTACAAATGACTATACCTGCTAAATTTAGGCAGCAATGAAATTTTAAATATTGCAAATATACTTAACTACACTATTACACAGTAAAATTTGTATGACAGTTCTTATAATAAAGTTAGAGACTAAACTCTAAACCTCACTTTATAACTCATTGTAGACCATCTTAAAATATTTTTAAAGTATTGTAATATTAAATGAAAATTCGAAAAACTAACTTAATAACTACTGAAGTGCTGTTATTTTTTTTTTATTCTACAGTTTTTGTTCATCACAACTTTTATCACTTTAAGAGATACCTCAAAATCAAAGTTGTATATGAAATATTTGGATATCTGTTTAAAGTATCAATTTTTGACGGTCCTAATTGTATTCTTCTATTGAAAAACAATTATGTACCCATTAATTTACTTTTTTGAAACTTAGTAATAATATGACACTTCTCACATACATCCATCTGATCCCAAACTAGGCAGGACTTGTGCTATAGGATCCTGACTGTCAATAACCATACATTACTTTAATCCCGTAGGTATGGTAAAGCACTACTTGGTTTGTCCAGAGAGGAAAGTGGGGTTCTTGGTGATGGTATGCCAGGCAGTGGCAATGCTGACGAGGAAGAAGAAAATGAAGGTAGAGCTAATTTGATAATTATTACTTATAGTCTTCTTCTTTATGCTGAGTTCTTAAGAAACACAACACATCAATTGTTCAATAGTATATTGTCAGAATAGATGGAGATTATAAAGCATATTGTGTATTATTTATTACTGTAAAGTATGTACTTTATTTTAGACTAGCTGGTACCCATGCTTCGTTCACATGGAATTTAAAAACTGTGCCTTAGTGGGTTCGATTCCCAGACTTGGTACAATTTTAAAGACTTTTTATGAAAGGAAAAATAGCCTAAGTTACTCCTTATATAGACTGCTCCCTGGTAGTAAAATATTATCAAAATCAGTCCAGCCAGCGCAGAAAAAGAAAAAAAATAGGTTTTTAGGCATAGGTATCATGCAAATAACCATGTGAACATGAAAAAAAACTATTATTTTAATATTGCAAACAGACAGTGCAATTTAGCTGTATAGATAACATATTTATAAATCAGAAACATAAGTTGGCAAATTTTTGAAAAACATTGGTGAGAGAATTATTTAGCAACATACTACAATAAAAGACCAGCAGAGCTATTCTCTAAGGAAACAGCCTTATGTACAGCGCTGTACAGTACAGTGCTGCCACAGCATCGAACTTCAAACTGAGTTTGTTTGAAGTTCGACGCTACAGCGCTGTACATAAGGCTGTTTCCTTAGAGAATAGCACTGCTGATTACCTCTAGTATGTTTACAGCTCCTTCATATTTTTATAATGATTTTTATCTCATGCTTGCATCAACAATTGTGTTGTACAAACTCTAAGTAGAACAAGAAGACAATGCAGATGAACAAAGCGCAGAAAAAATGGAGGGTTCACCACCAGCTAAAGCACAGACAGAGAATAAAGAGGTAGAGAAGAGTGAAGCTCAATCCACCACCAAAGAAGATGAACCTGGTAGCAGCACTAATGCTGAAGTTGCAGAGGTGCCTGTAAGTATATTAGTATTTACGACTAGCTGACCTCACAGACATTCTGTGTGTAAATTGTGTGAAAATATGATTATTATTCTGACAGGCCTGTTGGTCTAGTGGTTAGTGACCCTGACTGTTATGCCGGAAGTCATGGGTTCGATTCCTACCCAGGACAAATATTGTGTAATGAGCACGGTCATTTGATCTGTGTCTGAGTGTAATTTATCTTTAATATGTATGTATTTATAAATATACAAGTATGTTTATTAGCAGTCTGGTTACCATAGTACAGGCTCTGCCTAGTTTGGGATTAGACTGCCGTGTGTGAGATGTGTGAGGTATATTATATTAATATATTATTATTCTCCCTCCTTGTCCTATGCATTATCGTCAGTATTATTTTAAAATCTTGTATTTTTCACTGTCAAATATTTCAACATAAGACATAATTATTATGTTTAAAAAGATCATTTAATGTAGGTAAATCAGAACTGGCACATTATACAAAAACATCCCCTATGTGTTATACCTTAAGATAGACTGTGATGTATATTTTACTAATTTACTATCAAGAGAATCCGGTGTGTTGAAGTCTTACTTAAAAGAGATGTGTTTTGCTTACAAAAACAAGTGTTGTTTGCAAGATTTTTTTACTTACTTTGTTGTTTTATTGCTAGGTTACCACAAATGTTGATTCAAATGACGATGAGTCTCCTGAGACCTTGGAAAATGAAGATGATGTTGATAATTTGCAACTCGCCTGGGAAATGCTTGGTAATATTTGACTTAGATTAATAAACTTATAAAAATGTGTTAATTTTAATATAGGCTCTAAAGGTGAAGTGGCCTAACCTTGTATAAGCCCTGAAATTATAAAAAAGTTTTTAGATCATGTGCTTTTTAGGAAATTTGCTAATGCCAGATGTAAAATATTATCAATATGAATTTATCATATACTGGTGGACCTGACAGATGTGGTCCTGTACACACACGAAAATTTCAAAACAACTTATAAATTTAAATAAAAACATTAAACACATTTAAAATAAACTAAAAAAATCATTTTGAAGTGGACCGAATAGTGAATTTAAACCTTTCCCGAATCCATTTGAACACAAAAAAAAACATCAAAACCGATCCAGCCATTTAGGAGAAGTTCACATCACATACGCACGCGCAGAAGAAATATACAGGGTGTAAGGGATGAGTAACGAATACTGAAATAGTGTATTCAGACCATTATTCTGAGTCAATAATCATTGGAATTGTCTGCCGGAAAATTCATCAACTTTTTATAAATTTAATTTTTTTAAGAATGATGGTCTGAATACACTATTTCAGTATTTGTTATACCATCTCTTACATTATGTATATATAAAAATGTATGTTGTGTAACTTATCCGTCTGGTGGTTAGTGAGTCAGATTGCAAAGTTAAAGGTTGTGAGGTATCCACACACAACAAATAATAAAATTGTATGATTTTTTATTGTCTTGATGTAATTTATTATTATGTCTTTAGAATACAAATTCAGAATAGGTAGTATACCATTTGTCCATTAACAATGCATCAACATCAACAACATTCCAACTATATTATATGGTAATTTAAAAAGAGTGGCCGTAATAAGGCTAAACTATTATGAAAGTTTGATTTGACCGATTTTTAACAACTTAATATTTGAGAAAGTTCTATTTTTTATTTATTTTTGTATAGCGTATAATTTAGTGTATATTTATGTAAGCAATATTAATTGAAAAAGGAAAATTAAATAAGCATAAGTATTGTCAAAAACTAATCGTCTAAAGTAATATCAAAGTCTATAATTTAAAGTCATTAACTGAATAATAACAGTTACGTAACGCTCGGAAGTCGAGTTATCAATATTGATGTGTTTCCCGCGCAGACCTGTCGCGCAGCATCCTGTACCGGCGCGTGTCGCGCGCGCCCAGCAGCGCCGCGCGCGCGCTCCTGGCCGAGGTGCTCCTCGCGCTGGGAGAGGTCGCGCTCGAGAGCGAGACCTACGACAAGGCCGTCAGCGACATGCGTAAGTGCTGCACCACCTCACTTTTTCATTTCTTACTGAAATACTCGCTGCTCACACTGCCTATCCGTTGGAAACTTAGGATCCGACGAACATATGTTCATAAAATGTCTAGTTCTTGTTATCGAATTTAGCGTCAAAAGAAATACTAAAATCATCAGCCTATTACAATTCTGTGCTGAACGAAGGCCTCCCCATAATAAATAAAAAACTTTTTGAGTTTTTGAAACATATATGCTTTGTGTGACGTACGGTGACGGATTAAGAATACGGAATGTCATCACCCCTATTCATCCCGTGGGTGTCGTAAGAGGCGACTAAGGGAACAAACTACGCAGGACAACAGCACTGCAAAGAGAAGGAAAACTTGAAACAAACCCTATACCAACCCGTCTGGCCAGCGTGGTATAGTAGGCCAAACCCTTCTTTCTAAGGAGAGGCCTAAGTCCGACAGTCAACTAGTAATGGCTGTTGATGATGATGCTTTAAAAGCTCAAAAAGTTCTGCAGCGATTAATATACGATAGCATTCTGCAGCGATATACCTACTATACTGCATTGCAAAGATTATTTTCATTTATTTCTCGCTTTAGTTTTATACTTAATTTCTCTGCGATGCAACCAAAATGTGCCGCTCTGTCCACAGTTACGCTCCGACAGCTAGTCTAAAATGAAACATTTTTTAAACGTATTTGCCAAATCTCAACATATTTATTCATTCAGAATTCGTCTTAAATTCCAGTCTTCATTTAACCATGGAGGAATCATCCACGGCAGGCTCGAACGAAATGATGCCACGGTCTCACAAAAAATAAACCTTTTTTTAATTCCTATTTATCAACTTATTCTGAGGGCCAAGTGCGAGTTTATTTCACATCTACTCGATCGTCACGGTGAGCGCGTTCGGCGCTGCGATTGGCTCGCATCGAATTCTTAACCAATCGCAACGTCGAGAGCAAGTTGATGTGAAATAAACTCGCACTGGGTCCTCTGATGCACGAGCTTAGTGTTGCAACGCACTTCTGCCTCTTGAAAATTAAAATAAACCTACCTGTTCACTTTTCAGAAAGCTGCTTGGATATTCAGAAAGAATTGTATCGCAGCGATGACAGGCGTATCGCCGAAACTCACTATCAAATTGGTAAGGCTTTATAGAAATGTTAATGCATGTGTGTACTGATTGATGTCTATGACCCCAAAACTATACATCTATTTTAGGGATGACTCCAGAAGGATTTTCCTAGCATGGGGTCATTGATCAATGATTTTGTGTGTATTCTGTTTCTTTTTTTTTCTAAGTGTATCAATAAGGTGAAATACTATGTATGTACAAGGTAAAAAAGATAAAAGGAAAAAAAAGAAAAAATACTGTGTACCTAACTAACCTAAGAAAATTATGTTGTATTAGAAAATTTGTACTTAATTTGGTGTTATTAAATGTTATTATTAACTGTTTTGTTCGAAGCGTTCTTGAATACTGTTCGGTCGTTTGGCGGCCGCACTTTGCTACGCATAGTCTTAGAATAGAATGCATTCAAAAAAGGTTCTTGCATCATCTAGTTTATTCCGCTGGTATCTCAAAAAGGACGCGAAGTTACGCTAAGCGACTACAAACTTAATATATTATCGCTTGATACACGACGAGAATCACTCGATTTTATTACTCTATAGCAAAAAATATCTCAATATGCAGATATTGCTGGGTACTTGGGGTCTTGGAGATTCTTAAATCCCGCGAATTTAATTCAAGCAATAGTTTCATGTATTTGACAGTATCATAAAAATAAATATAAGATGGTAATGGGATTATAATACGTGGATCGCCGCGTTTTTAACCTTCAAATCCTAGTTTTAAGAATTCACTGTTACCTAACTGAGAAGTCTTAATAAAACTGATACTACTTGACGTACTCATTTTTAATAAAATTGTAAAAACAAAAAAGTCAAATTTGAAAATATTTATAGTCGAGTGCAGGATGCCAAAATATTTATTTAAAAATAATACGTAAACAGCTCTCAAAGACAATGCACAACATTTAAAAGTCAAAAAAGTATTTCCGACATTTGACCAGCAGCCACCTAATAGTTTACATAGAAATATAAATATTATTAATAATCATTACAGGCTTGGCGAATTCCCTCGCTTCCAACTTCGAGGACGCCATCACGCATTTCAAAAACGCAGCGAACATTCTAGAGACACGCATCAAGACGCTAGAGAATCCTACTTCTGTCTCTGAAGACGCTACCGTCAAGAAATATACCACTGCAGACCCGTTCTATTCCGTCGAAGGAGAAATCAAGGAGTTAAAAGAACTGCTACCTGAAATACAAGAGAAGATTCAGGATATGATGGATTATAAGGCAGAGGTAAGACCTTGTGATTGCCTTGAAGATACTAGAAAAATGTTACGAAACTTGATAATTAAAGAGCAGAGTCGTTGTCAGTTGGAGTGTCAGTCTTAAATAGGAGTTAATTCTCTTGAAACCTCGTTATTTTCGATTTTTTACTAGGTTTTTAGTATCGTAGTATATAGATGCCATAAGGAATAATTTGCTGAACTTGGATAGTCTTGTGGTTTTAAAATGCAGACATATGATAGAAGGTTAGTTCCAAATAGTTGGATATTAGCTTGCAGGGATATGCCAGGATAATCCAATTCAGATACTCTAACATGCTAATTTTAATTATTCCAAGCTGGTGTTGTCGATTATAACATTCCTTGTTAATTTTTGAAAGATGATGGCATCAGAATGAAGTTTGACTCAAGCTGAGTCTGCATTACAATTTACCTATTAAATAGAATAAGCTCAAAGGTATAATGCTATAATGTGCCTATAATTATATTAAAGTAGTTATGTAAATGAGTGAGTCTGGTAGCTTAAATGCGTGTTACAAAATAGAAACGTAAACATTCCCATGACACAATGTAGCTGTAAATAGCTCTCTTAATAATAATGTGCCAAATTGCGGAATTCCTGCCAATGTTTGTGATAATTATTACTTTTAAATTGTAGGACTGTGGAAATCAGTATTATTTTTTGAATATTGTATTGTATGAGAGTGAGTGCCTTATGTCAGGTTGTTAATGGATCTGTAAAAATTGTGAAAGGCTAAGAATTGTTAGTGTATTAATTAATAGTGTGGATACCAGAGTGAGACATTTTAATTTTGAAATGACATTTTTAATAAGCAATTTAACAGTACTTTTTCTACAAAAAGAAATCGATTAAGCCATTTGCGATGACGCCAGAAATTCAAGTTGTTTTATCCCACATCAAATGTTCCCAGTAATTTCACCGTGTACCGACATTCTATAACGTAGACGGTGGTCGACATTCTTGTAGCATAGTTTTCTGTGATGACCCAAATTAATTATCAAAGAATATGAGTTGACAATTTAAATTCTTATTTGTCCTGTACACAACATGTCGTTTGTTAAGAGCCCTTCTCGTATTAAGCTATAATGACAGTATAATTTTTTTTAATGTTTTTTTTTAGAAAGATAATCTAAAAATTAGTGAAAATTTTAGGTAGCACAATTTTTTGTGCATTATTGTTGTGTGAGGACTAGTAATGGGCAAATAAATATACACCACATAGCATCACTATAAGGTTGTTGTTAGAAGTTTTAGGGAATAAACTTGCATGTGCAGTTTTGTATTATCCAAAACAAAATATGTTGATGAAAATTATTATTCAATATATTCTCTTTATAGGTAAAATATTAGACTGATTTTTATTACTTTTTAATAAAGTTAACTTATAAACGACACAATTAAAAGTCAATCTAAATCATTAACATAAAATCTATACTAATAATGTAAAGTTTTCAGTTTTTTTATATTTGCCACAATATAACTTGACAATGGTGACAGTTGCCACAAAAGTATAAGGCTTGTAATATTATTGATTACTATAAACAATAGATATCAAGTCCTTTAGTAGTGAGTTTCTATTAGGTTAAAAAAAAGAAATGAGCAAACCCTACAATAGTCGCAATAATTCAAATTCCATAGGACATGTTTCTCTGACTTCCTGTTACACATTTCCGTTCTTCTAACTAAATCACTCCTACAAAGTCGCACGGATGGCGTAGCGGTTTAACGTCACCTCGCCAGTCTTCCTATTGCGCTGAGTGTTATGAGTTTGATCCTCACACGGGACAACCACTTTGTGTGATCCACGAAATGTTTTGTCTGAGCCTGGGAGTTCTCTGTGTCCGTTTCATGTATGTTTGTAAAGTCCCCCACGACACAAGATATATTTCTAGCGCTGTTGTCTTTTTAAAAGAAAAAGAAACTGCAGGAAAGTGAGAGGAATGACCAAAATACTTTGTAAAATTAGAATAATAAACAACATAAATCTAGATTTTACATGTCACCGGTATCAAGCTATGTTTTGGACAACTACAGTTATTGTGTGTGCGACAAACATAATGATGATGGCACATTAAGAGTTTTTACTTTTCTAAATTGAATATTCTGGACTCTTTTCTGTATATAATATATATATATATATATATATATATATCATATAATAATGCATTTTGTTACAGTTATTTATTAGCAGTAAACTAGCTTAATAATCATAGTTATTATAAGTTCAATGTACTGGTACAACTTGATCTGAATCATGTTAATTTTAAGCTTACAATTTTACCACAAGGCCATTTTTGTATTGTTTTATGCAACATTTTGAAATAAATATGTTCAAAATTGTATCCTGTGTTGTTATTTCAGCTCATTTCCCAATACATTAATGGCCATGTGGTAATTTTATTCTTGTGTGTTTTATGCTCATGGCCATTGATGGTTTTTTGTTAATCAGGCTATATACTCTGTAAGTATACTTACAGACAGAGTAGTGAAACCATGCAGATTTCTGGTCGATTGAAGTGGGTTCATTGGGCGGGAACTGCAACTCTACATTATTAACTTTTAAAAAGTATACCGATTTAAATGCGCCTAGATTCTAGATCATGATGGATGGTAATAAACTGTTTTCTTCATTCGGTTAAATATGCGTTCACCTCGTGCAGAAATTAAATTCACCGTCAGTAATTGTTCTAAAGTACTCCATTACTTAAATCAAGCACATAACACATCAAGCATAATGACTAGAATATATATAGTTTGTTTTCAAAGATTACGAGTATTATGTTGTGGGTAATGACGCAGAAGTAAAAGGACTGAAGAATCACCTATTCCCTTATTGTCACAATTCACTGAATTCAGAACCTTCTTGTTTGAAAGGTCCGGTAAACACACCTGGCACTACTAGTGTTGTATTTCTACTGATGAAAATGGTGACCCTAGATCGCAAAGAAAATAGGGTTGGCAGCCTGTGATATCAAAGCCGTAACAAACCTTCATATACGTAATTGACTAGTTTCCACCAAGTGGGCCGTGTGCTGACTTATTGTATAAAAAGAAAAATGCTTCAATCTTGCAAAGAATATTTTTAATCGATTGCCAAAAGAAGGAGGTTCTTTATACTGTTTGATATCTACATTTTTTCTTCAATTTGTGAACCAATTTGAGATTGGTACTTACTTGGGTACATTTAAATTAGAAGAAAGTGTTCCATCTCTCAGGTTGCATTAATAATGGATTAAAATATTCTTTTACGTGTTTAATATATAATTGGAACATAAACATAACATAGAGGGGAGGTTAATTTTTACACAGAATAATATTTGTAATGTTTCTGAAGTCCGTAGTATACGCAGTTATAAATCCCTTTTCCTTCCCTAAGATAATGTAGAAAAGTTTAATTAATTCTCGTCAGTAATAATTATGTTTCCGGAACCAGTTGCTAAATTATAGAAAAAATTGCTTCCTTTATAGCAACCAGTATCTGACTGGTTGCTATAAAGGAAGAAAATTTTGCAATAAAAGCGTGTTAAATGAAACAGATTTTTTTCAAAACGTTTTGCTGTAATAATAATAATGAAATAATAGCTTCTAAATGTTTCGTAAGTTAGTTTAGTAAGTTTGTGAAAGTCTGAGCAGTGATTCAGATGTTCTATCTCGAGCTAAAGGCTATGATAGATTTATGAATGAGCGCAATAACGTATGTAATAACCTACAATAAGAAATTATTTATAAACCGAGTACAAAAAGTACTATCAAATCCTTTTTTCTGTTACAGACCATAAAGCGAGTTCGTGAAAGCTTGTGCTCTACCAACGGATCCGGACCCAGTGGAGAAGGTTCGTCCACCAGCGCTGCCGCAGCTAGTTCCAGCTCTTCAGAACCTAAACCTGCGGCATCTGACATCTCTCACCTGATCAAAAGAAAAAGAAAATCGAGCGATGGAGACGCAGACTCATCAGCAGCTAAAAGAGCTAATACGTGAATCTGGTGTGAGAAAACTTTGTTGCGAATCTGTAAGAGTCTTGGCGCGATTAAAATTAATGTAATAATTAGTAGAAACTTATTGATCAAAATGTGGCAGAATCTTTATAACTAAATTATTATTTAGTGAAATTTTCATTGCTATTGTATAGTGTCTAAAACAAAATACAAATATATCAAGAACACTTGAATTCTATTATGACATTTTAAAAATCACTACGATTAAAGCCATAATTAAAACTCGTAAAGGTATTGAATATTAGATTACATTATAATAAATGCAGTTTTTTAAACGAGATTATGAAAAAAAATGTGATGTCGTTCTTAACATAAACAGTAATTTATTATAAAAATATTGTTTTCATTGTCCTGTTTTTAGGATCTTCGCAAACTCCGTCTATTTATAAAACGATTAATAAAACGACTATTTATTTACAGAACACAGACATACTGGTAGGATGTGTGTAAAAAAGACTTGTCCATTGAAAATCATTTCTATTGTAGAACATTGTTTAGAGTAAGTTTGTTTTTATTTTTCTTTCTCTCTCGTTTCTCTCTCTTAATTACAAGTTTAAAACTACCAAAGGTATTATAAACATTGTTGATCTAACGCTTACAACGGATTCGCGGCACTTAACAGTACGCGCAGGAATTTGCCTCTAAATTATTTTTAAATAAAATTAAGTTATTTATTGTAGTGTATCGCGTCGAGACTCGTACATCTGTTGTTATGTACAAAGAGTGATGTACAGAGAGTGAGTGAGCTTAATCTTAGGGAGTGTTAGATGAGTTTGATAAGTTGGACTCTTTATAAGGGTACTTGTAGATGTATATTTTGTATAAGTCTAATGTTTTCTTATACAATACAGACATTGAAATTTTATAAAATACTTTTTTTAATAAACTGTCTTCAAAATACAAATCATATTACCTGTTTTGTTTTATAATAAATAAATAAACGTTAAATATCTACGTCAATCCGCATTTCTCATTATATTTAAGGTTTAATATGATGAATGATGATGAAATAATGAGTTATGTATGATGATACATACTATATCATCTAATAATAGGTCTTTACCTATGAAATTGCCGTTTTGTATGCAATAAGTGAAAGTACTTATTTTTTCAAACCTTTTTATTTCTGTTATTCGAAGTAATCACCCATGCATCTTTGCCAACGCATTGGCAGTTTATTGATGCCCTTCTTGTAAAAATCAGCCAGACGGGAGGCAACAAACTGTTCAAAGGCATTTTGTACTGCCTCTCGGGAATTGAATTTTTTACCCACTAAAAAGTTGTCTAAATTTTGGAAAAAGTAATGGTCGGTAGGTGCAAGGTCTGGTGAGTATGGCGGATGAGGGAGAGCTTCCAACCCCAGCTCTTGCAGCTTGGAGACTGTCTGTTGCGCAGTATTTAGTCGCGCATTGTCGTGAAGGAGCTGTGGGGACGACCGATTGACCAAAGCTGGTTGCAGATGTGCAAGCTTCTCCATCATTCTCTCCAGTTCTTCACAGTACACATCTGCATTAATGCTCATGCCGTTTTGTAAAAAGCTGTGGTGAATCACACCCGCACTAGACCACCAAACAGTGACCATCACCTTTTTAGAGGTCATTTTTGGTTTAGGGCATTGCTTTGGTGCTGAACCAGGGTCTAACCAACTTGTTGAGCGCTTTCGATTGTCGAACAGAATCCATTTTTCGTCGCACGTAACAATTCGTTTCAAAATTGACTGCACGGATGGCGTAGTGGTTTAAGCGGTCGCCACGCCGCTTCCT
This sequence comes from Arctia plantaginis, assembly GCA_902825455.1. NCBI lineage: Eukaryota > Metazoa > Arthropoda > Insecta > Lepidoptera > Erebidae > Arctia > Arctia plantaginis. Next base: position 15,671,932 of record CADEBD010000171.1, on the reverse strand, counting down.
ACTGCGCCGAGTGTTGTGTGTTCAAACCCCACATGGGACGACACTTTGTGTGATCCACAAATTGTTGTTCTGAGTCTGGGTGTTCTTTGTGTCCGTTTCATGTATGTTTGTAAAGTCCCCGCGACACAGGATTTATTCCTAATGCGGGCGTTGTCTTTTAAAGAAATTAAAAAAAAAAACGTTTATTTCTTTGTCTGTTGAGCAGCGCCAGGCAGGTCTCGACGCGTACGTTGCGCTGGCGATCGTTAAGGTCGTGGGGCACCCATCTATCAAGCTTTTTTACCTTGAAAATTTGTCGAAAATTTGCTGAGCGCTTTCGATTGTCGAACAGAATCCATTTTTCGTCGCACGTGTTTTACTAAATTTAGCATACCGGAATAGCAAAATTTAAGGTATTTAGGTCTTAAAAACTATTTTGTGTTTACTTTAAAATAAATAGATGGATACTTTTGTCCGTATCAATAATTAAGCTTGAGTACAGGGCCAGATTCGCCGTGTCGAGGCCCTTAGGCAATAAATCCTCGGGGACCCTTTTCTGAAGATTCAGCTATTTGTAAGTCGATGAAGGGTTATGAGTAATAGCATCAGCAGCATCACCTGACTGATGCGTAACTCCTCAGGAACTAACAGCAAAAGCGAAGCCCCCCATCGGTGTAGGGCCCCTAAGCAGTTGCCTACTCTGCCTGCGCACGGAAGAATTGGAATACATATCTATATATATAATGGTATAATATAATGGTTTTGAAATATTTGTAGAAGTCCAAAGAAAGTTTAAAAGGTGAGAAAATATAAAGAAATGGAAAGTAGTAAAAAAGTACCCAGTAGATAACTATTTTTCATAAAATAAAACATTTACCACTGTTCATCTATACATCTATATCTATAGAAATCTATTCTGTAATTGAAGTCTCTGTTTTTAATTTCAAAAGTATAGATTTTTTCATGCTTATTTGCACGATAAGCTAAAAACCAGTTAAAATATTTTTTATGTATCTGTCTGTTTGTTCCGGGTAATATTTAAAACGGCTGGACCGATTTTGATAATATTTGACTAGCAGATAGCTGTCTATATAAGCGGTAACTTAGGCTATTCTGTCTTTCACAAAAATCCTATAAAATTTTGCACGGTCCGGGAATCGAACAAACTGAGGCATTTCATAGTCCACGCGAACGAAGTCGCTGGCACAAGCTAGGCGCACGGAAGACTAACATTTGGAATACATATTGTTTAAATATATGAGATGTGCAGAAAGCTAAGAATTTTAAGCAATATGTACCTTAATAATATAAAGTTAAAAATGATGTAAAAAAAAGCTTCATAAAACTATAAGAAACCCTTAATACGAGTAGGTACTTATTTATTTTTGGCCTGTCGTCGGCCGAAACTGAAAAATCGAAAACGGAAAATAAAACCTTATGTACGTTCAAGAAGTAAAAAAAGCTAAATTATTGTTCTTTCTGTATGAAACGCCAGTAGCAATGTCAACAACATTAAAAGATTAATCATGACAAGTTAAGAATGTAATAACAGTTTTTTTGATATTTTTGTCTGTGTCATTATGGCTGGCAGGGTCATGCCAGCCTTCTTAAATCCTAGGACTTACTCCAAGTCCAACGTGCCTCTCCTCGGTGCCTTGATTGATTATATTGAAATTAGCTTGGTGTACTTGAGAACGAAGACATTCACTGAGGCCGAGAAACTCCATGCTAAGACCACTAAAGCTACCTTATCAGCGACGTTCTTAGCAGCAGTATGTCTTCTTCTTGGTGTAGCATGCAACGTGAAGTTTGAAGTAGTGACAATGAATGAGGAACCGTTACCCAAGGATTTGCACTTAATGGTGATGAGCAAGAGTGATAAGCTTTACATCGATGATATTGATGCGTCCAGTAAGTGTTTGGCTGTGCATTCAATTGGAGAGTTAAAATCCTGATACGTTAGCGGAATAAGACATACCTAGTACGCACTGAACAGAAAGCTTAGGTTAAAGAGGGTTTGACTGTCTCCCAATTTTCTACATTTTCCACCATTAATTGTGGAATGTTTTGTTTTTTAAATAGGTCTTACTTCGTTTACAACCCTGTTCATTTAAATTAAAATAATTCAAACCCGTATTTTAATGATATAGTGAGACATACAAAAATATATGCAGTCGCTTTGAGAGCCTTTTTCGTTTCGAAGTCTGTTAAAAATATATTTATATGTATATTTTTAATTACATTACGTATTACTATGTTATCCCATGATAACGCGGTAACACGCATCGAGATGTGCTAAAATATTGAATGATCAATACTTTTTATATTACAAAACACGTACTTAAATTTTTAACAAGTTTAAAGATGAGCTTCCGTTATAATACGCCGCTATATACGAGTAGACGCCGCTACTGCAAGGAACAAACAAACAAAAAGGAATATTAAGGTAGCCCTTTATGTAACATATCCTGGCAAGCCATATATACCTACTCATTCTAAACCTCGTAATAGACATAATACATATACAGATGTTATCAAATTGTATTTGACAAAACAGAGATTGTTGCTTTTGTGTGTGTTGATCTATGACTTTAGAGTCTACATGGAAGACGATTTCAAACAATTTTGGAAATTTTATAAAATAAAGTTTGAGTTTAAGTTTATCCAAATATATAAACTATTGTATTTTATTAAAACAGACTTAGTAATATTTATCCAAAAGTATATTCGTGGAGAACATTAATTTGTAGGTACCCCTTTTTAATACAAATACCACACATAGAAGCATGTAATATTTGGAATATCTAATATTTCCTTATAAGTAGTTCTACTTATCAACATTGTTAAACCGATTTGTATGAAGTAAATAAAAAGTGGTACAGGTAGGTGAGGAGCTCGAGTAGGTTAGCACATTGCAAAGTTAAGTAATCCTAGAAGTTCAGCCGTACACTGGTAGACTTAAAGCCGACTTTAGCCGACCCCAGCCTAGTTTGGTAAAAAAAGGAAGGAAGGATCTACAGTACAATGACGGTTCAAGATATCTAGTCAATGAGATAAAGCGAGGTATTAAAAAAATCGAAATTAAAGTTTTATTTTATTATTACAATAAATATGACGCTAGACGATCTCTAGAAGGTAGGTAAATAAAAAAAGCAGATACCTACTATTGATTCTTAGCAGCAAACCTGTTAACTATGTAAACTGTTAAAGGACAATGGCAGGTCCCCATACATAATTTTATTTGAAGTGAAATGACAGCGTTTAAATATTTATTCTTGAATATTCTCATAAAAAAATTACTAACGAAAGAAGTCTAGGAAAAAAGATATTGGATTTTGAATGTTTCGAGGTTAAGTACTAAAATATTGTCATTGTTTTGTTTGAAACTAGATGGCGGTGTGTTATATATTCGAAAATATTATTCATCATTATCATTACTTATAAGCAACCCTATTTTGCTGTAGAAAGTGTTAGCCGACTCTCTAAATGGGTGAAGGAAGGAAGGGTATTTGCTTGGCATGTATTGGTAAACAATAGAAAAAAATCTTCGCTTACCAACCAGGTGTAATACTAGCTATAAATAAATAAATTAATAATAATAATTTGAATAAATGTACTTCAATACACATTTACACAAGGCGGGAGCATTTATTTAGTTATTCAACAGTCAGTAGTTGTGACATTATTTACTCAAATCTTGCATCCATTTTATTGAGATTAAACATTTTAAGGCATCACATCATGCATATTGGAGTAACACTTTATGAAATTAAAATAAAAATAAACATATATGAGAGTTTAATATTAAAGAAAAGTAAAGCAACCAAACAAACTACAATTGCCTTGTGAGAAATGGTACGTAAGTCATGCGTGTAAGTGTCAAACGACAAGACTAGTAAGTGCGACGACGACGTATCGACATTTTAAAAATATCGATGTATGTCTATTTATGTGCCGTTATCAACCTACAATGTCTTTTTCTCATCACACTAAGCAGTATATTGTTTTAGTATTTTTCTGTAGGAAAATAACGTAACTATATTCTATTTATTTTGGTGTAGCAAAAATCTTTTAAAAAGAGTCAAAAAATTCTAAATTATTTCTAATTAGGTTGATTTAGTCACTACAGTACTAGTTACGGTAGCCTATGAGTAAACCCGTGGGCAGTAGCAAATTCATAATCATAATAGTTGAACCTTCGATAGATATTTCAAGCCAAAGTTATAACATCGATTATCGATAAAACGTTCCATAATAATATCATCACGCATCCCTAGTCAGTTGGTGATGGCGATTCTGACATTACGTACTTTGGTCAAATAAAATCTTTAAAAATATCCAATCCCTTATTAGACTTATATAAAACATGGCGGTATAATGATAAATCATAGAAAAAATATTTAGTAAGTTTACTGTTAGTCAATTTTTTAAACGCTTCAGTTTTAGGTAAATATGTTTCTGCCATTGTTCTTTGTTCCTATTTGTTAGACTTTGTTCGCAGGCCAGACAAACGAGAATTCGAAGTAAAAGTATAGTTGTATTCGACTGATAAATAAAGTAATAACGTAACCTTGGCCTTTGTCCCCACTGTACTTTGTGGTAGTTACATAAATACATGCCTATGTATTTTTATCAATAGTGCCCCTATTATCTTTACGTGGATTATAGAGATAAGGCTCACGTTCACGTTCTTATATCGTATGTTTTATTATATTACATAAGACCTAATGCTATTATAACTGTTATATATACGTTGTTTTGTTGTAGGAGTAATGTGGTGTTTGGAAGCTTCCGACTGTCTTGTCATTTTGATTAGTAGCTTGCTAATATGGAACTCTGCGAACGTGGTAATAACCTTGTCCTTATATACATGTTTTCGTGTTTTATTAGTATGAGCATAGTTAGTGCCTACCAGTATTACGCATTATATAGTACCTACTAGTAGTACATATTATATAATGTTACATTAACATGTAACGTTATAAACTATGTACGATAACTGTATTAAGAAATTTGGGTTAGAATAAAATAGGCAATACCTACTATTTTTGTTGCATAAGTTTTATACGTAATAAGTTAAACGTATAAAATCAGTACAGACATAAAAAGTAAAAAATACACATCAATTTAATTTCACGGTAACAATAACATCTTACATTTTTTATATTTTAACAACTGCCTTGCCTACATTTTCCCCATTCAACATTCCCACGAAAGCATCGTAAATCTTATCAAAGCCCTCAGTAACGTGTTCCCGGGGTTTTAGTTCACCTGAATTGATCATTTTGATGATTTCTGGAAATGCTTCCGACCAGCGATCAAGCCAACGCCATATCAGGAAACCTTCTATCTTCAATTGACGGAACACTAGAGAAGGCTGTAATATGCTTGCCTTAGGTAACTTAGTAGGGTCTTCATTGTATGAACTGATACTGCCGCACACTGCGACTCTCCCATAGTCCCGCATTTGATTTATGATTAAACTGCTGATCTCTCCACCAACATTATCGAAGTAGATATCAACACCATCCGGAGCAGCTGCCTTAAGCGATGCTGAGATGTCGGCCGTCTTATAGTTGATACCCTTGTCGAAGCCGATTTCCTCCAGCCATTTTACCTTTTCATCGGAGCCAGCGAAACCGATAACTTTACAACCTTTGATTTTTGCAATCTGTCCTACGAGCGAGCCGACGGCACCAGCAGCACCGGTCACCACCACTGTCTCACCTGCCTTAGGTGAGCATAGCTCCAGAAACCCGAAGAAAGCTGTCGCACCTGGCATGCCGACTGCACCGATACCCAACGAATTTGATAAGTCCTTCAAAGTTGGTAACTTGTACACTCTATCAACAGGATTCTTGCCTGGATTTGTCGTGTTAATGACGGTATAATCACACCATCCCTTGTGTGAGACAACCCTAGTGCCAACTGGGAAACGGGGATCCTTGGATTCTTCAACTAATCCCACTTGAAACCCGAATTGATCGTACGGAGCTGAATTACGATTGTTGTAGGAGCGCTGATATGGGTCCACACTCACCCATTCCGCTTTAACAAGGATCTCTCCATTTTGCAGTGGTTTAGTTTCATATTCAACTATTTCAAAGTCATCACGTTTAGGTAAACCTTGGAAGTTTTTAGTAACAACATATTTACGTGCCTTCACCATGTTGTTCGTTTGTGCGCGGACCGGTTGCGACTGACTTGATAAACAAGTCTCACACAGTTAATATTCAACCATCGCTACGACACGGTACAATTATAATACAGTAGTGTAACTCGGCCGCATGATAGAAATAAATGCCTACAGCCGCGCGGTACGTAAACATGCGTTAGGGCTGCCCGTCTCCAGCATTTTAATTATATTTGCCTACTTTCTGTTTCCATTTAGATTTGTGATTGTAAATATCCTTTTTAAATAAATAAATGAAATACTTTGTATATTGTGTATTGTGAGAGGTGTGTCGGTAATACTGTTCGGTGAAACATCTTTTGTTGTTACTCCGTGTAAGAATATTTAAAATACGCGATAATCTGTTCGGGAGTGTCGTTAAGTTTACAGAATTCTGTGATTAAAATATAGAATTGCAAACCTACACAAAGACAATAGTGTATCAGTGCGGAATTTCCTAGAAATCTAGACTACAAATTTAAAAATCTTCTCCCAGTACCGCCGTAAATAAATCAACAGTGCAGCCCGAGATAACGCGTAAGTGCCACGCTTAGCACGGCGCTTATGACTTTCTTCTCGCGAGGTTGCTATCTACACATTGCCGACTCTCAACTACGGGCCTTTATTAGTGTGCGATTCGTGTGCAGTTTTTATTTACAATAATTCTATTACCTTACATATATAAAATTGTAACAGAACATTGATACAGGAATTCAATAAGTGCACACTTTGTTGCTACTGGATTGAAGTAAATAAAATAAATACAATGCCCCTTAGTCACTCGCCACCTTCAACGCCAGTCGCGCCTGAACCTAGCACATTAGCACCCGGACACAAAGGCACTGACGACGGAACCGTTAAATATCTTGCCCAACCGAATGACTCAGATACTCCTTCTGAACAGAGTGGTAACAGCAATATTAGTGTACGTCGGAAACGCAGACGTGAACTAGACGACGATTACGGTCAATTAAAAGCTGAAATGACAAGATTATTTACGACATTATCGGCTACTGTTACTCAAAATTTTAAAGATCTGAAGAATCAAAATGATGAATTAAAAGACAGCCTACAAATGATGTCAGACAAATATGATTCGGTCCTTAAATCTCTTACAAATCTGGAAGAAGAAAAGGAACGAGATAAAAAACTGATTCTAAAATTGGAAGAAAAGGTTGAAACTCTTGAACGTAAAAATAAATCGACCAGCATAGAAATACGTAACGTTCCCGCCGTGTTATATGATAACAAAAAAATTGAGACTAAAGAAGAAATCGGAGGCATTATTAAATCATTGGCTAAAGCTGTAGAGGTTGAGCTACAAGACTCTGATATTAGAGATGTTTATAGAATAACCACTAATAAAGAAAACATAAAACCTATCATGGTTGAACTCAATAGCGTCTTGAAAAAGGAAAAGATATTGCAAGGAGTCAAAAATCTAAACAAGAAAAAGGCTAACGAAGATAAATTGAATACCGGCAATCTCAAATTTCTGGGGCCTCCTAGGCCTGTGTATGTGTCGGAAGCATTGACATTTAGAGCTCAGAAAATATATTATTTAGCCAGACAGTTCGCTCAAGACAACGGTTACTCTTATTGCTGGACTTCAAGAGGCTTGGTTTATTTACGTAAAGCTGAAGGAGAACCACCAGTTCGAATTGAAAAAGAATCTGATCTTAGCAAACTTGTGAAAAAGAAGTGACTATATAGTGTGAGAATTTACATTGTAATACTTGGATTTATTTTAATTTTTTGTTTAACCCTCTTGCTATGTACATCGCATTACATACATCATATGTCGCAATTGGCTAACTACACAACACACAAACTCTTAGTACCTGCACATACTCACAACGTACACACATCCAGTCATTGTTATCACGCACACAACACACAAACATTTAATATTATTTTACATATTACAGCAAGTTCTTGTTCAAAGCAACCACAGTACTACTGTAAAGGCCCACTAGTTTTACATGGTCACATTCGATACGCTTAATATTAGTCATTTAAATAATTTAGATAGTTTTAAGATATCTGAATCCTATAGAAGAGAGCCTGAAAATTGTAAAACCACGGTGACAATGGATTCTTTTAAAATACTTACGCAAAATATAAGAAGTATATCAGCAAATATGCCTACTTTCTTAACTCTGCTATCTAGGATGTCTCTTTCACTCGACATCATTATTCTCACGGAATGCTGGCTATCTTGCAACCCAAACATCCCTCCATTAGATGGATATAAGTCCTATTGTAATGCTAAGCGATTAAACAAAAATGATGGGGTCGTAGTATATGTCAAAAGTAGCCTCTCTAATATTACTGTAACGGAACCAGATTTCCCAGATGCTTGTTGCATCCTAATTAAAATGGGAAATCAGACCTGTATACTTGCACTATATAGGTCCCCCTCTTTTAGAGATACTACAACTTTTTTGGCCGCTCTAGATCAAGTACTGACATCGAATTGTTCTTTTGACAATATAATTGTGATAGGCGATATCAATATAGATATTGCTCATAGTACTAAGGATCCTAAAGCTCCAGATTATCTTAATCTAGCTGCTTGTCATGGTCTTCTACCTGCGCACAATTTAGTCACGCATGGAAATACTTCTCTCGATCACGTCTTACTCAAGAGTAAACTTAAAGCTGCGACTATAGTCCTCGATTTCACCGTTACTGATCATAACGCAGTATTACTCACTTTGGATAAATTAACAAATATAGAAATTAAAAATACTCCAAGAGCCAAAATCGACTACAAAATACTTGAAGAACAGATAAAAAATATAAATTTTTCCACCATTTATGAATCTAAAAACCCAAACACTGCCCTTGAATTATTCGTAAATTCATTAACCAGAGTCCTAAAAGTTAGTACTAAATGTTCATATGTGCCCCATCGTCTAAGAATAATTAAACCCTGGATTACTCCTGGCATCCTCAGATGCATGAGAAATAGAGATCGGATGTATAAGAAAATGAAAAATCAGCCTGATAATGATACCCTCCAAACCACTTTCAAAAGGTATCGCAATTTTTGTAACGCCATTCTTAAATCCTTAAAAAGACAATACGAGAAAGAAAAACTAAATAAGGCTAAGTCTAATCCCAAAAAAATGTAGAAGGTTATCAGAGAAGTAACTCATACTGACAAAATTATTTCTCCTTCTACTTCTCTATTAAAGATCCTTGATTCTATTGACGCATCTATTAATGAGGTTAATAGATTTTTTACTAATGTTGGGAAAGAGTTAGCTGACAAAATTACAACATCAGTACGCAGCCCCTGTGTGGAATTACAGGAAACACCTTTAAATTCCTTTGTCTTTCTTGAGACCGACGAGATGGAAGTTGAGCATATGATACTTACTCTCCGTTCGGATTGTGCGGTTGGCATTGATGGCATATCCTCCAATCTACTCAGACAGTACAGGGAGATCTTGGTACCGCCACTTACTTATATATTCAACCTTTGCATTCAAAAGGGGATTTTCCCAGATCTACTAAAGAGGGCTCTTATTTATCCTATATTTAAATCTGGGGATCCTGACCGTGTCAATAACTATAGACCCATATCTGTATTACCTTCTCTATCTAAGGTGTTAGAGAAAATTATGAACAATCGCCTAAACAAATACCTAGAAGCTCACAATATACTTTCTAGTAAACAATATGGATTTAGGAAAAATACCTCTACAAATGATGCAGTTCATAATCTCACCGACCACGTAGTGAGGGCACTGGATAGTGGCAAAAAATGCTTGGCAATATTCCTTGATTTGGCCAAGGCTTTTGACACGGTCTCCATCCCCAAGCTAATCCTTAAACTGGAGGCGATCGGAGTCAGGGATAAACAGTTACAACTATTTCAGAGTTACCTGACCAGCCGCACTCAATGTGTCAAAATTGGCGAGTACGTTAGCAGCCATCTATCTGTCGAGTTTGGAGTTCCTCAGGGTAGTATACTTGGTCCTACACTCTTTTTAGTGTATATAAACGGACTTTGCAGTCTAGATCTAGTAGATGGTAAATTGTTGGCTTTCGCAGATGACACGGCGCTTGTTTTTGCAGGACACTCTTGGGATCAAGTTTATGACACTGCACAGATGGGATTGAACAGAGTAACTAAATGGTTATCCGATAATACTCTGTCGCTCAATGTCGATAAGACTAAATATGTACTGTTTAACATCAAAACCCCGAAACACTTCGATGATAGGAAATTTTATATTGCAGCCCATAATCACGCTGAAAATACCCGTCTTATGTGCAACTGTCCCAATCTGGAAAGAGTGGATACTATTAGGTATCTGGGTGTTATTCTAGATACACGATTAACTTTCGCACCGCACATTGAATTTTTAACAGGGAGAATTAGGAAACTAATGTATATATTCAAGCACCTCAGGCACGTGGCTGATCCCAAAGTTTTAAAAACAGTGTACTATTCTCTGTGTCAGTCCATGATAAGTTACTGTATTTCTACCTGGGGTGGCGCCTGTAAAAGTAATCTGATACAATTAGAACGAGCACAAAGAGCAATCCTAAAGGTTTGCACTTTTAAACCTTTCCGCTTTCCTACTAAAGAACTATATGACCACACCGAAGTCTTAACAGTGCGACAACTGTTCATTCTCCAAGTTGTTCTTAGGCAACATACTTTGACGACTGACTATAAGTGTTCTTCTATAACATCCCTAAGACAACCATCACGTAGATTTAGACTGCCCCCAAATGAGACTCGCAAGACCTCCTTCAGCCACAGATTTTTTTGCTTTCTCGGACGCTTTTTGTATAACAATCTGAACAAGGCGTTAAATATTGTTTCCAAAAATAAACACCACTGTAAGAAGGTTGTCACTGATTGGCTTCGTACACTTAGCTATGATGTAACTGAGAATTTGCTTCATCCAGTCAAATAGTCACACAAACACAGATGCACGCACCCCTCACATTCACACACACACACTCATCCATACACACCACACAACCCTCTCCTTCATACGCACTTACACAAACTCACTCACATACACTCACTGCCATTTGCAATAGCCTCCCTGAACACTGATTCTCATAACTTATAAGATACTAGGTTTACTTTAATTAATATTTCATTTTATTTCAATAACCAATTAGTTTTAATAGTATTTATTCAACGGTTGTGGCCACAGAATTTGCTTCTAATGTTCAGCGGTAAAATTGTGTGTCTGTGGAAGCATTGTATTACCAAACTGCGCTATAAAGAGTCGCTGGTACTTATAGCACAGGGTTTCCTTTTTAAGTATCAGCAGTGCATTATTTGTCATTATTGTAATATAACAACCATGAAATTATGTTTGTTAACTTTAATTGTGAACAATAAATATTATTATTATTATTATTATTATGTCATTTTATGCCTTGTCTGGTCTTCCTTTTATTTTAACAAAATCTAACACACGGGCCTTAGCCAAGTGTGCCAAAAAGGGATGATGATATGAAGTTAAGATGATGAGGATGAAGCGAGAAATTTGCGTGTGAGACGGCATGTGTTAAGAAGGACTGCTTTTTGTAAGAGTATGAGAGAGGATTTCGGCATTTCCAATGTGTTGAGGCTATCTTGAAGAGTCTTCGGTACTACACCAGTTGTAGATATGACAATGGGTACTATTTTAACTATATCTACCTGCCATTGCCTTTTTATTTCCGTTGCTAAGTCTGGGTAAGGTATGTATTTAGTCATCTTTTCTGTGTGCGTCGTAAGGAGATTGTGTGTGTTACATAGGTACTGCTATGTCTATAATAAAAACTATTTTGTTAGTTTTGTCTAGTATTGTTATATCCGGTCTATTATAATGTATGGTTTTGTCGGTAATTATTGTCCTATCCCAATATATTTTAAATGCATTATTTTCTAGAACTGTACTGGGTTTATATTTATAATAAGCAGTTTTATTTGAAATAAATGAGTATTAGTGAGCTAGATTTTGATGGATTATTGCTGCAACTTGGTCATGTCTGTGTTTATAATCAGTTTGTACAATAGATTTACAAGAACCAGTGATGTGTTGGATGGTTTCGGAACTGCTTTGGCATCGTCTACATAAGTCGGTAGGAAGGTTAGGGGTACGGATTATGTGTTTTTTATAGTTAAGAGTATCGATAACCTGATCCTGAATAGCGATCACAAAAGCCTCGGTTTCTGGGAAGAGTTCTCCGCGCCGCAGCCCCTCGTTCGACGCTTTTCTATCGACGTGTGTTTGGCTGAGATCGGCTAGATGTCTGCCGTGTAGAGACTTTTGTGCCCATAAGTCTATTTTCTGCTGTTTGCTCAATAATTTTGGTTGAATGTTTGTGTTGTTTAAGTTGAGCGGAGTTAATTTTTTGTCTATATCGGTTAAGAATTTATGAAGATGGGATTGTCCGGCTTGGGCGTAGAAATATTTGCGTAACTTATCTATAAGATTGTTGTGTAGATTCTGTATGTCGATGAGACCTCTCCCTCCATCTTGCCGTGGTAATGTAAGACGTTGTGTGCACGATCTGGGGTGATGTTTCCTATTGGTTGTCATGTGTGTGTTGATTGTGCGCTGTAATTTAATGAGATCGCTCTGGGACCAGGCTAAAATCCCAAACGAATAAATAAGAACTGGTATTGCATACGTGTTGATGGCTTTGATGGTATTGCGTGAGTTTAATTGGGTTCTCAAAATCTGACTTATTCTGGCTTTGAATTTCTGTGTTAACTCTAATTTTGTCTGTTTTTGCTGAATCTGTCTAGACTGGCGGAATCCTAAGTATTTATACGTCGTATGTTCATCCATTGGTTCTATTTGTTCACCTGTATCAAGTGTATAAAAATTGTATTCTGTCTTGCCGCGGTTGATTGAGTGAGTTTTACATTTGTCTACCCCGAATTGCATATGAATATCTGTCGAGAATGATTGTGTAATGTCAGTTAGTTTATTAAGTTCAGTGTTATTAGTTGCATAAATTTTAATATCGTCCATGTAAAGTAAGTGTGAGAGTATGTGGAATGAGTTATTGCATCTTAATTTAAATCCTATATTTGTACTATCTAGCAGTTCAGATAAGGGGTTGAGTGCCATACAAAACCAAAGCGGGCTAAGCGCATCTCCTTGAAATATGCCTCTTTTAATTTTTATCAAGTCAGTGGTTAACTCGTTATTTATTAATTTTAATTTAGTTTTCCAATGCAGCATGGCTGTGCTTAAGAATGTTATAAGACTAGGGTGAATTTTATAATGGTCCAATACATATAATAACCAACTATGGGGGACAGAATCAAATGCTTTCTTGTAATCAACGTACATCATATGGATGTTCCTATTTTTAGTTTGGGCTTGTCTCATTACTATTGAGTCTATGATTAATTGTTCTTTACAACCTTGGCTATTTTTTTTACACCCCTTTTGTTGTTCTGCCAGCACGTTGTATTCATTTAAGTGTCTGTAAATAATTTCGCTAATGCAACTTGTAATAATTTTATATATAGTTTGTAAGCATGTGATAAGTCTGTAATTTGCAGGATTTTTGGAGTCTGAACCTTTTGGTAGCATGTATGTGATTCCTTGTGTTATGAATGTTGGCAAAGTGTGCGGTGATTGAATGAATTTGCAAATGTGACTGTGGACGAATGGGTGTGTGCAGGTTAATTTTTTATACCAGTAATTGTGTATATTGTCGGTGCCTGGTGCCTTCCAGTTATGTGTGCGATTGATGATCTGAATGAATGTGTCAACTGGGATGTTTTCAAACTCCATTTGGTTAATGTTTGATGTGTCTGCTATTTTTTGTAACCAGTCGGCATGAGTGTTGTGTTGCACTGGGTTTTCCCAAATGCCAGCCCAGAATTGATGAAGGTTTTGTGGTGAGGGGATTTCTGTAGTTTTTGATGTTATTTGATTATTATGTCCTAGGGTTCTATAAAACTGTTTTTCATTATTTATGAAGTTTCCATTTTGCTGTTTCCGTTTAGTACAATTTAAATATCTTTTAAGTCTATTTGCGGTCGCGTTTAATTTCTGTTTTAGTGTGTCAAGAAAATGTTGTGGTTCTGTGTTAGGTTCTTCGTGTTGTGAATGAGTTTTATATTTATTCTTTATTTCCTCTACAGTTTTTAGTATTCTCTGACTTCTATTTCCTGACATGTATTGTGCTAATCTTCCTATTTCTAATCTATATTTTTCTATTCTGCTTTTCATTCTTCTTTGCCACGCAGGCGTCCTATTCCGTTTATAAGTGGTTATACTATCTTCAGTGCTGAATTTAGTGCCGTTACAAATAGCAGCTGTATAGGCTGCTGAATATATTAAGGTGTGTAATGAAATAAAGTCTAATTCGTGGTTTAAGTGTTTCGGTAAAATATTGATATTTAGAAATTGAGTAATTTTAGCAAATTTTCGTGACGTCTTTTGTTTTGGAATATATGGTCTTGCTTCTGGATCAATTATATTGAAACGTGTAAGAGCTTTATTAAATTCTATTTCTATCCTATTACTATCTAAACTATTATCACTATCCGTGTTATGAATCGTGATGTTTTCATTCTGTGCATTAGTTGTTGTGGTTGTTTCAGTCAGTGTTAGTGTAAAGTCTATTAGGCTTTCGTGTGTGTTGTGTGTTTGTTCAGTAATAGAATCGTTTAGGTTAGGTAAAATTTGGTTATTTTGATCTGTTAGCTTTAACTGTACTTCATGCTTTAATTTATTTATTCTGTTAGTGTATGTTTTATTAATGAATATTAGTCTTCTTTGATCTGCTATTCTCTGTTCATTTAAATTAGATAAATTCGGATGTTTTTCTAAAAACAAATCATAAATTTTTTTACGGTAGGCAGTCTTATTTGTCTCCAGTTCTGTTGCTTCAAGGTAGCATCTTATAACATCATCGTTCATTTCTTCCGTCCATTTCATTCTACTGTTGTTGAAAACATTTGCTCTATTGCGTGTTGTGTGATCGTCGTGACTATGTATCTGTGAATGGTTAAGGGTTTTATCTCCTATTTGCTCTTTTACTTCAAAAACTATCTCGTCTAACACAGGTTGTGACAGTAATTTTCTTCTAATTATGGCTCTTTTTTGGTCTCCTAATCGTTGTCGAGTGGCATGCATGTCGGGATATCTATTGTCAAATTGTCGATGCAAAGCTTCTAAATAGTTGTTCATTTGTGAAGTCTCGCAGTTTGTTATTAAAAGGTATGTACGCCATATAAAACGGTTCATATCTTCAGTCCATTTCTTTCGCGTACGAGAAGGGCCAGCAGTGGGTACAGGGTTAGTGGCTAATGCCTCCTGCACAGCAGCCGTTGACCTTGTAGTCCAGGATGAATATGTACAAGTAGATGATAGTGATGAGGTGGGTGATCGAAATAAGCTATGGGTTGAAGACGGTGATGGTATATTAGAGAAGAGTGTATGTTAAGACTGTGTGGTACTAAGTGAGGGTGAAGGTAATCGCTCGGTTGATCGGCGTTGCATAGCATACGCGTTATTGGTGCTAGTGCTTAATAATCTTGCTGTTCTTCTTGTCATGTATGGAAGGCAAGTTTGAGGGATGTAAGAAGATAATGTTTTTGTATCATCGCCTGAAGAATCGGCTGTGACCTCAACGTCATGAGTCCGCCAGTTCAACTCATTACGACCGGCTGTAGCTTCTACGCGATGAGCCCGCCTGCTCAGCTCACCTCGACCGGCTGTAGTAGATTGTTTGGTGAGAGTCCGCCTGCTCAACGTCCCACCACCGATGGTTCGCATGCTGTGGCACCCAGCATCGGCTCCAGATGCGCCCCGGCGCTCCCCGGGAAGCGACCGTAAATTATACTTCTTCTTCTCAGTTTCCATAAGGTGCTCCATTGAATGGGTTTGGGATCGTTAGTTGGATAGGTGCTAGTATCAGGTCTCCGGCCACTCCAGAAGCAGAGACCCAACACAATGATGAGTTGTTAAGATCATAACCAGTACCCGATACCCGTAAGCCCCCCCACCACGGCAAGGTGATCCCCCGGGGGGGTATTATTATTATTATTATTGAATAGGAAGTGTTCAATAAAAATGCGTATTGTTTTTTGATTGGTAGATTTAATTATTTTATTTTCTTTCTGCATTGGAGGAGTTCAAGTTTCCATTTTCTTTTTCTTGGAGTGTTGCTAGAGAGAATCGTTGAGGTTTGAGCAAAGATTTCATTTGTTGCATTTTCAGTCTGTGTACTATTTTCAATTCCTACCAACGGAGCAGTTTGGGTTTGTTTATCTTCTTTTAGAGAGATCCCTGGATCAGTACTAGCTAAGCTTGGCAGCATCAACAATGGTAGGGCATTCTTTTTAAAAGTTTTCCATTTGATGAATGTAATACATCCTCCAAATTAAAACGTTTTTCACAAACTTGGTAGGAACTAAAGTTAGGTTTGTTTTCTAAATCATCTCGCCGGATCAGTTGCAACCATTGAAAAAAAAATACATGTGCACTCTCGGAGACTGCCGCGGTAAAGCTATTGCCGCGCCGCGCCGCGCTCAGAGCCCGCGATAAAAGCTATGCAATAGCTTAAAAATCCTTCTATAGAATAAAAAAATGTGCTTTCTCCTTACGCGTTACAAAACTCCAATCCTTAGAAACTCCAAAACCTACCTACTCAACTAAAATGCAAGAAACAGCTGACGAGTAAGTAACTTTTTATCTCAGCTTATTAACGTCTCTATAAATTAGGTTCCTACCTACAACTCGCAACAACTCAAAACAAAAATTCTTTGGTCACCAATTAATTAATTATTAAAAACCTGAACAGCTGACTACGAATGTTTTAAAATCACAACCCTCAAACATCTAAATATTATATATGAGTCTAGCTGTTCTTGTTAATACCGAGAAAATAAAACCAGTTTTTAGTGGTATATGTTGTTATATATAGTAGCAGCAGGAACCCTTTGTGAAAATTTCGAAAGCTATCTAATGACACACAGACGGTAAAAAAAATGTTCTAGTATTATTCATACACACAGATAATAAACAAATATTATTAATAATAAAATACCACGTCTCTACTTTGAATTATGCAAAGTAGCAAAACACCCATGCACCGAAGTTTTAACACAAGCGTAAGTAGATAGGTACCTACCGTATCATGATTCATTCAGAACCGCATATAACTACCTATTTCACTCGTCTCAATAACTTTCCGTTACTCTATTCGCTTTATTTATTAATCCAAACACCTTTTTTTCGTGAGATAAAAGGAAATACTTATCCATTAAAAAGACACATTATGTACCTACCTTTCAGAGTTTCCAGGTAATTTAAAAAAACTTATGTCTGGATGCGTTATTGACGAATTCATACAACCAAAAACAGCACAATATTTCCTACTCGTGATATTTATTTAACGCGCGCCGTTATTGTTAAAAAAACAACACAGTCCGTTCGACACTGCAGTACAGCCACAGAACATATATACCCCTAAAGGGGAAGAATAACGACTCCATACTATTTTTATGAGGAAATTTTTCCTTACCGGCCGGCGCCATCTATGCTCCGCCCACCAAAACTAGACAGTAGAAGCTAGGGCGGGAATTTCAAAACAGATACTTTGTATTGCATTTTATGCACAAGTACAGTGCGTTTCTCGATAGTGTTCTTCAAGATGGTCAATTATTGCTCAGCAATAATAATTGACATCTAAACGACATCACTATCGAGAAACACACTGTACTTGTGCATAAAATGCTGAAAGCATTATTTATTGAACAGTGTAATAAAAGAAACATTAGTATTCGACTTTTTTATTTAGCATAATATTAATTATAATTTATCAGATATTCATATTATAAGCAACTATATACTAATTTTACATGAATAAATGTGTTTTTGGATTATATATTCATTTGGGACAAAAGGTGTTCACAAGTATGTGTATGTAATTTTTTTGCGTGTGTTGTAGCCACCCTCTGGTGTCAGAGCTTATTAAGTCGCCTCTGGGAATCCCACAGGTCTCTCACATGGCGTGTATGTAATGATAATTAATCACAAAATTTGTCGGTTAATCTAAACACAAATTAAACATAATATTCTAAAAATGAGATAATACATACAATTTGAAAATACAGCAAGCATCTTCGACCATATGGTCTATTGCATACAATTTTAACATTAAAAACCTAGACAAGGTCAAACACAAGTTTACACTTTACAGACATATATCATAATATTATATAATATGTATTATTTCAGTTTAATGAAATAAATAAAGAAATGGTTAGCAAGAGAGATACTTATTATTTTTGTTGAAGGCAGACCGATCTGACCAATTTAGCTACACTATCGTCCATTAATAAAAAAAGTTGTAAAATAATAAATAAAGCATAATCAGCCTATAATGTTCTGTTCTGTGGATTTTTTTATATTTGTGGAAAAATTTTTTACTCTTCTTAAATCTGATTTCGACGCGTTTACTCCATCAAACAGTTCATCCATGTCTTTAATTAAATTACTCGTTGCCACTGCTCCAGTCGGCATGTCTCCTGAAAATTCACAATAAACAAATTAAATCAATATAAGTACAATAGAATATGATAATATAATTATTAGATAGTTTCACCATTTATAAAAGAGACAACCCCACATTATCATACTGTTGAAAGGAATTTGTAAGACTTGTTGTTAAATGTGCATAAGTATCATGCATAATAATTATGATGTGTGTGTATAAATGAGTTGGACCATGACTATTAAAGATGTCTCTTACCTTTAGCTATTTTGGAAAATATTCCTGCTGCAACTGAGTGGCTTAAAACTTGTGCTGCAAGTTTTACCCTCATTTTTTGCTTGGTATTGGGGTCAAGGTGTTCTTTAGTTAAGAGTGGTGCATAAACAAAATTGGGATTATTATTGTCCTGTTCATAGAATTGCCTGATGTGGCTCCATTTAGCGATTCCTGTAAAGTAATTATTAAAAGTAAAATTATTAAGTATAAACTACTACTATATTATTAAAAACTTTTTTTAAACTAAATAACAATTACTTACCAATTCCTTGTTTGTTGTCTGATGTTATATTGGTCATAAACTTTACATCATATTTCATGAACAGATTTCTGAAGCATTTCAGCAAGTGTGGTGTGTCAAATAGCGTGACTACTTTGTGATTGCTCACTTCTATATAGGGATTCTCTACAGAAGCTCCTAATAGACACAGAGCTTTCTTGTTGACTCCATCCAAGTCACAAACTGAAGCGCATATATTGAGGCCAGCATTAAAGCAACAATTTAAAACCTGAATTTTTTTAAGGCAGATTATAACCCGCGGCACGTAACTCTAGCGGTGACAGTTACTGCGCAGAAGTCAAAAATCAGGTATCTTGTGGGGTAAGAGGGACGAAGGGCGGGCGTGCGTAGCGCCGATTGGCTCTCCAGTCGCATTACGTCCCCCGCACTGATACGACACGCCGCGTGCTTCCAGAGTACAGTCGCGTTCTGAGTTATATTGTTATCGCTGTTAATTTTTGTTGCTGTTTTTTGTTAAGTTATTTTTTGTTTGTGACTTTAAACAGTGAATATGCCTAGAAGAAATACTGTTTTGAAACGACAGGCACGGAAAATGGTATATGACGTGCATTGTTTTTTGAAAAGGGAATCTGATAAATTAATTGATTCTTTAAAACAAATCAAAAGTGAGATCGACGAAGCTACGAGTATTTTACTCAATCATTCGGACAGCAGCACTGTAAATTTAAGCCAGATAAAACAAACTGCAGAAGTTATTAGGGCGGTTATTATTAAAAACTGCTTTGCTCAGGCTAGGTTATTTGAGGTACCATCACATTATCATTATAATCATCACTAATTCAGAAAACAGTTTTTTATCTCCAAAATAAAAATTGACAAATTCTGTTTTAATTTTTCTACTTCCTATAAACTTGTTAAAAATCCTGGGTAACATAATTTTTTTGGATATTGGAACTATAATAATGACATACACATACACTCACGCATACACACGCACGCACACCACGCACACGCACAAAGTACATTTTTTTTTAACATACACGTTTATTACTACTACTTAAGTTTTAAATGTTAATATACACAGAGACCAATAATACTGGTTCAACCCAGTGCAGGCTCCCATCTCCTACAAGCACAATAACTGTCTGTATATATTCTTATAGCTTTTACCCGCGGCTTCGCTCGCAGTTTTATCTTTCGTAAAAAATATTATTTTAATAAAAAGTATCATATGTTACTGCTAAAACCTCCAAGAATATGTGTACAAAGTTTCATGATGATCGGTTAAGTAGTTTTCTCGTGAAAGCGTAACAAACAAACTTACATTCACATTTATAATGTTATATAGTATGATTACTTACTTACCTTTTGTACCTATTGTTGAGAAAATAAAGAAATTCAAATTTGACGACTCTGGCACGTGAACAACTTTCAGAAGTTACACTCTATAACATTAACTATTTACTAAAGTTAATATTTGCGTGCGCGATAGTACCCATGCGCGGCTATCCCTTCCACGTTCCGCTCAGCGCTAGACTTACGTGCCGCTAGTTATAGTAACTTAGCTTATTTAACATAAGCATGATCATCATTCAAAATGAAGAAGAAATGCATACCTCCTTAATCAAAGCAGATAGTCTGTCAGCTGTGACAAATCCACTTCATAAGTAATAAGCCACTGGCTGTTTAATTGGCTTCCTAACTCCAACCACCATAAATACAAGCGCATATGAAGCTGCCTGTGGAGATCTACCTTGTGTGGCATGGTCTTGAAAACCCTCAATATGATCAGACTTAGAGTTGTACCATAAATTTTTTCTTAATGACATTTCATCCCACAACAATATGTACTCTCGTTCAGATAGCCCAAAGTGTTTTGTCATCTTTTTCAACATTGTAAGTGTTGTTTTGTGTATCCCCACATTCATCCTAAATCTGCTTAAGAGAGATTTTAATGTGCTGGGTGCTGGTAAACCAATCATTCTCCTCAATAACTTGTAGCATGTTGGTGACCTTTTATAGAGCCTCAATGCTATTATTTTAGCTTCCATGTTCCACCTGCGTCCCGGTTTCTTCCTCTTATAATTCTGCAGTTCTCCTTGCAGTAACAGGGCAAATGATGAACTCATTTTTTTATTGAGGATTTTTTTTACTGTTTGATTGTTGGAGATTTCATTCAAAAATGCTTCATTTTTTAATATTTTACAGTTTTTTGTAATCTATATACTTTGTTCATACTATTTTTCAGTTTCCTTATCAACATTTTGTTTTTCTTATCTCCTTCTTGTTTTGAAGACTCGCACACAAACATTCCTGAACAACTGATTGGAGTGATAATGTTTGCATTATGTTCTCTTAAAGGATAAATTCTGGATGGACCGGCAACAGGTTCAAATATGGCAGGTTGATCTGGCAGATTAGAAATTGTTGTGTCCTGAAAATGAAAGGTTAACATATTTATTTTAAATAAATAAATTTAAATCCTTAAATTAATATAAGTCATAGTTGAGGTAAGCAAATTATATATATAAGAAATATTTATAACTAGCTTCTGCCCGCGGCTCCGCCTGCGTAAATGTCGGTTATCGCAGTAAAAAGTAGCCTATGTCTTTCCTCAAGAATCAAAGTATCTGCATACCAAATTTCATCTAAATTTATAACTCATTTTGCATGTTTGTAATTGCCCAAGTTTTCTTAAATTTCATGTTAACAACATCATTCTGCTACATAATATTATGTGTTAGTTATGTGTATAAAGTCTGTATTTCTCTGCAATGTAAATAGCTTTAAATACACTTTTAAGGTATTAATTGTACTAACCTTATGGCATTGAACACCAGGTACAGCTGTTCTGAACAACTTCTTCTCAATAAAGCATGTGCTTTCAAAATGTTTGCTGCAAAGCATCTTATGTTTTGAATGGAGTTCATCCTGGAATTTTGGTGAAGACCAGGCTTTGTATGGAAAGCAATACTTTGCGAATAATTCACACCTGGAAATTAAAAAATATTAAATTGAAATACCTTAATAATCATATTTTTAATTAAGTTTTATCTAAATAACAATCTAAACTTTCTGTATTTCCTTTGATTGAAAGAGATTTAAAGGATGTAAACGAATAGCATGGAAAGTACTTAGGTAGGTACATACCGCAGAGCATTTTTTGAGCCAGGCTTAGGAAACCGATGCAAAGTGATGCTGGAATCTTTAGAAGGTGAAGATCCACACATGCAACAGATTCTAGTGTTTTCTTTCTGCGAACTCATTGCGAAAATTAAACACACAATCAAACAAGAGTCACTATCTCAACGCCGAGTCTATATCTCACAAACACACACTTAATTTCACCAAAACACAGCCACGGAGGAGCAAACTCGACTCACGGTAACAATGTATGTAGAATTAAATGGAACTAGTTTATTTATTACAAAGAAACATAGGTACAAGATAAAATGGTGCGGGAACGCAGGCAGACATTTTTCTTGTGACATCAAACGTGTTGCCAGTAGTTGCCACACATTTCCCCCCTTATCTTTTCTTTGTTTTTGTGTATTAATCAATTAAATATGTTATATTTCTTAGCAAAATATTTTTTTTGGGGATCAGAATAATCACAAAATGTATTGTTAAGGGTGACTTTCTTTAAAAATCAATGTATACATTGATTTTTAGCTCATTGTTTTGGAGAATACGAAATTGTATTTTTGGTGGCAACATTTTATAATTCATCTCTTTTACTCTTATGTTGTTGTCTCTTTCTTGTTTTCAAGCCCACCTACATCGTGTGCGTTACCCCAGCAAAATAATGTCAAAAATGGTCATTTAAACGTTATAGTTAATTAGTTGCTCCCCTTCTGTAATTGTTAAGCACATTTTTAAATTTGTTT
The DNA here is from genome assembly GCA_902825455.1 of Arctia plantaginis. Taxonomy (NCBI): domain Eukaryota; kingdom Metazoa; phylum Arthropoda; class Insecta; order Lepidoptera; family Erebidae; genus Arctia; species Arctia plantaginis. Next base: position 15,648,885 of record CADEBD010000171.1, on the reverse strand, counting down.
CACTTAAACTTTTTTAGTTATTTCAAAAAAACATTTCCTGCTGGGGTAACGTTTGAAACGTTACCGCAGCCAGACATTTTCTTTTTTAATTGTAATATTGAAATAAATTTTAGCTAAATAATTAGTTATCTGGACTAGGTAAATGTTACAACTTATTTGGTATTTGTATTTTCTTCGGCTGCGAAGTTATTCGAAATCCTGCTGGAGTAACGTTTGTGGGTTTGCTGGATCTCTGAAACGGGTAAGCGGATTGTTACCATCTTTTGTACATAACTTCTTAAGGATTAGTTTTAATTTGTTCGACAATAAAATAACAAAAATAATGGACCGTTTAAAAATTATTTAGGTAAGTATGAAAACACTTCAATACGTCCTAACACTTTAAATAAGACCTCTAAAGGCTTACTTGAAACGTTATTCTATTGCTTGTAACTACCTTCAAATGTATACGAATTTTCGTAAGAATACTGTAAGTGACTAAAAAGTTATGATGAAATGTAGCTCTCCACGTTCACGATCAAAATGTGTGCGGCCTTTTTTGGCCACCGATAAACCTGTGTGTGGATATATAAACTGAATGTTATGCCAATAATTAGTTGTTTAGTTCAGTTGTCTACCTGTAGAATTTCAGCGTCGTACATATAATAATTTACGAGATAATTAAATAAAAGTCATTAGAAGGTGCAAGTCCGTGGTAATCCGACCATGTTTAGGTGGTTACAAAAAAGCGATCACCCAGTACATTGCGCTGTCTTTTAAAATGTTTAGTGTAATACACCTTACGATTTCGGTACAGTTGCGTACAGTGTTAAATACATTCAATATTTATTCATTATTATTACCTATTATTTATTTTGTTTTATTCCCTAATTGATCTTAAGCACTAGTTTCTTTACTTAAAATTTATTTAGTCTTTTTTACTACCGGAGCTACAATCAACAGAAAATCTGCACTGGTCCGCTAAAATTATAAATATGTAGATACATGTATGAACGATTCACCTGACTGCAATAAAACGAAAATTTAAACCAATAAGAAATCGTTTCATTTCTTTGATTTTTTTTTGTAAAGAAATAACACTAAAGTAATTGTATTTTATTTTGGGGTGTATAGAGCTTAGACTTGAATGCATCAAAATATTTAAAGCAACAAGTTATCTACAATAAGTTAAAATAGACCGAATAGTAGAAGAATACAGTTGTAAATTAGAATGCATCAACATTGCATCGCCCAACAGACGTATACCTCGTAAGAGTAGGTAATATTGTTCTGTGGTCTATACCTAGAACCGAGAATTATCTATACCTATGTACCTACCGTTAAGCGTTGAGCCCGTTACTGTTGATTTCTGTTAAAAACGAACAGTTGTTGAATGATATTTTGATATAATAACGGTAATTTAATTTATCGAGTGAGTGATACATTTTTATAGATAAAATTATTGGTCAGATAATATTTGTCAATCAAGAATCACTGATAATACATCCTTCGCTAGAACGCGGGAGGGGAGGGGCGAAGGGATACTTCATTGTTTGCAATTTGCATCTAGTGCACTAAACTTGACCCTTAGGCAGATAATATACGTGTTGTAAAGTACGTGTGCGCTTCCGCTTTCTATTTTTGCAAATATTTATCGTATTCTTGAGAGTTCTTCAATATGTGTGTACCTAATTACTAATAATAGGCATTAATGCTAATTCGATTCAATTTAAGTAATTGACAATTCTTGTCTTAGGATATTAATTACTAATGCTAATATTGAAATTTCGTTCAGGGTGAACAAATTAAAAACGATCATAACTTTTAGGTAGGTATATCACTTATTACTAATTTTACATAAATTATTTATTTTATTATAATTTAACTCACCGCGATTTTGTGATCAAATATTTTATTTTCTCCAACATTATTACAGAAATAATGCAATACAGAGTTTGTTCGCGATATGCTAGCCTAAGCCGATTCATCACTTAAAAAAATCCCCATCTATTCACAAAATACCTATTTACAACGCATACGTTACACTCTTCAAAACTTATCATTTCATTTCATATTTCTTAAATTACCTATGCCTACCCTAAAATTAAACTTCAATTAACAAATACTACGCAGGTACCAATTCTATGAACAACTATAAACAATTCACCTAAACATTACGAGAAAACAAAAGCATTCAAAACAATACCTAATCTCCCGGCTGATTACTAATTATGCAATAAACAATCCTAAATAAAAAATATTTAAAAAACATGTAGTTATTTGTAACACTTATGTACATATCCGTAGTAAACTTGCAAATAATATCCTACATATTTTAAAAGCCAGCACAATGTACTGGGTGATCGCTTTTTTGTAACCACCTAAACATGGTCGGGTTACCACGGTCTTGCACCTTCTAATGACTTTTATTTAATTATCTCGTAAATTATTATATGTACTACGCTGAAATTTTACAGGTAGACAACTGAACTAAACAACTAATTATTGGCATAACATTCAGTTTATATATCCACACACAGGTTTATCGGTGGCTAAAAAAGGCCGCACACATTGTGATCGTGAACGTGGAGAACTACATTTCATCATAACTTTTTAGTCACTTACAGTATTCTTACGAAAATTCGTATACATTTGAAGGTAGTTACAAGCAATAGAATAACGTTTCAAGTAAGTCTTAAGAGGTCTTATTTAAAGTGTTAGCACGTATTTAAGTGTTTTCATACTTACCTAAATAATTTTTAAACGGTCCATTATTTTTGTTATTTTATTGTCGAACAAATTAAAACTAATCCTTAAGAAGTTATGTACAAAAGATGGTTACAATCCGCTTACCCGTTTCAGAGATCCAGCAAACCTACAAACGTTACTCCAGCAGGATTTCGAATAACTTCGCAACCGAAGAAAATACAAATACCAAATAAGTTGTAACATTTACCTAGTCCAGATAACTAATTATTTAGCTAAAATTTATTTCAATATTACAATTAAAAAAGAAAATGTCTGGCTGCGGTAACGTTTCAAACGTTACTCCAGCAGGAAATGTTTTTTTGAAATAACTAAAAAAGTTTAAGTGAAACAAATTTAAAAATGTGCTTAACAATTACAGAAGGGGAGCAACTAATTATCTATAAAGTTTAAATGACCATTTTCGACATTATTTTGCTGGGGTAACGCACACACCTACATCTTGTTCTAAGAACAAAGTTGACAGACCCTGAGTACAGCCGTGACTGTCTGCGCCCCGAGCGCACCCCGAGATCGAGGCGCGTAGGTATAGCTCGCGTTTCGTCCGTTTGTATGAAGTTGGAGTACTGTATTATAATAGTACCGTGGCTAAAGTCTATTTCACGAAAGAAGTCCCGCGGACAATTGTGGAACTAAATTTGGCAGATGGGGAGATCGGTCATGTTGTCGTTTGTCGATGTTATCAAGGAGCATTTGTTGTGGTAGATATTTTGTGAGTTTATTATTGGATTAGTGCGTTATAAGGTTTATTTACGATGCCAAATGTTGTAAAAAGTGCAGGTCGCAAAATGATATTAAAGGTGAAGGAGTTCTGTGAAGCGGAACACAAGAATCACGGTGTTTTAATACCAATAAACAATGTTCGCAAGAGAGTCGCCGCCATGACAGGTAAATTTTGGGGCTGCCATATACAGATTTTTTCCCCCGATTGATTTTTTACAGATTGGAATTAAGTTTTTTTAATGCATGATTTTTATTAAGGAAAATTTTAAAAGGAATTAACACAACACAACAAAAAATTGTAAAGTTATTTTCAACAATAATGTAATTAAATACGAAAATAATAATTCAAAGTTGTTCATTTTATTGCAGGTGTGTCAGAGAAAACTGTAACGAGAATTACAGAAGAAGGCGCAACAGCGGCGAGTACTTCTAAAGTTATCGTCACCCCAGGGAAGAGTCGCCCGCATACCAAAAAGTTCGACTTGGATGGATTTGATTTGTGCGCTATACGGCAAAAAAGTCACAGTTTTTATGTTGTGAGGAAGGAATTACCAACATTGGCTAAATTACGTGCAGCTTTGAGAGAAGACATACATTTTCAAGGAAGCATCACAACATTGCACCGTATATTGCAAAGTATCGGTTTCAAGTACAAGCGATGCCAATCGAAACGCAAATTACTTATGGAACGTTATGATATTATCGCATGGCGTTCAAGATATTTGGAGTGAATCCAAAGAAATCGCAATTTGGAGAAAAAACCTGTAGTGTATTTAGACGAGACCTATATACATAACACTTATCATGCCAAAAGTTGCTGGCAAAGTGAGAAAGAGCCTGGGATGTTTGTGTCAGAGTCATCAGGGAATCGTTGGATAATTGCTCATGCGGGAACTGAAAATGGTTTTGTTAATGGTGCATTGTTAATGTTCAAATCCCGATCCAAATCCTCAGATTACCACAATGACATGAACTCAACTAATTTTTTGAAATGGATGAGTGAAAAAGTCATTCCTAACCTACCTGAAAGGTCACTTGTGGTAATGGACAACGCTCCATATCACTGCACTCAAATAAATAAAGCACCTACAATGTCAAGTATTAAACGTGACATGCAGGAATGGCTGCGAGAAAAGGCAGTATATTTTGAAGATACTTGGACAAAAGCTATATTATTTGAATTAATTAAACAAAACAAAGGTCCACCTACATATGCCGTGGATGCAATATTAAAATCTCACAATCATGAATTGCTAAAATTGCCGCCTTATCACTGCGATCTCAATCCGATCGAAAAAATGTGGAGCCTTGTAAAAAGACGGGTAGCGGATAAAAACGTGGGCCAAGATCCAAAAGAAATTGTACGCCTAACAGAAGAGGCTTTTGAGACTGTTAGCATTTGGAGGAAGAATATTTAAAAAATGATGGTCTTATGGATCAAGAATTGTATCGATTTATTATATCCACGGCTAGTGATAGTGAAACAGAATCTGATTCTGTTTCTATTCACTCTTCTGACAGTGATCATAGTATGACCGATCATAATTATTCAATAAAACTTTGAATAAAACTTTTAAATGTAATTTTATTTTTCTAATTTAAAGTTGGTCGAACATCTCCTTTTTATATTTTAGAAATTACAGAAGATTTATTTTTCACTAAACTCACCTCAGCAGTATTTACATCAAACAGGTACCTATATTAACAATACATTATATTAAAAATATTTTTTTTCTTATGTAAATATTCGAGTCGTAATAGTTAATAAAATAAAAGTGAACGATAAATTATTTCCCCTGATTTCCCCATATTTAACCCTGGCAACATTATGTCGCGCGAATGCAGCGCTGCGTCTGCGGGACTTCTTTCGTGAAATGGACTTTACGATCTGTTATTGTTGTGTATGATTGTCTATTACAACACAATTGACTGATAGTGTCCACAGATTAGTATAATGTAGCAAGCTACAGATGTGACAGCACAATTTGCTTAGTTCCTTGTTCAATAGTCTTGGCGCTGTAGTCGCATAAAATACGTAACAAAATGACATTTCATGTATGGCACACAAATAAAGGACCGTAGTGCTTAAAGCACATTCAAAATACCGATATCGATAAAACTTAGTGATGTGACTTAGCCGGCCAGATTGTACAGGATTCTTACCCGACTACCGAAGGTTTATGGTTTTTTAATATTATTTTCATTTATGAATATAAATAAAACAACACATTTAATTAAAATTTATTTGAGTATTTTTTGTTTTATTCTATGGCTTTTATATTTTTTCAGCAATAGGGAATATGCACGTGACACCGAAATGGACAAAATATTTTTATTTGTAATTTTTGTTGCTAAAAAAAGATACCCATACAATTATTTTTGAAATTTATTATAATTTAATAGTGAAATTTAATCATCAAAAATTGGCTTTTTTAAGATTCCCTCGCAAATTTCTAAAACGCAACGCTATTGGTTGAATAAAACGTGACGTCAACCTACACTGTCAAGAGTGTCAACAAGTTGTGTGTATTTGTAATATTTGGTTTCTGGTGATTATTTGTTTCATTTTAAGTTAATAACTAATACGTTTTCAGTGTTAAATTATTAAATTCCCGTGTAGAAAGACTCAACACAATGACTGAATATTTAAAATTGCACTTTGTCAGGTGCAGTTTTGATATTATTTGGGCACAAAGGAACGGCACAATATTTATAATAAGTTTTTATTGGCTTTTCCATGGTAATAAGTTAATTTTTATCACTCACTTTTTTAACTTTCACAAACTTTGTGAACTTCACTCCGTTGTTGACATCGAATTCGTCTGAAAGTGGAATCTGACGTCACAAAAAAAGCGCGCCAAAATGGACGTGTTCAAATTGCCCCAAAATGATAGTGATTTTAATAAAAAAATTTTTGCTTAACGGTTTATATTTCGGATGTGTTATATTTATTTTTGGTAATGTAATAACTAGTAGAATCGTTAAAAAAAATAAAAAAAAATACATGCATATTCCCTATTGTTGCTGCATATTTGGCATTTTCATAACGTACTTTTCTTCGATTTTGCCATTTAAAATCTTATTGGCTATATTGCACCAATTGTGGCATTGCAGGCGGTTGACTAATGATGCATAAAAGTTTATGACATCTAAAGAATGGATTTCACAACCTAACCAAGACATGTCACATTTACTGACATTATGTATAATATTTTTTTTAATGTGATTTTTATACCCATGTTCGTTAAGGTAATAGGGAATATGCACGTGACACCGAAATTGACAAAATATTTTTATTTGTAATTTTTATTGCTAAAAAAAGATCCCATACAATTATTTTTGAAATTTATTATAATTTAATAGTGAAATTTAATCATAAAAAATTAGCTTTTTTAAGATTCCCTCGCAAATTTCTAAAACGCAACGCTATTGGTTGAATAAAACGTGACGTCAACCTACACTGTCAAGAGTGTCAACAAGTTGTGTGTATTTGTAATATTTGGTTTCTGGTGATTATTTGTTTCACTTTAAGTTAATAACTAATACGTTTTCAGTGTTAAATTATTAAATTCCCGTGTAGAAAGACTCAACACAATGACTGAATATACTTTGTCAGGTGCAGTTTTGATATTATTTGGGCACAAAGGAACGGCACAATATTTATAATAAGTTTTATTGGCTTTTCCATGGTAATAAGTTAATTTTTATCACTCACTTTTTTAACTTTAACAAACTTTGTGAACTTCACTCCGTTGTTGACATCGAATTCGTCTGAAAGTGTAATCTGACGTCACAAAAAAAGCGCGCCAAAATGGACGTGTTCAAATTGCCCCAAAATGATAGTGATTGTAATAATTTTTTTTTTGCTTAACGGTTTTTATTTCGGATGTGTTATATTTATTTTTGGTTATGTAAAAACTAGTAGAATCGTTTAAAAAAATAAAAAACATACATGCATATTCCCTATTGTGTATTGATTGAGAATTTTCTCTATATAGTCGAAGAATTTTCTCATTTGGATAGGCCAAATAATTATTTTGTAGTCTTTTGTATTCTCTATAACTTATATATAAATGAATACCCTAGTTTTCTTTAGAAATATACGTTTTTGCACATGCATTACAATTATTTTTTTTTCGATATTTTTCGACATATGTATCCAGGCCGATATTTGAACCCTCACTTTCTCATGTACAGTTTTATCTAATTCAGTGGCCTCTGACTCCAAAGGCCACTTTGAAGATGATGGTGCAAATAAAGGGTCGACTAATGAAATATTGTCCTGATCTTCATTTTGGGACTTAAAAGATAATTTAAATCTATCAATGTGTCACCATCATCTTCTTCACAATTTGAAAATTTTGAGTGAGGGCTCAATATATTTGATAAGACGAGCGATTTGAATGAGAACATGAATGTATTAGCATCGGGATTGTTATTCCGATAATTCATGGCTCTTATGCGACCAAATTATGGGATAAAAGTATTCTACCCCATATTCAGAGAATAATAATTTTGTTAATCCAAGAAAACTCTTCAATGTAATTATCCATCCTTCTAGGGACGGTACGCGCACATATCTAGGTTTACCAGCCTGTATTGCCAATTTACTCTTGGTGTCAATATATTTTTTAATATTGTAATGGATTTTTGCCAAAATGCTTTATGTGGTGAAGTGGGCTTGACGGCACAGCGTAATTTGCCTTAGTTCCACCTGGAGATCCGTTGACACTGTCAAACAGGTCATCAAAAAATGTGACCACTGCTGCAGTAGCTTCCATTGTTGGTAATGGATTGTTGAGCCGCTTATCTGAAATATTATTATGATTACTCTGAGATATAATACCTTTTCAGAAACTTTATGTTGTTAAATTACAATTAGTTTTTAAATTTCAAGACATAAAATATATGACAGAATTAAAATATAGAAAAACTATTTTTTTTAAATCGGTATTGTACACAAATTAAAAAAATTGTTACTTTTAAAAATAAAAATGATGATATAGAAGATACTACTTACGAAGAGCGTCGGTATAATTAAGCAATGCAGCTGTATGTGCACTGAGCACTTGGGTGGCTCTTTTCACTTTCATTTCGTTTTTTGGGGCAACATGATGAGAAGTTATCTTGGGTAACGCTCTTGTGTGACCCGACTTGATCGTTGATGATGCTCGTTTTTGCTCAAACAGAATATCTTTTGTTAACAAGTTATTCCGGATACTTTTTAGAAGATGTGGAGGGTCGTGTAACAAAAATAAGTTTTGTCCTGCTATACGAATTCTTCCATCTGAAACAAGATTTAGAAATAATATTTTAGACTGTTTTGCCATATAGGTACGCACCATTACAGTAAATTGAATCATAGACGTGTTTTTGGTTTGTTAGTTGAATTTTATGCACCGTTACAATATAGGGTTCCAAACATAACAGAATCCGATTTCTTACTGAATAATTTAAAAACTAATTGATGGTATTAAAATTAAAGCCTTAATAAATGGTCTGTAAAGTGTATTTTTTTTTTCTAAAATCGGAGGTATAGATTTACGCATTCAAACAAACAAACAAACTTTTCAGCCCCATTATATTAGTATTTAGAGAAGAAGTCTTACCATTTTCTCTTCCTTGACTGCTATAAAGTCTAGCAGTTGCATCTGTTAGCATTTTAAAGCAGGACCGGAATGTAGAACCTTGATCGCAAATCACCGCCAATGGCTTGAGACCAGTTGCTGACAGCATAGGCATTATGGCATTTAAAATGCCTATCAATTTTGTTGAAGAAATTGTTCCTTCACAAAAATAATATGCTACACTTTGTCGCCACGAAGAGCATATGCCTCTGATCATCACTACCAGTGCATGGTCTGCGAGTTTTCAACAACAAATCCAATGATTTTATCTCTGCTTTCATCGTATGTGAGATGAGGTGTTAGAGCCACCTCATCAAATACTACAGAGCAAAGTCTTTTCTTTATATCCCAGTTTTGCACAGTTGCTTTGATATAATCAAAAATATTTTTATTTATTCCACATTCGAAAGTAATTTTATTTGAGAGACGAGCAAGTGTCCTCTTATTTGGCAAGGCAAACATCTTCTCTAATAATTTGTATCCTTTCGGACTTTGCTTCATTAGAGCCAAGCCAAATAACTTCTCTTCTAACGTAAACCTTCTCGCCATTTTGTTTCTCGTTGCAAGTTTTAATTGCATGAACAAGAATGCTTTGGCTTTCTTGTCCAATTTTTCAAAGTTTGATAGAAGCGCCAAATTTTGTTCTTGTTTTTGTGCACATTGAGTATTTGAAGCAATTTTAGTGCATTGCCTTATATAGCGCCGAGTTTTAGAATTTAACGGCACTCTACCTTTTCCTGAAATTATACAAAAATATATTATTATTTAGTATTACAATAACAATAACACAAAAAACAAAGGAAAGACATGAGCTCGTATTTTTTGTTTTTCTAATGCCCTTTAAGTTCAAATTAGCTGCACCCAGCGATGTTACCCGCGGTTGTTGTGGTACTTTGCTCATCCTACGGGAACACTATTTTTTCGTTATAAAAGTATCCTATGTATATATATATATATATATATATATATTAACTTAATATACATCCAAACAAACTCGCCTTTATAATATTAGTAAGATTTGTTCAAGCATTAAGAAGTTACAGTGGGATTGTATGGGATTATAATTATCTTACTAGAGATGTCACTAGTAAGATAATTATAATTGCCATAGTACAATTGTGTTGTACAACTTTTCTTTTAATAGACAACTTCCGCACTAGGAATAAATCCTATGTCGCTGGGGACTTTACAAACATACATGAAACGGACACAGAAAACACTCAGACTCAGAACACCAATTTGTGAATCACACAAAATGTTGTCCCATATGGGGATTAAACCACCAACACTCACCGCAGTAGAAAGCGGCGAAGTGATCGATTAAACCACTACACCATCCGTGCAGTCTACTATCTTACTAGACCTCATATCCCTAGGGAAATATTCATATAATGGCTGTAATTATCTTATCTATCTATCTGCGATATATACATACATACATACATGAACCATAAAAACATTGCACTTTTTACGGCAGTCATGTAAAATATAAGTTTAATTTTAGGTAATATCTTACTTGAAGTGGATTTCTGCTTAGATTTGTAGATCTTGTCTTTATCAGAAACAGGTTGCACTGCTGAAATGAAAACATTTGATTATTAGTTTTCTTTACTTATCCTGCCGAGTTGCTTGCTAATTTACTCGAATGTACATGAACATAAAGAGATATGACAAAATGCGAATCAGGAAATATTTATTCATTTAGGTCACAAATATTAAAATTCAAAGTCAATAATTATATTATGATCATGAATTCAATTTAGAAATTTATGGCTTAACTACAACTTTAAATAGGCTAGTCTTATATGTAAAATAAACATAAATAACTGCTAAATTGACAAAATAGGCAATAGCAAATATGTTAATTCTCTAATAATCACAAATAATATGTATATACCTTCTTTCTAAGGAGAGGCCTATGTCCAGCAGTGGACTATTAAAGGCTGTTCATGTGATGTGATGTGATATGTATATACTATATATAGATAATATTCCTATGTTATAAGAATGTGTCAATGAGAAAAATGACTACAAGTCTAAGTATTACTTATTATTAATGTACGATACCTGAACCCAGCGCATTAGTCTTTGATTCTTCCTGTTCATATTCAGCAACTTCAAAAGTTATGTCCCCCGATATATCTCCTAAAAAAAGATATCGATATAATTTTTCTGATTTATGAAATGACCTAATAAAATAGAGAAACTACTTGTCTGAACAAAGATGCAACTACATTTTGCTGTTATCACAGAGTTTTATCATATTGTTACGATAATAATGTACATGATATTCCTCATATTAAATATGATACAGACGAACATAAGTTTGAATAAAAATAGCTATCATTAAAATAAAAATGAGACTTTGTGACAGTCTGATGAGGGCTATTATCAATAAAATATAATAAAACAATTCAAACCAGAGAGCAAACTTAAGAATGAAAAATTTAATCATTACTAACCTTGATTCTCCACATGTGAAGTGAATACAGAATTGCTTGTTGAAGGAAGTGAATACTGGTGCTCTTGGAAGATATCACCTGTAATAAATTTTTCACTATGTAGTTAACATAAATTAAAAATATTTTTTCTTTTGAAAATTCATACTCAAATAACACAAACCCAGCACAATAATAAAGACTGCTAATTATTGTGCCAGACAAAAAAAAAGTGTAAGTATATATACCTTTAATGGTTATTAGTCCTCCAACTGAATCATCATCATCAGGTCGCTGACAGTAAATATGGTGATCTAAGACACTACACCCTGTAAAAAAATAATTTTTGATAATATTTAGTTATTAGCTATACTTTTTAAATATTTTTCGAATGTATTTTTTTGAACATATCCAAATGAATTCAATGTAGGTATTTATTTAGTAGCAGATATGTTTTTTTTATGTTAGACGAACACACTAATTCCATTTTTCAACAAACAAACGAAGGTAACTTGACTGTATGAAATTATATCAGAACTCAATGATTCGTGAAAGCCTATTAGCTTCATGCATTAAGTTGTAACATTAACACATGAACTAGAAGCTCTATGTAACAATATTATAGTAGTAAGCACTTACCCTTCGCAAGTGGTACGCCATGGGCGATCTCATTTTCTGTCAGCAAACAAGGGTATGAATAACGTATTCTAACACCAGCCGGATCAAATTGTGTTTCATCAAAATGTCTTTCACAAACACGTTTTGCCATAAGCTGGTTTTAAGTAAGTCCAAGTAGGCTGGGGTTTGTAGGCACTAACAACGACATCCAGAAATTACGTAAATGATCATTCATGGGCATGCAAAATAGTCTGTGAGTGTTACTTGTTGAAGCACAACCCCCAACACAACACTTGTATAGCGACATGACGAGATTGGATGAAACAAATATCACCAAATCCGATACGAAGAATTAAACAGAGTAGTTTCTCAAGTATCTCAACTCAACGGGAAGACCGGAGGAAAACAATTGATAACGGCTCTCAGTTTAAAACTTCTAAAGACTTGACGTGAAGTCAACGATGACAGTTTTGATAGTCAATGATATACACACACTTACGCAAGTTTTCGACGTAACACAAAATGGCGAAATACGACGCTACAGTAGCGCCACAACCATCGTGCTGGAACTAAAGCTGTCAGCCAGCCCCCTGATAGTGTCGTTGTGTGTAGCGTAGGGTGCACGCACTGACTTTGAAAGATGTGGTAATGTGATGACGATGATGTGGTTTTTATGTTTGTGTAATAATATATATATATAATATTATTTATTTAGATAAATAATTTTGTAGTAAATGGTTCTCTAATTTATAAATAAAATACATTTGTTGTTTGTTTGCCCGAACTAGGTTAAACCTGTGTCTCGGGCAAAGAAATGCTTACAAACTATTTTATCAATATAAATCTACATAACTAATGGGTCAAAAATAATGCACTAAGACCGTTCAGCGAATTTTTATTTACATATTTTAAGTAACTGCTTAGTTTGCTCATACGACAAAATTTGTAAATAATTATGTACTTTATTTTTACAACTAACATAATTTGATGTTTGATTTGGTCTGGGTGTTTCTATGTATAATATGTGTTGATTTACCAAAAAAAGTAAATACTTACGTATTTATATCAGTTGTCTAGTAACCATAGTACAAGCACTGCTTAGTTTGGGACTAGATGACATTATGTGATTGTGGTAGAATATTATATTATACAGTGAAACTTGGTTAAGTGGGACCTGGATAAGTGAGAAACCTCCATAACTGGAACTCATGCTGAGGTCCCAACACTTTGGCACTGAATTACCTCTGTTACTGGGACGAAGCAAACCTCTATATCTGGGATTCGTTCTTTCGATTTTATCGTCATAGTTACCTCTATAACTTAGACAACGAGTGAATTTTATATGCATTAACCTCTGTAACTGAGATAACTAATTTGAAGTCTCAATGACCTTCAGTTTTAGTTTTGCTTTACGGATGTTTATTTGAAAAATACCGAAACATCGAAAAACATCTGATGGCCGATACTTCCAAAAGACAAACTAAAATGCCAAATTTTTATCTATACTAATATTATAAAGCTGAAGAGTTTGTTTGTTTGTTTGTTTGAACGCGCTAATCTCAGGAACTACTGGTCCGATTTGAAAAATTCTTTCAGTGTTAGATAGCCCATTTATCGAGGAAGGCTATAGGCTATATATCATCACGCTAAGACAAATAGGAGCGGAGCACCAATGAAGAATGTTTCAAAAACGGAGAAACTTTATTACTATTGAGAGACGCAGACGAGGTTGCGCGGGTCAGCTAGTTATTGATACATTGTTTACATTTTTGTACTATTTATAACAAAAAAGTGCTTGAATATTTTTGTTTATTACATTTATTAACTTTATTATCGTTTTTTGATTCACAATAAAGATTAAAACTCGCTTATAATGTTTACATAATAATCGCACCTCTATAACTGAAATAACCTGTATTCTGACCACTAATAGTGGAACAATCTGTCAATGAGACAGGTTCTGTCAATGAAAGGGACACTTAACCAGGTTTCAGTGTATTATTAGTTTATAGAAATGGACCTAGAAAGGAAAATAATGTATTTGAATAAATCAACTTTAAGCCCGATTGTGAGGCACAGACTTCTTTTCGTCTTTTGTTAGAAATATCAGCGTTGTAGGTAAGCAATGTATGTTGCTTTAGTACTGTGTGAAATATGAAAATTCGACGAACAGTCGCACGATTTATATAATAGAATTTGTGGGAAATAGGACAGATCGGTGACTTTTAGAATCCCTCTTTGAGCTCTTTCTAGAGACAGTTAAACTATTACATAGTTTTTAGTGCTCCATCCCATGAGGTTATTTAATATTGGATGATTGTTTCACATAAAGATAAATACACTTGAGTGATCAACTTTTAATTTGCTATAGCTCACCAGTTTTTAAATACATATATTAATTTACGAACTCTATATACTAAACTTTCAATGTGTTTTCTAAAGGAGAGGGTGACGAGTATAATCCCTAGATATTTTATGTTATGGGTTTCCTGGATGGTAGGACAATTACACAAAGTCACTGACATGTTTTGGCAGGAGAGGATATTGGTGTGCGTATATGGAAGTGTTGAAATGAAAAGTGAATATTCTCCACCACTCGCAATGGGAACAGGGAGCCGACGATCCCCTCAAGCAGCTCTGGCGGCAGACCCCGGGGATCTTACATGTATACAGAATTTTTGAACGTGATTTTCACACACTTCAAAACGAGTCCGCACGTAAATAAATAAATAATCATTTAAAAAAACAAAAAAACAAGTTTTTGTAATTAGACGAACAAAAAGCAGAAAAACATTTTATCGTAAGTCACGCGCGACGAGTGTAGGTACCTTCTATTACATTTGGCTTGGCACCGACTTCAAACCTATCAATAGGTAGCACATACAAACAATGGTATTTTATTAATATTAAGGGTTGGCATAAGAGGTGTATTAAATTTAATCTTTATTAAGTTATTTTATACTTTTTAGTTTTTGAAGTCGGTTTTTTTAAACGTAGTTTTTTTTTATTTTTTACTTTTTAGTGTCTGAAATAGGTTGTTCTGTTAACTACATTAGGATTTTTCTAGATTACATCAGGTAAATTGTAACATTTCGTTGCTTTTTATTGTCATATATCTAATAGTATTTTTTTTAGTTTTCAAATAGTCAGTAGCTATGGGTACGCCTACGAAAGGTGCAGCGCGCCTTAAACAATATAGATCCCAAGGAACGTTCACGTTCTTGTGAGACAGAGATAGATCCTGAAGAACGTTTGTTAGCTATGAAATTATATAAAATTACGTTCACGTCAAGAAACTCTTGAACAGCGGTGTGTTGTTTTTTTTAACAATAACCGCGCGATTTTTTCTCTAAAAATCAGTTAATATGACGAGTAGGAAATATTGTGCTGTTTTTGGTTGTATGAATTCGTCAATAACGCATCCAGACATAGGTTTTTTTAAATTACCTGGAAACTCTGAAAGGTAAGACTATAATAATTTTACTTTACTTAATAATAATTAATAAAATAATAATTTTACTTACTAGTAGGTAGGTACATAATATGTGTCTTTTTAATGGATAAGTATTTCTCACGAAAAAAAAGGTGTTTGGATTAATAAATAAAGCGAATAGAGTAACGGAAAGTTATTGAGACGAGTGAAATAGGTTAACTACCTATGCGGTTCTGAATGAATCATGATACGGTAGGTACCTACTTACGCTTGTGTTAAAACTTCGGTGCATGTGTGTTTTGTTACTTTGCATTATTCAAAGTAAAGACGTGGTATTTTATTATTAATAATATTTGTTTGTTATCTGTGTGTATGAATAATACTAGAAATTTTTTTTTACCGTCTGTGTGTCATTAGATAGTTTTCGAATTTTTCACAAAGTGTTTCTGCTGCTACTATAACAACATATACCACTAAAAACTGGTTTTATTTTCTCGGTATTAACAACAACAGCTAGACTCATATATAATATTTAGATGTTTGAGGGTTGTGATTTTAAAACATTCGTAGTCAGCTGTTAAGCTTTTTAATAATTAATTAATTGGTGACCAAAGAATTTTTGTTTTGAGTTGTTGCGAGTTGTAGGTAGGTACCTAATTTATGGAGACGTTAATAAGCTGAGATAAAAAGTTACTTACTCGTCAGCTGTTTCTTGCATTCTAGTTGAGTAGGCAGGTGTTGGAGTTTTTAAGGATTGGAGTTTTGTAACGCGTATGGAGAAAGCACATTTTTTTATTCTATAGAAGGATTTTTAAACTATTGCATAGCTTTTATCGCGGGTTCCGGACCGAATCAAAAAATTCTCAAAACCTAACGGAACATACCTGACACCACGCAGATTTTTTTCTTTAAAAAAAAAATGTTATGCAACAGCTTTACCGCGGCAGTCTCCGAGAGTGCCACATGTATTTTTTTTGTCAGACGTCTTCAATGGTTTGCAACTGATCCGGCGAGATGATTTGGAAAACAAACCTTACTTTAGTTCCTACCAAGTTTGTGAAAAACATTTTAATTTGGAGGATGTATTACATTCATCAAATAGAAAACTTTTAAAAAAGAATGCCCTACCATTGTTGATGCTGCCAAGCTTAGCTAGTACTGATCCAGGAGTCTCTCTAAAAGAAGATAAACAAACCCGAACTGCTCCGTTGGTAGGAAATGAAAATAGTACACAGACTGAAAATGCAACAAATGAAATCTTTGCTCAAATCTCAACGAGTCTCTCTAGCAACACTCCAAGAAAAAGAAAATTGAAACTTGAACTCCTCCAATGCAGAAAGTAAATAAAATAATTAAATCTACCAATCAAAAAACAACACGCATTTTTATTGAACACTTCCTATTCAATATACAAAATATTTCATTTATTTATATAAAAAGGATATTTACAATCACACATCTAAATAGAAACAGAAAGTAGGCAAATATAATTAAAATGCTGGAGACGGGCAGCCCTAACGCATGTTTACGTACCGCACGACTGTAGGCATTTATTTCTATCATGCGGCCGAGTTACACTACTGTATTATAATTGTACCGTGCCTTCGCCGTGACCAACTAGAAGCAGGAGAACTGCCCGAAGCAGTATTGAATAAATTTGATGACGAGACGGTAGGCACTAGGGTAAAATATGCGGAGGGCCTAGTTTCAATCGCATCAACATCTGCAACTTTTCAGGCCGATAAAGGTTACGTTGATGTCGAAAGATTAATGCTGCCACTAATTTTAAGTTGGGCTGTTACCGTTCACAAGCTCCAAGGTACGACATTGGAGAGGGCGGTGATAAAGCTCGGAAAAAAATTTTCAAACGGTCAGATATATGTGGCTTTAAGTCGAGTGAAGAATTTAGATGGCGTGGCATTAAGTGATTTGGAACCATCTAAATTATTACACAAACCACATGATGACAAAGCACTAGGGGAAATGCAACGATTAAGACAGTTAAATCTAGATTAATTTTAATTATTTTTAAAATTACTTTTTTATTTATTTCTTCGTTCCGAGATTTTATATGCAATCATATTGGTTATAATATTTCTCAATTTCTCTACTCCGCAAGCTCGCTCCGCATCAATGACAGGTAGCCTTAGACCCACTTATCGGGACACGGGTTAATAGTAATATATAATCAACTTTAATGAAAATTCCTAAAAAGGCCGTACACAAACTAAAATTATATCATCCAAGTAAACAATAATATTCATTAAAAATGTTCATAAAATGAAAACTATTGGGCCTAACTATGTTAAATTTTTATGGGACCAAATGGCAACTATTCCGCGTCTAACTAAAGAAGAATCACGTAAATCGGATCTTAAATCTCAGAGTAATGAGTGTACATACATAAAAAAAAAAAAATACCAATCGAATTGAGAACCTCCTCCTTTTTGAAGTCGGTTAAAAATGTGGTAGAATCTTTACCAACTAAATTATTATTTAGTTAAATTTTCATTGCTATTGTTTAGTGTCTAAAACAAAATACAAATATATCAAGAACACTTGAATTCTGTTATGAAATTTTAAAAATCACTACGATTAAAGCCATAATTAAAACTCGTAAAGGTATTGAACATAAAAGTATTAGATTATAATAAATGCATTTTATAAACGAGATTATGAAAAAGAAATGTGATGTCGTTCTTAACATAAACAGTAATTTATTATAAAAATATTGTTTTCATTGTCCTGTTTTTAGGATCTTCACAAACTTCGTCTATGTTATAAAAAAGTAATAATAAAATGGCTATTAACTACTATTACTATACTACTAACTACTATTATTTACAGAACACAGACATACTGGTAGGGTGTGTGTAAAAAATACCTGTCAATTGAAAATCATTTCTATTGTAGAACACTGTTTAGAGTAAGTTTGTTTTTATTTTTCTTTCTCTCTCGTTTCTCTCTCTTAATTACAAGTTTAAAACTACCAAAGGTATTATAAACATTGTTGATTTAACGCTTACAACGGATTCGCGGCACTTTACAGTACGCGCAGGAATTTGCCTCTAAATTATTTCTAGATAAAATTAAGTTATTTATTGTAGTATATCGCGTCGAGACTCGTACATCTGTTGTTATGTACAGAGAGTGAGTGAGCTTAATCTTAGGCGCGAAATACACACAAACGGCGTAAGGCATAAGGCGCGGCGCAGGCGTGGAACGGATACGGCACGGACGCGATTGAAATTATATAGAAGAGGCGAAGCGACGTCACGATGCGTCATTATACAGGCTGATTTCTTTGCGTTAGCATGTCTTCCTCTTCAGATGACGAAGAAGCGCTTGCTTTGCTGCAACTCATTAATGTGCAGAGGCACAGAAGATATTGGATCCACCCCGTGTGGAAATTATCAGAAGAGCATAGATATTTTAAAATAATGGAAAGTCTACATGAATATCCTGATCTTTTTCGAACAGTGTATAAAATGTCACAAGAATGTTTCCATATTATATTGTCAAAAGTGAAACACGGTCTTCAGAAACAGCATACACATTGGAGAGAACCAGTCTGTGCTGAAGAAAGACTATTGATAACATTAAGGTTGTTGCGCCGACTTTTAATCCTATTTCACTCCATAATTTATCTTGTACATTGCTATTACTGTACTCCGGCTTGCTAAAGTCGTAAAGAGCCGGATATTGTTCGACAATTTCGTAGAACTGTATATTATATTGCATATTACATATAACAAAAATGCGTGATGATATAGAATATCATCACGCATTTTTGGTGCTGATAAATAATAGTCGTCCCATATAGCAAGCGACGTGCTCCTTGCGTGACGCTTCAGTTGTGACTGCTAGCACAGATTAAGAGATATGTACATAGTACAGATAAGACACCTCCTGAACAAACGTCATTTCATATGAGTTTGCGTCTTCATGACGATGATCCGCTAGGGGCGCTAGTGAGCCGAACGTAGGCCAGTGCATACCATCAAAATCGTCGTATCGATATCGATAAAATAGTGATGCGAAAAGTCGGTTTCCCTCATTTTGAAATTAGTCTTATTTTTTATTCTTATCATTTTTAAAAAGGTACAAAAATTGAAACAACTTTTAGTTTTTAATCTTATATTTCCTGCTTTTCATAAACTTGTTGTAGTCTAATTTTTGAACTGTACTTAAATTTGCCTATTTTACCTTTCTTTGAACTGTTCCACCCAAAATTAAGTTGATGCCTCGGCACCAATTAAAAATTTGTAATCGTGTTATGATCTTAATAAAATGTTCTTTTAATAGATCTTTATGGGAAGAACAGCCCAACCATTCCAAATTTATTTCTTCTAAATATTTTTGTCTGACATTCTTGTATACGTATTTTTTATTGCAGTTATGTTCCAAGTATTAGTTTATTGCATTGATTAATTGAGAAAATGCTACAATAATTGGGTACAGGGATACTTTAAGTTATTGTTTTTTAAACTTTTTCTATACAAAGTTAATTCATGCACATTTGTCAACTCCTTTGTAATCATTGTTTTTTTTGCATTTAATACATTTAAACCCCTTACATTATTGATTATATAACCTGTATGAAAGTAGAAGAAGTTGATATTGCAGCATTCTTCTGTACAATATTTGGCTCTTTTTCTACAATCGTGGTTGCTTGGTATGAATGACATGGGGACTACAATTACTTTAGATTTAATATTGTTGACCCTACATCATCCTCACAATTTGCATAATTAGAATGAATACTTAGCATATTGGTCATAATCAAGGATTTGAAAGAGTTTTCGAATGTGTATGTATCTGGATTATTATTTCATAATTGTGAGATCTTATTTTACCAAAAAAGTTTTTGATAAAATAATTTCAACCAAGATCCCCTGATCTTGGTTGAAATTACTTGTATGATAGAACAAAACTTTTTTAGAAAACAAGACATCTTTTAACCTTAAATGGCTTTCTAAGGTTGTCATCACATTATCCAATGTGGGAACATTTTAATTTTTTTTGTGTTCTGCTAGCATGATTAATATACACGGTGATTTTGAAAGCGTTTTGGAAACGAAATATTTGAATTTGGATTCATCTATAGTACCAATAAAAATGATTAAATCAATTGTAATGTTGTCTAAAAAAAAGTTTCAGTTTTAATATTCATTTTTACTCGATCGACTTGGAAAGTAGTAATGGACTGATCGTTCATTCATTATCTTATATGAATGAAACACGTCCGTGGGCGTTTCGGCGGCCGCTGCGCACCGCCGACGCTAACAGCAGCTGACAAAACTATACCTATAGGCGCGAGCTAGCGAGTACTTACGTAGATAAACTCCAATTTGACCTTCATACTTTACACGGGCTTAGGACCGTCAGAAATACCTATTTTATTTAAACTTCTTTTCGATTATTAACCACGATTGTTCTTTTCACAACAAATCAATTTATCAACGGACTGTAGGTATAAATATTTCAGGCGTATTTAAAAAATCGGAGCTATCTACAGAATAATTAACTTACATACCTATTTACACTATTTACAGTTCTCTGTATCGAAGGAACTGCTCAAAATGGAGTCCGCTGCATTCAATACACAAACGTCCACGTTTAATGCAATTGTTTTTTAATTTTCTTAATGTCTCTCTATCACTTTTCACTTTAAAGCGTCCACTATCGCAATGCGTAAATTATCACGGCTTTCATATTCCCGTGTATTAACAAGTCTTTTTATTTCCGACCATAAGAAAAAATCCAGGGGCGTTAAGTCCGATCACTAAGCTCATTGTCCAGGTATGCACGCACTACACTCCGACGAATAATAATTAAAACGTCCTTGACCTTGCGCATGAGTAGGCGCACGAAATTGTCCGTGGTCGAGAAGACGTTGGGTTGCAGCCAAGATGGTAGGTGTGGAGGGAATTTGAGGGCTTTCAATTCCACGTAGCCGTAGTGCATTTAAATGCTCCGGCTTGGGAATACAAACGCCGAGCCTCTTCCAAGTTGTAGTTGGCAGTAGCGTACAGCTGTACCATTGCCAAGAAGTATTCCACGTTTGAAAATTCGTACTGTCGACTCATTGAAGCGCTAATCAATGCAGCGTGCCGTCACGATGTTATGGTATTACTGACCGACTGACGATGACAGGTGAGCCCCGCGCATGCCTACGGGGCAGACGTCATTGGTTGGACGACTCCGGCGCAACTCGGTAGCTTTGTTTTTATTGGCGAATACGATTTGATGTGACTCGATATTAAAACGCATAGTATTTCTATTCGTAGTATTTACCTACGTGTGATTGAATAGCCTACTACTACTGGTTCTGACTTTTTCTCTGTAAACGATATGAATATCGACTTTGATGATAAAAAAATATATATTTTATTAAATTAACGTTATATATAGCTTCTGTTACTGATAAATAACTCAAAATTTTCTTTTCCAAAACGCTTTCAAAATCACCGTGTATATATAAATTTTAATAGTTTTAATTGCATCAGCCCAAAATACTGCATGTGGTGAATTAAGTTTCACAGGGCCCCTCAATTTCCGGGAGCTTGGCCTCCTCTTGATCCATTGCAACTATCAAACAATTTGTCAAAGAATTCAACTGCATCCGCTGTGTTTCTTACAGTGCTGCTAACCAGGCTTCCATCTGCTTGATGACCTACAAAAAAAACAAAATTATTGTTAGGACTACTACAGCAATAAAAACTGTAGTGTTTTATTGTTGCTGCTTAACTGCAAAAAACATTTACTATTACTTTTACACCTGAAACTTAAAGGATTATTTTTGTCCAAAATTGTTCAATACTTGCTTTAATAGCTATATAATAGTTTTAAACTAGTCAATAATACATTTTTGTATTATGATATGGCTTTGGAAAAAACCACATAGGGTTTTCAGTTGTACTCTTGAATGGAGTGTATACCTGTATCACAAATTATTATTATGTAGTTATTTGTAGTAGTAGTAGGAAACTTTCTAGTTCAAAAGCTGCCTTAATACTGAACAAAGTTGTTTTACTAAATAGATAACAAAGCATGTGATTCTAAAAATATGTTAATTTATCTTACCTCTTGTTGTGATATTTTCCATCGATGTTGAGGGCTTCAATTTGATCTACTGAGCCCAACCTTTAATTTGTTTCAAAAGGAACTTTTTTTGGCTGTGCACAAGTCGTATTCATTAAGGGCCCCTTACAATAATTGTGATCTAATGTAGTAGTTAATTTGGCATATGTGTGATCACTTTCAACTGAAATTTAATAACAGCGAGGTATATAACAAAAATCATTCTGTAACATAACTAGAGCTCTTGGTAAATTATAAACTACTTTTACACACAAACTTTAACACATCATATTAATTTAAATACAATGACCAAATATTTTAACCACTCACTAACCTTCTATATTCACAGGATTTGTTGGTATTCTTGTTGTTATTTCTTCTTCAGACATTAATGTAGAGCAAGCATTATATAGCCTTTTATTTCCAATAAGAAACTTTTGTTCAGTGCCTTATACAAATTTTTCTTTCTATCAATTGTTGCGGAGTTAGCTGCTTGGCTTGTTGATAATGAGGTGCTACTTGTTTAAGCCATATTTGTGTAATGTTTCATTTCGAGGGAATCGAAACAAAGTAACATCGTATTTCGTCTTCTGACACGATATACAGCATGAAATAAACGGCATTTTTGAAATATTCTATACAACAAATGCAATACTTATATTAGTAATCACAGTTTTAAATACTGAGAGAATAAGCTACGGAAATTAATCAACGCAAAACCTTTCGATCAACTTCAAAACTGTAACAGACTATTTGACATTTAAATTTGTGACATATACACATGACAGTTCTGTCATCGGCCCATACTAGACTAGCGGCCTCTGCTGGGGTTACGTTATGAATACCCAAGCTCCTAGAGTCAAAAGCCAATGTATGAAGTGTCAACGCCGTGACTGCTAGCACGCCTGCGCCGCGCCGCTTGAGTGTTATTCACAATACGTCTCCTTAATACATTTTGTATGCAAAAGTTTTGAAGCGGCGTCGTGCCTGCGTCGCGCCGAACTCCTCGCCGTTTGTGTGTATTTCGCGCCTTAGGGAGTGTTAGATGAGTTTGATGAGTTGGACTCTTTATAAGGGTACTTGTAGATGTATATTTTGTATAAGTCTAATGTTTTCTTATACAATACAGACATTGAAATTTTATAAAATACTTTTTTTAATAAACTGTCTTCAAAATACAAATCATATTACCTGTTTTGTTTTATAATAAATAAATAAACGTTAAATATCTACGTCAATCCTCATTTCTCAGTATATTTAAGGTTTAATATGATGAATGATGATGAAATAATGAGTATAAAATGATACATACTATATCATCTAATAATAGGTCTTTACCTATGAAATTGCCGTTTTGTATGCAATAAGTGAAAGTAATTATTTTTTCAAACTTTTTTATTTCTGTTATTCGAAGTAGTCGAATAGTCGGTAGGTGCAAGGTCTGGTGAGTATGGCGGATGAGGGAGAGCTTCCAACCCCAGCTCTTGCACCTTGGAGACTGTCTGTTGCGCAGTATGGGGTCGCGCGTTGTCTTGAAGGAGCAGTGGGGACGACCGATTGACCAAAGCTGGTTGCAGATGTGCAAGCTTCTCCATCATTCTCTCCAGTTCTTCACAGCACACATCTGCATTAATGCTCATGCCGTTTTGTAAAAAGCTGTGGTTAATCACACCCGCACTAGACCACCAAACAGTGACCATCACCTTTTTAGTGGTCATTTTTGGTTTAGGGCATTGCTTTGGTGCTGAACCAGGGTCTAACCAACTTGCTGAGCGCTTTCGATTGTCAAACAGAATCCATTTTTCGTCGCACGTAACAATTCGTTTCAAAATTGACTGCACGGATGGCGTAGTGGTTTAAGCGGTCGCCACGCCGCTTCCTACTGCGCCGAGTGTTGTGGGTTCAAACCCCACATGGGACGACACTTTGTGTGATCCACAAATTGTTGTTCTGAGTCTGGGTGTTCTTTGTGTCCGTTTCATGTATGTTTGTAAAGTCCCCCGCGACACAGGATTTATTCCTAATGCGGGCGTTGTCTTTTAAAGAAATTAAAAAAAAAAAACGTTTATTTCTTTGTCTGTTGAGCAGCGCCAGGCAGGTCTCGACGCGTACGTTGCGCTGGCGATCGTTAAGGTCGTGGGGCACCCATCTATCAAGCTTTTTTACCTTGAAAATTTGTCGCAAATGGATCAATATTGTTTTAATATAATGAGTACCGTCTGATGTTTCATACATATCATACTTTCAAGCCGATACACTTTGTACAGGCGTAACTCACACAATTTCAAAACCATGGAGTTATGAAGCAATGTTCATTTTATCAAAAGATGTACAATTCTTAACCACTAAAGTTTAATCTTGTAAACGAAGCAAAATAACCAATGTACACAATAGATAGATTTTTTACCACAGAGTACATTGTAATATATTTTTTACTGACAGTCAAGTAGTTAGGTCCTTTACCATAGTGTTGTGACTTCAAATTCACTTCTATCTTTGTAGGCAAAATTGCTCGTGTTCAAGTTTCAACAATAAAACACATTTATTTTTTCTAAATCTGGCTAGGTTAGGTTAAGATGGAACTGAAAGACCTGAAAATAATCTGTCTCTTATGAAATTCTGACATTTACTTACAAACATTGGTATGTACCAAGATTTACTACTAAAACCTAAGATATACCAATAAACGGGGCTTTCAATAACATACATAAAACTGTAATCGATTAGTCATCAACAGCCTTTAATTGTCCACTGCTGGACATAGGCCTCTCCTTAGAAAGGTGGTTTTCGATTCGTTTCGAATCGATTAGTAAATACAAAGAAATTAATTCGATATCTTTTAAGAATCGGAACTAACAGCAAAAGCGAAGCCCCCCATCGGTGTAGGGTAGGGTGTCCCGATTTTTTTTTATTCTTATTTTAGCTACTTAAGACCTCTCAAAAGTTGCGCTGTTAGACGTAGATTAGCGTAAAAATAATTCAAAAAATATTTAAAAATATCCTTAGGGCTCTACCAGCATTTTTATTTACTGAAAATTCGCAAAAACAACCTTGTAGTCAATGTCGTATATTCTATGTTTTATGAATCAATCCTGTTTTGTCTTGTAATTTTATCAATAAGAAAAGCCTCGGCTATGATTTGCAAGTATCGACAGGTTGTTTTAGCGATCAATCGGTTTGGATCGGACTTGCAAAATTCCTACAAAATTCATGTTTTGACTTGAATTTCGTACGTGCGCTACTTCTACAACAAGACAGTTCGTCTCATTTCTATTTCGATTTTACTCTTGTAAGGAGTTGTTCTATTCTTCTTTAAAAGAAGAACGTAAATTGCGTTACTTAATCATAAAAATGTGTTCAAGGCGAAGTGAGACTACTTGTACTATATTGGGACCTTATAAAGAACTTGACGATCGCCAATTACCTGTTATAAAAGACGTTATTAAGTGCATTTTATTTACTAAAAGTGAATTAAAACTACAGAAAAACGGAAAAGATCCATCGAACACAGAAGTCTTTTCAATAGTTTCTGGAAAACTTAACACAATTTGGACCAAAGCTTCAATTCCCATCGTTTCTAACGTACGGGTTACTCAACTGCTAACCGCATATTTTAACAAATATTTATCACTAATAAGATATCCTAAAAGTAAGAGAAACGATAGCTATGACAACAAAGTTAAGTGCTTTTTGGAATCGCTGCTTGTAAGTGCACTTCGTTTGAAAATTGTTCCTGCACTAAACCCAAGAAAGTTCCCATTTCTGAAAGAGATTTTTTACTGGACCAAAGAAATGATAGGAAAATGGCAATAAGCGGCGTAGACGCAAAAGAAACTGCAAGGCTTTTAAAGAAACATCAAAGACAAGAAAATTTGAAGCGGACAGAGCAAGCATGTTTTCCGAGTACTTCACAAACCGATACTGTACCGGTACGCGTGTTGCCGCCTCGTTCACAGTCGCTTTCAATAGAACCTTCTACTAAAAGTGACTTAAAGGAGTCTCCATCTAATTCATTTAGTCGGAACACTCTGACGCTGCCAACAGTAGCTAAGGTATGTGATCGATACGGACTATCAACGCGTTCGGCAGCTGCAGTCGCTTCAGCAGTCTTAGTTGACGTAGGAATGGTATCTTCCGAAGATCTAAACCTTGTGATTGATAAAAATAAGATTCACAGAGCTGTTTCAAAGTCACGTACCCAAGCCAGCAAAGACATCGATAAAATTATTATAAAGAGTATCTACTTCGATGGGCGAAAAGATAAAACTCTCAAGATCAATAAAATAGACAGCCGGTACCACCGAAAAGAAGTCTTAGAAGAACACATTTCAGTTCTTACAGAGCCGGGATCTATTTACTTGGGACATACGACGCCGAGTCGAGGTACTGCGAAAGGGATTGTCACTTCTATTATAGAATTGTTAGAAAATCAAGGATGGAACTTAGAAGAAGTAAGTTGTGTGGGTTGCGATGGCACTCCTACAAATACAGGTTGGAAAGGAGGTGTCATTAAATACCTGGAAGACTATTTGAAGAGACCGTTACAATGGTGTGTTTGTATGCTTCACACAAATGAATTACCGCTTCGCCATTTGTTTATGTCTCTAGATGGTAGCACATCTGGGCCGAAAGAATACTCAGGACCTATTGGAAAACAGCTAAATGTTTGTGAAAGTAAACCACTAGTGTCTTTTTGTGCAGTGGCTGGCAATTTGCTCGAATTACCTGATGACATTGTGAAGGAACTAAGTACGGATCAAAAGTATCTGTATGAAATGTGTCATGCTGTGACGACTGGTTCTTGTTCCCCTGAGCTAGCGAGCCGCCAACCTGGAAAAATGGCGCATTCAAGATGGCTAACTACTGCCAATCGCATACTCAGACTTTATGTAAGTACTGTTTCGCCATCAAATAATTTAAAGCTGCTTGTCAATTATGTGGTCAAAGTTTATGCTCCAGTTTGGTTCCTCATTAAGAAAAACTCATCATTCAAAGATGGAGCCAATCATATTTTTCAAATGGTTACATACTCCCGATTTTTGCCTGATAAGCAAAGACCTATTGTGAATTCAGTGATCGAGAGAAACGCTTTTTTTGGACACCCTGAAAACTTACTTGTTACCATGCTATTCGACGACAGAGAGCATATTCGAGAGCTTGCAGCTCGCAAAATATTAAAGGCAAGAGAATCAGAAATAAGCAATACTCGCAGGGTATTTAAAGTACCAAAACTTAACTTCGATGCGCGATATTACATCGATTTGATATTTTGGCAAGAGTGTGAGATATCCGCTCCACCGATTTTGCGACAGATGTCCGACGACGAACTGAGAATAAGGCTAAAGAACAAAGCTTCGATGTTATTGATTTCCCCTGTCATACTCAATCAGTGGAAAGATGTGTAAAGCTAGTGACGGAGGCTTCTCTAAGTGTCACGGACGCTACAGCTCGGGATGGTTTAATCAGAAACAGATTAAAATCTCGCGCGGAAATGCCTAATTTTGGCCACAAGAACCAATTTCGTATTTGAAATAAGCACTAATTATAAGTATTTAAACTTTACTGAACATTACCTTATGTCTTTGTAGTACCTATAAATTTGATTAAAACCTTTAAAACATTATTTTTGTATCATTTATAGTTTATAGTTAAAAATGGCAAATTTGAAAAACTTCTAGGATCGGTAGAGGCCTAAAGATGACAAATATTTAATAAAATTTTGTTATTTTTGTAATCTATTCATAAAAACGCAACTTTTGATACCTCTTGCGTAGCCGTCGCTTTAAAAAAAAAATCGCATACATTGACGGGACACCCTAGTGTAGGGCCCCTAAGCAGTTGCCTACTCTGCCTAATGATTAATCAGTCCTTGCTTAAGTGTTATCCCTTCAATTACACCGCGACCAGGATATAGTTCTAGTGCGGGAGTTTTCTTTAAAAAAAGAATTAGTAGTGTAGGTAAATGCATCTCAATAGTCAAAAACAAGCTGCATATCGCTTGTCAATATTTTCGACTCAGATTCTTCCACAAAATTTTGTGTAAAAGAACTATTTTGTGTATAATTTAAGCTAATCGTCCTCTTAATTTTGAAAGAACTCTAAATTAGATATAATAATAAGAATAAATTTCCTTTATTATGGTTTCCTAAGTTTTATTAAAATCCTTCTATGTTAACATTTATTAAGAACAGATTACATGACAACAGTAGCTACTAAAACTAAAGGGTGTCTCAGTAAGAGTGCACTTTTTAAATTTAGAATCGTTTTTTTTTCGTGCAAGTGGCAATTCTGAAATTAGACAGCTGTCACCTATGTTTATTCCGATTATTAAAAATGGAGCGTTTTTCGAAAAAACAACGCGTCGTAATTGTGAAAACTCATTACAAAAATGGGGAAAGTTACGTTGAAACCGCTCGCAAACTTTGCCAAATTTTCAGTCGAGAAAGTGCACCTAATGTGTCAACCATTCGAAGAGTGGTCAAAAAATTTGAAGAAACTGGGTCGATTATGGATATTAAAAATCCTTTGCATCAACGTACCGGTCTGTCTCTTGAAAACATTGCTGCTGTAAAAAAGAGTGTCGCCGAAAACCCGGAAACATCAATTCAGCATCGTTCTCAACAAATTCAAATTTCACGAAGCACTACGCTGCGAATTTTAACAAAAGACGGAAGTCTTTTGTTAAAATTTGCTGCGTAAAACCTTCATGCGTACAAGATTCAGTTAACTCAGGATCTTAAACAGGATCTCAAACAAACAGAAAATCCTCATGCTATCCATGAGAAACAAATGCACCCACAACGAGCAACTGTCTGGTGCGGCTTTTGGTCAGGCGGCTTGATTGGGCCTTACTTTTTTGATGATGAGTCAGAAATTGCAGTGACTGTGAACAGCATTCATTACAGGAATATGATAACGTAGTTCTTATGGCCTCTACTGGACGGCATGGATCGGGACAACATGTGGTTTCTGTAGCTTGCCTCCACTTGACTAGGTTGCTTTAGTGAGAAAATGTGCGAAATATTATCGACTAAATTTGGAAGAAAACAGATCTTCGCTAGGTGCCCTAGTTTTTGAGATATAAGCGTGGCCGATCTGGCAAGATTCGGCCTAGGTGGGCCACCTAGGAATGCTTATAACTTTTGAACCAGTGACCAACAAATTCTGATATTTGACGACGAATTTCGACTCATTAGCGACTAAATTTTGGTGAAAACAGATCTTCGCTAGGTGCCCTAATTTTTGACACACAAGCGTGGCCCTGCTGGGGAGACTGAGTCCAGAAGGGTCCCCTATAAACACTTATAACTTTTGAACCAGATTTGGTGACAAATTAGCGACTAAATTCTTGTGTAACCAAAATTAAAATCCATGATGGTGGCCCTGCCAGGGTCAGTGACACGTAAAAAACCCTCTATTTTCAATTCACGTAACACAACAGGAAGTTGTAAAAGGCTCACTTTAGTTATCGTCGCAGTAATCCCACACACACTGCAACCCTACCGAAAATCTCTCGGTTAATAAATAATTGAACTACTGATTTCTCCACCAACATTGTCAAAGTAGATATCGACGCGCTCAGGCGCAACCTTACGCCGTGATATCGCTTTATCGTCGGAGCCACTGGAACCGATAACTTTACAACTTTTAAGCTTAGCATTCTGTCCCACGACCGACCCAATTGCCCCCGCAGCACCAGTCACCACTACTACCTCTCCAGCTTTGGGTGGGCATAGGTCCAGAAGCCAGACCACCTTGGTAGTACGGAACCTCGGAAGAGGTAAGGTACATGCTTTGATATGGGTCCACACTCACCCCTTAAACTTTCAAGAATCTCTCCACCTGTAGTTCTGAGACCCTAGTGCGAGTTTATTTCAAATCTACTCGTTTGTCACTGCGACTGTGTTCGGCGCTGAGACTAGCAAGCACTGAAATCTTAACCAATCGCAGCGCCGAACGCGCTTGTTATGCCCACGTATTTCACCTTTCACCATATTGTATATTCAACCTCGTTGTTTGTAATAGAGTGGTTTGCAGGTAAAAAAGTACCTATTAGTAATACCTAAGTGTCAAGATAAGAAATGCCAGTAAAATCTAATCTTTAAAAAATTTGCTATCATACCTATGATAAAGATTATTTGACTGAATGTTGTGGTAATCTTTAAATTACGTAGGAACATTTTAATTCTAATTACCTACCTACCAGCAAGTACTTATTAAAATAAATTTGTATAGAATTTTCTTCATCATTTCTTCATACTGGTGCGGTTGTAGCGTATGCGGCTGCTGTGCTGACGTCTCGGGTTCGATTACAAATTTATTTACAAAAAAGAAGTATATAAATTCTATTAGTCAGCTTTCATAATACAAGCTGTGCTTAGTTTGAAACTAGATGGCGTTGGGGGTCAAATCTAAGAATATATTATTATTATTAGATTTATAGAGCGTATATACTAGGACGTTTAAACACTGAAGTTAAAAAAGAAAGGCTCGTTATACTTAGGTATGTTGATACAGTTAAAATATTTAAATTATGTAGCAATACAAATTCGCTCCTAGAAACATTAAAATCGCAAATCACAAAGAATTGTCCTCGTCTAGTTCAATAAAAATATCAGGGTTTAAAGTACAAAATTATCTTAAAATCAGATAATTTGATAAATAACCAGTATTCAATGTACCAGATATGATTTTATTTATTTGTTCACACTATTTAGTACACAGAGGCAATGTAATATTTCGTTGGTAAAAGATATCATGTATAAAAGAACGAAGAAGAATGGGTTATCGTAAAGAGCAATATCTTAATAACAGCCGTTGTTCACTGTACACAACATCAACATTAGTAACAAGTAGAGACTAATACGTCTATGGAATTATAGACTATTTAAAAAAGTAATTTCACACAAACTCTACTGATATTATAAAGCTGTAGAGTTTGTTTGGTTAAACGCGCTAATCTCAAGAATTACTGGCTCGAATTGAAAAAAAATATTTTAGTTTTGGATAGCCCATTTATTGATAGTTATTAATTCAAATAATAATCTTGAATAAAATTATTTGTACCCCATTTTGAACAACTTCAAAACGAGTAGAATTGAATTGAAACTTCGCACACTTCGACATAAATAAATAATCGTTTAAATAAACTACAAAAACACGCCGGTGGAACTAGCCGAACAAAAATAGAAAATATTTTTTTAAGTCAAGAGTTTTTAATTCAAATAATAATCTTAAAGTAAATTCTTTGTACCCGTTTTTTAACAAATGTGGCGCACGGAAGAATAATATTTGGAATACATATCTATATATAAAAAATAAATTGACGTTTGTTAGTCAACAAAAACTCGAGAATGGTTTTGAAATATTTGTAGAAGTCCAAAAAAAGTTTAAAAGGTGAGAAAGTATAAAGAAATGCAAAGTAGTAAAAAAGTACCCAGTAGATAACTATTTTTCATAAAATAAAACATTTACCACTGTTCATCTATACATCTATATCTATAGAAATCTATTCTGTAATTGAAAGTCTCTGTTTTTAATTTCAAAAGTATAGATTTTTTCATGCTTATATGGTTATTTGCACGATAACCTAAAAACCAGTTTAAATATTTTTTATGTATCTGTCTGTTTGTTCCGGGTAATATTTAAAACGGCTGGACCGATTTTGATAATATTTGACTAGCAGATAGCTGTCTATATAAGCGGTAACTTAGGCTATTCTGTCTTTCACAAAAATCCTATAAAATTTTGCAATCGAACAAACTGAGGCGGCGTATTTCATAATCCACCCGAACGAAGTCGCTGGCACAAGCTAGGCGCACGGAAGACTAACATTTGGAATACATATTGTTTAAATATATGAGATGTGCAGAAAGCTAAGAATTTTAAGCAATATGTACCTTAATAATATAAAGTTAAAAATTATGTAAAAAAAGCTTCATAAAACTATAAGAAACCCTTAATACGAGTAGGTATTTATTTTTGGCCTGTCGTCGGCCGAAACTGAAAAATCGAAAACGGAAAATAAAACCTTATGTAAGTTCAAGAAGTAAAAAAGCTAAATTATTGTTCTTTCTGTATGAAACGCCAGTAGCAATGTCAACAACATTAAAAGATTAATCATGACAAGTTAAGAATGTAATAACAGTTTTTTGATATTTTTGTCTGTGTCATTATGGCTGGCAGGGTCATGCCAGCCTTCTTAAATCCTAGGACTTACTCCAAGTCCAACGTGCCTCTCCTCGGTGCCTTGATTGATTATATTGAAATTAGCTTGGTGTACTTGAGAACGAAGACATTCACTGAGGCCGAGAAACTCCATGCTAAGACCACTAAAGCTACCTTATCAGCGACGTTCTTAGCAGCAGTATGTCTTCTTCTTGGTGTAGCATGCAACGTGAAGTTTGAAGTAGTGACAATGAATGAGGAACCGTTACCCAAGGATTTGCACTTAATGGTGATGAGCAAGAGTGATAAGCTTTACATCGATGATATTGATGCGTCCAGTAAGTGTTTGGGTGTGCATTCAATTGGAGAGTTATAATCCTGATACGTAAGCGGAATAAGACATACCTAGTACGCACTGAACAGAAAGCTTAAGTTAAAGAGGGTTTGACTGTCTCCCAATTGTCTACATTTTCCAGTTTTGTTTTTAAATAGGTCTTACTTCGTTTACAACCCCTTTCATTTAAATTAAAATAATTCAAAACCGTATTTTAAATGATATAGTGAGACAAACAAAAATATATGCAGTCGCTTTGAAAACCTTTTTCGTTTCGAAGTCTGTTAAAAATATATTTATATGTATATTTTTAATTACATTACGTATTACTATGTTATCCCATGATAACGCGGTAACACGCATCGAGATGTGCTAAAATATTGAATGATCAATACTTTTTTATATTACAAAACACGTACTTAAATTTTTAACAAGTTTAAAGATGAGCTTCCGTTATAATACGCCGCTATATACGAGTAGACGCCGCTACTGCAAGGAACAAACGATATATTACGATTAATATATTTGGCTTGCCAGGATATTTTATATTAAGGTAGCCCTTTATGTAACATATCCTGGCAAGCCATATATACCTACTCATTCTAAACCTCGTAATAGACATAATACATATACAGATGTTATCAAATTGTATTTGACAAAACAGAGATTATTGCTTTTGTGTGTGTTGATCTATGACTTTAGAGTCTACATGGAAGACGATTTCAATCAATTTTGGAAATTTTATGAAATAAAGTTTGAGTTTATCCAAATATATAAACTATTGTATTTTATTAAAACAGACTTAGTAATATTTAACCAAAAGTATATTCGTGGAGAACATTAATTTGTAGGTACCCCTTTTTAATACAAATACCACACATATAAGGAAATATTAGATATTCCAAATATTACATGCTTCGTAATATTTGGAATATCTAATATTTCCTTATAAGTAGTTCTACTTATCAACATTGTTAAACCGATTTGTATGAAGTAAATAAAAAGTGGTACAGGTAGGTGAGGAGCTCGAGTAGGTTAGCACATTGCAAAGTTAAGTAATCCTAGAAGTTCAGCCGTACACTGGTAGACTTAAAGCCGACTTTAGCCGACCCCAGCCTAGTTTGGTAAAAAAAGGAAGGAAGGATCTACAGTACAATGACGGTTCAAGATATCTAGTCAATGAGATAAAGCGAGGTATTAAAAAAATCGAAATTAAAGTTTTATTTTATTGTTACAATAAATATGACGCTAGACGATCTCTAGAAGGTAGGTAAATAAAAAAAGCAGATACCTACTATTGATTCTTAGCAGCAAACCTGTTAACTATGTAAACTGTTAAATTTGTTCCTATTTGTTAGACTTTGTCAGGCCAGACAAACGAGAATTCGAAGTAAAAGTATAGTTGTATTCGCCTGATAAATAAAGTAATAACGTAACCTTGGCCTTTGTCCCCACTGTACTTTGTAGTAGTTACATAAATACATGCCTATGTATTTTTATCAATTGTGCCACTATTATCTTTACGTGGATCATAGAGATAAGGCTCACGTTCACGTTCTTATATCGTATGTTTTATTATATTACATAAGACCTAATGCTATTATAACTGTTATATATACGTTGTTTTGTTGTAGGAGTAATGTGGTGTTTGGAAGCTTCCGACTGTCTTGTCATTTTGATTAGTAGCTTGCTAATATGGAACTCTGCGAACGTGGTAACAACCTTGTCCTTATATAAATGTTTTCGTATTATATTAGTATGAGCATAGTTAGTGCCTACCAATATTACACATTATATAGTACCTACCAGTAGTACATATTATATAATGTTACATTAACATGTAACGTTATATACTATGTACGATAACTGTATTAAGAAATTTGGGTTAGATTAAAATAGGCAATACCTACTATATTTGTTGCATAAGTTTTATACGTAATAAGTTATACGTATAAAATCAGTACAGAGATAAAAATTAAATAATACACATCAATTTAATTTCATGGTAACAATAACATCTTACATTTTTTAAATTTTAACAACTGCCTTTCCTGCATTTTCCCCATTCAACATTCCCACGAAAGCATCGTAAATCTTATCAAAGCCCTCAGTAACGTGTTCACGGGGTTTTAGTTCACCTGAATTGATCATTTTGATGATTTCTGAAAATGCTTCCGACCAGCGATCAAGCCAACGCCATACCAGGAAACCTTCTATCTTCAATTGACGGAACACTAGAGAAGGCTGTAATATGCTTGCCTTAGGTAACTTAGTAGGGTCTTCATTGTATGAACTGATACTGCCGCACACTGCGACTCTCCCATAGTCCCGCATTTGATTTATGATTAAACTGCTGATCTCTCCACCAACATTGTCGAAGTAGATATCAACACCATCCGGTGCTGCTGCCTTAAGCGATGCTGAGATGTCGGCCGTCTTATAGTTGATACCCTTGTCGAAGCCGATTTCCTCCAGCCATTTTACCTTTTCATCGGAGCCAGCGAAACCGATAACTTTACAACCTTTGATTTTTGCAATCTGTCCTACGAGCGAGCCGACGGCACCAGCAGCACCGGTTACCACCACTGTCTCACCTGCCTTAGGTGAGCATAGCTCCAGAAACCCGAAGTAAGCTGTCGCACCTGGCATGCCGACTGCACCGATACCCAACGAATTTGATAAGTCCTTCAAAGTTGGTAACTTGTACACTCTTTCAGCAGGATTGTTGCCTGGTTTTGTCGTGTTAATGACGGTATAATCACACCATCCCTTGTGTGAGACAACCCTAGTGCCAACTGGGAAACGGGGATCCTTGGATTCTTCAACTAATCCCACTTGAAAACCGAATTGATCGTATGGAACTGGATAACGACCGTGGTAGGCGCGCAGATACGGGTCCACACTCACCCATTCCGCTTTAACAAGAATCTCTCCATTTTGCAATGGTTTAGTTTCATATTCAACTATTTCAAAGTCATCACGTTTAGGTAAACCTTGGAAGTTTTTAGTAACAACATATTTACGTGCCTTCACCATGTTGTTCGTTTGTGCGCGGACCGGTTGCGACTGACTTTATAAACAAGTCTCACACAGTTAATACTTTTATAATCAAATTGCCGTCTGCATAACAAAAAATTGTGAAATCTAATATATCTACATATTTCTTAATGTACACGAAAACAAGATAAACCAATTTTATCATTCTCTTCACTAAAATTATGTAAAGAAAGATTATGAGGTTAGGTAGGTATATAATCAGAATTTCGAATATTACATAAGCAATAGCCGCATGTTATTAATTTCAATTTATCTTGTTAATTAAAGTAAATAATAATTGTTATTTACTTTAATAAATGACGGACCTGTTTGTCTAGTGGTTACTGACCCTGATTGTTAAGCCGGCGGTCGTGGGTTCGATTCCCACCCAGTACAAATATTGTGTGATGAGCATGATCATTTGTTCTGTGTATGGGTGTAATTTCTTATATTATTTCTTTTTGAAACACAATTTCCGCTTTAGGAATATATCCTGTGTCACGAGGGACTTTTTGTATGTATGCACGTACATGTATGTCTGATACATGAAACGGGCACAAAGAACACCCAGACTCAGAACAACAATTTGTTGATCACACAAAGTAGTAGTGAGCAGCGTGGCGACCGCTTAAACCACTACGCCCTCCGTGCAGTTATAGTATGTATGTATTTAGAAATATATTAGTATTTACAGGCTTTGCCTAGTTTGGGATCAGACTGAGATGTGTGAGTGTGGAGTGTGTGTGTATGGGGTCGCCATTGCCAGTTACAACTCTGTATTTCTCTTGGACAGAAGTTCTTAACATAGTCTGATTCATGTCTATACTGATGGTATGTAAGTTGTACGTACTACGCATCCACTATGTAGATTTAGAATAGCGTAAGAAGATTTATTTCGAAATTTAACAGATCACATTTCCAATTTATGATCCTGTACATATGTATGTATTTCCATATGTATAGATAACTGTCACAACACACGCAACTGTTTCACGTGTTTCAATCCCTACTCTCTGACACCATCATTAGATTATCTTGATGGTATCATAATCTTGTATTGTCACGAGACTTAAAAATACATAAAAATACTTATTATATACAATTTGGCATATTGTAGCTCAATCGGATTCCAAAATTTTGTTGAAAAATAGTTGGCAAGTCCTGAATACAACATGTTACATTGCAACTTATATAGAAGGTTGTAAAAAATAAAACAAAAGTACTAATCACTTTACAATTTATCAGTAACAACAATAAACATATTTTAATCTTTTATATTTTAACAACTGCCTTTCCAACATTTTCTCCATTCAACATTCCCACGAAAGCATCGAAAATCTTATCAAAGCCTTCAGTAACGTGTTCCCGGGGTTTTAGTTCACCTGAATTAATCCATTTGATGATTTCCGGAAACACCTCCTTCCAGCGGTCAAACCAACGCGATACAATGAAACCTTCTATCTTCAATTGATGGAACACTAAAGAAGGCTGCAATATACTTGCCTTAGGTAACTTAGTAGGGTCTTCATTGTATGAACTGATACTGCCGCACACTGCAACTCTCCCGAAATCCCGCATTTGATTTATGATTAAACTGCTGATCTCTCCACCGACATTATCGAAGTAGATATCAACACCATCTGGAGCGGCTGCCTTAAGCGATGCTGAGATGTCGGCCGTCTTATAGTTGATACCCTTGTCGAAGCCGATTTCCTCCAGCCATTTTACCTTTTCATCAGAGCCAGCGAAACCGATAACTTTACAACCTTTGATTTTCGCAATCTGCCCTACGAGCGAGCCGACGGCACCAGCAGCACCGGTCACCACCACTGTCTCACCTGCCTTAGGTGAGCATACCTCCAGAAGCCCGAAGTAAGCTGTCATTCCTGGCATACCGACTGCGCCGATACCCAAAGAATTTGATAGGTTCTTCAAAGCTGGTAACTTGTACACTGTGTCAATAGGATCGATGACTGAGTTTGTCGTGTTAATGACGGTATAATCACACCATCCCTTATGTGAGACAACCCTAGTGCCAACTGGGAAACGGGGATCCTTGGAATCCTCTACTAATCCCACTTGAAACCCGAATTGATCGTACGGAACTGAAAAACGATTGTTGTAGGCGCGCTGATATGGGTCCACACTCACCCATTCCGCTTTAACGAGAATCTCTCCATTTTGCAGTAGTTTAGTTTCATATTCCACTATTTCAAAGTCATCACGTTTAGGTAAACCTTGGAAGTTTTTACTAACAACATATTTACGTGCCTTCACCATGTTGATCGTTGATCGCGACTGACTAACTTATCGCTATGTTCCGTTATCGTTGTGTAGGATTAGGTGGCATGATTGTGTCCTCTATAACACGGCAGTCACGTCATACTGACTGAAACGTCGTTATGTGTAGCGTAAGGAGCACGGCACATTGACTTCAAAAGATGTGGTTTAACTATATGTTTTTATATTTGTGTACATGATTGTAATTATTCTCTTTGTACTTTGTTTCATTTGACAAAATACATCAAGTTATACGGATATCATACACAAAGATCATGACATCAATCTTAATCAAAGTATGTGGATAAGTCTAACGTTTTGTATGACGCATCCACTGCAAAGACTAAGAATGTCGGCAGTGAATTTATTGTGTAATAAAACAATGCAGTTTAAAAGTCTTGCGTGAAGCATACAATGATATACATAAATATTCATAAAGATTTGTTTTAGGAAGTCATAAAATTTAAACAAAATAGGATCATCGTATTTCCGTGTGCATAATAAAAATGGTAAAACCTAAGTAATGCACACGAAAACATGACAAATCAATTTTATACAGAAATAATAACCTATTTAGTGGATAGATTAGATTGGGTACATTGGCAGTGACCCAGCTTGTATCACATACTTCAAATAACACTATTAGTCCCGTGTTGTAGCGTAAGTGTAAGGTAAACGGTCCATTAGAAATGTTTAGAATAAGTGAGCTCAATTTATCGCGAGAAATAATAAAACAATGCGATTAAGTCTTATTTCAAACATAATATAATATCAGATATAAAAAAGAATTTATAAACATCTTCATTTGCAAGCCATAAAATTAAAACAAAATAGTATTAGGTAAAATATTTGCGTGTGCATAACAAAAATGGTAAATTTCTAAGTCATGAAAACACGAAAACATGACAGACAATTTTAAATAGTTACCATTACAGTAGACAGATTACATACATTACATTAAAGTGACTCAACCTGTATCTCATACTTCAAGACATGGAACACAGAAGGTATATGGGTAATAAAATGAATACTAATAGTGAGTTTGGTGCAATACAAGATTAATCTCAATATTTTTATTATTTGATTAACTCACATTATCACATTAGTACTTTGATCTCTTAACTTTACTGACAATATAATACTCCCGATGTATTTGGTTGTTTAATATACATTTAAATATAATTACAAAAATATTGATATTAGTGTTTTAATTATAAATTAATTACATACATTTATTAATATTATTCAATATATTACATATAACTATATAAATTACATAGAATTACATCAATATCGTAATGGAATGCTGCAGAAATCACATGGTTATAAGTATTCAATTTTACCAAAATCTTTGCCCAATATTTTCACCGGCTGAAATCACGAAAGGTAAGATACGAAATAAAATATTCTCCAATGTATATATTTAACCTGTTTTATGTAACTTATCCAACCTTTTATCCAATAATTTAAATGGAATAGGAACCCGAGATACAGCTATAAAGGTAAAATATTAGGTCTTTACCTATGAAGTTGGAAATTTGGATTAAAAAAAATAATGCTATTTTGATGTCTGTTTGTTTATCCCTTTATTGTAGAAACCTTAAATTACTGAGGGTACAGTGCCCTGTACACACACACAGGCACTACATGTTGTCATGATTTTTCTTTGCGACAATTCTGTATGTCCATATTAACTGTTCCTTTTTTTTGATTTAAATATCTGATGAAAACGGTTACAGAGCACCATAACATCCCTGATTTATTTTGTATTGTGTTTGAAGCATGAATGACGCTATTGGCTTTCTACCAATCATTCTTTATACCTACCCAAAAGTATTTATTATTTTTTCTTTGAAAATTCTTGTTTTTTCGCTTGACCATGTACCATGTACTATCAATTTTCTTGTAAGCTACATCGATTCTTCTTTACGGATACGGAGCTGATATTTCCGGAGAAAACCGGACTTTCTATCAACATCCTTGTTATAAAATATTTATAGCTTCATTTATTTAGTTACTCCTGTCTTGTATATTATGTATCTCTATTAGTTTTATTGAATTGTTTCCAACTTTAATTGCTCAGTTAAAAATAAGGCTTTACATCGTTTATGGTAGTTTCTAAACGCTTAGACGCTTAGATACAACGACGAGTTATATAACTATGTACATCACGTATTCATATTTAAGCATTGTGTATAAATAGATTGCTAAGTACCTTTATGATAACGATAACTATCGACAGCCACAAAATTATACTGCAAGATAGGCAAGAAGCGTTATATACTAAGTTAGGTAGGTACCATCTTAGAGTATGTAAATTAAAACTATATAGTTAACAAACCTATACCTAGGACACATCAAACACATATCTACTAAGGATTTTAATTATCGACTTCAAATAAATCTTATTAAGCTATGCATAGTACCTACTTGTGATCCAAATTAAAGATTTAAAACTCTTTATGAGTTGTGCAGTTTGATGTTAAACTCCTGTCCTTTCTAACTTGACTTGACAAAACTTGACAAACTCGTGCACCCCACTCGAAACACGAATCCAAAATACCTTACCCTTTGGCATTGGTGAGGTGACGACCCGCGGCTATTCGTTTTGATAACTCGATAACTTATGAAAACCAGTAGTACAATGCATATTTTCATAATGGTATATAAATGAGATTCACCTTTGATTAGTTATTTAATAATTGTCAAATCTTCCAGCGATCTCCATTAAGTGAGTACCTGTTCCTGCCATGGCTGGGCGCGACTCTCCGCGGTCTACTCGTCCGACAGGCTCCAACCGCTGGAGCCCTGCTATACACTATGGCAGTTATCAATGGCAACGTCAACCCACTTTTCCTCACTGCGTTTTCGTTTTTGTTTTGTTAGTATCTGTTAGGTAGTCACAATATCAATTCCCATCTATAATAAATTAAGCACTAAAAATTTTCTCCCAGTGAATTAAAACGGATAATATGATATTGAGACAGGGATTTGGTAATAGTGCGATTAAAGTTTATATTACCATTATTATAAGTTTATATTAGAGAACATTTTTGTATGTGCCCATGCGTGTAAATATGCTCCAAGCAAATGCTATGTCGGCATTACCCTTAACAATTACCAACATTACCCATAACAAAAACGGTTAGTAAATCATTGGTCTAATAACTACATTTTCTTTTTAATATTAATCCGAACAGTGTTGGAAGCTCGATTGTGGTTAGAAATTGCTCGCCTGGTCCGCTCGAGATGGGAGCAACGGGAGTACAACGCTGCCTCACTTGACTCAGAGTATGAAGTGGAGACTCTGTGGAGCAATGACGACGTCCAAAGCATTGAAATGCGCAACACAGTCTATTGATGGTCATTCCGATAAACAGACTAAATAAATTTAAAAAAAATATTGTTATTGTTTTATTCACCTTTTCCATTAAATAAAACAACAGATCTGTTAGTATAGCAGCTAAAGGACACAATCTGTCTTAAATCAAAATTTAAAGGGCCATGCTGAAGAAGCGAGTAAATGTTATAAAACAAAAATAAGTATGTAAATAAATTACGATAGAAGCTTAGAGCATCTCTCACAAATAGTCTTTTTACGAGACGATTTCCACCCTGTCACCTCACTACATCAATATTTGTTTTTCACATCCTTTACAAAGATGTTTTACCATCAAACGGTTTGACGATTTATTTTTGTGAAATTCTTTTCTGTTTGTTGTTTTCGTTTGTTGTTTCGTTGTTCTTTTCTATTCAGTGACACCGTATTAGAGTGCCTTTATTTATAACTCTATAATCATGAATAATATGATATAGTGCGGTAGAGGACTGAAATAAATAAGCTTTGAAGTCAAGCGAAGACACAAAGGAGAAGGAGTCGATTATGGACCGATTTTCAAAATTATTCTTCTAAGTGAAAGGGAATACTCCCAAGATGGTCCCATTATCACTAAATCAAGATCTGATGAAGAGATCCCATAGAAATCGAGGTAAATCCTCAAATTTTACAGCCCTTACAATGTGTTTTAGCTTGTTTCTCTACCTACACGATGATGATTACTGATGATGGAAGGGTCTTTAACCTTTAGGAGTTAGAGGATAACTCTCAATAATATAATCATACCCAGGGTACTTATAAAGATAACATTAAAATATATTTAAATCTTTCTATTCAGGAAATTTTTAATAGTACATTCATTCATAGAAACTAATGAGTTCGTACGATATCGCTGCGTCTGCGCCGTGCATACGTTCTTTGAACGCTTACGGTGGATAAACGCTAATTAAAATAACGAAAATTAAATACATTGCACAGATCCCAAATAAAGGATAAAGGGTAAAAAAGAAGAGACAATGTAAATCAAACCTCAATATATACAAATTGCTTTAATTCCAATACCTATGCCTACAAAAATTCTTAGATACAAATGGACTACAATAAGATAATGTAAAACATACAGTTACAAATAATACTAAACGTAAATAACAAACATGTCGGTAAAAATATCACATCATTATTAATTGAATCAACTTTATAAATGTCTCATTTGTTGTGTTATTTTCAATATATTGTACTTTTAATCGACAATATCGGTTATATGTAGGTATTATGAGTGAAAATTTAGGTATTTCTTTCTGTCTTTTCTCGTCTATTATTGAAAACAACAAAATAACGTATCAACACAGTCCTATTCTTAATAAGACATCTAAAGGCCGAGTCAAACAGCAGACGTGGTGGGGCAGCGTCGTAGGATGAGTAGGTAATTAGGGGCAAGTTATGCTAGTTAATTATACCGTAGGAGATGTCACATATAACGCTTTCGCGTCGTCCTCTTTCCGCCCCACGTGCGGTCTGCCTTGACCTTTACAATTTGTTAAATTTTCAGACAAATTTTTTGTCTGTTAAAAATATATATATATAAATATAGATATCCACCGGTATTCACAATACACATGCGTACTCAATGATATTATATAGAAGCAAGAGATACACCACAAACCCACAAAACACGTGCTGTGAATTAGTCCTAATTAGGACCACTGCGATCGAGCGCATATACTAATTAATTCTAGAAAATTCATAAAATGCCTTCCTGTGTATTCGCAAATTGCACAACTTATGCCAAAAAGGTAAATAAAGATATAGGAATATTATACCACATCTGTTTTAAAATGCATTAATAGATGTATGTACGGTTACGGAAGAAATATTTTGTACAGCATGAATATAACGTATCTTATATAATTATCATTGTACGTACTATGTTCCACGGTTTTGCAGTTTATGTACTTCTGTTGTTAAATCTAGCTGAGAACTCTTAATTAAGGCAATTGGGACTATTACGTCCTTGCAATACGAAAGTCATAGTATATTATCTATATTATATAGTAGTTATAGTTATATATATAGTATGATTATCGCCATCCTAATTATAACTACGTGTCTAATTTTTAAATGTTTCGTTTTAAACCGTAATATTAGGTACAGAAATTCTGTTATTCTGGATAATTACAATACTTAGCTCGTTTTACTAGATTTTGACTATTAAAGGACTTACAATTATAGTTTTTTGGTATCAACTTTTTCTAATATATATTACCACACAGTGCACTTATGCTTAGGGTTCATAGGCGAACCAGGTTTGCAGCGAAACTCCCTGGCAAAGTCGTGTGAATTAGACAACGTGCCTATCACGCGAAACCGACCCGGAGAATGTACAGCAGTCTTTAGTTTGTTACGCATGGCTT
Source organism: Arctia plantaginis (assembly GCA_902825455.1). Taxonomy (NCBI): domain Eukaryota; kingdom Metazoa; phylum Arthropoda; class Insecta; order Lepidoptera; family Erebidae; genus Arctia; species Arctia plantaginis. The sequence continues at coordinate 15,604,653 of CADEBD010000171.1, read as the reverse complement.
CGGGACGCATCGCACCGCACCATACCTTTTAAAAAAAACAAGTTTTGATTAGGAATCAAATTCAAATTCAAATTTGGAACTGTCTGTCTTCTGACTATCTTATCCATTAAAAGATGAGGATACACCCGTTAATATGAATTATTTCTATTAAATGAAAAACCCTTAAGATTTATGCAGAAATAAAAGGTATGCAGGTATTTTTGCCGTATTAAAATGATAATAGGCAAGTTTGCCGTATTTTCATTTTTTTTGTTCTCTGCATAATGACATGATATTAAAGCAACGAAAGCACTAACCTGTGCAAAATTAAGGAAGAATAACTGAGTGTGTGTGTGGTTAAGTCCAGGTAGCGTTTCTTGTGCAGAGCCGTGCTTTTGGACCCAATGTAGATATGCACGGAACGCTTGCTTCACACCTCCGTTGTCGGCTATGTTCTCACCCTGATTATGTTAAAATAATGCCGTTTTATCAAATCAAATTTCTAAAGATTTAAAAAAAACCTGTAACATTACAGATTATAATCGCAATCGGAGGAACTCCCAAAACATTCTACATTAGTCGGTGTTACGTCATCTGTCTAAAGGACATAATGCTGATATAACGCAATGGGATGCACAAAGGGACACTTGAGACCGATTAGAACTCTACTTATCGACATTGTTACGAAGAATGCGTTAAAAAATCATTTTTTTTGTTTTTAAAAGACAACTCGCATTAGGAATATCTCCTGTGTCGCAGGGGACTTTACAAACATACATGAAACGGACACAAAGAACACCCAGACTCAGAACAACAATTTGTGGATCACACAAAGTGTCGTCCCATGTGGGGTTTGAACCCACAACACGCGGCGCATTGGGAAGCGACGTGGCGACCGTTTAAACCAATACGCCATCCGTGCAGTCGAAATGCATTTCTATTTAATCACTTAAAAAGGTCTCAAACAGAGAATCACTTCTTTTTTCAAGGAAATAAGACAAATATATTCCCTGGTAATTTCCTTACCTGAGTATTGACTCCATCTAGCTTCATATTGACTTCAGGAACCACGTATTGGCCGTATTGATCTATTAAGCACTGCGCTCGACGGTGAAACGATTCGATAGCAGAGTCTGACCACCAGCGGTGAAGGTTGCCATCACAATCAAACAAACGGCCTTTATCGTCGAAACCATGGGTTATTTCATGACCTGATAATTGGTTAATACTTTACATTAAATAGATGATGCCATTTTATTTCGGCAATTAAAATACAAGCTTACTCAAATAACAAAATATTTTGAATAGTAGGTAAACCAAACTATGTACTGAAATTGCCTAAACCCCGTAAGAAACAGTTTCTCAATTATAATTTTCCAAACGATCTCATGAATTAAAGGTAGTTCCATAAAAATTTAGTTAACTATTTTGGGCAGAAAATTTTAGTTTCAAAGGGAAATATTATTTCCCATAAAGAAATATGGCGACTTCCACATACGGTAAAACGAAGATATGCCATCTAACAAAGACACGCCGAAATACCGGGTAACTGCTAATCCTGTATCGCGATATGAATAATTCTCTCGTCGATTGGAATGTATACAACTTCCCAACATCAACCGTTGGACCCCGGACAACACCATGGGGGACTTCGCGACAAGCCGCCGCCTCTGTCGCTGGTCGCTCGGAGCTGGGCCTCCCCAGGGGAGGGGTCCCCTGGGGTCTCACCTGGCTCGAGCTAGACCGCCGAGGCGGTGTGAAGAGCGAAGCCCCACGAACTCGAACCTACCGTAAGGACAGCCCAGGACCTACCCCTATTTAGGGATAGCGGTAGATATCGCTGGCAGGGGGCTACAGCCCCGATCCAGACACGCGTCCCCTGCGGGACGGTGTGGAGACCAGCTCTCACCGTTGGACCGTGGGCCTGATCACCCTGCCAGGTCGGAGGATCCTCCCTTTCTCTTGGAGGGGCATGACACAAAGTGTCATGTTCAAAAATAGGAGCGATCTTCCACATAAAACGAAAAAGACCTAAAGGTTTAGAGACTATGTTTCCGATTCGAGATCGGATTCGGCCATCATTCAATTTAATTTAATTGAGCGAAAAGAGCGATCACGTTTTCCTATATCCAAAAATCTTTTTATCTCACCTATAACAACTCCAATTCCACCATAGTTAAGGGATCTAGGAAAATGGCGATGGTAGAAGGGTGGTTGCAGGATGCCGGCAGGGAACATGATTTGATTCTTATTACGGCTGTAGTAAGCATTCACCACTGCAGGCGCTGTGTTCCAGAGGGTTTTGTTTACCGGCTGTCCGATCCTGAAAAAATGTACTAGGATATGACGTATACATTTATAGATCAAGAAAGAAAGCAAATAGATACCCATCTATGTCGACACATAAAATACATATATTTTAATGTATATATTTTTTAAATTGCTTTTCCTCATAATTGAAACTTTAGTTTATATACAATCCTAATAATAACATAACAGAGCACATAAAACAGTGTTGTACACGGCATTTTCTCTTACAAGACTCAGCCCATTGGAAAAGAATAAAAGATTGACACAGGCAGATATTTGTTATGTATTTTTTAATATTCCAACTTAAGATAAAACAATGTATAGTTGCTGTTACTTGTTTGTGGTTTTCTTAATTTTTAAATATATTTACAAAAGGAGATATGTTACTTACCGCGATTGCTCCATCTTAGTCAAATGCTGAAGTATATTAAGGATATTTTCAAAGTACTTGTCCGGATGTATTCGTACTTCTTTATACCTATCATCCAACTCTTTCTTATTCAGTATGAAGTCAGGATATCCTATTCTCAACATCATAGCATCAACTTTATGTGCTGCAAGTTTTTTGGTCTTATCATCAATCCAGTTTGTCATAGCCAGTAGTTCTCTAAACGCCTGCTGTATTTCTCGTGTCATAGTCAATGTGTCGTTTTTACTCATCTCGTCGAAGTATTTTCTTACGAACATGGAGCCCAAGGCCATACCCATGTTGGAGTTGACCTGGGAGACGCAGTTTTTCCATCGAGGTGGAGCTTGCTCCCGTCCGAATAAAATGTAGTAGAATCTATATATAATAATTTAATAGGGTAAATTAATCTTCGAAAATAGTTTTCTATGTTATATAGCTATGGACACTACACAAGATGGGAGATACAAAATATTATGTCTCTGCTGATATATTTTTGTAAAGAATTAATATAGTTTTGCTGTTATTCAATATCGGCAAATAATTCTTAGGTATGTTGAATACTGGGGTGCGAGGCCCGGAACCTCCTTGTGGTGCACCCTGGGCAACGAAGACGGCAGCGCCTCCAGGGAGAGAGGCGCTGCCTACTACGGATAATTCCGGCCGAGGTGGGAACGGCCCTCCCGAGGGTTGTTCGGAGGCTTTCCGCGTGTCCCTCTGGCGGAGGGCGTAGTGGAGAGCGAGCTAGGGGGCGGATGGATTCTCTGCCGCTGGCTTTGCCAGAGGTGGTGGAAACTGGTTTGATACAGACGATCATCCGGTCAAGTTGTAAGCCTGGCTGGCAACAGTCAGGAATTACGGCTCTTCAAGGGCTACCAGAAAGGCAACCTCTATAACCTGGGGCGGACGGACCCGGTCTGGTGCAGAGCCCGTCTAGCCCAGCCGTAATCCTGAACGGACAGTGGCTCTTTGGATGAGCGAGGACTTAAACCTCTATAAAAAACCATAAGTCCATGCTCTGACAAGGGGCTGTGTTGCTGAAGGAAGTCCAGTGCCGAGGGCGTCACGTATTAGGACGTTAATCGAGTCGGCCTCAAGTGACGACGCCACGTCACTGCTGACTGCTGACTTAGAGGAGCTACGCCGCAGAGTCGGAGGCGATCGGCCTAGCCGATTGTTTGCTTCAGATGTCCCGCGTAATCGGGGCTCCCGAACAAGAGGCCCTTATAACGGTCGTGCGTTCCTTAGTCGAGGCGAGAAGACTCCTCTTGGCCGAGAATAAGGCCCACGAGAGGGAGTAAGGCAGCCTCGAAGCAGATCTCGCCAAAGCGGTAGGGGAACGTCTGGCTGCAGTCGTGCCCGTGCTGGTGCCATAACAGCGTCTCCGGCACCGTTGGCGTTGTCGTATGGAGCCGGATTTAGTCATGCCTTGAGCGGGGCTAGTTTCCAAAATTGTGGGAGACGGGGCAACTGGTCCTCATCCGAAAGGCTTATCGCCCTATAGCGTTGCTTGACGAGGTGTGCAAGCGCTTCGAAAGAGTGATTGCAAGGCGCCTCGTCAAGCATCTCGTCATGGTGGGGCCCGATCTGGCGGACAATCAGTACGGTTTCCGTCAGAGCCGCTCATCCATGGATGACATCATGCGCGTGAGGGCTCTGGCGGAGGAAGCAGTTTCCCGGGGCGAAGTGGTGTTGGCAGTGTCCTTGGACGTAGATGGCCCTAGGTACGTCGCGGTACCAGGGATTTACTTTCTAGGGTACACCTGGTTACCAGCTACTGGTACCCGAGACAGCGTGCGGTTTTAAGTCGGTTCGAGTCCAACATAGCCACCGGTAGGTGGTATCCGAAGGGATTTCCGCACAGAAAGAAAAGGCATGTTGAATACTATTAGGATTTTAGTAATAATAAGGAAATTAAAGTAACGCATATTTTTATGTTCCGTAATAATTAAAAGAGTAACAAAAAACACTCCGTCAGGGTTGCACAAATTACAAAAAATATGATAGACAGGATCTATAAAGATTAATTTCATAATTAACTTTCAAAACAATAACACTGGCTTTAATGCACTATAAATTGTAATAAGTATATTCCGTATCCGTAGATTTCCCATCCGTAGAGGTAGAATATTTTCTTTAAATAAATGGACTCAACAACAAACAATTCAAATTTAAAAGAAACTTATAATAAGCATAAGTTTAGAACATACAAAGAATATTCAGTCGAAAGGAAAACCTCTTAAAGTCGGCCAAAAATGGTACTAGATTACCATTTAGTACTTAGTTAGTTTTTACGAAATTAGAATAGCAAAGTATAACATTTATTATTTACTTACTGTTGTTTGGCCAACTGAAATCTATCATCGAGGTTGTTGACCCTGTGTCTCACGAATCGCCACAACAGGTAATTTGCCAAAATGCGAGAGTCAGTCTCCTTTATCAATTGAACCAAATGCTGTCGACATAATGAACACGATTTCAATGTATGTTGATCTCTGTATGGAGATTTGAAGGCAGTTGACCCACTGAGGTCGATTCTGCTGCCTGAGGCCCAGCCTCAAGTTATTTATTGAATAAATTAATTAAATAGTCAAATTGCGCATTTCTTATATAATTAATATAAGAAATGCGCAATTATTATTAATTATTATTTCAAATATAATTATATTTCACAAACGTCTCTTGAAACAAATTAATTTATTGTAACGATGCAATTAGCACTCGCCTTGAGTGTTGTTCATATTTATTAATTTTTGACGTAAGTGTGACTTTGTGTATAAAAATATTAAAAAAACTTACTCTGACGTAACAAAGTGCGAACAGTACCACAGTTTCATCTGACCGCACCGTTCTATTCATTACAATGCACAGATATCGTCTCCACTCCACCTGAGGCACTAACTCTTCAAGTTTCTTCAAAGACATCCTACGGTACAGCTCCGACACATTTCTTCTATCTTCTGGCGCTGATGTGATCTTTGCTAAACTTCCAAATTGAAAAGAAAATTGAAACAAGCCTTCAAGTTCAAAACAACATACCTACCGCGTCGATCGTACACGTCACGTACGACTGTTAAATTAAATATCTCCACAGCTACTATGATGTTAAAAAATTACAATAAAGAGAGGAGCTAGGTTTCAAGTATCATTTCTATTGTATTGGGATCACCGAGTAGTAAAACAAAGCGAAACGATTCATTTGCTTAGTTTTAACAAAATGCTTTGCTCGAAGTCATCAAACTCCCATATTTGCAAATAAATAATATGTTATTATGTTCATACATAAAACCAATTCACTCATTTAAAACTCTTCGTATGTTCATTGTATACTATATAATAGTTATAAACAGAAAAATAGATACCCGTTGTATCAGTACGAGTATAGGTTTTTTTATTATCATTACTTAAAAGGCCTACTTAATGAACAATTTAAAAAACTGTACTTAATTTCAAAGGCAATAAGTTGTTCGGCACTAGCGTCCACGTGTTTTGGTTCACCACCCAATATTTTGGCTATTGTTTTCAGATATGACTTATAAGCATCCAGGTACATTTTATTGGAATCTTGAAGAAAATAGTCCCTGGTGGGTAATCCTGCAATGAAATCGCTTCGTAAACATCGGCTAAATTTAATATTAACTAGGCATCTGTAGCAACTTAGAGGTTTTGTTTATATTTAGCCAAATAGTAAATATATTATGGCCAAAATACATTATTAATCGATCCTATTATCACCACGAAGAAGTACATTCATTCGATTTTTTTAAAATTATTTAATAGATCATTGTCTACAAATTTCTAAGATAAGAAAAGAATTAAAAACGGCACATTTACCTAAACTCGTTTGGTCAAATTGTATCACAAATTCATCAGAGTTTTTGATGTCAGGTCCAACCCATTCCGATATTAGAATATCATTATTGTATAACCTCAACTTTGCCATTAGCTCAAGCCAATCGAAATTAGTTCCAACCCAAGAAGAATTTAGTATAGGCCAACCACCAAGAAGATCCAACAAGTCCAAAAGAGGTTGATGGCCCCGTTTTTCTAAAATTTCATAGTTCATACAAGACTTGAAGAGAAATCTGGCTTTTAATGCAGCATCACCTTTAGCTAGATCATTTTTCATTTCTTTTCTTTCCGTTTCATGTTTAGGGTGAGTAATGCCACTACTTCTCCGAGTAGTACTTATTGAAACATATGTATGAAGAGTAGTTGTATTTTTCCTATCGTGCATATTTTTCACCCGCCTTTTAAACATCATTAATCTTCTACCAAATCGTATTTCTTCAGTTCTTCTGACTATCTCGTTATTAGTTTCTTTTTTTAAATGCCTTTCTTTTTTTCTCTTATTAGTATTAATTACGTATTTTTGAAATTGACTTTTCATTTTTGATAAAATTAGTTTTCTATCTAAATATCTTCGAATTCGATTTAGCACTTGTGCTTTTTCCGATGCACTGATATTACAACAATGGTCATTTCGATCTACAGCAGAAATATTGTTGTAAAAAGATTGTTCGTTGATCAAAAAGTTATCTTCCAATACTAAATGCGGGCCTGGATAAGTACAATGAACCTTTTCATGAGGCTTAAATTCTAACAGGTCTTTTAGAACTGTGTCTAAATTTTCTCTAAGCATTTCAAAAGTATCATATCTGAAAGAATTAATACAAAAATTATCTTGAAATAGTAACAATTTAACAAAAAGGGAGCAAATTTGCATATCACACACACATGAGTAAGACTTAAGAACTTAACTTAAGAACCAACCAAGATGAATAGAACTATCATCCAATAACAAAAAAATAATAATTTGTATATAAGTTTATTAACAAAAAATACACAAAATGGTTGGAACTTGGCGATTGAGTCATCACTTTGTTAAAAATAATATAACTGTTGTCACAAACGCATCTGTTGTTGCGACATTCGTCATATCCTTTTGTCGGATAAGTAATTTGTAAACAGAAAATCTTCCTCCGAGCTTTTGCCCAAACTAGGTTGGGATCGGCATTGGGTCTACTACGATATGGTTAAACTTCGATTTTTACGTAAAGCGACTGCCATCAAAAAAAAATTTTGAACATGATATTTATATTTCGTTGTAGAACCCATCTATAATTTTAAATGACATCGTATATACAAATTATGTGTTACTAATTTTATCTACATATATATCTATGAAGAGTTACCACTTCCAACTAGTGTAACTCTGCATTTAAGTATAAATTATAACTATTAATCACGGCTGTATTTTTGCCCTAAACAAAGGTCATCGGAAGAATACCGGATTTGACCAAGAAAGCAAGTCAATTTAAGAATCCATTTGCTAAAATGGAATAAGAAAAATAAAGCAATTGATGAGAGCGATTGACAAAAGGGATTTGATGAATTTGTTGTCATCTTTTGTCGAGATGAGTTTCTATCATTTCTAAAATACACAAAAATCTTAAACAATATCATGAATGCTAATATTAATTTGCTGGGTCTACATCATATACCTAAGCCACAATTGTGCCTTAACTTTCATGAAACGGAGATATTGGCCACTTTTTGCAAATATTTATTTTAAAAGTTTGCTAATCACAAATACTAACCCTGCTTTATCAGCAGGAATGGGATTTAAGGAAGCCCAGTTGCCACACGCGTACTGATAGAAGTCATGGCAAGGATCTGCATCGGCATCCATAAACTGTTTCATTATCTTTGCTTGTGTGGTTCGGATTGCATTTTTATCCCCCTCACCTTTCCAGAAAGAGTGAATACCTGTATACAAATAAAAAAAATGTATTTTAACAAGTTAGTTACTGCCTCAAAACAACTTCTGTTTAAATAAAGCCCTTAAACTTGCATACTTTTTAATGAACGAAATGAAAAAATGAAATTAAACTTTTCCACATGTACATTTTCATTTAAGCTGTAATCAGAGGTGGCTAAAACTTTGTCATACAGTTAGAATCTTGTGTAAATTCCCATAAAAAGTGTTCATTATGGAAAACCTTTTGTCGTTAGGTGTTCCAGGACGACAGTGCGAGATGTACAAATGAAGTCATATGATAGTAGATCTAAACACATTCTGCATATTTTTACCTGTAAAGGATTTGGACGGTTTGTATATGTGAACTGAAGAAATCATTTCGCCTTCTTCTAGTTCCGGTTGACCACGGATTTGCTCCACGACATCATCTAAAGGCCCCCGGTCTACGTGCATTTCCGGACGAACAATACTATGGGAAATTATTCAAAGTTAATAGAAGCCATGAAATCACTGATAGTTTATTTTAATCACATCAAAACATCTTCGACCAGTTTTCAAAAATTTATATTCACGATGAGGCTTGAATCCACTAGAATATGATTACTCGATTTTCAATATAGATGATGTGTAATGGCTTAGTACTAACCTTTCAATACTCTCGTCATCTTCATATTGACTATCATCATAGTCCTCTCGAGCTTTACTCTCAGTTTCAACATATTCATCTTCAATTTCACCGTTTACGTCTTTAGGCTGTCCTTGGAATCTCTCTTGTCTATAAGAATATATTGTGAATTAAAAGTCACTAAAAACAGGTGAAATCAATAACTATTTTTGCTATTTAAATATTCTTTTCTGAAAATATTTATAATGTAAGTTTCGCTTTGTTAAATGCTTAATTTTACGGTACAACTACCCATTTTTAAATTTAATTTTATGCACAAGTAACTGCACTTGCGGACTTAATACGTAGGCAATTATTTTTAAATTTACCAAAATAATTACTATCATCATCAAACGAATAAAAAGAGCAAGACTCAATAGGAATTATTTAGCTAATAGAAGTCCTTTATGATGAAGCCAGAAAAGGAGAGAAAAAATGACAAAATGATCTGATAGATTATCAAGTATAATATTTTGCAGATTATAGATCACTGAACAGTCATGCATAGATGAAAGAATTAGGTACTTAGGTAACCGAAAGTAAGCTGTTTGTTGTACCGTAAGTGAAGTAACTGAAACCAGACTTGAGAACAGAATTGAATTTTATCGTCAAGTATTTTTTAACGAAATTTCGCGCTGAGCCCGAAGATATTCTAGCACAAGAGACGTGATAAAAAAGGGGTCCATAATATGGGCCTCTCCGGCATAACCAAAATATTTTCAGGGAGCATTGACATTTCTTCAAAATTACTTTTAATGTAGACCGACAAAAAAAGGAGTTGAAGACTTTTTGAAAATTTCTGTCGGGAAAACGGGCCAATATCCATTCAAAAGTTGGTGAAGTTTTTACTTACTCATTGCCCTGTGAATGAAGGCTAAAACGGCTCATTCGCTTCACCCTGGTCGGCGTAGCATGCTGTTTTCCAGGAGCTCCCCATATAAATATATCACTTGTCACATTTCCTTCATAAAATTCTTTTGTATCATCTGAGTTTCTGCGAGCAAGCACTATTTCCTCAGGCGGTAGAAATGAAGTGCGGAAACCTTGAAATACGTCTCTTTCGTCAGGATCAATATCTTCTAACCTAGTGTAGGTTTTAGGTATATTTGTTATGGTAAATTGATCGGAAGGGTCTCCCAAAGACTCAATAGGACTTTTGAAAACAAAGTAAATAGCTGCTACGAATGTTGCTACTGCGATTGTAAAACAGAATCTACAGAGATTTGCACTTTTAGGACGCGGTTTGATTGTTACAGATTGTGAATCCCGCGTGTCCATGCGCGTCATGGCAGCTTCTGACTGACAGAACGACGTTGATTTTTACGATTCGTAACTAGAACACAGTAAGTACATATACGATCTGCGTGCTCGTAATCTTGGCCCTGTTGTTGTAGCCCCCCTGATAAATAAATTGACCGCAATCAACAATACAGTAGAATGGATAAATGCTATGTTTACTTTATTTCATTATTGAAAAGTATTTTAGTTCAATTTTGTAATTGCCTGACATGATAAATTAAAAAAAATAAGTTGACATTGACAACGACGATCTTGGTAATTTTCTTCAAGGATCTTAACAATATTGTTTGAATATAATTAATTTATGAATGTTTTTGAAAAATTTCATTTTTAGACATTTAAAACATTTGAGGTGTGCGGAACCTTAGCTTTCATTGCAACAAAGGGATCGAGTGTATAAAAATACAATAATAATGTGTATACATATATAAAAGAAGTTGTTTATTTTTTAAACATTTATAATATTATAATAATGATATCGTTCGCAGAACTAACGAAACAAGTACATTTAATCAATGATTTGATTTTATCAGATATGATATGCGGTATGTTAACATTCCTTATTGATGTTATACCATGATAAAATTACTTATAATCATTTAAATATACATACTATATTGGATTTTTGCAAATAAATTGACTTGATCAAATGAAACAAAACTTTATGACGGGATTTCAGAAGATACGACGATGTTTCTACACTAATATTATAAAGCTAAAGAGAATGTTTGTTTGATTCAATGCGCTGATCTCAGGAATCAGTTAGAATTAAAAAGTTATTTTAGTGTTCGAAAGCCCATTTATCTAGGAAGGCTATAATCGATATAATATCACGCTAGCACCAATAGGACTCGAACATCAATGAAAAATGTTACAAAAAGTGCGCAATTTTTTTAAAGAGACAAGTTGAGTATGTCAGCTAGTCTACTCGTAGTTGAGTATGTCATGTTTGGACGTATTCGTATGGTTCCTGTGATATATTTAAAACCCTATTTATAAAAATTAATGTACTAATGTAAATTGTAACTGTCTGATTTAAAAAATATTAATTTCAGATGGTTACGACTTCGCAGAAGAGACAGTTATCCTGAGCAAACATCTTTTGGCTACAAAATACTGGTTCGCAAGGATATCGTTCGCGAACAAGAAGCGGTATTTACTTGCCCTGCTGCAGGATGTGCGCAGCGCATGGGCATTGTCGCTGCTCCTCAAATCTCTATGGAACTGCAGGCTCAAAGACGCAGTAATGTCCGTCAGCGAGTAGGTTTCTTTTATTTACCACGTTCATTAAGTAACCGTATGTATTCATAAGTTCGTCCCATAACGGAACTTATGAATAAATACGGTTCGGTTTAAAGATCTTTATTTCTCAAAAAGACAAATGACACTTACATGAGAAAATTAAATTTAACTATAAAAACTATGAACCCGATATAGGTGGGTAATTAAACAATAGTAGTAGCGACGTATCTCGTGATGCGAGTTCGCTGCGTTCAAATTCAAATGGTCCAAGATAAGGATTACCAGCGATTTACATTTTAAATTTTCAACCTTATTTTGTGGTTCATTAACATAGCCAGCAAAGCTATTTCCAAATTTCAAAAAAGTTGTAAAAGCTTGGTATCGATCAAAATGTTTTGAAGTGCCATAGAAGAGGATGGAGATTATGGTGATTGGAACAAACGAACTAGAAGTTTCCAGAAGCGATTCAAGCAATTGTCCATCTTTTTTGACATTCCATATCCCGACCACCGTACAAAAGCATCACGATCAAGGCCTACAGAGCTTCTCTAGGCTTTGACATAAAGAATGTTGGGGTATGCAACAAAATTTTGGCCTTTCCGTTATCGTACAGCACCAGACTATTGTATAAGTTTCACATATTAGCTGTTAACAATTTGACTTTACACAATTAAAGTTTACTATTTTAGTTTAGTATTATTATTTTAGTTAAGTATTAGTTTTGTATATCCAGTATAGGCAAAGTATATATACTTAGTGAAGACGTCATTGAAGTACACATTTAGTGTTAATTTAAGTGTTTGTTCATTTGACATTGAGCGGCATTGTCAAACCTCAGCATAGCCCAGTACTAAAGAGGTGAGATGTATAGTACATATATATTAGATAAAGATACTTTTGGTACTTTTAACAAAAGTATCCTGATCTAATATACGTAATCTCCATTTTTTATTCTAAAAAGACAATTAATCTAAGACATTCTACTTTTTCTAAATAGACCGGGACATTGCTTGAGCAGCTTCGACCAAGTACCGATGGACCATAACAGGACCGCATTACCAGTGGCCACTTTAGCTCAAGTCATGAAGAATGACCGTACATGGTTTCTCTCATTAGATCCGGTGGGTACATCTTTTCACAATTATTGCTTTTAAACTTTAAAATATAGTGCGGGGTTTGCTAAATAAAAAAGACCTGAATAATATAATATCATTTAAAAGAGAAGTTTTTATTTTATTCTTCGGGAACAGCACTTCTTGTAGAATAAAGAAACCCTAAGTCCTCTGCTGTATCTCTGGCAACGGCAGCGCAAAAAAATACTTTCATTGTTTATTTACCTTTGAAGCCAAGGTGTAGGTACAATACATATATTACTTACGTTCTTCACTATCATCATGTGTCTACCCTTATCCCAATTTTATTTGATGTATGATTCTTCCATTCTACTCTGTCATGCGTCATCTCAATGTTTACTCCCTTCGTGGCTATATCCTCACTCACACAGTCCGTCCACCTTATATTTGGTCTTCCTCTTCTCTTGTTTCTTCGCCACATTTTTCTCATCCCTTCGCATGACATGTCCATACCAAGATAACCTATTACTTCTTAACTTTTCATGCAGTGGCGCTACTTTCAGACTCCCTCGTATATACTCATTCCCAACCTGGTCCATCCGAGTCACACCACACATCCATGTCAAATACGTTCCTTCACTACAATTCACATATGTTATCAATTTATTTTAACATTTACCAGGAGTCCCAAGCTCTGGTCCTATCTGAACTGCTGACTGTGGCTGGTGGACCTGCCATGTGTGAAATACTTCATCGAGCTCAAATCCTTTATGACCGCTACAGGGAACAACTGATGCCTCACATGCAGGAGTGCGCTGCCGTACAGGATGCAGACAAGGTAGTACTTCTGAATGAATTTGGTTGAACAGAGGTCGTAATTTATTAAATTGGCAATCCTAAAGTTTATACAGCTGCTAAAGAAATAAAAATTATTATTAGGCAAAAAAATCTAATCTGTTATGATAAAACTCAACTCATTCATCACATTTTTAAACTGACCTTTCTAAAAACATAACAACAACACGGTTAAATCTTTAGCCTTTAGCCTCAGATTAATTTACTTTCTGATATAAATATACAGGTTGGATAAAAATAATTCTGTAACTCAAGTCATTGTGACCAAAGATTCATAAGTCATTTTATGTTTTTATGTACCTTTTAATATTTCAGTTTTAGTGTTATTCCGAGTTAAGATAATATACAAGATAATAAAAACATAAATTAAAAACGGTTAGAGATTCAAAAGCGCGAATATTATAAGTTTTATAAACATCTTATAAAAATGTATGCCCCATTAGCAAAATGATCAAAGCATGCATGTGCCTAGAATAGTTTTAATTTAAAATTTTCAAAAAGTAGTTACCAGTAAGACAGAGTAGTACCTTAGAAGTAAGCCGTTTGGAAACAGTTATACGAACTAATTCATAATTTTAATCAGATGAAAAATCCGCACACCAAGTCAGCGACTTCGCAACCTGTGCACGTAGAGGCCACTACTAAAGCAGAAAAAGAAGTGAGTACCTACTATTCCACATAGTTCTTATACTTTTATTTTGTTAAAAGTAAACATTAATAAAAAACAAGTAAATCCAAAAGGTTATTCAATTATAAGATGTTTTTGTTTGTTTCTTATGTCATATTGTTGTTTGAGCTGAAACTTCTTCCTTCCAGAGTAAAGTCATATTGAGAAACTTATTTTTAAGCCTTCTAGCTAAGGAAGAAGTTTTAGGTAAAAACGAGTAAAACGTAATTGTTTCTTAAATTTTTCTTGTCCGCAAGTGCACAGTCACAAAGTGGACTTTTCACATTTAATGTAATCAAATGAGGCAATTCACACTTTGCAGCTTGAGGCAAATTTGGCAACGTGGAACGCAACTATCAAAGCAATGAAGGATAGTTTGAAATTAGAAGAGTTTGAGATAAACTTGAGTGATGGTACCAAACGTACAGTCTGGAAGGTGAATCGACCTAAACCCGATATTATGGAGACTGTCGATTTTGTTAGTATATAACGTTATTTTATCTATAATAAAAGTCGTCTTCATGTATAACGTCACGAGGAGTTTTTTTGTGTTAACCGGTTCAATTTGTATCAGCGTATATAAATTTTAGTGTGGTGAGAGCCCTGTTGAAATGGAATCTCGTTTTCTGTTTAAATCTATGTAACAGTTTACACATTATCTGGGCCATACTGAACTTTCCGATGATGACTTTAGACCTCCTGTGTGGGAATACCGATGTTCCCTTTCTGCCCCCTAAAAGGCGCGCACTCCGCAGCGCGTCGGTCGGCCACCCCAGCCTGCTTAAGCTAGTACGACAGCAGGCCTCACCTGTTACCCCCCGGGCCTGTGCTTATGGACGGTGGAACTCGTTCTGGTGTTCGGCGCCTAAGTCGTCTGCGATACCTGGGCCGTTTCTGGGCGTGGCAGAATGGAAGAGTTCTAAACCTCATCCGGTCTGCTCCGCCATCTCATAATCTAAAAATTATAAATTGCTCGCATAAGGAGACGACGGAGTCTCGCTCTCACTCCGTACTATGGGCGCAATCATTTTACCGATCGAGAAGATTTCCACTCCGATGACCGCTACGAGGTCACGCCTAGCGTTGAAAATGCCGAACACGAAAAAAACAACATTTCTGTTTTTTCCGCATGTTACATAGAAAAATTAACACAAAGAATTTCGAATTTCTTAATATTTGTTAATATTTTTATTTCTTAATAGTTCTTAATATTTGAAAAGTTGGAAAAAAACAGGTTTTATTGAAATAGTAAAAAATAATAGATCCATCTAGCACTCCTCGGCCAAAATCTCAATTTTACTGTCCGAAGAATCACCAGCCTAACCAGGTTCGAATTCGAAGGTTTTGTTAATTTGCATTAAATGTTAAGGAAAACGGTAGATCCTGTATCCCTAGTAATATATGATGGATGATAATGAAATTTATACCGTGAGTCATCCTAACAATTTTCATGTAATCATCATATTTTTAGAACTTTGCTGAAAGTAAATAAGTTCTTCTCAAAGAATTGTTCCCACTGCATTAACTAAACTTACAAGTGTACAACCGCATTCTTACGTTTTCTAATCTTGCCATGCATAAAATATAAATTACATAAAAACCATATCATTTACATCGAGATTAGTAAATAAGCTCACTAGTGTATTTATCAGTTAAAAACAAACAATTTTTATTAACAATGTTGACTATACAGATTAGACGAAGTAATAAAGGAATCATTATTTCAAATCAATTAATTTAAGTAAAGGTACTAATAACTTTAATTCAAATCGTTTAGATTATCCGTAAATATTGTGTAAATAAAGTAATTAAACTGATTTGACAGGGCATCATTTTATTGACTGATCAAGAAAGATAATCATAAACGAATGATTTTAATGGGTTAACGGGGATACTAGTACATAATCATTACAAAAAAATTGCAAGATATCTAGAGTACCTTGTTGACAGCAATGATAAGTCATTTGTGACAGTCAGCTGGCATTGGTAGGTATCGACTTCAGTACACCCTGTATGCAAAATACAATTTGAAATAACTTTTGTTGTAATTGTTGATGATATTACCAGCCAAATAAATACAACAATAATTCCTACCATGAGATACTTGAGGCGGTACAAAAGTCCCATACATGCCTGCCATTGTCCTTTGCTCGAAAGTTTATTAAGTCGTTCTGGAAGAAGGCGATTACTAAATTTTGTATGAAAGTTGTTAAGAGTAACAAAATCCTTTCCACCAGTCGCGAGGGTGTAGATCTTTTACTAGATGCCAGTCGTCAGTCACATGTGTTTTTTGCATAATGTTAACAAGCTTTGTCATTTAAGGGGTCGTAATGTGCGCTTATGGAATTGTGGAACCTAGGATCGAGCAAATACGCGGTCAAATGAATGGGCTGAATACAAAATAATCTGCGTTCTTCAATATAGTTTACAGTGGCATCTTTCTTATGAGCAATTTCAAAACAGTTTTTCGGAAAAACAGTATTTCTCATATGTTTCTTGATTTTTTGAAATGATGCCGGTACTTCCGAAATCAATCCTTTATTAGAACAAACTGCAACGGAACTAGCACGTAAATTGATAAAACTATTTATGCAACTGACAACTAGACCACAGGTACCACAGTGGGGCCGGGGCCGCGCTTAGTCTATTTTTTTGGAAAGAGTTTTAGTCTAGATATCCTATCCTATGTTAAAAATACTAAGTACGTATTTAAAGAAAAACATGAAATGTATTTCGTTTCATTCAAGGTCTTCGAGGTTTTTCGTTTTATTGAAAAAAAAACATGAAATATATACTGGCAAATTTTCTTTAAACTTTCGAATGAAACATTGTAAAAAAACAACAGTTTTGGAAAGACATGGGAATTTTTCCGGCTTATTTCGACGCTAGTCGCGTCTCTGCTCCACTCACACCCACACCACTGTATTCTGTCCACGCCATGTCCACGGTCTGGCCATCGCAGTGGATGCACTCAGGCGTTGGCTCCTTGCGGATCAGACACAGATCACCTGCGTCAGCCGGTATGAGAGGGTCACATCTTGCCTCTCAAGCCAATCCTCCTTACCGCCGTAATAACCTTATTAGTTATGTTTGTAACGGAAACTTTAAACGTGATTTTCACTCACTTCAAAATGGATTGAAATGAAACTTCAACAAACACTTATCAAGGACCGATGACAATACAATCATTTAATAAGTTCATTCGTCCAAAGCGTGGAGTGCTCGTTAAGATATTTAGTAATATACTGAAAAGTCGTAAAAGTAAAAACTTTTACCTGACCGTTACGGTCAGGTAAAAGTTTAACGGTCACTCTATTTTGTAACTTATAGCACATTAATTTCTACTTTTTAGTTAGGCTAGTTACAAGTGTAGTTTTTTAAACTATTATTAATAGTAAATAATAGTATATAGCATATATGGGCTTCTCATTATGGATAATCCTAAGTCGAAAACATTTGTTAAAATTAGGTGCTTTAGGAAACCTTAACATGTAATCGTTTTCTAGGTTCAACTTCTACCATCTGCGGTGGGTAAAAGAATATTATCATTTTTACCCCGTGCGCAACTAGGAGATTACGCTAAAGTTAATAAATACTGGGCATATCTCGTCGATGAATACCGCGCTGAACTAGCGGCCAGAGTCAAGATAGATATTGATTTTACGAAAATGAATGTAACTATCTTTTTTCAGTCTTCGATATTTCCTTTGTCGGTTCGAGAATTACGCATTTACCTACCTTATATTAGATTCAGTAACTATATATCACATCATCACATCAACAGCCTTTAACAGTCCACTGCTGGACAAAGGCCTCTCCTTTAGGTTTAGGTTTGTAGGTTAGGTTTTTAGGTTTTGAGCTACTACTTCTACTAATCTAATAATCTTTTTAACTCTAAGTACTACTAACTACTACTAACTGGACATAAGCCTCTCCTTAGAAAGGAGGTTTTGGCCTTCTACACCACGCTGGCCAGACGGGTTGGTATAGGGTTTGTGTCAAGTTTTCCTTCTCTCTGCAGTGCTGCTTCCTTAGTCGGCTCTTACGACACCCACGGGGTGAATAGGGATGGTGACACTCTGTATTCTTAATCCGTCACCACAGGGACAACCTAAACAAACTATATATATTTGCATTAAATGTGGGGTGCACAGTACACGCTAAATACTATTACCTACGTGATCTAAACTTATTTTTACCTTTTTTAAAATATTGGCTTTATAGATTTTAATGTGATAATAAGTGATTGACTACTGGTCCGTTAAAATTGCCTGTTATACTTTTGTAGGACATTCTGCTTAAGCACGACGTGAGTTTAGATGATTTCATGGATCAGAGCGAACCACCTTTTCCCTTGTTGAGTGACCCTGGAGGGGTAAGTGTGATTTTGAACAGACTCAAGCTCGGAGCACCAAGTTGTAAGGCCAGTGAGAAGTCTGGTGGGGCATACTCTTTGAGACACATTAGCGAGAAGCTGCTGACTCCTAAAACAGTAATAGTAAGTTTCATTTCTTTGTTATTCATTCATTAGATACAATGACGTCATTGATTTCCGCTCCACTGACAGACGTTTAATTAAGTTAGTTTAGTTAATAATATTATAGGCAATAAATAATTTCAGGAACCACACGCTGACATTCTATTTAATACATAGTGACACTATATTTTTTTTTAAGTGTTACTATATTCATCTCAATATACAGATTATTATCTCTTTTTATCGCCCCATAAACAAAAATAAGTGAATAGGTATTTTTATATCCAATTACTTGAAGAAAGTAATTATTAATGTATTAATGTATGTATTACAAATAAATTACTTTGCGAATTTCGGAAAGAGCTCTAACGAGTCAGATTCGTATCTATTTAGATAAGGTTTTGCTTCTTTAGTTTGTGAATAGGTTTGGTGTGTTTTTTCCAAGAAACGCCAAATAGTCCAGTCACTTTAGGCAAAAAAGGGGTCAATCTCAGAATTGGCGATAATAACCTTCAGATCTTTCATTTACTTTTGCTAACAAATAAATTCTGCTGAAAGTATAAACATTGATAAACATAAGCGAAATACACATTTATAATTTGTACATGTATTAAAATTCTGTAAATTTGTTTGTTTTCTGAAATCCTGTAACTCTTGTAGGTAACTCGTGTTCTACAAAATAATAAGCAAAAATATACGTTTTGTCTTAATTACTACTATTAGTTAGTAACACACTGTTCGTAACGAAAATAAATGTGCGCATAATAAACCATGCATGTTTATAATAAATAAAAGATACGCATACCTAATTTAGTAGTTGCAGCTTCAATGTGGCATATGCCCTTAACTTTGGTAAGGTTACTTACACTTAAGTCACAAGTTTGCCACGGTGGTGCAGTGGTAACGTGTGCGACTGCTGTGTCGAGGTCTCGGGTTCGATTCCAGGGTCGGACCAAATGTTTGTATGATCTGCAAATATTTGTTTCGGAGTTTGGGTGTTTTCTGTGTAAAATATGTATGTATTTAAAAAAATAAAGTATAAAAATATTCTATAAAAGTCATGCTAGCTTTCATAGTACAAGCTCTACTTAGTTTGAAACAAGATGGCATAGTGTGTCA
The DNA here is from genome assembly GCA_902825455.1 of Arctia plantaginis. Lineage (NCBI taxonomy): Eukaryota > Metazoa > Arthropoda > Insecta > Lepidoptera > Erebidae > Arctia > Arctia plantaginis. Next base: position 15,584,801 of record CADEBD010000171.1, on the reverse strand, counting down.
GATGTCGAAAATGTTATATATATAGATTTAGAGAGTTGATATAGATTTACAAAAGAAGAATAAAATTAATGATATAAAAAGATATATGTTTGTGTATGTCGGCGTAAACACATACATACATTCATATATATTTACAATAGGTAAATATAGAATATACTTATAGGTATTTTGGAGAAATTATTCTCATCATTCTTTTATAATAAAATATTACTACATATTACTAGTAATACTACATATTAATCAAAAAGCGTTAGTTAAAATTTTTGTTTTACTATGGGCACCTATTGTCGAAATACACGTTTTTTATGGTCTGAAGAGACTCAAATTGAAGTGATTGGCGCTCTGTGCGTTACATACATGTATCAGCGAATCTGTAGGAATAATGATATACTCATTGCCTGTTTGGTATAAACATTCTCTAACCTTTTTATCTTTTAACATACGATCATGCATAACTTCTTGTGTCTGTTGTCTGGAAAATATCCTACCGATGTGAAATATCTTTTTAATCTAGGCCCAAAAACCAATACGAAACATGGCAGATCTATATGAACGGGTTGAACAAAGAGGAGCAATCGATGAACACATTTGGGAATGGTGCGAGAATATTGAAGCGGATGTTATTAGAGTACGTAAACGGAAATATGTGAGTTGCATAATACAGTTCCTTATTGTTGAACACATACACATTACTAACGTACTATGTTAACTACTACCTAGGGAGGGTTGATTTTCACTTGTGACTCTTATTACTGTTATCACTGTTATTGAATTTTCAAGTTTTCACTTCTGTCGGCACTTCTGGAGTGCCACTGTTTTTTTTATACGTACTCACTTTTCAGTAAAGTAGAATAATGCATATATTTCAAGGTGACCATCACAATACAATCTTAATATTGTTTATAAAAAAAGTAGTTTTTATTTTTAATAGATCTACCTACTTTTAAAAAAAGTATATTTTTTTAAACTTATTTAATGAACCCGAAAATGCCATCGTAATATCGAAACTTCAATTTTCGCGGTGTTGGAACTTAAGTGAAGAAAATGTCATCTTTCATTGTATTTGTTGGTCCTTGTTCAAAGAAATATATATCAACTTAAAAATATTTTAGTTATTTACTCGAATAAAATTAAAAAATTACACAGAAAAAGCAAGGACAAACATCACAACAAGCGTCAAAGAAACAAGAGGAAGGAATATTAATATTAGGAAACGTACATTTCCCCTGCCCTTTGATGAAGCTAAGCTTAGTGGTGCCACTTGAACCACCGCTATACAAAGATCCGGCCAAGCTTGAGTGAGTAGTTTCTTATTTTTTAATTTTGAATGAACCGTAGGGGTAAGTAAAAACAAGCCAGAAACGAGGTAGCATTGCTGTAACTAGAGAGTGGTGTTAGCGGTGCCCAGGCACTAGGCGCAGATCTTTATGGGCACAGAATAAACAAACCAGAGTAGAACAATGAATGGATGTAGACTAGACTTGCAACGAATATTCGGTTACTATTCGGTATTCGGCCTATTCGGCTGCTTTTATTATATTCGGCCGAATACCGAATATCTACATATTATTCGGCCGAATACCGAATACTTAAATAATATATTTTGTCATTGAGAAAAAAATGAAAAATTAAAATCGATTGATTACGTATATATTCATATTTTCATTTCTGTTATAATCATTTAAGTAGTCATTGGTGCATAACACAGGTACATAATCATCTTCTGAATAGGAAAAATGGAGGATTCTATGTATTTGAATTATTGTGGGAATCAAATTCAAAATAAAAAAAAAAGTAAGGTTCTCATTTCTTTTATAATCATTTATTAAGTAGTCATTGGTACATAAAACAGGTACATAATTTAATTCACGTCTGTACAAGTTTTTGGCGCTAAAATCCAGCCGAATACTTTTGCCTAATATTCGGCTATTCGGTCAGGGGCCTCGCCGAATATTCGGTATTTGGTATACTGCCGAATATACTATTCGTTGCAAGTCTAATGTAGACGCATCTTACTATTTTCGATGCGGCGCAATCACTTAACCTGCACCGGGTGAATAAAACCGTAAGTACGATACTGCGAAGCAGATATATTAGGTTTTTCAAGGCATAGTTCCAAGTCTTTTAAGGCTCTTGTAACGTTATTTAATAAACATACCCATCACCTTATCATGTAGATAATCTTAGTAGTATTCGATATACTTTATTATTAGAGGTACTAGCTGCGATATCAGATAAGGTAATAATAATCATGACTTCATTCATCTCACACACGGCGACGGACGCGCGCCGCCACGCTAATAGGTCTGACCTTTCGTTATTTCACATCAAAAATAAATAAACGCCTTTTAAAAAGGCACTTAGATTACAATTACTACACATAATTTTTATTATTTTATTTTACGTACAAAAATACCTAGTTGCTAGATTGAATAAACGAAAGTGTCTGCTTCAATATGATGCCTCAGCATCACTAAATATTGTGAATGGTTGTCATCGAAATAGTAATGTAAAAAAAAATGTTTGTTACAGCAAGTCTTATTTAATGAAGTCAAAGAGACACCCCGATAATACAGTGTCGCACGTGAAAGCTGAGCGGGTAAAGCGTTACAATTTGTGGACCAGAGATGCCTCGTCATTGTTTAAAGTCCTTAAAATACCGTCATATAACTTTTCGCGAGTTTGAATCTTACCTTTATACGTATTCAATAAAATCTAATAATGGTTACTAAGTTTTATTTATTAATCTTTTTTTGTTATCAACTAGTTTTAGGAAGGTTACTTTCACTGTAAAAAGTCATAAAATATTAGTGACCAAAGAAGAATTAGATTTTAAGAATTTGTAAAAGTGACTCATGAGATGTCACCTCAACAAATTCTTGTGTCCCAGATTCCAGGGAGAAATTCTCGACTTTACCGACTTTGTAGCGAGTTTATAAGAGTATATAGGATTTATAAGAGTTGGCCACACTGGTACTAGTAACTATTCGAAAACCATCACTAGTACTGAGTTGAGAGCCTAGTGTGAGTTAATTTCACAGAGTACAGTAATATGTTTTTTATTTCGCGCTCGACGGCGCACCTTGGGCTGAAAATCTGGATTTCAATTGTGTTACAAAGTGGTGTATTTATTGCCGGATATCGCTTATATTAGTTATTCCTAAGTATATACAAAAACCTCCTTTCTAAGGCTCTCCTTAATCCTCGGCAGCCTTCTCCTGCAGCATGTCCAGCAGTGGACTATTAAAGGCTGTTGATGTGTGATGATGATAATACGAAAATGACACCCGAGTTGATTCTAAACAATGATGAAGGAATTAGATTTTTTTACGAAAGGATGAGGCTAGTATGGAAAATTTAATTATCTCTTAAACGGCAAGGAAAACCGTAATACTCTCACAGATGGTTATGGTACTAGTAATTTATGATTTATTTTTGTCATACTCCATAAAACGGTTATCCCTCTTTTTTTTTAGATCATCAAAATATTTTTATTCATTTTAACATCTGAAACGGTTCCTTTTAGTGTCTAAGTTAAGAACATCTGTAAATAAAGAAAGAAAAAAAGATAGCTATTTATTCTCTTTTATTGAAAAACAATTCATAATGCCATAACTAAGTTACTTTTACCGAAAGCACGACACTTCACTTCCAAACTTTCACTTTTCTGCAGGTTTAAAGTTTGGCATTTTTTTACTGCAGACTTTGGCATTCCATCGTTGAAAGTTATATTCGCAGCTGTAAGTGTAACTGTGCTTATTTCTAATATATGCCGAGTTGAGTCGGGTTGTTTCTAGCTGTGATCGGACATCAATAGTTTATTTGATCGAAGTTTTTTGTATAATATATTTAATATATATGTCAATCTCTAACATTTCAATTGAATTTGTGGCGACTCCCACATACAAAGAAACAGAAACATACTACAGCGCCATCTAACGAAGACACACCGAACTACGGAGTAACTACCAAATGAGAATTGCTAATCCTGTTTCGCGATCTGAAGAATTCCCTCGCCGATTAGCATATATACAACTTCCCAACGTCAACCATGATGATGGCATGATCACCTCGCCGGGTCGGAGGATCCTCCCTTTGTGTTTAAGGGACATGACACCCGTTTTTCCAAAAATTCAATGTGTCACTGATATTTACCACAAAAAGAAATGTTTGAAAAATTGTGACTAACAGACCTTAGCTAGTTTTGAGACATAGTTATGGCCGACCTGGGAAGATTCCCCCCAGGTAGGCCACCTAGAAACTCTTATAACTTTTGAACCAGTGATCGACAAATCCTGATATTTGGCGACTAATTCCAACTAATTAGCGACTAAATTTGTAATAAACCGATCTTTGCTAGGTGCCCCAGTTTTTGAGGTATAAACTTGGCCAACCTGGGGAGGCGGTTATAATAATATAAACGTTTATATATATGTATATAAACCCTTATAACTTTTGAACAAGAGACTGACAAATTCTGGTATTTTGCGTCAAATTTCTTGTGTTATCAAAATTAAAATCCCTGATGGTGACCAAGCCAGTATTTTGTGGTAGAATTAGCAGAACCATAGACACTTATGAAATGAACAGAATAAAAATATTTTGAACTGTCAAAAAGAAAATTTACGCTAATGTCAACAATGGACAAACATATTTTCTAGAAGAAAAAAATCACAACATTTGCTAGTTTGCTGTGTTGGTCGTCTTACAGTTGCGTAAACGTTTATCTGAGTGGGTTTCTTGTAAATAATGGTATCGGTTATAATATTGACTTGAACGAGGCGTATTAAAATCAAGAACAATGAGTAAACATATGTATTCGACTGCGAACCTCACGGATAAAGAACTGAAGGAACAGGGTAATAGACTGTTCAGCCTACGACGCTTCGAAGATGCAATGAACTGTTATACAAAAGCCATTGTAAGTAAGAAATAGAATTTAGTAGTTTACAACACCATATAAATCACAAAGAAGTGTAAAAATATTTACTTTGAATGTCCTTTTTTTTTAACTTAAACACTTTATAGATATCCTGAGGTAGAGTACCTATGCAGATACGAAGTAAGCAGTATTTTTACTAGTATAGTTACTGCCATTCCTTTTTTGTTCAGAGCTAAACATATCTTTAATGCAGTGGGTGTGATAGGACTGAAACAATAATAACACAAAAAATATAAAACCAATTGAAAAGTAAATATACTTGAATTATGCAATATTCACAAGACACATAAATGATATTCTAAATATATGCTCTATTGACTGTGAAACATATATTAGACCAATATTCTCATATGTGTGTATAAAAAAGGCCCTAACCCGTAACTCAACAGAGAAGTAAATGTCATCATTTATGTGTTCTTTGTATGTATTTGAGTTTTTATATAATAAATGGTCACCAGAAAAATATTAAAAAAACATTGCATAATTGGTTTTAGTTTTATGCCATGTATCGTAAAGGCGCACTGCTAAGTAGCTAATAAAGCATTCATATTTTGGGTTGCTTGCGCATTATTAGATTCTTTTTTTTTCTTTTTCTCCTAAAATACTTTCCTTGACTAGTAGGGAAGGGAAAATACTTTATATTTTTAGTTTTTTTATTTAATATTTCTTTAAACATAACAATAATACTCATTTGTTATGATAGATATAAAAACAGTTACAATCTTCAATTAAACAGAGTCTAAGTTGACATATATTTTTTTTTGATCCTTAACACAAAACTTAAATCGTCCTTTTGTCGTAATTCATGGCAAGTGACCTACTTGGTCATTACATATATCCATGTGATGGTAAGGAGTCACAAATCCTTTTACATTTGATTTCACAGTATTAACAGTTTGGTCCAAAGTATTGAAACTGTCGGCTATTGCACTTTTACTCTCTCGTAGATAAATAAGTCATGCGTTGTTGATACAAACATCAAGCATTTGTGAAAATAAAAATATGTACCATCGATGTGCTCTCATTTTATTCATTTCAAATTTTACACCAACCATATAAGCATTAGCCTGTTCCAGCTCTGAACATAATTTGTCATACACAAATTATGTTTGGAACAGGCTAATTTTTATTGTATGAGATACAATACATACATGATGAACTGGCTGCGCGTCAACATAAGAACTAGCCATAGTAACACACTTATTGTCAAACCAAACCACCCAATGAAAATATACCATATTCATTTCTTAAGTAATGCACTAATTCGATGGATATGAAAAAATTATCAAAGTATATCATACTGCATGCTGGCTTCTTGAACAACTTGCATAAAGCTATGACAACTTTCGATCCTAATCCTAATCTGTTTTATTCCTCATTGAATTCATGATATCTAAACATGTCTTCTCCTCCATAAACCAAAAAGTCATACATGATTCCCGATACTCCAGCCTGAACAAATATCTTATACCCCCATTTTCTCGGTTTATTTTTAACATACTGCTTTCGAGTACCAGCTCTTATACCTTTGTAAGGCACAATAATTTCATTGTCACTAAATCAGTTCGCTCTTCAGTTTTCAAACAATTTAGTCGGCTTTTCTCTAATACGGGTCTAATGTTATAGTAACGGTCACACATCCACACGATGAACAAAATACACATAACATCGAATTTGTTCAAATCTTTTCAGTGTCATAATATCTGCTATTTTGCTATACATAAGCCGGTAGACATACAACACCACAGATATAATATAAATTAGTAGTATTAGTATGGAGCTATTTCCTATTGAAGATAATAGCGAAGTAGTCGGTAGAATAGCAATATTTTGTGCAATATATGGTGGAGAAGCAGATACACTAGATGGAGATAAACTTACATTCTTCGCAATATTTGAATGTTGAGCTGTTACTAAACCCTCTATTCGTCTTCACTGCCCGGTAATCAGTGTAGATTTTCTAGTGATGATGGCAATGAAGGTGGATCTAAACTGTTAACTAACTTGTTATTTCAGTATCAGAAGAATCACTTTTCTTAACATCTGAGCTCACCCTAGGTTTTGGGACCAAGGCTAATATTTTTTGTGTTTTATATTATCATATTACATATGTTCATTGGTATCAAGTAACAATATGTTTGCTAGAATGTCTCCATCTACATACAAATAAATAAAATTTAAGTGTCTGTTTGTAATGATAGAATAATAGGTTTTTCCATGCTCACACGGTTATTCGCATGATACCTTTGCCTAAAAACAGTTTAAATATTTTTTGTCTGTCTGTCTGTTTTTTCCGGGTAATCTTAAAAATGGCTGGAACGATTTTTACAATATTTTATTACCAGATAGTAGCTGTCTATATAAGGAGTAACTTGGCTATTTTGGGGTCTACCAATAAAAACGTCCTGGTTAAAAAATTGAATAAAACACACAATTTTTTATGAAAAATGCATCCGACTGATATATTTGATAGATAATTTTATGCAATTTATGTTTTAAATAATATATCGGCCAAATGACCGCCGCGGCTCTTTTTGCAGACGGTCACCCGCTCACGCCAATTTTCGATGACGCGGTGCACCATTTCGGCCGGTATGTCGGCTATGGCTCGTCGAATGTTGGTTTTTTAGGTCACGAATTGTAGCTGGATTATTGCTGTACACTTTAGATTGAACGTAACCCCAAAGAAAATAGTCTAAAGGTGTTAAACCACACGATCATGGTGGCCAACTGATCGGTCAATTTCTCGAAATTAACGACTCACCAAACTTCCACGCAATAATTCCATGTTCACTCGAGTAATGTGAGGTGGTGCTCCGTCTTGTTGAAAATAAAGGTTGTCTGCATCAATATCTTCAAATTCTGGAAAGAAATATTTTTCATATATTTTATTTTATTTTCCAGAATATAACTCGTTATAGCGCTCGCCATTCACAGTAACAGGGTTTCCTTCGTCACTTTCAAAGAAGTACGAACCAATGATTCCACCGTACCATAAACCGTACCAAACTGTTATTTTTTGCGGTTGCAATGGTGATTCATGAACCACACGTGGATTTGACTCACTCCAATAGCAAAATTTTTGTTTATTAACAAATCCATTGAGCCAGAAATGGGCCTCATCTGAGAAGATGATTTTACGATGAAAATCGTCATCGGCTTCCATCATTTCCAGTACATAATCGGCAAATTCACGACGGATACAATGGTTTGATGGCTTCAATTCTTATGCTAAAACAATTTTGTATGGGTGTAGGCCCAAATCCAACCGCAAAATATGCCAGGTGGTCATTGGAGAGCCCCAACTCTTGTGAACGGCGTTGAACTGAACGATTTGAATTCGCATCGGTAAAAATTTCGAAATGCGTCGCCATTATACGGGCCGGATCCCCCCCTCACCATTTTCACCCGCCGGAACTACTTGGTTCCCTTAGAAAAAATGAAAACAGAAATTTGTACAAAAAAATTCTCAAAGGAGGAAAAGGAGGAAAGGAGGTCTATACACATACATACAATACCCATATATGTTAACTAAGCTCATAATAGCAATGAATATTATAATTATGAATGCTATAATCACATTTGTGTAAACTAATGGGATTAGTGTATTAAACCATTTAAATAGTGTCTATTACTAGAAAGCCTTATAGTTATTATTCTACTTACCACACCAGGGCCACAAACTAAATACATTATGGTTTAGAAAATAAAATATGCTTTAATAGAGAATTAAAAAGTAAACTCCATGATTCGCCTGTGATTACTGAACTCAATCTGTTGGGCTCATCAAAATGATTCATGAGGAAGCTAGTAGCTACTGGAAACTTCCACTATAAGCCATTATCAAATCAGCCCAAAAAATATCTAAATATGGACTAAGTTAAGATAGACAATAGTCTTAAGTAAAATGGTTAGGAGTATGGTTATATCATGGATATTGAGTAAAATATACATTTTTGTTATGCCACTATTATTTGCTTAACTTCAATCTCGGATAAATCCAATTCTGAGAACTTTAAGATTTTGGTATCAAAAGAAAAAAACAATTCCCTCACTTGTGTATAAAAGTAGCAAGGTTTTTGAGAAAAAAAACCTTTAAAGTCAAAATAATTTATCAAAATCAGATAGATCCATGAGACTTTTTTTCAATTGTAAACTCTGTGATAATAGCACAGTAGTCTCTCTCTTTTAATTGCTTATTTTCAATAACTAGCGAGTTCCAATGGATAATTGCATTAAGATTGTGCCACCAAACAAAGCCCGCAAACGGCCTGACCGGCCTGGCCGACTTTTATGGCCGTAAGAATGAGGAAAGAGTGAAAATTCGATAAGTTTGAAATACCTATGATGCGTCGTTTTGAAGTCCTGAGTTGGCACTAGTGTTGTTCTAACCATTATCGATGTAACAATTATCTATACTTGGTTTGATCCACTGTTAAAAAATAATTTGGATGTAAAAAGAATCTATAAATTCAATTTTATTCTTTAAATATTACATGAACTGTCCAAACATATTTGTGTAGGTATACAGGAACAAAATTTAAGTTTTAAAATGTAAGTGCCTTGTGGGGTTGGCCGTCATATTTTTTTATATGCATGCTTTATAAACTAAATAAATAAATTAGAATAGAATTGTGTGAGACGTCCGATAATTGTTTAGAAATTTTAATCCAGAAATATGAAGAAGATGATTCAGAAGAAATATTAAATTTTGTTTGAAATATTTAAAGATTTTCATTTTGGGGGAAAAAATACTCCTTTTGTAAAATAACTAAATTTCCTCATTTAGTCCGTATTATTTTTTGATATTTTAAGTTAGCTATCGGAAACTTTACTGATAACTAGTGTTCTGTGATTTTGCCGCTACCACATTCCCAGTAATATTCGTATTTTTTTAAACCTAGCTAGATCCAGATTTGTTAAATGAAAGTCCTATAAATCCACACTGAGTTTTAGATAGATAAATTGCATTCAATTACGTGTATATCAAATGAAGGTAAATCCAATCTAAACATTCATTTTTCGAAGCAATTGATGGCTTTCAAAATGTTTTTGCTGAACAGAATCGTTTTATTCAACACTGTTGTCATAATAATAAAATACTGCATTTTAAATCCTCGAATTAAGATTATTATCACTTTTCCTTAGATATCTCCTCACAAGGTAGAGTGGATTTATCAGAGTCTGAAGTTAAGCGACATGTCTACATTGTCTATTTATCTTTTATTCACTACAAAACAGTACAATATTCGCAATTCATTCAAGTTTTCTTGATTTAAGAAGTATTTATGGGGAGTTTTTTCATAAATTTCCAGCAATAAATCTTTAACACTTTAATTTAAATATTTTGACTCAAAAACTGCTGATAGTTTTCATCCAAAGAATGATTGTAAGAATATTTGCTGAGACTGCCCTTTGTACTTACAATTGGACTTTGTCATATCTCTGCAAGCTGAGTTTAATCATTGCGGAGTTTAATTGTTGCAAAGATTAATCATTGCAATTTATATTGATGTCACAAAAGAATTCTACTTTTTAGCTAGTAGAACAAAAGTATGTATCTTATGTGGCCGTAATATTGCATGAAATATGTGTATTTTTTTTCTAGATAAAAAATCCATCTGTTGCGACATATTTCACAAACCGTGCATTATGCCACCTCAAGATGAAGAGATGGGATGCTACATGCCAAGATTGTCGCCGAGCACTTGACATAGACACTAACCATGTCAAGGGACACTTCTTCTTGGGACAGGCTTTAGTGGAGCTGGAGTGCTATGATGAGGCTATCAAACATTTACATAGAGGTGATTAAACTCTCATTCGTTAAATTTTTATTAGTAACTTTTGCCCGCGTCTTCGCTCGCCGTTATGTGGGTTATCGGCGTATAAGGTAAAAAAAGTCTATGTCCTTCCTCAACAATCAAAGTATCTGAATGCCAAATTTCATTAAAATCGGTTTAGCGGTTAAGCCGTAAAAGCCTTAACGGACAGAGTTACTTTCGCATTTATGATATTAGTAGGGATTGTTAATTCTGTGTTTGATACTTCATAACAATTTAAAATATTCTTTTCGATGCATTCCTTCGAGTTATATAGCGGCGAAAGTAAGGACCAGCAGTCTATCACCACTCATAATTTGTTTGAAATATTTTGAATTGAAATATACAAATCTGTTTTCTAGACTAGTCCCTTTCCTCCCTTTGTGTTGAAGGGACATGACATCCGTTGCTCTTCATATCCATGTAATTAAAAGGAGCAATACCGTAAATGGCTAAGATGTCGGAACTAGATACCAACTGGAGACGGATTTGGACCCTACCCAGCGGGCTACTGTCGTAAACTAACCCTAATACAAGTATTTAATTATAGGGATTAACAAGTATATTAGTAAAAAACTAAATTTGTTTTATTTTTGTGTGGTAGGCTAACTGGCTAATTAATTAATCTGTGCTAGAATTTGTAGTAAAATAATAAAAACGCTTTTTTCTAAATCCAAATCAATCTTACCACTAGCACAGCAATCTAACAAACAACATAAATGCGTTTTAATTACTTGTAGAAGGCGGCCGCAAAATTTCCAGTGTCTGTTATATTCGCAGAACGACCTCCGTCCTCCATAAGCGCAGGCCTGGGGGGGTGTCAGGTGAGGCCACCTGTCACCCTAGCAGAAGCAGGCCGGAGTGGCGGCGCGTTCGCTTCCAGGGAGCAGAGGGAACATGGGGTTCCCACACGGGGGGGGGGGGGTCGTCTACTCGTCTGTAGATGGCCCGAGGTATGTCGGGGCACCAGGGACTTCCTTTCTAGGGTATACCTGGTTCCCCGGCTATTAGTACCCGAGACGGCGTGCGGTTTTAGTCGGTTCGAGTCCGACATGCCACCGATAGGTGGTATCTGAGGGGGTTTCCGCACGGAAAAGAAAGAAGTGTCTGTTATATTGATAAAAACCATCATTAATTATGGTATTCACGTCAGTAAAGAATAAGCGCTATGATTGTCTGGATTCCGTATGACCCCAGGAGTGGGGAAGCAATTTTTATTGCAAAATCCACATACTTGGTCCATATGTTATAGTGATCAAACCATATGTTATAGTTTAAATGTTATTAAAGAAAAAAAAATATTGCCCGGATAAAAAATGACCCAAGTTGAGGCAATCACGAGTTTCTTATCGCAAAATTTGGCAAATATATTATTTGCTGATAATGTAATTTCCATTTGTGAAAGAATTTTTTTACATCGGTTTTTGGTTAACACGTGAAAGCGTAACAAGCAAACAAACTCACTTTCACATTTATATTAAAAGTATGGAAGTATGGTTGAATGTAATAAAGTGTAGAGAGTAGATCTTTACAGATAAATAAATTATATTAATATTATTCAAACAATTTTCAAAATTAGATATGATGCTTCCAATGTTTCCCTCACCAAAATTCAGTAAGTCTGGCTAGGTAATAAAAAGGAATAATTCGCTTACTAACGGCTACTCTTTTCTGTTTTCAGCGAGCGACTTGGCACGAGAACAAAAGTTGAATTTTGGTGATGATATTGCTGCACAAATCCGCCTAGCTAGGAAAAAAAGATGGAATGTACAAGAGGAGAAACGTATTGCACAGGAAATTGAATTACAAACTTATTTGAATAGGTAATTATTTATTATTACCTAACAGAATAAGTATATTTCACTCTAACTCAACAAGCAAACCAACCAGGAACTGTAGGCCAAAAATGAAATGAATTTTTGTGGCCAGTGCAACAACCATATTATAGAAGTCCACTTCTATACATAGGTCTCTCCTTAGAAAGGAGGTTTTGGCCTACTATACCACGTTGGCCAGACGGGTTGGTATTGGGTTTGTTTCAAGTTTTCCTTCTCTTTGCAGTACTGTTGTCCTTCATCAGCCGGCTCTTACGAAACCCAGAGGATGAATAGGGGTGGTAACAACACCATTCAACATTAGAACATTTTTGGATGTTACATTGATTAGACAATTGTTTTGTTCATTTTATGTGTAATGCGTGTTTCAAAAAGAAGGTCAAACTATTTCAAGTAAAAAGGTAAAAAAAGATGAATGAAAAGCTTTCGATGAATGAGTTATCTCTTAATATTCCATAAAGCATGTACGTTCTGTAGTTTTTTTTTAAATAGAGTGGGCGGCCAAAACTTTTCAACGTGGTTCAGGTTATTTTCATCATTCAATTCTTTAAAAAGATAATGAATACAAAATTCCGATTTTAAGTGTAGCAGTTATAATACGCTACGAATTTAATGGCGATGAATTTTTATTTTATTTTATTTAATTATTGTGTCTTGCAGGCTAATAACAGAAGATATGCAGCGTAGAATAGAAGCACTGAAAATAGATGATAATAATGTGAACGAAGAAGAATTGAGTGCCAAGGGAGCTAAAATCGAAGAGGAATGTGTAAGTATACACACAATAATAAAATACAATACAGTCTGTATTCGTCGAGATAACAGTATGTATATTTATTAGTAGTCTATAAATATATATTATAAATAAATTACACCCTGGGCGATGTTCATGCTTATCCAGAATCGAAGCAACAAGTTCTCACTATGTCCAAAAAAATTATGTATTTGGTATGTATGTATGTAAATTTATCTCATTGTTTCTGTTTAACTTCTCATTTATTTTCTCTTACTTTATATATCACACCTGTTACCTACGCACCTAATCACACATGTTAGCACCACCCTAAGGTAGACTGGGACAAAATGCCTGTGGCATTAAGTCCGCCATTGTACAACTCATACTTGTGTATAAAGTATTAAAATAAATAGAATGAGTACTAGGGCCGTCTGGGCCTCTATTCTACTATTTTATGTTAATGTTCAAGCCACTGTCATTCTATTAATACGCTATTGAGATGCCATTGATATCTGTCAAAATATTGGTATGCTACTAACATAAATTCACAGTCAATAGACTGTCGATGTAGTGACAACTGGCAATGGCTTATCAATGGTAATATTAACAACTTTGCTATATCTGGCAAATTCAATATATCATTTCCTTACAAATTTAAAATGAGCCGTTTACCAAACTATTACAAAGACTTCGACGACAATTGTATCAGTGGCAGTTCAGTGACAAGTCATCGCGAGACCATTGGTCTCACATAATTAGTAGAATACGAAAAGTGCAAAAGTATTTAAACAAATATTTTGTGCGTGCAGTATTAATATAATGTATCTTCCTTAAAATATCATTGGTTGCCGGTTGTTTGTTGTTGGTTTTTGATTAAGAATTAAGGGAAGGGGGTCACTCGGTGAAAAACAATGAAAGAATTGCTAACACCGGTTTACTGTGAGGCCGTGATACATTCCTGTCGAGCAGGGCTATTTGTGCCTAGGCATGACTCCCACGATTACCTGCACGGATGGCGTGGTTTAAGCGGTCAACTCGTCGCTTTCTACGCCGAGTGTTGCGGATCCCAGCATATAACAACACTTTGTATGATCCACAAATTGTTGTTCCGAGTCTTTGTGTCCGTTTCATGTATCTTTGTAAAGTCCCCCACGACACAGGAATATATTCCTAATGCGAGAATGGTCGTTTAAAAAAAAAAAAAAAAACGCATTTTGGTACGAAGTTCCTTATCGCGCGTTACCTGCTTTGAGCGGATGGGAGCGAGACGGAAGAATGTCTAACCGTCCCATCCGGTTAGTCATTTTAGAAAGACATTTTAGAAAAATGTCCAACGAAACTTTTTTTCCGATACTTCAGTTGGCGCGTCGACCCTCACATCTATTCCATGTTTCATATACATAGCAAACGTCTACCAAAAAGCGAAAGGAACTTCGCTTCGACCGGGGGTCCATTCACCTCTCACGCCGTTTTTTATAATTTACTACTGTCATACGCTAAATGTGTTTGAAATAAATAATATATACGTAATCAACCACAGCGAGAATAAGGTATTAATGAAATAGAAGTAGATTCACTTTATGAAAAAGATTCTGTTCTAATACGAAACCTCTTGAGTTACCTATTAATTAATCTGCTAATTAATTTTAATGGCTCTCATTTTTTTCATTTTACAGAATAACTACAGTAGTGAATTAAATAATTTATTCTCAAAAATGGACGAGAGAAGAAGGGTAAGTAATATAAAAAAATCGACTAAAATCTCGATTTTTTTAAATATATAATTAGGTCACAACGACGAAAATGCGTTATTTTAAAACAAATTATAGTAAAAAGTTATCGGTTTACAGAAACGTGATGTGCCTGACTATTTATGTGGGAAAATTAGTTTCGAGATCTTGAACGAGCCGGTGATTACTCCAAGTGGTATCACGTATGAGAAGAAGGATATTGAAGAACATTTGGAGGTACATGTTTCAAACGTATTAATTGCCCTTACCGTCAGAGTTATAGACTGCAATATTTCACAATGATCCGTGACATTGTAACAAACTACACAGATTGGTATTTTTAAAATTGGAATGGCCATTAAAATTCATTTTAATAATAATAAAGTTGTTGTTAAATACTTTACACATTTACATTTTCTTTGTTCTAACCAGCGCGTTGGCCACTTCGACCCCGTGACTCGCGTGAAGTTGACCGCGGACCAGTTGATCCCCAACTTCACGATGAAAGAAGTCATAGATGCTTTTCTGCAGGAGAACGAGTGGGCGCTCGACTATTGAACCGGTAGTTAAAACAAACTTATGCTCATTTCACTATTTATAGGCAAGTACACAATAGATTTGATTTTCCTTCATGTTGACTTATTTAGTTGTACATAATAACTTGAACGATAGAATAGACAGATGAAACTCCCAAAATTTCAAAAACGATAAACTCTCAATTTTCTAACCCTTTTAATAAGTCATCTAATATACCAATTTTGTTTGTTATTTGTAACAGTAGGTACAACTATCGTGTAATAATTTTAAATGATGTTGTCTGCAACGAAAATCGTTTTACATACTCGTATTAAAAGTGTAAAGAATATGAAAGTTCCAAAATTATTTGTGTTTAATGATTGATTTATTGCGATAATTAGTTTTAATATGTATGTACCTACATTTATTTTGCCGTAAAAGACAATCTAAATTTTATTTGTTAAACTGTTAACTTTTAAGGTCCTATTTTGAAAAGAAAACGGAAATTTATAATCTGGTTGTACATATTTCACATAATGCGCCATCAAAAATTATGTTTTACTTACGAAGTATTTGTTTCTTATAAAAATAGACGGATAAGTTAATTTACTTCGTACATAAATGTAAGAAAATAACATAAAAACAAATCTCTCAAGGTAGGAATTGGATGTTAAAATATATAAATTATTCTTATTGACTGCACAGTTGGCACGGTGATTTAAGCCAACTCGCGACTTCCTAATGCGGTTACTGTTGTGGGTTCGACCTCCACAGCGGACAACACTTTGAGACCCACAAATTGTTGTTCCGAGTCTGGGTGTTCTTCGTGTCCGTTTCATGAATTCCCCGAGTGAGTGAATGAGGTCCCCCGAGACACAGAATATATCCCTAGCTCGGGAATATTATTTAAAAAAAATGAACAATTAAAATAGAGTATCGTGTTTCTAATCTAACTAAGAATCAATCTGTGTATAGTCCAAATCTGAATGGGTTAAATCACAGGCTTTAAACTAAACTTTTAGAAGGGTGAATAATACCATTTCTTTTTTATCTTTAATTTTGTTCTTAGCCTTACTTACTTAAATTTTGTTCATTGTTCTTAGCCAAATAAATAATTGTATATTATAATAAATGACAAACATTCATATATTGCTCGCATGTAAGAAAACCTGGAAACAATATTGTTCATTTAGTAAATTTTAGAAAAAACAATAATTGCTTTTGTTTTTCAAACATTTCAAATGTCGAATAAAAAAATAAAATAAAAATACAAATATTATTCATATTACATATGTGATGTAAATATAATGCATGACAATGCGTAGACCAAAATATAAACAAAAAAATTGAAAATTAATTATTTCTTGCCCGATGACGTATTTAATAGTGTTCGTTAGTGTACGTACGTCAATAAGTA
Source organism: Arctia plantaginis (assembly GCA_902825455.1). Classification (NCBI taxonomy): domain Eukaryota; kingdom Metazoa; phylum Arthropoda; class Insecta; order Lepidoptera; family Erebidae; genus Arctia; species Arctia plantaginis. The sequence continues at coordinate 15,567,803 of CADEBD010000171.1, read as the reverse complement.
ATACACAGTAGTTAGGTACAATGTGTCAGTTCACACATTTTCTTAGTCTTAATTGTCGACTGTAATTAAATATTAGGATATATGTATGTATGAACCTAGAATTACTCAACAATTTGCTTTTATTTAACGATTTAAGAATGTATAACTATTATGTATGTAGCTTCATCACATTGTTATGGACGTATTGTTGTTCCGGATTTTTTTTTTGCTGTAAAAATAAGTATTTTTAATAAAAATAAACTTTCTCACATAATTTTCTCTATTTTCTGAAAAGTTTTTGAAACATACTAATCATATTGTTTTTTCCTGATTTCTGTATCTACCTAAATATTTTCAATAGAATTTAAACAACATGTGTGGTCATACCAGAAACACCCCTAAAATGGCAAACAACCTTAAATCCTATAACAGTTGCGTAGATAATGTGGAATTTGTAATTACAGTTTAGGTGAGTATCTAAGGGCGTCTGCTAAGAAAGGTTTTAATGCGTTATTTACGGTATAAATACACATAGCTAGAAAACATTACATCCTAATATTTAAATCTAAAAGATCTGTTTAAATCGCTTATGGTCGGGCAGATCATGGACGGGATGTAACGGCGACGTGACGTGATCGTATGAAATGTACTAGCGCGACGGCGTTGTGTGATATTTTACACTAACTATATTTATTTATGTTCATTCGCGTTAAGATAATAGTGACACATCGATCATGCTTGACCAATCACGTTCCAAGAAATTTTCGTTCCGTACGAAAGCTTGGAACCTGATTGGTCAGGGTTGTGGTATTTGATCGATATGCCACTATTTTCTTAACGCGTATGTTTTATATATTTAATAACTATAGTACATTATAAGTTAACATGGCTCTGCCGATTTTTCATAAATTTCCTCGATTTTTTTTATATATATAAATTAATTCATAAGTACTGGCCTATTTTTTTTCATAATGTATTTCTCAAACAAATGATTTTAATGGATAATGTATGACGGAAAATGTCTTAAGTTAGTTAAAGATGAATAACATATAGTATACATATAGAATCTTCTAAAACTCTAAACCAGTTGAAAATGACGAGAGATTTTATGGAAAAGTTTTAATCTTATTAAGTTTGTTTTCTGACTAATTGACAACTAATGTAACTTATTTTATTAATTTAAGCGTTGACCTGTCTTTGGTGATCTATCAAGTATTTAGCAAGTCGCAGCGCAGAGTTAATTTGGATCCTACTGAATGTGAAGCATTATCGATTCGATTTATATTTATGAAACTTGAAATTCTGTTGGTAATGTAAGCGATCTAACTGCAATATTATTAATAATTTAAGTGAATTATATCTTTGGACCGAGATGAGCCCTAACTTCGATATCTATATTTATATACTTACTGGCTCAAACTACAAATTATATGCCAAGTTTACACTAATCTACCAGTACATGGCCTTTAATTTTATTAAACACTAATTTAGAGCAACCAACTTCGTTCGATTGAGAAATGGACTCATGCACGACACATTTTAAGAAATAAAATGTTTTATTAAAAATATATTATTAAGTAAATAAACTATTAATTAATTAATCTTTTTTTTTACTGATTACGAGGAAAAAGACCTAAATTAATTCTGTCACATTCGTTTTTAAATCATGAGTGACTCATAGTTTTATATCACGAATTATGTGGCGGCAATTGAACGGCATGTACTTACTTACGAATACAACAAACACCATGCAAATTTAGTCAATCACAGATATTGGCGTGTAGTGTTCCAAAAACGCGCTGATAAAAAAGATAGATGCTATCCTATTATCCTAGCATTTTAAGTTCCACCAGGTGGTACAAGAAGATCATAGTCCACGTAATGCAAATATTGTTGCTGAACGCTAATATGGCGCACAATAAAAAAATTAGGGAAATAGATTTAAGAAGGGAAATATCATTTTTAGATTTTCGTTTGAAAGTAGTTAAAAGTTTATTAAGACCGTGTACAATATATATGACGTTTATCCATATTCCTACACGTTGTCTAGATATTGGTAGGTTAATGTAAACTTATACTAAAAATTAATGTTAGGTTTTAACAAAGAATCAAAACTAAGTAGTATGTTATTTGTTAAATTAGTACTTATTATAACATATAATTATATTTAATAATGTTCTTTAAAGTCAAGAAGACGTGAGAAATATGATTTCTTGCCATTTAGCATATAACGGTGTATTGTTTAACTGTTCATGCTGATATCGTCGGTTATAGTAGCTACAGTTAAAAAGTGAAAACAATTTGTTAAAGAGTAAAAACTTGACAACACATTAAATAGCGTTTAGTTTATAACAATTGATACATGCAGAAAATGGAATTGTAACAATGTAATAAACAATAGGCTAGTTGACTCAATTTGAAAACTTGGTTAATTATATACTTTAATATCTATTTTATCTTAAAAAACTATATTTTAAAGAAAAAGCAATATTTACATTACGTATTTTGTATTTAAAAAAACAATTTATATTTCCCTTGAAAACGCTGATTAGTGTCATGGCGTCTTGAATTACATCACAGTCTGCGAAACAACTGCTGTTTACATCTGTTTACAACAACTGTTTACATCTATGTCCAGTGTCAACTGAAACTGTATTAAGGTGAAAAAATATAGAAAACTAAAAACGAAAAACAATAAGAAGTGACCTGCTCTGTTGTATGAAAACGTCAACAACAACAATGATGTTTTGCATGGCGTGACGTAACACTTGGGTTGGTGTTCGCTGTCACGTGACTTAAGGCCTATTTTGTTCGTTTTTTTAAATATTAATAATCTTTAACTTTTGTAAGAAATAGACAGGTTTTTTCTCATCTATGTCTCTTCATTTATCATTTGAAACTATAAACCAAGCAAGTTGTTATTAGTGGACACAAGCTTATTACTATTCCTGTTAATTCCTCGGAGTACTACCAACTAGACAATTACGTAGGCGCATACAATGTAACCCTGCCAACTATTTATAGTATACATTAATATTTAAGCAAGGACGCAAAATTAGGCAAACTTTTATGCCATAAAACTCTAGAAATAAAAATTGATAGGTGACTTGGCATAATTGCCCTGAGCGATACCGCTTTCAGAATACGTTACGGTCGTCGGCTAAATTACTCTTGCAAACAAAGTTTTCACTTTCTTTTTAAATTATTAATTTATTTATATGCACTGTTCTACTATCACTGACGATATGATATAATTTGTTACAATTGTTTGTACAATGTTGTTTAGTTGTGTGTCGATCAGTTCTAATTTTTAAATACTCTAAACCATTTTTAAATGTGACAAATGTCTTATCTTACTTAATAAATAAGAAAAAAAATGTATAAATACAAATAGGCAAACAAAAATATTCAAAAACCTGTGTCTCCTTTATTTGTCAACCGATTTCTATTTGGTTTAGGACCTAGCTATTGATATGCTTTGTGATATATATAAAAAACCGAATTGGAAGTTTATTTTGTACTTAGATAAATGTCTTCATTAAACTGATTTCTTTTTCTTTCTTTTGCTTTAAATACCCACGAGATTTAGTGTTATCAATAATCATATCATATTGTTTTTATAAAAGACATAAGTTCAGTACCATGTCCTCCTCTGTCAACACGTGTTATCCTTTTTCCAAATTTTTTGCGGGGACGTTTAATTACAGGGAATAAGTGTCCTTTAATGACTTCCAAGAATAAGACAGTTGAAAAATTTCTAATATTATATTCCTTTAGGTAATTTTAATTGAAATGCTTTATGCATACAAAACAAAATTCAGTTCTTAGACAGAGGGTTTTTAAACTACTATTTTACCGAATTACTAATGGTACCGAATAATTCTGTATTGTAATTACGTATAAATGTGTATTTTATTAGAAATAAAATAGACGTCTGTAAAATTTTATATGTTGTACTTCATGTTTTAAAAATGATTATGGTCGAATTTCGACTACTTTTTGAACATAAGTAATATTAATGGTTAATTAATCGAACTTGTCACAGGCTAGAGTCAAATTTAAATTAAAAAGTTTCATATTTTTATGTCTGTTGTTAATAATAAGTGTAAAAATAAAAAAAATAAAATACTTATTATCTAATTCTTATTTTACAATTAGAAAGGGCCTGATGCTTCTGGAGCAGATGAAGAGACTATCTTGAACTGGAAGTTAAGAACAACGAAAAAATCACCTTTCAAACAAAAATAAATTATATTAAAAACGGTCCGTCTGTTTAGAATCTACGATGGACAGACAGACAGACATCCTAAACTGAAAACCCCGAAGTGAAAAAGACGGTTGCTCTGTTTCGCTTCGCGGGTTGAGAATTGTTGTGAATTCTTTTCACATGCTTTAGTCAGTACTTAGGCAAGAGACAGTCGGACCCTATACGTACAGACTAGATAAGACAAGATTTTAAGGGTTCACTTTATTGTACTCGACACTTAGATATAGTGTAATAAGCTAATTTTTAAGTAAATGTAATTTTGCAACTGAGTCTTTTATTTCTGAGTAGCTGATAACTTTTATGACTTTACTGTCCGAATCTCTTTGGTAACTTTCTTCACCCCTGGTTAAACTAGGTGTTCCACAGTTAACTTTCTGCACCCCTGTTACACCTAGCTGTTTCACGGTTAACTCTCTGAAAGTGAAAGAAGTGAAATGAAGTGGGAAGTTCAATTATTGCTACCAAGATAATACCGGTAATTGTTGCATTATTACCAGATTAAAAAAATGCTTATTCTTTATCTTATTCGACTTAATTAAAAGCCTGCGTGGAATCCTCCTTCACGTAGACTTGGAAAATGGAAACCGATACGACCTTCAAACCTTCAAGAAAAGAGCGTACTCCTTCCTCGAAGGCTAGCAACGCGGTTGTGACTTCTGAGTTGCAGGCGTTCATGGGCGGCGGTAATCGCTTTCCATCAGGTGACCCGTCTACTCGTTTACTCCCTGTTCCTTAAATAAAAAAAAGGCCCCTTAGTACCTAGCAAAAGACTACCGTATTTTTAAGTATGGAAAAAGCCATTAATCCTGAAGATCCTGATTAGTATAAGCGACCAAATAAATTTATTTTATTTCATTTTAATGTTTTAGGAAAACTTACAGCTAGAGGTACATTTAACATAAGACTAATAGGTTAAGGTCAATTAATTTTTTTCCCTGCCAAAGTAGATAACTCTGAACATGGTAGAATAATAGAAAAGTACACAGGTATCATTATATATGAACCTACTTATTCAAAACGGAATCAACCCACACACTAAACGTTTTGAGAAAAGGCCATTTTTGTCTAAACTTTGTATACAAAAAATAATGTGTCCTATTTTGGCAAAACTTTATTTTGCAATATTATATGAAATACTTTATTCTACGTACATGACTATGATATTAATTAAAATATTGTAGCATTTTGTAGTAATTAAAGAAAAAAACTCAATGGTCCCTTTTAGCAAAACTAAATATGTGTCGGTCGGCATTATCTCAGCATGATTTAACAGTAAAAATATATAAAAAAAATCTAGTTACTTATACAGTCTACAAAAATGTTTATTGAAATACCAAAACTTACTTAGTCCAAATTTATCTGGACTTTAAAATCAGGCTGTCAAGAAAAACCTTCTAGATCATTCTCTATATCTGTACTTCTAACAAGTTTTATTTAAAAATCATGTGAATCTTGCGGAATGAGGTATAGCCTACTTTGTAAGTCATTTAATTAAGCTTCAGGGAGAGGTTTTCCTGTTGGCCAAAGAGGTTTTGTTATAACATATGGGCAATATGGCATATGGCAGTGCGCGAATATTTTTTTTCTGTCATCTGCCATAAAATCTTCATTCAAATTTCTTTTCATGTAAATCTTGAACATTATATCCTTTTTTTTTTTTTTTTTAATTATTTGTCATAATTTCTTTAGTATTGAGCCATGGAACTTTCTCTATGTCTATCGCTGCCTTCCTTTAAATTATATTGATATCTGACTTCAGCAATAACAAGAAATGTTCATTTTTCATCCTATGTACATGCATTGGATTTGTCTTCAAGTTGTTGTTCTTACAAGTTTCCATAACCTGAAGGTATAGAGTATCCGGGGTATAGAGTCTCCGTTAACGGTTTAGGGTACATTCAATATTTGCGAAGTTTGAATCGTTCGGGAGAAAATCATGCCCGATTCACCATCCATTCATCCATTTCAAATTTATTTTACAACAGATTCAAACGACAAACGACCTTAGATGTTGTAAATAGAATCATTTTAACAAGGAACCAAGTAATGTTAGTCTTTTAAAATAAAGAACCAACCCGCATAGTTCCATATGAAGTCTACAGTTTGTCATGTTACATGGTTCCTTTTAAAAACAGAGAAAATCACAAACTTTTCATATGGTCCAGTTACCAGGGCACATGGATCTTGTTAGTTTATTGAACTACGAGTATTGGTTCAATGTGGGTTGGTAAACTTATCATGAAAATGTTTTGTTCAGTCAAAGTTGTCGGATCATTTTGAACATGTTGTAAGGTTTCTGCATACTTAATTCGATTTTGGCATGTGTGTGGATGGGTTTCTTTTTGCATAAGTACATATATAAAACTTGTTGGTTTATGCTTTAAAAAGTCGCCTAGTTGTTTTTTTAATTTAGTGGCACTAGTAGAAATATCCATATCAACACATGCATGTCACATTAAATAAAAAAATAAAATAAAAATAAAAATAGCCTTTATTTACTCTGACCTTGCACGATTTGTATTACAATAAAATAAAAACAAAACTATACTAACTTTACTTAACTATACTATAGTCTCTTTACTTATTTATATTTTCTGTATGTATAAAACTTAACATTTAATATCAGTTACCAGGTCACGTTGTCTTGCGGCAGAGGCTTCCTCAAGTTCCCTCCACATTTGCCTATCCATTGCTGCCCTTCCAACCTTTGGGCAGATCATCTTCCCATCTTTTTTCTGCCTTCCTCTACGTCTTTTGCTGTCCCGCTGGTACCATTTTGTTACTTTTTTGGTCCACTTTCCTGTTGTTGATCTCATCATGTGACCAGTCCATTTCCATTTCAAAGTTCGTGTTTTTACTTTAAAATCTGCTACTTTGGTTATGTTCCTAATTGTTGTAGCTTTGCAATTGTCTGTCAACTTAAGTCCCAACATACTTTTCCTCTTTGGCATACGCCCAGTTTGTGCTCAATTTTTTGTGTTAGTGGCCAGGTCTGGCAGCCGTAGGTGAGACATGGAAGTATACAAGTATTATAGATGGTTTTCTTTTCCGAAATGGGTACAGATTTATTTTTTATAATTTCCCTGAGGGACTAGTATCTTTGCCAGGTATTATTTACTCGTCTTTCTACTTCTTTAATTGATAAATTTTCCACAGATATGACTTGACCCAGGTAAATATACTCTTTTACGTATTCGATCTCTTCTTTGTCCACCTCAATTTTGACTTCAGTTCTATTTGTCTTTGTTCTATTTGTTTTGTTTGTATTTAATTTTTGTTTTACTAATATTCATCGTTAGACCTGCCTTTTTACTTGCCGCTGCTAGTTGTTTTAACATTGTTTTTAGTGTGATAGGATCTTCTGCAAACAAAATGAGGTCATCTGATCTGCATGTCGCATTACACATGATCAAATTATTGTATTATCATCGGTCCTTGATAGCTGTGCGAAGTTTCGAAGTGGGTCAAAATCACGTTCATACATATTAAGCTAATAAAAGCGTGTTAAAAATGAGTAGGTACAGTCACATGGTCAACAGCGGATCGCCTGTTTTTTACATGAGTATATTTCCGAAATTAAGTAATTGAATTCCATTGAAAATTTACAGATCCTTAGATAATATAATAGCGTTTCTCGGTGTTTTACTTAGTACGATCCATGATTAAGCCAAAAAAGGAAAAAACATATTTTTTTTGAAATTGGATTTTATTCACTGAGGAGGGGTACGCGTTCAATCATCTACAATAGTGGTACACTAAGGTTAAAATGAAAAGAAAGTCGCCCTTTTTATTAGAAATAAGTAAAAAAACAAAGTGAAAAAAATAGTTTTAATTTAGTGTAACATTTGTATCCATGGGAGGCCTTTGTTCAGCAGTGGCAACAGGATGATAATGATTATATCTATGATTAAATGACAATCAGTTTCTGACAGTCTTCTGTTGTAATTGTAAGCACTAATAATGTTGCAAGTAGTGCCTAGAAGAATTCCTTTCTCACTACTAGTGGTTTTTACACATTTTTGTGTGGCCCTTGGAAGCTATTACTTTTGGTGCCTTATGGACAGTAGTAGTGCCTGTTTCTTTCTGTGCCTCTCGCCAAACTTCATGATTCATGTTTACGCAGAGAAAGTTCAGGATGTCTTTGCCTAAACCCTCTCAAGAAGTCTATGCCTGCCATTTCTGTTTCAGGAGCATTTCTGTGGGCATTCTGAAACAAATATATAAAAATAATCAGTTCATACACGATTCACTGTGTGCCCGATCCACATGATTCACTGTGTACCTGATCCATACGATCCACTGTGCATTGCATAATTTAAAAAAAGAAATATAAACAAATTATACATGAAGTAATATACGATGGATGATTAGGAAATTTTTGCCGTTTATAAAATAAGTCATCTTAACTATTTTCATGTAATTTTAATATTTTTAGAACTTTGCTAAAAGTTAAAAAATTATTGTCAAAAAAATGTTAGAACTGCAATGACTGAACGTTCAAGTGTTGTTAACAAAACGCATTCCTACGTTTTCTAAACTTGCAATGCATAATGTATAAATTACATAAAAAAGCAATACTCGTATGTTTAGATCGAGATTGATGAATGAGCGAGTGTATTTAGCATTTAAAAACAAACATTCCTTTGTAACCTCCTCCAATAATTTTGATTGTACTGATTAGATGAAGTAATAAAGGAATGATCATTTTAAATCAATTAATTTAAGAAAAAGCACTAATAACTTTTATTCAAATCGATTAGAAAGGTAATGAAACTGATTTGACAGGGCATTATTTTATTGAAAAATCAAAGAGAATCATAAACGAATGATTTTGAAAGATTTCTAGGTTAACTTGTGGACAGCAATGACAACTCATTTGTGATCGACAGCTGTCATTGGTATCGACTTCAGTACACCCTGTATGCAAACTACAAACTGAAACAACTTTTGAACGCAAAAACTATAAAACTGGTAATTAAAACTTTACTTAATTGTGGATGATGTTACTAGCCAAAACAATACAACAATAATACCTACCATGAGATACGCAAGGCGGCACAAAACTCCCATACATGCCTGCCATTGTCCTTAGTGAAGTTGTTTTTTTGTAAATTAGGGGTAGTTTTCTAGTAAATTTTTAAGTGGGAGGTTGCTCCTTATTTTTACCGAAACACCTGAGCTGGACTATAAATAGTAACAATAACTAATACAATAGTAGTGATAAAGCTTATTACGTTTTGAAAAATATACTTACATTTTGACGGGCCTGTTGGTCTAGTGGTTAGTGACCCTGACTGCTAAACCGGAGGTCGTGGGTTCGATTCCCACCCAGGACAAATATTGTGTGATGAGCACGGTTATTTGTTCTGTGTCTGGGTGTAATCTATCTATAATATGTATCTATTTAAAAAAATATATAAGTATATTTATCAGCAGTCTGGTTACCATAGTACAGGTTCTGCCTAGTTTGGGATCAGACGGCCGTGTGTGAGATGTGTAAGAAATATTATTGTCCGAGTTACGTGAGTGTGTGAGTCTTCCTAGCGTTGTGTCGAATATCGTATGTCGAGGAGTATTTCATACACATGTATACCTAAGTTGGAAAGAGCGCTCACAATGGTTTATATGAAAAATTAAATAAGGTATGTCTATCCAATAGCTAATGCTTATAATCAAAGAAATTTATCTATATATTTAAAATTCATTTAAACTTAATACAAATGGAGTGATAGACATACGAACCACAAGATGTAGTAGGTAGGTAGGTACTCTAAAAATAAGATTTTCCTTGTGGAAACTAAAAATTTAGATCTACTAGAATAATTACTAATAAAATCAATTATTGATTTACTGAGACCTGTAGTACATTTATGTATTTAACCAATGGATGAGATTCATATATGTATGTCATATACAAATATTTTTAAACCCCATAATTTGCCATCAAGTTATTATCACCTGACCGTTCAGTGCTTGATAAGAAACACCAATATATACACATTATGTAGGCCAAACTCAAGTATTTTAATTTATTTTAAACTCAAATATAAGTCCGCTTTTAATTTTTTCCCTGTGACGCATCATATTATCGAGATAGGAAATAATGTTTCTCGAATCGTATTAGTGGTAGCGTCATCCAACAGACAAGAATTTCATAAATACTAGTAGTAGCTACCAAAGAATACTGTGTATTTACAATGAAATGCCACTGCTCTCAATCAATAAATTCTTATACGGAATTAAAGTCATTATGGAAATGAACATAAACTATAAATGTACTACATTTTCGCCGTCTCGAAAGGCAAACAAAGAGACAATTGTGTCATCGTACGCGTACGAGCCAACAACATGTTGGTGCTTAAATATGCACAACTCTGTTTCATTGAAATCCGACTCATCACTGCCAACTGCCAACTGTTGCTTCTGTATTCAGGGCGAGTGACGCTAATGCAACGTGCGGACATATTCAACTGTTCATGTCATAGGAGATTTATTTCACTCACTTACGGTGATGAGATTTAGGTATAATATTGTTTTATTTTCATGGACCTAGAAACCTAAGTTAGCTTTTATACTCATGAGTTCCATGACGTATAATTATGTAAAAAAAATCATTTGGAGAAAATGTAATACTCTCAAAACTGAAATGCACTGGCAACTACTACCGTTGGTCTGAAGCATTTTGATCCATCCTAAGGTTGCGTGAAAGAAATTGCACCTAGCAATAAGAACACCCTCTGTACAATACATAAGTATATGACAATTGTACATATGTGACGAATCTCGTAAAAACGGTGTACAAATTTACAGTTTTCTATTTATCTATCTATGTATTCTTAAAGGACATCGGAATTACGGTTGCACCTGTGAAATTCGGTTAAAATTAAGTTCCCAGTTTTGTACTAAAATATTACGTAAAGTATTACTAAGATCAGCAGTTTCAGGATTCATCTTTCGGTCAAAATACGATACAATCACATTACAGTCAAAGTTGGAACTAAAACACCTATGACATTTATTTTGTGAGATCGGTAGTTCGGAACTGAATTTTGACCGAATTTGTATTATGAGAATTGGCCTTCTCGTCGAAACGTCCTACAATTCAAAGGCAATGTAGGTTCCTAATTTCTAGTCAGTGGTCACTCAGGCTAGTTGCTATAGGTACGTGTTAATGATTATGAGTCTGTTTAAGTAGGTTTAGAATCTATTTTTTAATTCAGATTATGTATTTATTTTAAATGGTATTTTTTGTCGCCACTGTCGTATGTAACCGACATACGACAGTGACTCATGATCTAGGTAATGTTAAATTTGTAAACTCATAGATATACGGCTTACTTAGGTTATTGAGTAATAAATTAACTTCCAATTTACTTAAAAGACATGGTTTCTATTAGTAATACAGACATTGTGACAGATGATTGTATAGGTACGTCTGTTTGATCATTGTACCTTTATAGGTAATCATCTGCTCTAACACTGTTATTGAAAACGAAAGTACCTAAGAAATAATAGTATTTGGTTCGAGCACAAATAAATTGACGCAGTAGTTCCATAATTTGCCTATATTTAATTGACTTAAAATATAATGAACTTGTTCAAAACCTAAAATATTCTGTACAACAGTACTTAAATGAGATAATTTTGGTACCTCTCCTTTAGATTACGCATCATGGACTGCAACACACAAGCTACTGCTTATGAGCTACAAGTCTCAGTTATGAATAACATGTTGGCTATTTGATAAATAAAATAGTTTTCGTAGAACAAAGACGTCACGTATAAGACGCAAAAAAATTATATGATTCGTCAAATAGTTTCTTGGATCTAGCAAACATCTTAAAAAACCGGCGTTAAGCAGTTCTTTCATTGCTTTTTACCGAGTGAGTGAGATTACCGGAGCCCAAACTCTCCCATTCCCGTTCTGGGGTTACCGTCCTTTGAGTGCCCTCTACTCAAAGTACGCTAACGAGCTTGTGTCTTGCTCATGTCCATGAGTGGTGGTAGTCACTAGCCAACGCCCATCGGGTGACCCGACTGCGCTATTGCCCCCTATACTTACCATAAAAAACGTAACCCCTCTCACTAAAGAGCTTTGGGCTTAAAACCTTGCCTGTACCTGTCTGTATAGATGTAGGAGCCGGTAAATACTTAATATAGTTTTTTGGAACGAAAATCCTTATTGCGCGTTACACGCTTTGAGCGGATCGAAGCGACACTATTGTAAACGTCTAACAAAAAGGGAAAGGAACTTAGTTCCGACCGGGGGTCCATAGACCCCTCACGCCGTTTTATTCCTTTTAATTCCATTGGGGAATATCCAGAATTTGGATGATGCTAGAATTATTGACACGTCAAGCACTAAACGTTTATTGAAGACTACTGTGAGCGAATAGTATATTTGGTAGGTAATATAACAACGTCAGCTACTCAACAATTTACTGTTCATTTTGATGAAATATCACACATGAATGCATTTCGCGCGAGAAGCGACAATGTCTAACAAAATCGATTGTAGTTTCTGTATAGCGAGGTTAGTTGAATGTGAGTTTCAATTCGTGTATTAATGCATGTAATTAAAGTGCTCTGAATGTAACGTAGAGTGTAGGAGTAGTTAATTAGTATTTTGTTGTAAAATTTACTATTGAAGTGTCATAGGCTACTTCCACGTTGCCTGTACTACGACAGTAGTTCCAAAGGACTAATACTGTAATCTTTATAATGGTACTTACCTATAGTCACTCTTGAAATCAGGTTAATAAAGTTAAAAGTAATGTGTGTCCTATACCAAGTACTCAAATAAGGCCAAACCTTTCTTTAGTACGATAATATAAGATGTAGGATCCTTATGTATTAACACAGAGTAAAAATAATTAAAAACTTATAATTAGTTATGAGCACATATTATAAGAAATACCTACAGCAGGAGAAATGTGGAAATCGTAGGCTACCGCGCGTATTCATTTTGAGTATGTCACTGAAAAACAGCAATTTATTGGAGTGCACATTCGATCGCGTAAGTGATATTTTCTTAGAAACCTAGTTGTAAAGTGTATTCACAACATTAAATATCATATTTTATGAATACAAAAGTGTTTTGGTATTTTAATTTCAAACAAATGTGCTTTTGAATCGCATCTGTAGTGACGCATAGAATCGAATTGAATAAGTGGATACACCGGATACCTCGGCTCTAAATAAATCGCCTAGCATGCAGCGCACGTTGTTATATCAATTATTCATTTTGACTTTCTAATAAGCAAATCTTCTAAGTCCATACTTTTAGTGGATATATTTTGACATTTTGAAATAGCAATAGCCCGAATATAAATTTTTGGTCGTAAAGAGCGTACTCCTTCCTCAAAGGCTGGCAACGCGCTTGTGACTCCTGAGTTGCAGGCGTCCATGGGTGGTGGTAGTTGCTTTCCATCAGGTGATCCGTCTGCTCGTTTGCCCCCTATTCCATACAATAAAAGAAAAAAAACATTTTTTGACTACCTTTTTTTCGTATAGGTAAATGGAGAATTTTCTGTAATGAAGATGAACAATTTGCTTATTAGAACGTCGATTTGATTTTTAAGTTTTTGGACGCATTCTAAGAGCAAATTTCAATTTAAACTTTCTTTTTTCAAACTTATTTTTTTACCCTTCGGAGTAGAATAAATTAAAATAAAATTAGGGGTCCCGATTTTTTGTGATTACCAAACAATTTTGTCAAATAGTTTTTTTTTGAAGAAAACAATTTTTGGGAAAAATAAATGTTTTTACAATAATTTGTTATCCTTGCCCCAATTGCGAAACATGCCAACGATTATGTACTTGTGAGTTTTTTAAGTTATTTATCTCAACTGCTGGAGAGAGGGGGTGCTATTATAAAGTTTCTGTCACGGTTAGAAAAAATCGTAGATGAATTGCTTTTTTAAACTGCCAGCTTGAATTTCAGAAGAATTTTGTCTTGTCGTTGCTTAAATAATTTCAATCAATGTCACGTAACTTGCAAAGCTAACTGAAAAGATTAAACTTCATTCTAACTTTAAATCGACTAGTCACGGCGGTGGTCGCTTTCTGAATTACCGAAAATCCTCTGGAAATGGTGTCGCTTAACCAAATAGACACCGTTTTGAAAGTCATACAAGATTGTTTAAAAGAGACTTGCCAAAGTAACTGATGAAAGAAGGAGAATATTATGTTACGATTGCCTACATGTTCTCTTAAAGAACTGTTGCGTTTGGCGCCCATCCAGCGGCCTACGGTACTCGCTTTCAATTAAATATTACTATTTAATGTAACTAACTGTAGTTTATTCATTGATGTATTCTTGAGACTCATTGTAATTTTAAATCGTCTTCGAGTAATGGGTAGAATACTTTTGGCTTGATGGTATCAACTTTACTTAATAGTCACAAGAATAAGTAGGGTAGTTTTTTAAGTTGCAAAGTATGCCTTAATAGATTTATATTTTTTTTTAATAACGTTCCAAATACATACGAAACCATGTTCATGCATGACCACAGTTCCAAAAAATAATATAAAATCTGATTCTAAATACAAATGTAGTGATTTCTGGTTTCTGTTTAAAGACATTTTCAACCTGTAGTGTTTGCTTGGAAACGTGGTGATAGTTTTTATTTTTGGGGCCTCGTTGCTGTTCGCGTTTAACATATTATGTACCATGGGAACATTTTGTATGTTGCTCTATTTTTCCAGGTTATTATTGCCTTTAATTAGTCGAGGGCTCAGTGGGGAAATAGCAAAAAGAGTTCAACAACTCTATTGTTAGAAGGAAACTAAAAACCTAAAAACTACCCTCCTGTCTCAAACTCTCTTTTTTTCATAAAATTTTCAAAATTGTTCGAAATCGTCTTTTATGTAGACTCTAAAGTCATAGATCAATCACAATCAAATCAAAATCAAAACAAAAGACTTGTTTACCTTTTGGAGCCTAGAGGCGGGTATTACAAGTTTATTTTTATTTCTGGCATTTATGGCATGTACATCACTTTTTTCAAAAAGCTATCTTTGTTTTTATGAACGTATATTACATTTTCATAAATATATTGACTTGCTACTGTCATTATATTTATTTCTGCCAAATTTTGCTTCTCTTCTGCCAAATTTTGCTTCTCTTCTGTCAAATTTTGTAACCAAAGAAATACACGTATTCTTTGACCACATAAAGCTGGCTGTCAAGATACTAGTGTCCAATTTATTAATTTTACATTGTAAACTAAAATAAAATCAACCTTATGCCTAGCAACAAATACCTGCCAACCCATCTGAATAAAAAATAAAAAAACTGTTATATAACCTTCTAAAAGTACTTATACCTAGTCACAAAACCTGTCTTTCCCTGACATTTCCTACTCACAAACTACTTCTCAACAACTCTCTATTTTATGTGTCAAGAAAATTTCCAGATTTCGTGCTACTAACTATATTACTACTACTATACTATACTTAGCGCATGAGTAAGTGAATATCCTTGCATTTTATGTACAGTGGCCTAATTAATAGCGACATAGAAAGATATTAAGCACCAGAACTTTTTATGTCAATTACATCGCATTCATTCCGAACACAATCATTAACAAATTGACTGATTATGCTTCAACAATTTAATTTGAGTAAGTAATCAAAATAATGTATTGGCGTGTTTGTAACTGCATTTATATTAGTTTTAATAGCGAAAAATAATTAACGAATGGTTTATGCAATTAAATTTTTGCGGTTGAACAGTATTAGTGTGATGTGACGAAACATTTTTGTGTTCCTTTTTAGGAATACTTCACACTACGATCACACTACGATCACAGGATCACAGGCACGTGAAATTTGGAATACAATAGACGAAAAAACAAACGAGAAGGTAGGGCCTTTTTTTTGTTGACGAGGTGGAAAATCTTTGGAGGAGCCAGACCATGTGATTTGAGGTCCTCTCCAAATCGACACCACTCCTAATCAGGCCCTATCCCGGGAGAGTAGGTGAGGCCTACAGTATTCGCATATGATGTGTAACATCCGACATATCATATACCATCTGAGAGCCAACTCTAGTACTGCACGCGCTCATTGGTCAAATGAAATAACGAACGCTTCCCCGACTTTCTGTTATACTATTCCGTCCCTTTTTATCAAATTTAAAAATATGAGTAAAAAATTTAAAAATTTACCGGTTAGATCAAGCTGCACGCTTCCATTTTATATGTCGTGAATCAGTCCGGTCAGGTTGTCAGACAGCAGAATGATTCTTTAAAGAGTATGTAGAGTATAATCGAACTGTATGAAAAATATTACAATGGACGACATTTTCATTGCTATGCAACATTCAATTAAATGTGAGTCAAATCCAGTTGCAATGTAAGGTTAGGAACGAGATGTAATACGTTCCTGACATAGCAGACTCGTCCCAATAGATGTTATTATTATATGTTTAGGACTGGTAGGCGAGATATTTTTAGTAAAATCTGTATCGTAGATTGTTAAAGTGATAGAATTAATTTAAGTACGGAACAAGTCGTATCGCTAATATTAAATGTGTTTATATACTTTTGCGAGAGGACAACACAGCCTTTCAGTTGATACGTCGGTCGGATTGTTCCGACTGTCCTGAGCTCGGGATGTATCGGGTGTTTCAGGACGAGCGTTCTGCACGCACGCGCCGTCACGCAGCGCCGCGACCTCCGAACGACTGAACGACGTTCGAATTATTATAGTGAAAGCCTTTGTATTATGTAAGTTATAACTAATTCACCTTGAAAAGAAATAGGAATCATTAGACTGAGTAATAGTGTGATCTCTTCATTAGTATCATATCATTTATTGAAAGTAAATTAACTTCAAAGTTAAAGTTTTCATAAATTCCTATTGGTACATTAATTTTTAAAGTGGACATAGATGGAGAAACAAATTATTTAATTTATTGTCTATTAAGTTTAGTGATATGAAAAAGTACATCCGTAGCTTTCACCCTATTTCGTAGAACGGGTTGTGGTGTAAGCGTTCGCGTTCGCCAGCGCCCTGCGCAGAGTAGGTCATGGCGGATAGAGAGCGCGGGTGTGCGGGGCCCGGGGGACGCAGGGTCCGCGGGGAGTGTGAACCGATTCATGTTTACGGGGCTCGGCCGTCAGCTGTTCGCGCGACATGAATGTGCCGCGCCCGCTAGCGCCCGCGCCGCCGCCGCGCCGCGCATCGATTGATTGATACCTGAGCGGCCACGTGCGGCGGGCGCCGGCTGCCAGTCCCGCCGCGCTCGCCGGCCCGCCCGCGCGACCTCGCGCGCCCCGTCCTACACATGCGACACCGCCCGCGAACCTTACCGCCGTCGCTCATCAATGGAGTGCAAGAGGTGACCGGTGCACCGAGCTCGCGAGCCGCGCGACGCCCCTCGCCCGGCGCGTAAGTACCGACCCACCGGCATCGCCACGCGTAAACATGTACACGCACTAACACCCCGATGCGTTAGTAAATAATCGTTTTTCTGATAGCTGGGAATTTAATAGCTGGGAGACAATTTATGCGACTGCGCCGTATCATGTTTACTGCTATCTGCTCCATAAAGCCACATTTTCATTACATTAGCGGCGGAAATTTTCTATATAGAAGCCTTTTTCTTATCGATCGTCGTAACTTTCGCTGGTTTGTAGCGAAATATTTATAAAATTCTCTATTGGTTTACGTAATCGAGAACAGTCATCGTTTGTTATTGCGAAGAGGCGTTATCTAGTAGGTGTGCTGTGTAGAGCGAGCGGATTCACGCAGCCAACGACAGTCATTACATAAAACATCCCAATCCCTTTTATCGACACACCTATTTCTAACTATACTTATCTCAATTTCTTATAAATGGAAAACTACTTTTACGCATCTAGAGTATTCTAGCGACTACGTTAAGTGAAACTTATGTATATTTCTTAATATAAGCACATGATCATAACAATACAATCGGTCTACAAACACTTAGGAAGCGAGTATCGCCAATATTTACTTAGCAACAAGTCATAATGAAGTGATAATATACAATTCAATTCCACTTGTAAGCATATTCTTGGCGTGCGTTCGTAAATGGAGGGAGGGAACAAATGTCAATCATAGCAAAACAAGGAGAACGATCGCGATTAAATGTCACAAGTTTCCCTGTCGCTTAAATTGTAAATGAGCCCATTTATAAGTACATAGGTTACTTTTGTAACAGTGTGGTGTGCTACCTCGGTATCATTGCAGCGTCGACGTGAATCGCTAAAATGATTGATTGAACGCTAACATCTGAATTTTAAGTCTAAATTTGCGAAGTAAATGGTTAGTAAAACTCGCTGAATGTGTCGCGTTGTCGTTTAAAGTGGGCGGGCGTGGTGCTTGAGCAAAATATCTTCAATTTATACTCAGAAGTTTTGCTAGAGTTATTGAATGTTTATATTAAGATTGTATTAATTTAATAACATCGATCTTTTAAAACTTACTTAAATTGCCAGTTATATCATATATTTGTATTTGTATGTAATACTTCTTTCTTTTACAGTTCATGAATTTTAATCAGCGATAGTTAATATACTATTTTTTTATTTACTACATAGTTTTTAATTTTATTAATGATAAATTTAAAACCAATGGTTATTTAATTTTAGCTACGCATTTGATTGTGCTGTCCTATCAGACTAAAAAAAACATGAATAAATCACAGTTGCACTTGGTAACGTGATTTTTCAACCACTCCATCGTTCTTGACTTTATCTGACTTCTTGATAAAAAATTAAGCTATTAAATAAAAATAAAGCTAAAATAAATGTTATAAATATTCATGAATTCCAAAACTCTCTTATATGGCTCCACTTTTGAACATACCCTTGAAATGCAGATTAATTTATACACATTTAATACGAGTATAAATTCCTTTAATTTAGTTTTTACATTAATTACTTATATTTACATTTATTATTAAACTCCTAAACTGAAATCATATCATTAATTATTATTAATTATTATTCCATAGATTAATAATCAAAGCAGTGATATACGAGTAGTAAGTATAATCATTGACTTCAACATATCTCACTTTAGAGGTTTATAACATAAAAATAAAATATCTTCAATGTTTGAAAACTGTCAAGCTCACTAGTTACCTTGGTTGAAGTGCTGTAAGTAGCTTCCTAGCAAAGAAGCGTTACCTACTTTTATTTTTTTATGTTAGTCCTATTTAGAAATTGTTTATTAAAGACATATAATAAGTACTCGTAAAAATGATAAATAAATATTTGTTCTGAAGTGCTTCACACTTTGGAACAATTATTTTTTCAAATTATTAATTAGCATAGTTTCTTTTTTAAACACACTTTTAACAGCTTGTGTTGTTATTACTTAACTAACTTGCTAACTACAAAAATGACTAACTAGCTGAACTATATAAACTTGTAAAAATATCGAAAGTAAATTTTAACCTGCTTTTAATTGTTATATCTAATTGAACCTCGTATAGAGATATACTAGATAAAAATATAGTGGCCATGTCCAGCAGCGGACTACTAAAAGCCGTTGATGATTGATGATGATGAAGTTGGGCATTCTGACGTGTTTTACATGTAATTACTTAAGTCAATAAACTCTAAAACAATAAAGTTCTTGTATAATGTTTTAATTTTTTATAAATATTAATTATTATCAATTGTTATGTCCGTGTGGTGACGGATTAAGAATACGGGTTGTCACCACCCCCATTCATCCCGTGGGTGTCGTAAGAGCTGACTAAGGGAGCAAACTACGTGAGAGGCCTATGTCCAACAGTGGACTGTTAAAGGCTGTTCATGTGATGACGATGATGTGATGTGATGATCAATTGTTATGACCGATGTACACTAAAAAAAGTATTTAAGTCTATTGACTATTCTTTTTTTAAATCATTTTAGTTTTGAAAATATGATAATATGATACTTTTTATATGTACCATCTTAAATAACCACATATACGTTGTTTGAATGGTTTCATTGTGTTTTAAAAAACTATGTCGTACAAATAAATGTGCCTGTTAAGTTTTGAAAATGCAATTGATAAATCAGCGTTCTAATTTCTCTGTTGTTGCCATACTTACGTGAACTAAAGAAAAATTAAATTTGTAAATAGTAAACCTACATGCTATAGATAGCCACAGACTGTCGCAGCAGGTTCTACTGTTAGTGACATAACTTTATCAGAACTTTCTCTCTATCCATCGGCGCATGCAAGGTTTAAAAGCATTTTTAAAACTCAAAGTAGGCAATTTATCAACCTTCAGTTTGAGAGTTCTTATTAAAATTTATACAAGTCATATAACATTTATTATATTTGTTAATATACGTAACGTACGAACGTTCATATATCAAATCCAAGCCAACCCTTGTCATTTTCAAAGGTAGTTTGAGCTGTTATTTTTACGGATTTTACATAAACGACCTAAATACTTAAAATATTTTAAATGTGCGCTCTATGTCTGACTGTCAAAGAGTAATATGCAAAAAGAGTCTCCGAACAAACATGATCACACCTAGTATTTGCAAAGTATATACTACTCTAAAAAGTCGTACAAAAACCCTTCTTATAGACACTTCATACAAAACCATTAAATCCATACTAATATTATAAATGCGAAAGTATGTCTGTCTATTTAATATAATTGGTACCATGAACCGTCGTAGACTGTGTAGCACAAGTGCTACGAGGTGCTACGTTATGATAACAGCATTCTAACAAAAGAGATGTTCAAGTGCTGTGACTTAAATGACACAAATAAGCAAAAAAAAAATGAGAAAATTCAAAATAAAATACTAGAGAATATACCTACTAATATTATAGATGCGAAAGTAACTCTGTCTGTCTGTTACACTTTCACGGCTAGACCGCTAAACCGATTTTAATGAAATTTCGCATAGAGGTACTTCGATTCTTGAGGAAGGACTTACGCTACTTTTTGCCACAATAACTAAAACTAGCTATAATTACTATTTACCGTCACCGACATTGAGTCTTTCCATCAATTATAACGATTCTCGAACCTTAATCAACTATCTGCGAGTAGGATACGTCACAAACACTTCCATAATCAGTGAAACCCTTTAACGAGTGCCATGAAAGAAACCCTTACCTATATATATAAAGTAAAAAAAAAAAATATAATCAACAATAGTTCTTGTTCTTTATCCATAGTCTTTTTTCCGCCACGTATTCGTATAATACAAGAATGCCTTTGTATAAGTACGAACCATTTCCTGGTAGACTTGTTTAAACGTGTACATGTTTCCAATCTCAATGTGTGTCAAAGGGAACACTTTAATTTCTTTCTTAAAGGGATTCGCCGCAAGCTTTTTCTCGTGAGCGTTTGAACTGTTTTGTTACAATGTAGTTTTTTTTTCTTGCGATTAAAACAATGGTTGGTCTTATGTATTTGTTATTGACGGCCACTGCTCCAGTTTAACCGATTTCATATTTTATGTAATCCTAATTACGCAGCTTGAACGATCCTAATTATGATTAAAATTCTGTGTAACGTTAATTGCACGATATTATCGTGGTTTCCTTTTAATCTTGGCGTTAAAATGTAAGGTATTTTAAGCAAAAATCTGTTCTCATTGTTTAAAATGTTTAGTAAATTAAATTGAGTCATTTTGAACTTTTAACTATTACAGTAATGTGTGCCACTCGTTCTACCCCTGAAACAAGTTAATACTTGTTCAAATGTGTGAATCACATCTTATATATCACTCATTTACTAAGTAAGTACGGTGTACTCAGTTTATCATTGTCTCACACTAATGTGTTAGAGAGAAATAACATTATTCTGCAGTACTTCCACATCTATCTCAACTAAAGTACAAACTGTTAAATGGAACTAAATTTCAGATTACACAAATCCGCAACTACAGAATGTTTACCGTTAAATAGCAGCAATCCCCTGTTTTACATATAATCGTTAGGCTTAAAGATATTTATAACTAATTTCGCTAAATATTACAGGATGTTGTTGTCGGGTTAATTGCGTCTTGGGAATTTTAACAGCGGGAACACAGGGGCACGTCCTCCCTGTGATATGTTGTATAGTTATGGAGTAGTTACGACTGTAATCTGTTGTTATTTTAACAAATGAAATACGAGTATTTGTATTTAAGTATAAGAACGTTTAGTTGTAACCACTTGTGATAGTGTATAACAATGAAAAGGGTCTCAATTCGGCGTTTTCTATTATTTTACTCAGTACTTGTGCTGATTGTGGAACAATTTACTATTTTTTTTCTCTCAAAAATATTTCAATTTACAAGAGAGGATCGGTGAGATGTTTATAGTTAATAATAGGTTTTTCTATATTTTGGTATCAATTTCACGTACGTTTTGATTTCTAAGCATTGATATTTATAGGTCTGTTTCTATAAGCTATCACTTTATAAAGTACATATTAAGTCTAGTCGAATGCGTAAATTGTATTCACATCACTTATGTGATACATATAGCCAACTATGTATATTATATTACAATGTAGATTGCCTACAAAAGAAGTTATCAAATGTGAGCACCAATTACTTTAACATCGATCATACACAACGGGGAAAAAAATCTATTATGAAAACAAAACGTCCAACCAGAGTAGACAGTTCAAAGTTTGGTTCTTGTTAAACTTTAATTGCGCGATTCAGTATTAGATGTTATGAATAAAATTCAATTTGTTTGCTTTAGAGGGCATCCTATGTGTTTGAATATATTTAAAAAGTAACTAATTATATTTAAAAAGAATTCAGAATTCACCAAGAAGAAACACAATACCATTCAAATTCGCAATTTTCTTTAAAGATATTTCCCTAGTCGAGCATCTTCAATCATCAATTTTCTACTGATTTAAAACGCATAAATTCGCAGAATACGTCTGATTGAATAAAGGATTCAAATAAAATGTTCTTTTACATATATCAGATATCCTTGGATACAGATAGGGATTTGCCATCGGCGTTTGTGTTTTCATATCGAACGGAATTTCAATACGGGCTTAAGCCTCGTGATCAAGTATACATGTAATGTAATAGCTTTTTAGTATGAATTTATGTTCAATCGCATAACACAAGACCGATTTATATTCGTATTTATCGTTATGGTATTATTCTTTCAAGTAGCCTAAATAGAAAATAACTATTCGTGTTTATCTCTTTGTAGATATTGGAGATATACCTGTGGGGTTCCGTTAGCCACGCATTTTGCAAGATACTGAAAATTTACAAAGAATAGTATAACTTTTTTGTAAATAAAAAAAATGAACCACACTCTGCTATGTTTCTTCTTATAGTTCATTCCGCGTTGCAATACTTGTTTAGTATATAACTGCATCATTCGGTAACTTACCTAGATCATAAAGAACAATGACGAATTCGTAGTTGAGTATAAATTGAGCATCTTAAAATATCGTTCATAGGAAACTAATTCTAGTAAATATCTACGTTTTTTTGAAACAATCGTCTAAGTCAATAAAACCCCAGGTAAATATAGAAAAATATTATAAGCTTATTTGATTATTTTAATTCCCTTTATCAGTTTAGTGTTACCATTTTACAGCCATTTTTTTTCAAGTAGTGGAAATACTGTTCAATAAAATGTCGTAATATGGTAATCACTTAATAGTAATATGGTAATCAGATAATAATTTTATAATTCTAAGTACTGAATCAATAAAGAATGTATTTTGTAGTGCATTATTAAACACATTATTCACGTATTTGAAAATCCTTTAGTGGAATATAAGGAAGTAAAAAGAAATAAAGTGGCAACTGCAAGCTGAAAAATAGCAAAGGTTTTTGACAACTCTTGACAGACGTTTACGCTCTGTGTTTAAATATAAAGACTAAACGTCTGGCGCGATAGTCGGCGTATGGCCACCGCTGATTATATTAGTTTAGATGTAGAATTTACAATTTATTACATGTTGAAACAGGTAATAAATTAAGGAGAAAGTAATATACTTATTCGTCGTCGTCGAATTATTAATATATACGAATATACTTATTGGATATTATATATGCAGATGTACACAAGTATAAGATGATTATTTCATGCATCAGACACATTAAAAGTGACATAAAAATATAACCTACGACAGTTCTACAGCTAGTGGATTATAATAATTCTTTATTATCTTTTTTGTCTTACTTAAATTTCATACATAATTATAAAATAATTATGAAAACAATGCAAAAACCGTTTTTAAAAAGAGTCCACAGATAAAAAAAATGCAGTGCGTAACTGAATAAAACAAATGCTACTATCTTTTTTTTTAGCCTTTCCCAAACAAAAATAATTTTACACATAGATTCTAAAAAAAAAGCCTATTTTTGTCAATTTTTATATTTTATTAACTACAAGACGATGCAATTAGATTCCATTCTTTTTTGTATTGAGAACCGCCATTGTTCTTTAACAATTAATTTATATTTCTTAATTTACCTTTATATCTGTAAATAACAAATATTTTTATAAGAAACCATTTACACCATAGACATATTTACTGTATTAATATTACGAATCAGAATTTATTACGCTATCCACCTACTCACATATCCACCGCTATCCTTATATTTCACATGTTTACTGTTATGTTTTACAATTTTGACAAAGTCTACCTGAACGCTTGCTGAACGGTTAGTGTGTAGACTAACCCTTTCTTTACAATAGGGAAACACAACAGTCGGCGAATCATTGATTACTGTAGAACCATTAGCTGTGAATACGGTCACGAAACGAACGAACAAACGATCGCCGAAAGCTATTCATGTTGTCACCACATTTGGCAGTCGACCCATCCACACGTCAAACGGACGATACATTCACTATGTTGAGATTAAAATAAATCCAGGCCGGGATAAGCTATTGTATTTTGCGCTATTAATTGTATTTTGGGTCCAGAAATTCTACTTCCCAGTTTTAAAAAGTATAATTATGACTGAGTGCTTTTTTTTCACTTTTCACACACGGTCACGGCATTTCGACTGCTGATAAATAAACTTATATATTTTTAAATACATACTTATTATAGATAAATAAAACCCAGATATAGAAAAATAATCGTGCTCATCACACAAGTATTTGGGTCCTGGGTGGGAATCGAACTACAACCTCTGGCTTAGCAGTCAGAATCACTAACTACTATACCAACAAGCCTATCGTCCAATAGTGAAAAATTTGGGAGTATTTTTTGAAACTCGAATCTCGGCAATCAAATAAATGATTCTATTTTTATAACTTAAATATAAGTAATTTGTAACTTTTTAACACATTTATTCGTATATATTATAAAATATATTTCATTAGTTAACTGCTTGGCCCAAACTTTTTTTCAACTTCTATTAACTTTTGTTTTTTAATTTGATCTTTATAGGGTTGCTTCATAAAAAAAATCTAATACAAAGTCTTACGAGGTTAATCGCCCACGTCATCATCCAATCAAAGCTAGTTAGCTATTTAATTAAACTAAATTCTGAGGATTAAAAACTAGTTTAATGAAATAATTCATTCATTAAAAAATCGGATTTTTCTACAATATAAATCGAGTAAAAGATCAAGGCTAGGGAAGCACTTTTATTATTCATTATTCGTGTTTCTTTTTCAAAAACTATTTATAATTTACATCGGTAATATTATTTGTCTTACGATTTGAACCAGCCAGCTATCTTTATTTAAGTAATCTAGCTCATATTTGTCTAATAAACTCAGTCGAACATCGATTCGATAACGGTAAAAGGTCAATGTTATAATTGAAACCTCAAGGAGGTTTGTGTGTAACCTTGTGTAAGCTTATTATAATGGGTATGTCTATCAGTAATATAATTATATTCGTAATCATATGGTTTCATTGACTTGTACTAAACTTATACCATACTTGGGTCAGATATCGCTTACACCTATATGTATAATGTGATGGCAATGGCATCTTCCCATAATACGTATATTATGTTCAGACATTGTTGGAACATTAAATGTATTTTTTTTATCTTGGTAATAAAACTCTCGGTAGATCTTTTGAGACTGAATTTATAAAAATCTTTATAGTTTTTACATTATTAATGTTTTTATGGGTTTACCCTACAAATTACCGCTTTGATTTCGGTTCCACTATACACACATACTAACAGCAATTACAACGAAATACACTTTCTCATAGACAAAAACACAATTATATGCGCAATTAAAGGTTGCTGCGATACAACCGCACAATACGAGTGTTACGGTGAATTGGCTTGGCGCGCCGCGCTGGTTCATATTTCACGCCCCGCCCATCTTAGTCTCTATTTCATGGAACCGTTTTTTAGGCTTAGTTATACTTCTAGATAAATTATTATTCGTAGGTTTCACCTCAACAAAGAGGTGGTTATAATTTACCCGAATATTCAAAAATCGGCCTTCTAACCGATTGGAAGCATGCAGTATTCCAGAAAGGAGACAATGTTGCACTGTGTTTTAGGGTCACCTAGATAGATAGAACACTTTATTTGTACACCCTTTTACAAGAAGTATGGCAGCTACATAAAAGTGTCAGATATATAATATACAAAGGGCGGCCTTATTGCTAAGAGTAATCTCTTCCAGGCAACCTTAGGATGGATGAAAAGGTTCCGGAGAGTCAGTAGCAGTTGGCGGTGAAATGAGTTTTTCAGGTTAAATGCTAACGAATATAAGAGATAATAACTAGATATATATAATATAATACATATATACAATACACATACACATATACATAGAAACAAATACTTATATATACCAGAAAATATACATACATACATAACTACTTAAGTATATCACATTTAAAAAAGAAGAAAACATTCACATAATACCTTAATACGGGTATGTCCTAATTACGATACAAAAAAATCTTGAACCATTTTCTTGAAACTATTTATTGTTTGCGCACGCCTGATATTTATCGGCAATGCATTCCACAAGCGTACAGCTTCAACAGTAAAATAATGGTCATAAATTTTTGTAGAATGTAGAGGCATCTCAAGCCTCAAATCTTCCAATGACCTCAGACATTTTTCATGTGTGTCATGAAAGAACTTGAACCGTTCTTTGAGGTAAAAGGGGGCTCTGGAATTAAAAAAGATGTTATAGAGAAAAATGAGTGTATGAGTATGTCGGAGAATTCAGTAATATGTGATCGTGATCATATTTTCTTAGTCCAAATACAAATCGTATACAGAGATTTTGAAGTCGCTCAAGCTTATTAAGTTGTGTTTCAGCGAGATTCAGATAGCTAACATCGTCATAGTCGAGAATTGGGAGAAGAAGTGTTTGTGCAAGTGCAGCCTTAGTTGCAGTCGGTAGAAAGCTGTGTGGTCTTTACATGGACCCGGCAGAAGCAAATACTTTTTGTAAATGTGGGCCCCAAGTTAAATAATAATAATAATACAGCCATGCAAATTCCTAAATTTTCAGAACTAGTACTGATCTCAAATGTGGTGCCATCGAATTCAATTTGCGGCACTTGTGTCCAGTTAATTCTTGAGACCAGCCCGGAACTGCTAATAACATATACCTGCGTCTTTTTAAGATTAACCTTGAGTCCATAATTTTGACTCCATTCAATTTTCATTCAAATTCAAATTCCATCCAATGCGCGATAGGTCAACATTGATTATGTTGAATGCCTGCGATGAAAAATTAAGCGGGGCTTGTGTATATATTTCTAAATAATCTGCATAAAGGTGGTAGAACGAACTTAACTGATTAAAGATGGAGATTATAAAAAACAGCGAAGAGTCAAGGAGATAAAAGGCTACCCTGTGGTACACCAGCAAAATACTGCACCAGGAGGACACCGAGTCTTCAATGCCGGCAACCAGACTGGTAACTATGAAACCAATCAATTGTCCTTGGAGATGCGTTAAGAGACCGCAGTATACCAAGCAGAATGTGAAAATTCACAGTATTAAAAACGTTGCTAAAATCAAGTAAGATGAATACTGTAATGATTCCACTATCCATGCAAAGTCTGATACTATCCGTAATGTGAACTAGTGCAGAAGTTTTGCTGTGACCAGGACGAAAGCCGGATTGAAAGGGGTTCAGTAAAGAGTGGATGAGAAGTTCAAGCACTTTGGACAGGAAAGGTAAAATAAATATGGGCTGAAAGTCAGAAAATTAAGACGGTTTAACTTTTTTAGGTAGAATAGTTGAGCATTTTTTTATGCAGACGGAAAAACATCGTTTACCGCGAAGTGATTCAGGATATTGCATAGGATGGATAGGATTTCGTCAGGTGGATAGTCGGGAGCTGGGGTAGAAGAAATATATCTAAGATACGGCAGATCATGTCCAAGAAATGTTTAGCGAAAAACAAGTACAAGCGTCACCCACGGATACTAACCTAGAAAAATAAGATCGGTGGGCATTGTAAAGACATACTAATTATTAATAAGATGGATATATAGCTCTAATGTTGTCATTAATGTCAGACGAGAAAGAGAAATGTTTATCAAGTGAATCAATGCTTATATTTTTAGGAAGACAGTCTTGGCGAGACTTTCCAACTCCCAATGTTCTTAGAATTTGTCAGACTTTCGATGGATCTCCTTTGTCTACAGAAGAATGGATATGTTGGCCTTGTGCATTTCTACACATCTTATTGCAGAGATTTCTCAGGTACACATATTTTTCTAGGTTAGTATCCGTGGGTTGACGCTTATTTTTCGCTAAACATTTCTTGGACATGATCTGCCGTATCTCCTCGGTTAGCCATGGAGCCGGTAAATGTTTCATTTTGATCGATCGCAGGGGTGCGTGCACGTTATACA
This sequence comes from Arctia plantaginis, assembly GCA_902825455.1. NCBI lineage: Eukaryota > Metazoa > Arthropoda > Insecta > Lepidoptera > Erebidae > Arctia > Arctia plantaginis. The sequence goes on along the minus strand of CADEBD010000171.1, from coordinate 15,538,772 downwards.
GCTGTAATAACTTTTCAGGGAATATTTGTACTTTTTTCATTTTTCCCTTTTTTCATTAATACACTGCGAGTTTATTAAGGCAGACCAGTTAATGTTACTGGCATGCTCTGTCAGCTTAGTAAAATCAATTCCGCTAAAATTGCGTTGCACAAGAATTCTCGGCTTTGCCTTAGGTGGGCGAATGGCATAGGAAAGAAATATTATAGGAGAATGCATCAGCTTCATACTGGTCATGATTGATGAGATGATCAGTAGAGGAGACAAAAATAAGATCAACAAGAGCGGGAGTGCAGTTAGGAAAATGCAGTCCACTACCCTGCGCAACAAAGAAGAACGACAGTCACTTTTCATTATACAAGTATTGAAGTCGCCCATTACTATTGTGTGATTATAGAAAGGAGATAATTTATCTAGCATAATTTCGAACGAGTAAATGTACGTAATGAGGGCGAATAGTAAATACCGAGTGAAACTTTCGCGTTATTAAGATTTAGTTCTAAGAAGAGATGCTCACCTGCGTTTGGTGGCGGGGGTTGTAAAGACAAACTTACAATGCTATCTAGCATCTCTCACCTTTTATGTATTAGAATATACGCTATGCTCATTAGAAATAAATTCAATACTTATTAATACACAAACATTAATAATACAACACACACAACATATTTCCCAAACTAATCCAAACAATCCACAAACTGGCTGAAATAAACCAATGAATATATGGGTGGCTTATTTCTGACGTATGGCTCGACAAAGCCGGACTGGCCAATAAATGAGTAGTTCAGCATACCGATGCCAAAACTGCGCTCGCGAGTATCAGGTATGTCGGCGAGCGGGGCCCGCCATCTTTCTGACATCCGTCGCGTAGTCGGTATGTAGGTCACTCCATGTCCTTGTTTTGTTTCACATGCACTGTGAGTTCTATAAAATAAGGTTTCAGAATATTCATTTATAATATTGAATCAATTTCAGTTGATCCTTGCCTAAAGTAAACTTTTTCGTTTTGTGATATCCAACTAAATTTATTTATGGTACAAAAAATAATATTTCTCTTAAAACTCTTCAAAGTGGATTAACCTAAAAATAGCATAATAAGCATTAAAAGTGATAAGCAACGGGAACAAAAGCGAATCATCATAATTTACTTATGCATATTAATTCTTCTAATAATAATCTCCTTGATTATGATGATACCAGCTATCTTACTGAAGACCAATTGAATAAACTTGAGAGACTCCAAAATCTCTGCATAAGATTCATATTTGGACTTCGCAAATATGATCATGTTTCTTAATATCGCAAAAAGCTCAAGTGGTTACACATATTCTTTCTCTTCTCTATAATATGCTATTTAATCCTTTTACTCCCTCAAATCACGGATTATGTTCTTAAATGACACACACCCAAACTGTTGAGATCTGAGAACCTGATACTAAAAGTGCCGGGACATTCCACTAAATTCCTCGACGTCTCCTTCTCTGTCAAAGCAGTTCGGTTGTAGAACGCCCTACCAGTCGCAATTAGACATGCACAAACACTTGATACCTTCAAGAAACAAGTGAAAGAATATTACCTAGGAGACATCTATGTCCCATAATTATTAAATGTCTACTAAGTGTATAAGGTTACATTATTTCTTATAATTTAACTATTTAGTACCTGTAAATTACACGTATTTTTTTTTGGATGTAACTAAAAACACCACTAGCCTTGTTTTGCACATGGTATATAATATATTCCTTCTAGTAGCTACGTCATATAATCACCAAAGTCCAATCAAATAGATACTATTTTGTATATATATACACAGTTATATATGTACCACTTTGATTTCCTCTTCTTATCTATTTCCTAATAAGAGATTGCCTCTGAGCGATAAAGCCGCCACTTGTACTTGTTTAACCTAGCTTAAGTTGATCATTGTATATTTATACCTGGTGTACAATAGTGTACAAAAGCGATATTATTATTATTCCTATGGGTAAATTTCCCAAAAGTTCTTTAGCTTTAGCTAAATGACAACTGGTTGTAGTACAGCAGCAAAGATGTTGATCATGGAATCGTTAAGCCCTTTCTAATCTAGTCCTACATCGTTCAGGGCGACAACCTGCAAATTTAATATGAGTTATTATTACAAGGTTTTGGGGGAAAGCATGACTGTATTGACTGCTCATTTGTCTACCATAATTTAATGATTTTTTAAAAGTTACAATCAGTTCACTCTATCTGGAATGCAAAGTATTAATATTTCGACAGTTCTTTATACTAAAACAACACGTGGAACTACCATTTAATCCTATGTCCTTAGATAAGAGAAGGAACTACATTGTAAGTGTCAAACTCTAAATAACGCACACGGACATTAAGGAGGAGAATATTTCGGTAAGCTTAATTACGCAGACACAGAAAACATCTTATTAATTTTAAAATTATATAATTTTAACCATATTTATTTATTAAACATCTTTATTGTACACCGCTACAGTATATATTGTACAGACATGGATGGGCATTACATTTTGGTATTAAAATAGGCGGTCTTATCGCTCACGGTGATCTCTTACAGACAACCTTTACACGGAAATTGTTTAATCTGATTTAGGGTAGTCTATGGTGTACCTTATAATACTATAGATAATTATTATATATAAAAATTAACATACTAAATACACTTACAATATACATACTACTAACACATATAAATTCATATAAATAATAAATACAAACAAAGGTTATAAAGGTTAGTATACAAATCGGTTTTAACCTGTGACGTACCAAGTATTAACAACAATCAATATCCCTTAAACAGCCCTTACTAATTTTTGACTTGTTTTTTGAATAATTGCAAAGATTTAGCTTTTCAGATTACCTCGGGGAAGTTGTTCCACAGTTTAACTGCCTGCACCAAGAACGATTTGTCACTAAATTGTATAGTATGTTTGGGCATTTTCAAATTCAGATTCTCTTATGATCTCAGGAGCCTGCAATGTAAATTGTGTAAGAACTCAAAACGTTCTTTGGGATAGGATGGTGAATGTGGTAAGAAAAGAATACTGTATAAAACAATGAGGATAGGCGTACAGGGAATCATTTGAGTATAACACGATACACAGAGATGTGATCATATTTGCATAAACCGAATATGAATCTTATGCAGACATTTTGGAGACGCTCAAGTTTGTTTAATTGGTCTACGGTGAGATCTAGATAGCTAACATCACCATAGTCAAGTATAGAAAGGAGAAGAGATTGTGCTAGGGTGATTTAGGTATTGGTGGGAAGGACCCCGCTGAAGTAAATAATTTTCGACTAACCTCCCCAATTTGAGGAACCCAGGACAAGAACTTATCTATTCAGATCCCCAAGATTATTACAGTGTCACTATATGGAATACTGGATCCATCGCAATAGATAGTAGGCAGTTGTTGTCCTAGGACTACCTACTATAATTACCGACGGTACGCCCGCAGAAGTAGTGCAGCAGGAGGAATAATTATTTTCAATACAAGCATGCTGCTGACGTCCGTAGAGGTAGCTATGAAACCAGTCAATTACTGATGGACATATATTAAGAGAGCGCAATATTCTGAGCAAGACATCAAAGTCAACGGTGTTGAAAGCGTTACAGAAATCAAGCAGAGCAAGGACCGTCAATTTTTCTTCCTCCATGTTGGACCTGATATCCTCCGTAATACGAATTAGAGCTGTGGTAGTACTATGACCGAGACGAAAACCCGATTGGAAAAGATTTAGGAGTCAATTTTTCAGAAAAAAATGAGCCTAACTGACTACTTAGAAGAAAAAGGGAATAAGTGATATTGGACGATAGTCCGAGAGAGTAGAAGGATTATATTTTTTAAGGGCGAGGAGTGATGTGAACCATTTTCCACGGCGCACGCTGTTGGAAAAATACTATTGAATATGGAATAATTAAGGATAATGCAAATCACAGACATGATTTCACCTAAGACAGGAAGTACCATATTACAGCTGATGTTGTCTGTTCCTACTACGTTAGAAGTTATAGATACTACGCTCTTCTTAACATCAAAGTAGAGAGTTGACTGAAAACAAATGAAGGACAGTTAGGAGTCGGCAGAGATGAAAGATAGTTTAGCGCAGTAGTTTTAGTAGATCCCCGAAATTAGAGGACGCAAAAATATATGTATTAAAGGTATTGATATCAACATTTTTTGAAACAGAATTTAGACGTGATTTGCCCACCCCCCATGTCTTAAGAAACTATCAGATTTTAATTGGATCACCGTTTTCAATAGATTTGTGAATGTGCCGCGTTGAGGTCCAATTTGAGGTACTAGGGTGACGCTTGTGCTTAGAATGCGCCTTCTGTTTCTTTCTCTGCAATTACTTAATTTCATCAGTTAACCAAGGAGCTGGTAGATACCTTACCTTAATTAGACGAATTGGTGCATGTTTATCATATAAGGCAATTAACTATTTTGAAAAATAGGAAACTTTTTCATCAATGCATTACGAGTTGAACAGCATACTCCAATTAATCGGCATCTCTGTGAAGATCATCGAGATTCATACCACGAAAATTGCGACAGGAAAGTGTTTTGGATTTAGGTTTAGGAGTACGAATTTTATAGGACAGAAAGATGAGGTCGTGATAGGAGAAGGAAACAACAGAGCACTGACCACGTTTAGCCACATAAAATATATATATATATATATATATTTGCAGAATCAGAATAAAGTCTAGGTTATTTTTGTATATATATTTTTTGTATATTTGTTTTGTATATATTGTATATGATTTTCATCTTATTGTCATTAGATTCTTATATAAAGTTTGTTACTAAAGCTAGCATAAAACTTGTATATGACTATTCTAAAATGTGCACGACTAAATATAAAAAAGGTAAAATCAAAATATTTCAAATTATTTTGCAAACGGCCTGAGCTAGATGTGAGACCTGTGTTTCAGGCAGTCGCTTGGCTATGATTTTGGTTACAGGATAGTAACAGGTTGGGAACAATAAAATAATATGTTAAATATCAGTTTATAGGCTAGGAATATTAAGAGAACATTAAGTTTTGTTAAGAACAGTTTTTTTCTATTGAATGTAATCATTGATGTATAAAATCTGGCACCATTGCGTTCACTAGTGCACATCATCATCATCAACAGCCTCTAATAGCCTATTGCTGCTCATAGGCTTCTCCTTAGAAAGGAGGTTTTGGCTTACTATACCACGCTGGTAAAACGGGTTGGTATGGGGTTTTTTTCAAGTATTCCTTCTCTTTGCACTATTGTTGTCCTGCAGAGTTTGCTCCCTTAGTCGGCTCTTACGATACCCACGGGATTAATGAGGGTGGTGGCACTTCGTATTTTAAATCTGTCATCACACGGATGTGTCACCACACGGAAGAACACCAGTGCACACCACCTTCATGCAAAAATTTCAGATGTTATAATTATTTTAAAACTATGTTATAGTATTATGTGTTTTTAGTAATTTCAAGTGACAATGTTCAGAAAGTTTTAACGTTGCTAAAACATTGTCAATCTTAATAAAAGTAAGATGAGAAGACGGAATAGAAAAAATGATTTAAAATCAGTTTTTACATGCAGAAAGGGGATGAGGACTGCAAAAACCAGATTTGAAATATCACTCGAATATTATATTTTTAAAATTACATTCGCTCTCAAGATTCGTGAAGACTAGGACTACATATTAGCAGTGTAACCACATACAACTATAGTGAAGAAAATGTTGCTGTATTGTGTGCTTTGTTGGGTTTTGTTAACGACTATCTCAGATCTTGCATTTTGTAGCGGACATATTTTCATGTTACGTAAATTCAAAGAGTACACCTACTTGGGTGGATTTCATTTACAATGTGAGTTTGCCTGCGTCTTGTTCGTTTGTTGATGAAAACTTTATAAATCGGAGTTTTGAAGAGGACATGTGAGGACTTATCATGAACTGAGCTCAGCAACTGAAGATTTGAGGGAGAGGTGGGGGAAAAGAGAAGTTAGTGCTGGCAGTTTGCGGTGCTGGCGAACAGTAGAAGCCATATCAATTCCAAACGGAATGCAGAGGGTCAATTAGGATCAGCCTAGTATAAGTTTATATCACTTCTACTCGATCGTCACGGTGACCGCCTTCGGCGCTTTGATTGGAGAAGAGTTTAGTGCGGGCAAATCTCAATGATGAACGCGCTCATCGTGACGATCGAATAAATTCCAAATAAACGCCATATAGTTTCAAACTCAGCAGAGCTTGTACTATGAAAGCTAGATTGACTGATATAATAGTAGTAGATAATACTTGAATATTTTTTGTTTTGCAAATACACACATATCATGCATGGAAACACCCAAACTCTGAAATAAATATTTTCAGATCACACAAGCATTTAGTCCGACCCGGGAATCAAACCCAAGACCTTAGCACAGCAGTCGCTTAAGCTACCACTTCACCACCGAGGCAGTCAAATGAATTGAATTCAGTTATTAGAGTGCTCTAGTTTGTTTAGAAGATCTGCATTCAGATCCAAATAACACATCACTATAGTCGATTACAGGAATAACTAGTTCTTTTATAGCTTTCAAAGATTTCAAGTGACTTTCTGACTTACATGAGTCATCTGTATGAGTCAATATGCAAATCCAGGTCATTAACCACTGAGCTCTGAGTTATGGCTAAGCTATTGAAAACTACTGGTAAGATGAAAAATGCAAGCAAATTTTAACTATTTTAGGAACCCGATACGCACGCGTGATACGATAAAAGAAACTATATTTTTATATTTCATCAACAAGTTTTAATCTACATATTTACTCATACGAACCTATGACAGTAAATAATTTACTTTGAACAAATTTATTAATATTGAGGACCAATTCATTATTTCATGCTTCGAACACTTACACGAATATACGAAACTTATTAACAACATAGGTATTATTGACCAGTAGCACGGTAGCATCCTACTTTCGTCTTCCAGCTCAATTACCACGAATGTTTGGCAAACAACTCAATACTAATTTAGTAAGAACAAAGAGGGGACCTGTTTACTTTGTACACGTTATGATATTTCTCTACTCAGACTAATGAAATGCGAGGGCGATTCAATGAGATTGGCTTAATATCGCGAGTTTACGAGAAAATAGTCTCATGATAGATGGGGCCTACACTTGTTGTGTGGAAAGCAACACTTCACTGATTTGTGATCCGATTCGCCATTAATAACTGATGAATAAGCGATTTTTGCTAGTGCCACAAACTCTGTGGAACATGATTTGAAAGCTTTTCTTTTAATCTTTTATATTTGCAGCATAATACCTGCCTAGTCGTATGTTATTTTTCTGCCTTGCAAGTATTTAACTAAAGATATACACAGAGTGATAATTATTACGGTTTGAATATAAAATTAGAACTGGGAACTCGAGTATTAATATTGAGCGGTTTTGGCGCCAATTTTTTAAAGTATTCCTGCCGTTTGAAAATAGACTGGGTGATAAACAGAGGCATATTTTTCCGTTTATATAATATTCCTACTAGAAAATAATTAAAGTTTGAACAAATTCTATTAAAATTTAAAAGATTTTATATAGAAAAAATAATAAACCTGTTTTTCTGCCCATGTCGAGATGTTAGGCATAAGTATATGAATGGTATCAATAGTTTTACTATCAAATTCAAATTTGTTTATTGGCAACAAAGAAAGTATTATAGAACTTATAGATCTTACATGCTAAACTTTTTAGTTCAATCAACTTTAATGAAAATTATGTGACATGCAATTATAATCAATTTTACAAACTTGTTAGCATACATGTCCCACTTATCTAGTAAGTGATCATTCGAAATGATAGTAGCTGCTTTATGATTAATTTACTTAACAGATTTGGTTAATAATAAACTTCGTTACACTATTGTTACTTAATTTTTTTTATCCATCAATGGAATTGTCGCCCCGATATATATATCGATATATCCCTATATTAGTTTAATGCTTGCTGAGTTTAATGGCTGTTTTGCATTAAGATTCAATATATTCCGTAAATAAAAGGTTACTGTCCAATTGCATGTCTTGATTTGGATCCAGAACACATTGGCATCGCCGTTTATTTTGCAATTCTGTTACATAACTGAAATGTTGCAAAATTGTATGATAAGCAACTTAGCATCAATACAAATTCATATATAAGCAAATTGATTACAATAAATCATAATAAATTAGATGATTGATGTGAATAACGTGATAGTAATGTTAGCTGAAGAGTTGCTTATTCTAAATATTTGTTTTCCTCAAAAAAGTATGATGATGTTTGACTTTTAATTTGAATTTCAGGTAAAGTTTATTTATTGAATAGTCTGCAAGACGCAGTATAAGGTGAATAAATAAAGCATAAAAGTGACTGAAAATATGAACATTATCATCCTATTGTAATGTGTATATGTTAGGAGGAATGAATAGAGAAAAAGTTATATTTAAACTATTACCCTTAAGATTCTTGTTGGTCTAATGGTTAGTGACACTGACTGCTACGCCAGAGGCCGAGGGTTCGATTCCCACCCAAGACAAATAATTGTGTGTCTGTTTATCAGCAGTCTGGTTACCATAGTACAGGCTCTGCCTAGTTTGGGATCAGACAGCCGTGTGTGAGATGTGTTAAAATATTAAAAAAAACAGTTTATACACCTCTTCATATAATAGTTAATTATTTGAAAACAGAATGGTGTAACTTCACTTGATACCAATAATATTTCGAAAACGATGCTATAGTTACATTTTGATACAGATTCTGACATCATAAAGGTATAGGAAAATTTTAAAGAAGACCGAATTTTAATTTAACGCATGAAAAGACTGTCCAAACATTGCCGTAAAAAGTCGGAACCATGTTGTTACGATGTCAATGATCCTCAAAAGTCAAACCCCAAAAATCAAGGTTGACTTATTTCCTTTAGAAAGCCAGACAGCTGAAATATTCGGCTAACACATGATACTATATTCGATTTTATTAAAATTTTCGCAAACACAAATACGTAACAAATCTATATAGCCTGAAGATAAAAACCTTTAAGGATTTGGGAACAAGTTTCCAAGATATCGTTCTGGATGATTCCACGAGAATAGTTTCCGGTAGAGTGCCTAACACGTGGAGAGATTATATAATCAAATAAAATGTCGATGTTCCTAACAAATTTATCCTATTTACTAGAGGGTAACATTCGTTTGACCTTCGAGGTCACAGTTCGTAAACAGCGCGTGGAGTAAGGAACAATTCTCACTGGATTGGTTATTTATACTGCTTTTCTACTTGTTAAACTTTACTCCGTTTATACAAACTGAATATTTATTAGAATCTCATCATATTGTAAACTTAACAAGTGAATGTTTTATAAAGATTATTTGGCGACCATTGAATTCCGTAAAAAATTCAATTCCTAAAATTTTCCTGAAATATTGATATTAACTTTAGTATATTTGATTGAGGTTAGTTAAGATATCATATATATTTTTTCAAAACCATAAAAGTTATAGATAGGGATTCTTTTTTTTAAACGGGACTAATCCACACTCCCGCTCTGACACAGACTTCGTTAAACTAATACAGTAATGATCATAATAAACCAATACTGCCGAATATTGTACGATGAGGTTGATTTATATTTTTACTTTAAGAGTCGAACTAGACAAAATCTGCACTTACTTTCAGGAAACAAATACATTGGCAGGAATCTCTTAATGATAATCACTTTGTTTTATATAATTTTTATATAATTAGTTTCACTTACTCACAAACTACAAGTTCATCATTTTTATTTTTTCCAATTATTAATTGCATAAAATTTAATATGAAAAATAGAACCTATGCAATAAATATTTCACCATTAAAGTAGCACGAAAATATTTTGTTGGCGGAGTTGAATTAAATGAGAAACAATGTGACACAAACTTTATTTGCACATTACATTCATCATATAGTAATAAATACAAAATATAACATATTCGTAATGTTGTGTTGTGTAAAGTGTATGTGTGGTGTCGTGTCTTCGATGAAGTCCTGATTTTATTACAAATACTAACGTCTGAGCATACCTAAAGGATAGGTAGATACAGTGTATATTTATATTACGGTATAGTACATTTAATCAATTATTTTTTTTATTCCGTGTAACGGGACTTAACCTTATGTCGTCTACAGCAAAAGTGTATAGACTGTGCTGCCTGACAGAAAAGCAGTTTGCAATTTGCACGACCTCGAATTCGATTCCAGGTCATCACGAACGTAAGAACGTATTTGATACGAAGACTTCGAGCCGTAAAAGCCGTATGTTATTATGTTAACTGTTTACAAAATATAATTAATTTGTAAGTAAAACCAATATTCAGAAAGCTGCTAATTCCGTGTACAACGTGTTTCCCCGCCTCATTAGTATTTTCGTTACTAAAGCTCGCTCAAGCTAGTTCTGTTATACGAATTTGCAGCTTGTATAATTTTACATACATACATCCCTGTAACCCGAAACGGGTAGGTAGAGGTGATTAAACTAGTAGCACTTACGTAATAACGGCTAACCGGGTGAAACACTCATTTTAACTCGGTTAACATCAATGTTTTTTTGTAGTTACGGCAAGAATACTTTCTACAAAAATTACTCTTAAGAGTAAAGAGTCACTATTTACTCTGTATTTTTACCAAGAGCTTCTATATGAAGCTCTTGGTAACAGAAAAATACAGGGAATGTGGTCAAGAATAAGGAGTCCTATGCACAAGATAAATCAGATCCACGACACCACCAAAAAAAGTCCACGCTGCCATACTCACTGCTGACGATCGTGACAAAACTTGAAAATTGACAATAGAACAAAATATTCCGAAAAAGATTTTTCTGGTGTTGTGTGTATTTCTTAAAAATAAATTTAACTTAATTTTTTCATTTTATGCGGTATTTTTTGGAAAAAGTCGCTCCTTTCCATTAATTAGTGTAATAATAGGACCTATAGTTTTATTAACGTTAGAAAAATTGTCTACTTTAATTTGTTAGTTTGAAAATACGATTCTTGCACTAGAAGTAATAAACTTTCCTAAAATTGTTAAAGTCTTAATTTATAAATAATTTAACAGGGGGGCGGTCCCCTGAATGAATGAATGAATTAAACCTCCCGAAACAACCTTAAAATATGAGTATACCTTTGTGTAAGTCCCTGTATATTTATTATATTAGCTCTTTGTTGGCTCGTAGAGGGTTGTCGTAAACGTCTGATCCTTTTTTGCACGCTAGCAAGTGCCCTTCAAGAGGATATTTTAGTTAAAGATACGAGTTAAAGATACTTTTATTATCTTACGTCACCTTCTGCGAATGTGGATTCTTAATAGCAGTGGCCCGCGAAAACACTACAATAGCACTACATTGTATTGCATCGAATTTCACAAAAATGAAGTGATTATAAAATCTAATAATTAAACTTGTGTTTAAGTGATAGTTTGTTTAAGATCATCAATTTTAAGAATTTCTGTTTTAAACAACTCTGACTGCAATTCGCGAAACAACGGTAATAATTTTAATATCAATTTTAAGAGTTTGCTGATCAAAACTTTTTTCCAAATGTGAAACATGTACCATGATATCTATCTTTTATTATTACCACATACACGATAGCGAAACCCCAAGTAGAACTAGTATCAGAAATAAAAATTATTAAATCAGGACGAACTGAAGCATAACGGCGCGTCCTAATTCAGAGGCGCACCCGTCAGCGTTATAACTGAGTCGAGGTATCATTATCTTAATGCCTACAGAATGGGGAATATTCCGTAAACTAATAGGCCGAACAGTGAGACTGAATAAATGATTTGAGAGCCTGGGCTTTGCTAGCTAGAGCCGCGGAAGCGAGAGCGAGTATGCTAACTCAATCATGAATGTTTTTAATAAACGTCTTCATCAAAAGTATGTTCACATTTCGGGTAATGTTGTTAAAATGTGTTAGTTGGTTTTTTGCATAGGAAAACACAACATACATACTGTAGTAACTTGTTAGTAAAAAGAGAGTAACAGTAATTCGTGAACTGTGAAACTTTTGCAAAACAGCTTAAGTGTATTATAGTGGCTATCCATGGAGTTATTATTAAATTAATAGCACTTAAAAGTACTAAAATATTAATACAGGAACACACTTATAAATAGGTATATACGTAGTACGTCTTGCTATGAATGTAGAACGTGTCTTCTTACGTCTTTCGTGTAAATCAGTGTGTATTAATGCCTTAACTGTTATCAATAAATATCCTAATTGTGTCTAAACAATACACACGGAGGTCTACCTTGTGTGTATGAAATAATATAACATACAATAATCGGTGACTAAAGCTTAAAATTGTCCTTGTATTGACGGATTAAGAATACGGAATGTCACTACCCCGGTGTCGTAAGAGCTGACTAGAGAGCTAACTACGCAGGACAACGGCGCTGCAAAAAGAAGGAAATCTTGACACAAACCCTATTTCGGACCGTCTGGCCAGCGTGGTATAGTAGGCCAAAACCTCCTGCTGTTGATAAAAGCCTAAAATTAAGTACAGTTTTTTGTAAGAACAAGTCTTTTTGTGCCGTTGGAGAGCCATGCTTCACACGTATGGCCGGCTCAACCGGAGTCATACCACTTCCTCACAAGAAACCGATGGTAAATTTCTTTCGTTGTTTTTCGCCGAATGATTGAAGTCACCGGAGCCCAAACCCTTCCCCCTTCTGATTCTGGGGTTGAGACTCAAAGGGAGGCAATGCATTTGAGTCACTTGAGTTGCTGGTTGTAGCGACTCCCACATACAAAGAAACAGAAACATACTACAGCGCCATCCAACGAAGACACACCGAACTATGGAATAACTCCTGAATGAGAATTGCTAATCCTGTATCGCAATATGAAGAATTCTCTCGTTCCTCCACACAGGTTTCCATGAGTAGCGGTAGTCACTTACTATCAGGTAACTCGTCTGCTCATTTGCGAAGCTGTTTACGCAGAAGAGTCATATAAAATCTTTTTGGTTCACGTTTAAACTAGACTACGCAAACAAGTCATACGGCAGCTCTAAAACAATTACTACAAAGCAAGTTACAATATTGCACTAACTCTGTCTGAGTAAAGTTCTATTGTTTTAAGCTCAAAAAATACTGAAATCGTTAGATTATACCCGCACTGTATTTACAAAAAAAATGAAATAGTGATAATAAACATGTGAATGAGCTCATTAGAACGCATTAGTCACGCCATGCATAGCCTAGTAACGCTAAGTTTATAAATTAAACATTACCATCTTTTATATTACAGAGAACGTATATTTAGTTAATAAATAAATTTTTTCTCCTTTTGCTAGTCCCTGCACATCCAATGGTATAATATATTACAGTAATAAGTGTAATAAATGTAACATATTTAGACGTCCAAAAAGTAAATTCTACGAGTATATGAGTACAAAGATACTAACAAACTCTTTAGTTTTATAATACAACAGACCGTGTAAAAACCATATTATGACTTAGTAAAACTTTGACAACACAAAAAGACATTTTAATGTTATTTATTTGTATGTATATAGATCATTAGACTGAGAAGCTGTATATAAGATGTGTAGAAAATTATTGTTAGTATGGGATTCTCATAATTTTTTTAAAAAGCTTGTGAAGGAATCCTTATAATATTAGTTATTTCATAGTAAAATCCCGCCAAAGTTGGTTGATCGATTTTGAAATTACCCAAAACAACCAAACTGACAGACAGAGATAAATATCATACGCACTTTGAGTTATTAGATCAATATGAGTTATTTGTATGTATGTGTGTGTTGCGCATACATCCTCGCAATTCAATAAAAACTGTCCGACTGCTTCATTTCATTGACATTTGTCTCCACCTTTCTATATTAAAATACCGTCATACATGACCCTTGACGATATTTACATATCAGATTTCATCGTAAGAACCAAAGAAGGGGTCAACGTTATGAAGCCGTGCTTTCGTGTAATAAGGAAAAGAGTACACATGACCCTAACCCTAACTAAAACCATATTTGAAAATGTAAATTTGTTTGAAATTATGCTTATACTTTGTCACGGTTACGTTACATGTGTTTAGGTTACATATACTACGATATAAGGAAAATAATATCGACAAGCCAATTAGATGTAGGTTATGATACTTCCAAGATTTGTTTATATAGTAAGCTAATTATATAGTAAGCTACTAATAAAAGCTTGTTACACGACGGATGTAGTATAAAATTCACAGAAAAAAGGCTAATCAAATAAATTTATGTAGTTGAAGAAAGCTTGTGTTGGAACATTATGAAGTACTAACTGGTTCTCGTAGTTTTATCTGCGTTTCTAGTCACTGCTCGGCTTGTATTAATCATAATGTGATGTTTTTACACGCTTTATATTAGCTTCACTTGTATGTTTGTAACCGACTCCTTTGGGCGTGATTTTGACTGACTTTAAACGTTCAGAATTCGTTCAAACTTTGTAGATATATCGAGGACCGATGACCATACACTAATTAAAAAAAAATATAGTTTGACAACAGGCACCCAACGCTTTTTTTCAAATTTATTTTCTATTTTTTAGTTTGATTTTCTATAGGAAGCGTGTTTTTTAGTTTTTTAAAACTATAATTTTTTAACCTATAGCAATACTTAGTAAATGCACTATTACAAAAAGAGTCTAACCTTTCATATAACACAAAATTTTATTTTTATGGATAGAAAAGCACCCATATTGTGGACCACTGTTTTGATTACCCTTTTCAAGTTATAAAATATAACGTTGTAAAATAATATTTTTACACAACCAGTGTTTTTTAACTTTCTTATTTTGCTCCGCTTGTTTGTTCTGAGAAAAGTGTTAAATCCATTAGTGAGAAAACTTGTTCTCGTCCATGCATCTGATTGAAATGTTCAACAATGTTGATTTTGATCATTATACACATTAGTATTCTACATGCTGTTAAATATCTAAATGGAACTAAAAATGTTTGTAATAAGTTATTTGGAAACCTTTTTCTTTTGTGTGATTAAGACATTTCTTGGCTTAAAGTATACCTATATAGTATATAAGAATTGTTAAACTCTAATGTACTAATAAAGTACGAATAATCATGTTCATTGGTCGGCAAAGCATTTTCTGACGAAAAAAATATAACAATTACACTAAAATGTATTTAAATTAAGCACACAAAATCATGACGTCTCTTATACTTGTCTTGTTTATACACTTATTTTATGAATAATGTATAAAAAATACTTTTTTCGAGGCCTTGACCACGTGGTTGTTTAAATTATTTGCGATCCTAGTCTAATTTTGTATACCTACCACATTTTTATAACGAGACCCTTTAAGAATAAAATTCTTCTAACGAAGCATTGCATAGCTCATGCTTCTTGTTCTTTGTTAGACATAATCCTCTTTCGAAGTAATCCATGAGTATCCAGTAATCCAGTATTGAGCTTAATGCATAAGTGAATATCTTTCCAAAGATAGGAAGTCTATAGTAAGGTAAAGATAGGAAGTCTAAGTATAAAACATCATGCCTTATTACCAGAGATACTTTAAAATGTAATATTTTTTCTACTCTCTGAACTATTAGCGAGACCGATTTTTCAAGTAGGATTTATTTATCCGACGTTTGGAGAACTATTTCAAACTATGAACTATTTTAAAATTATGAAAATGAGGTTTTAGATCTACTGTATTACTGCGACTTTTTTAATTAACCGAGTTGCAGTTTCCAGTTTTTACAAAACTTTTTTTTTGTAAATTAAATTGTTGAGTAAATCAAGTTAGCAAATCACTCATGCAATTTCTTATTATGTTGATAACTCTATCTCAAATAGGAGGGGTATCACATTATCAATAAATTTACTTGACGACTAACTTTTAGAAATAAATTACATTTCAAACATAGTTATCAGACAGATGGCACAAGTCCAATTGTAATGTCGAGAAATTATTTCAATGGAATACTCAAAAGAGTACATATTGCAACGTATATGCATACGTTCTGGGAAGTCAAAAAAATATTTACAAACTCAAGACCAACGGACTAGATCTGGTATGGATCTGGTCCTGTATTATTTTTGTATAGGATTAGGATTGACAAATAATACGGAGGATTAATAAGAGGAGCATTAATTTTAAATGGAATTAAGTACTTAGAAAATCTTAGGTTGCTTTATATTTTACTACTACCTCCATACTAATATTATAAATGCGAAAGTCTGCCTGTCTTTCTGCCTGTCTGTTACCTCTTAAGCCATTTAACCAATTTAGATGAAATTTGGTACAGAAGTCGTCCGAGTCCCGGGAAAGGACATAAGGTAGTTCTTATCCCAAAAAACATCCTTTAAGGTGGTGAAAAGGACCGTGGAAGTTTGTATGGGAAATAATTAACCCCTAAACTGATTAAGATGAAAGATACTTTGATTCTTGAGGAAAGACATGGGCTACTATTTACCGCGATAACCGATATTTACGTCGTTGTAAAATCTAGTACTTAATATACCCGAAAAAAAATAAAATCTATATATCTAATCTAAGAGCTGAAACAAAATTAAATGTCAAAGGTACTTTATATTAATAAATAACAGAGTAATTTCGTAATAATTCCAAAACCAAGACTTCGTTAAAGAGTAAATATCAACCAAAGGACGAAACCACCTTGGAGAATGAAAGATTTACATGGTTACTAAGAATCAGGTCATTTTTCTTTGGTTTTTCAGTTTCGTTTCCATGCTTTTCAACTAAACTGACTTCAATTTGAGATGGATATCAGATTATTCCACTGTCATCCGATTGTGATTGTTTTATACTTTTACTTAAAAATGAAAGCCTTTCTATTGTTGACTTAAAGAATTTTAAAGAGCCCTCACAAGAAACCTTTATAATTTTGACGTATTAGAGTAGAGTATTACTACTAGAAAGCCGTAATTATTAAATGGATATAATGACACGTACAAAGTGATGAAATTAAATCTTGAGATTTTTTTAAACTGCCGTAAACGTGTCGTGTAATGGAGATAATTATTTTTAGGTCTATTGTATATTATAGGCCTTCGTTGAGTAGGACTTTCAAAAACATGTTGTGAGGTGCTTCTTGGTGCACTGATCGATTTCAGAAATTTTAAATAATAATTAAGTGCAAACAAACAAGTATTCCGCTTAACAAGGGTTTAACAAGTATATCGCTAAAAACCATTACTTATTTGACACGAGAGTCGATAAACTACAGACCCTTGATAGACTTGAAGCAAGAAATATCGGCTTTGCCGGGCTATGATTGCGATAAGTTTTATTAAATTAAGAACATAATGGCTTCAGTTCTGTCAGTATTTACAGAATAACCCCACCCAACCTAATCGAGTACTGCCTCTAACTATAGTTTGTTAGCTTTTTAGAACTAAATCTCTAAACCAATAATATAAGTAATATAACTAAAATAGCAGGATTCTTTTGTGGGCAAATTTAATAAAAAAGTTAAGTTAGGTACTAGGCTAAAGCTACGTTATAATATAAACACGTTATTCAGAGGATCTATCTTTTAAAAACATGACCAGCTGTGTATAGCACAGTGTGTGACAGAATGATTTAAAGTATATGAATATGTAAATAAAAACTCACTTTTTATAAAAACGACGATCCTTTTGTACACATATGAAGTTCTGTCTAAAATTGCTAAAATAATTAGTTTTTACAATTTACATTTAAACATACAACTACGAGTACATATTTAATTTCCTCAAATAAGTAAGACTTCAATGCTAAAATTTCTCTCTCAGAGTTAATGAAATAACGGCAATCTTTTTAAGGCAATATTTTAGTTAAACAGATAGATGAAAACGAAACTGTAACACTACGAGTTTTACAAACCATTGTGAATTACAAAAAATCATAACATCATTTATTTCTATATTATTCTTTGACATCAGGCCAGTAATAACTTTATAGCGCTCTCCCATAAATTACGTCTTCACGTAGAAACAGTCGAAAAGTTCATACACGTTCAATAAAATAAATGATATGTTTCTTTTATGGGATACAACACAGTGTCACAGTAGTCAACACAGTGAACTCAGCTTTGTTTGTGACATGCCATGAATAAGATATACGGCGGTGCGTACCCCTGGCCTTGTAACCACTGACCAACCAGGATAGTGAGGTAAAATATCAAAGGACAACGGCAGGCATGTATGGGACTTTTGTACCGCCTTGCGTATTTCATGGTAGGGATTATTGTTGTATTTATTTGGCTGGTAATATCATCAACAATTACAGTTTTAATTAATAGATTTTTAGACCCTGCGTTCTAAAGTTTTTTTTAATTTATAATTTGTAGTGAAGTCGATACCAATGATAACTCGCTGTCACAAACACAGAACATATATACAAATAAGTTGTCATTGCTGTCAACAAGAAAACATAGATATCTTTCAAAATCATACAATTATAGTTTTTTTGATCTGTCAATAAAATGATGCCCTGTGAAATCAGTTTAATTACCTTTTTTACAATGTGTTCACGATTAATATCATCATCAGCCTATTGCAGTCTACTGCTGGACATAGGCTTCTCCCATTGCACGCCACTTAGATCGTTTTTTTTTTATCGATTTGAATAATACCTTTCCTTAAACTAATTGATTTAAAATAATCATTCCTTTATTACTTCGTCTAATCCGTACAGTCAACATTATTAATAAAGATATGTTTGTTTTTAACTGCTAAATACACTAGTGAGCTCGTTCATTGATCTTGATGTAAACATATCGTTTTTTATGTAATTTATGTTTTATGCATGGCAAGTTTAGAAAACGTAGGAATGCGTTTTGTAAACAACACTTAAACGTTTAGTTATTGTAGTTGTAACAATTCCTTGAGAAGAATTTATTTACTATTAGCAAAGTTCCAAAAATATTATAATTACATGAAAATAGTTGGGATTGCTCACTTATAAAGGGTACAAATTTCATGATCATAAATTCTATATTACTAGGGGTACAGGATCTCTCCTGCGCCGGACAGGCCTGTCGACGTTGATGCTGAGGCACAGTGGTTCCGGGAGGCCATGACCCGCGTCTGCGATGCGGCGATGCCTAGGGCTCAGCCCAATACTGCGAGGCGCCGGGTCTACTGGTGGTCGCCGGAGATCGCACGGCTGCGTCAAGCCTGCGTGACCGCGCGCCGCCAGTGGTCCAGGTTCCGCAGGGGGCGTCGCCGCCCCGAAGATGCGGCAGCGAGAGAGGCGGAGCTGTTAGCGGGTTACAGGGTTGCCAAAAGGACCCTTCAGGCAGCGATAAAGCGGGCCAAGAGCGAGGCCCGCCGCGAGATGCTGGAGACACTGGAGCGGGATCCGTGGGAACGCCCATACCGTATGGTTAGGGGCAAGATGCGCCCATGGGCCCCGCCGCTCACCCGGTGTCTTCAGCCAGAGCTGCTTGAGAGGGTCGTTGGCTCCCTGTTCCCAACACGAGTGGTGGAGCATACTCCGCCACAGATGGCTCCGCCTCCGGCGCTTGAGGCGCCTAACGTGGATGACGACGACGTGCCCGAGGTCACACGGGTGGAACTAAGGGTAGCGGTGATACGGCTTAAAGCTAAAAACACCGCCCCGGGACCCGATGGCATTCCTGGCCGAGCGTGGGTCTTGGCCTTAGTCGACGAGGCTCTCGAGCCCCGACTGCGAGGGTTCTTCAGCGCATGCCTCGAGCGGGGCCAGTTTCCGAAATTGTGGAAAACGTGGAAACTGACCGTCCGCCTACCGGCCCATAGTGTTGCTTGACAAGGTGTGCAAGCTCTTTGAAAGAGTGATTGCAAGGCGCCTCGTCAAGCATCTCGTGATGGTTGGGCCGGATCTGGCGGACAGCCAGTACGGTTTCCGTCAGGGGTGCTCCACCGTGGATGCGATTATGCGCGTGAAGGCTCTGGCGGAGGAAGCAGTCTCCCGGGGCGAAGTGGTGTTGGCGGTGTCCTTGGACATCGCCAACGCGTTCAACACTATGCCCTGGAGCTGCATCAGGGAGGCGCTCGTGTATCACGAAGTGCCTCTCTACCTCCGCCGCATAGTCGGGGCATATTTGTCGGAGAGAGCCGTCGTCTACCCCAGTAGGACCGGTCTCGGTAGGCGTGAAATGTCGTGCGGTGTTCCGCAGGGGTCGGTGTTAGGGCCACTCTTGTGGAACATCGGCTACGACTGGGTGCTTCGTGGTGCCTTCTTGGATGGTGTCACCGTCGTGTGCTACGCGGACGACACACTCGTGACGGCGCGCGGCAAGACGCACCACGAGGCAACCCTGAGGGCCACGGGCGGGGTTGCCCAAGTCGTTGAGCGTATCCGGCGGCTGGGTCTCGAGGTGGCTCTGCACAAGTCCGAGGCCCAGTTCTTCCACGGCCTTCGGAGGAAGCCGCCTGAGGGATCTAGCCTCACGGTAGGAGGCACTCGCATCGAGCCCTCAATCAGGTATCTGGGGCTCGTACTCGATGGCCGATGGGACTTCGGATATCATTTCCGAGGTCTGGTCCCCAAGTTGGTTGGGGCAGCGCGTGCGTTGGCACGGCTGCTGCCCAACATGAAGGGACCCGATGACTCCTGCAGGAGACTCTACGGGACCCTCTCATACCGATTGACGCAGGTGATCACTGGGAAGGGATGTTTCCGGGTTCACCTGTGTCTGATCCGCAAGGAGCCAACGCCTGAGTGCCACCACTGCGATGGCCAGACCGTGGACACGGCTCTACTACACACGCTGGCAGAGTGCCCGGCGTGGGTTGAGCAGAGGCGAGACCTCGTGGCGGCCATCGGAGTGGGAGTTCTCTCGCTCGATAGCCTGATTGCGGCTATCTTGCGGATCGAGAGTGCGTGGAACTCTGCCGTCTCCTTCTGCGAGCAAGTTATGCTCGCAAAGGAGACGGCGAAGCGGAACCGGGAGAGGTTTAGGACCTGGGGGTGACAGGTGAGGCCATCTGTCACCCTAGCAGAAGCAGGCCGGGGTGGCGGCGAGTGCGTTGCGAAGCGCGCTCGCTTCCAGGGAGCACAGGGAACATGGGGTTCCCACACGGGGGGGGGGGTCGTCTACTCGTCTGTAGATGACCCGAGGTATCTCGAGGCACCAGGGACTTCCTTTCTATGGTATACCTGGTTCCCCGGCTATTAGTACCCGAGACGGCGTGCGGTTTTAGTCGGTTCAAGTCCGACATGCCACCGACAGGTGGTATCCGAGGGGATTTCCGCACGGAAAAAAAAAAGGGGTACAGGATCTGCCGTTCTCCTATGAGTTATTATATGTCATCAATGATATTATAGATATAAGCACATTGCCTGATTGATACTTGTATTTCAATTTGGTTTAAATTTCTAAATTTAACAATTTCCATATTTCGAACATTAGCTGCTGTCGGCAATTTTAGTCATACTTACCTTTTAATTTTTTAGTCGACAAAAATTCATCGTAACTGAAATGGAATACACAAATGATATTTTAATTTCGTACGATATTTCAATGTTTCAGAGTATAGAATATTAAACATTTAAGTTGTGTAAAATATGCTGGAGTTAGCGCATCGCGTTTTTTGTGTTTTATTTGGGAATAGGTATAGTAAGTATATTTTTGAATGTATATCTAAGAGAAAGAAGGTAGATAAGTGAGACGAAGAAAGAAAAGCTTGAAAAGAAAGAAGTACAGCGAACATCAATTATAAATAGTAACTTACATGGTAAAACCACAGTTATTGGTGACGCCATCTATTCAACACCGTGTAAATTAATAATTGAAACATTCATATTTAATGTCACAGTCTCACGTTCTTCCTTGCCTTGACACCAACTCGCCCGCCCCACAAAGTGAGTAGTACAAAAAAAAACAGCTCGAAAGACCACGTACCACTCTCGTTTCTGGTTGAAGCTGAAGGGTTGCCAACGCTTACATTCGTTCATGTTTTCAAAATTGTGCAGTAGATATGGGACAAAATCACATGTGATTTATCATTAAATTTTTGCGTACGTAGGTCAGGGTTGCTAGGTAGGTACGAGTATGTTAGACGCTATTTAACAGTAAATCTAGTAATTTTTTTTAAATTTATGTAGAGAATGGTAGCTATATATAATAAAATAATTACTAGATTTACTGTTAAATAGGCGAAATAGGGTTTTTTATGCATCGTCTGAAAACAGCTTATTGGCAACAACGCGTGAGTTAGTAGTAACCCTAACCTACGTACGAAAAAATCGAATTATAAATCACTGTTCAATCACAGTTCACTGTGATTTTGTAGCATGTATAATTCTTCAGTGACGTGTCTTATTTACCTACTCTTTTTTCCGGCAAATATCTTGAAATAAAACTCAAGTCAAAAAACAAAAATTAGCCGCCACTTGAAATTTAGTACACGGCTCCTGCAGTTTATTTATACTTTGTGTGATTCCAAAACT
Source organism: Arctia plantaginis (assembly GCA_902825455.1). NCBI lineage: Eukaryota > Metazoa > Arthropoda > Insecta > Lepidoptera > Erebidae > Arctia > Arctia plantaginis. Next base: position 15,516,318 of record CADEBD010000171.1, on the reverse strand, counting down.
GTTGTTTTTATCTAGGTTTACTTTGCGTCCGTTTTATGTATATTTTTAAAGGCCCCCGCGACACGGGTTACTTTTTTATTGCAGCAGTCGTTAAAAAAAATGAAAAACCGAACATTATATTAGACGTGACTTTGGAAGTGCATCTATTTATCTTTGTGACTATAAGGCTGTGTGGCTGTGATAATAATAGTAAACCTAATGATTATAGAAAACGGTCAACACGTAACCAATAATTTACTGTAAGTATTTAGCCCTCTTAATAGATACTATTAATAAATATAGAAAGGTAGGTACTGCCACACTGGCGTAAGCATGTGTATAACTATAAAGTTCAGCGTCCGGAAATTTTGGTTTATGCTGTATTGCAGTTGAACTTTGTTGCCAAACCGTGCTTGGCATATTTAATGCAATGAAACCGCAGAATGGGGTATCTTCGGCATTCTGTTTACATACCAACGGGGATTTAGCGTGATCATCTGTTTGTGCACATTTAAATACCTGTTTTATACTGTTGTCTCGTAATATATGTCTTTGATTGTGGTGTTTATTGAGTTGTTACATTACTGTTTTGGTTACGTTAGCTACAACATGAATTGAGCGAGATTTAAAAAAATGCATTAATTTGTTACTAACCAGCTTTTGCCCGCGTATATCGGTTATAGCGGTAATAAGTAGCCTATGTCCTCAAGAATCAGAATATCTCGATACCAAATTTCATTAAAATCGGTTCAGCGGTTTAGTCGTGAAACAGGCAGACAGACAGACTTACTTACGAATTTATAATATATAGTAGAGATTTGTATTATTAGTTGTCCTTTAAAAACGTAACTATTGATATACATTTCTTTTTTGGTAGTGAATTATTAGTATAGTAAATTATACATTATCTTTTGTACCTGTACCTGCCATTTTATATCTTATACCAAAACAAATCGCATAGTCTTAACTAAAATCTGATACATGGAAATATTATATAGTGCTTTTATAATTACTACCACAGTTCCGTATACCCCCAGTAACTATTGCCGTATAATTACACGTTTAGGTTTTTTCGCTTTGTCGCCGGTCCTAAACGAGTAAATAATGGCTACTACCATTATTACTAACAAAGCAATTGAAATATTGTTTGACATTTTGTATACTCACGCACACTTTGCCGAGCTTAAGTGGTTACTACTTCGACTGTAGTCAAACGAATTTTGTGGGTCTGATTGTCACACAGCACAGTTGTTATGTATTACAACATTTTTTTCAGGAAAAAATGCGTTATAAACACACATACCTGTAAGTAATTAAACGACATCAATCTTTAAACGTCGTATACGTTTTATACAATGCATTACCGTTTAAAGTCTATTGGTGGATATAAATGCTCTTAGCGGCAGTAATATTAAACTATTAGAATGGATACAATATAGAAAGTTATTTAGGTCAAACTTATTAGGTTATTAATATTTTTATCGCCATATAGTGCCAATCAGTCAGTTGAAGGCAGGCAAAAAGCAGTGTGGGGTGCGTGGTCCGGAACCTCCTTGTGGTGCACCCTGGGCAACGGAGACGGCAGCGCCTCTCTCCCTAGGTGGGAAAGGCGCTGCCGCCTGCGGCCAATTCCGGCCGAGGTGGGAACGGCCCGTCAAGGGCTGTTCGGAGGGCTGCTTTCCGCATGTCCCTCTGTCTGGCAGAGGGCATAGGGGAGAGCGGGCTGGGGGCGGACGGGTCCACTGCCGCTGGCTCTGTCCAGAGGTGGTGGACACTGGTCTGACGCAGACCACCGTCCGGCCATGTCGTAACCCTGACTGGCAACAGTCAGGAATGACGGCTCTTCGAGGGCTACGAGGAAGGCAACCTCTATAAAAAACCCTGGGGCGGACGGACCCGGTCTGGTGCAGACCCCGTCCGGCCCAGCCGTAATCCTGAATGGACAGGACCGGTGGATCTTCGGATCCGCGAGGACGTAAACCTCTATAAAAAATGCTCTAAGCCCACGTTCTGACGCCTGGCAAGGGGCTGAGTCGCTGGAGGGAGTCCAGTGCCGAAGGCGTCCCCGTCGAAGGACGTAAAACTTACAAAAATGACATGAGGCCAACTACAGAGAAATCTACCCAGGAGGGTACCGGGCACACAGTGTCTGGGGAATCCCTCCCGGAGCCAAACGGCTCCGGCAGCTCCCACTCGTATTCTGGGGGGAGCACCAAATGTCAAACCTGCCCGTCGCCGAGCAGTAAATCCGGCGACGTTATCGCGGAGGACGCGAGAAACGTGGAGGTAGTGTCGAACACCGACACTGCCTCGGAGAGGAGCGGAGCGAGTACCCCTATGGTCTCAGCTGTGGAGCAGCACCAGAAGGGTACTCCAAAGCGCAAAAGGCGCTCGCTTCGCCTGGGCCTGAAGAGGCAATTGGAGTCGGCCTCTAGCGATGAGGCCTCGGCTCCCAAAGTCGGCACAAGCCGCAGAGGCGCTCGCGGCGGAGGCCGACTCCCCAAGGCCATGGTGGCCCGAAAGAAGGTGGCGGTCCAGTCCGCGGCTCTGGGAGGAGCCGAAGATGGGGGTCTTGGACGGAGTAAACAGGAGGGGGTCGCGTCCGAGATGTCGACCACTGATGTGGGGAGCGGGGGTGGGGGTGCTGGCCTCGTTGAGCTACGAGGCAAAACCGGCAACCCCGTCGACCGGATCGAGGAGGCAATCGGCGCGGCCGATTCCTTGCTTCAGACGTCCGGTGTGGCCGGGGGCCCCCAACAGGAGGCCCTGGTAGCGGTCGTGCGCTCCATAATCGAGGCGGGCAGACTCCTTGTGGCCGAGAGCAGGGCCCACGCTAGGGAGAGAGCCCGCCTCGAGGCGGATCTCGCCAAGGCTCGTGCCCACGCTGGTGCCACACCAGCGTCTTCGGCACCTGTGGCGTTGTCCGCCCGTAAGGAGCCGGACTTAGTCCGACTCGTGGCGGAGATGGAGGAGCGTATAATGAGGCGCATCTCCGCAATAGAGAGCGCCCGTTGTCGCCCACCTCTGGCTCCGCCAAGGGGAACTTATGCGGCCGCTGCCAGGGCGGGCCTAACAGCCCAGCCAGCAGATAGGGTGGCTGGGCCGTCATCAGCGCCCCCGCCCCAGAAGACCGGAAAGGGCAAAGGGAGGGGGAAGGCGGCCCCAACCCAAGCCCCAGTCTCGGCCCCGGCTGACACCGCACAGCGCTCGTTGGAGCGGGGCTGGACGGAGGCCGGGGACAACAAAAAGAGGCGGAAGGCCGCCAAAAAAGCGGCCAAGAAGGCGAGGAGAGACGCCGCCGCCGCCGCGAAGGGAGCGCTGAGGAAGCTCCGCGCCCCTCGCTCCTCGGCCGTCGTTATCACTTTGACGGCGGAGGCAGCGGAGAGGGGCGTGGGGTACGCCGAGGTCTTGACGAAAGTCAAGGCCAACGTGGACCTCAAAGCCCTCGAGATTCCGGGCGTCCGGTGTAAAAACACACGGACGGGAGCCCGGCTCCTCGAGGTCGCCGGCGCTACCAGTGGCCCCAAAGCCGACGCCCTAGCGGCTAAGCTGAGGGAGGCACTGGATGCAGCTGACGTCCGAGTGTCCAGACCCACTAAATGCGCAGAAGTGCGCATTACGGGCCTGGACGACTCTGTCACGGCGGACGAGCTCAGACTCGCCGTGGCGGAGACGGGAAGCTGCCCTCTGGACAGCGTGAAGGCCGGAGCAATACGCTTCGGCCCCGGTGGACAGGGGGCAGCGGTTGTCAGCTGCCCCATCGCGGCGGCCCAGAAGGTCGCCGATGGACGGAGCCTCCTGGTCGGAGGTTTCCTGAGGGCGCAGGCACGACTCCTGCAGGCCCGACCGGCAAGGTGCTTCAGGTGCCTGTCGGTGGGTCACGTAGGGGTGCACTGCACGGCGGAGGCCACCGTAGGTGACCGATGCTTCCGCTGTGGCCAGCCCGGTCACAAGGCGGGTGGCTGCAACGCTCCGCTGCGTTGCTTTAGGTGCGCAGCGGGGGGCAAGCCTGCCGACCACCGGGTTGGTGGTAAGGCCTGTGCCCTATCGCGACCGAAGCCGGGAGGCCGACCTTCCGCCTCCGAGCCGCTGATCCAGACGGAGAGTGCCGCTGGACAGCCGCAAAGTTCGCTGCGGGATGCGGGGATGGAAGTCCAGTGATGGATCCACATCTCCGCATCCTCCAGGTGAACGTAGGCCACGGTGCCGATGCTCAGGATCTTCTGCTCCAGAGCATGGCACAGTGGTCCATCAACATCGCCGCTATCGCCGAGCCATATGTCCATCGGTTTCTCGGGCCTGCCTGGGAGACCGACTTGGACGGCACGGCGGCCCTGGTGCACGGTACCGCAGCCGGCACTCCACCTCTTGCAGTAGTTGCAAGGGGACGGGGCTGTGTAGCGGCGATAGTTGGAGATATAGCGGTCGTGGCCGCTTATTTCACGCCGAACCGAAACCTAACTGAGTACGAGCAATGGCTCGCTCAGCTGGCCGTCGTCGTCGATGCCTGTCGCCCCCACCCGGTTCTTGTGCTGGGGGACTTCAACGCCTGGTCGCAGGCTTGGGGTTCCCTGCGCACGAACCCGAGGGGCAGGGCATTGGAGAACTGGGCTGAAAGATTCGGCCTAGTTCTCCTAAACCGGGGGGCCGTGGCCACGTTCGTGACGGCGAGGGGTAGTTCGATCGTGGACATCTCGTTCGCATGCCCCTCGCTAGCGCGTCGTGTCCAAGGCTGGCGCGTCGTTGTCGGGGAGGAGACAGGTTCGGATCACCGATATATTCGGTTTGACGTCTCCGCCCCTGCAGATGGCGCGCCGGTCAGACCGGCACCACCTGAACCACGTTGGGCGCTCAAGCGCTTAGATCGCGACCTCCTCCTGGAAGCCGCCATCGTACAGGCCTGGGCTCCTGCGCCGGACAGGCCTGTCGACGTCGATGCTGAAGCACAGTGGTTCCGGGAGGCCATGACCCGCGTCTGCGATGCGGCGATGCCTAGGGCTCAGCCCAATACTGCAAGGCGCCAGGTCTACTGGTGGTCGCCGGAGATCGCACGGCTGCGTCAAGCCTGCGTGACCGCGCGCCGCCAGTGGTCCAGGTTCCGCAGGAGGCGTCGCCGCCCCGAAGATGCGGCAGCGAGAGAGGCGGAGCTGTCAGCGGGTTACAGGGTTGCCAAGAGGACCCTTCAGGCAGCGATAAAGCGGGCCAAGAGCGAGGCCCGCCGCGAGATGCTGGAGACACTGGAGCGGGATCCGTGGGGACGCCCCTACCGTATGGTTAGGGGCAAGATGCGCCCATGGGCCCCGCCGCTCACACGGTGTCTTCAGCCAGAGCTGCTTGAGAGGGTCGTTGGCTCCCTGTTCCCAACGCGAGTGGTGGAGCATACTCCGCCACAGATGGCTCCGCCTCCGGCGCTTGAGGCGCCTAACGTGGATGACGACGACGTGCCTGAGGTCACTGGGGTGGAACTAAGGGCGGCGGTGTTACGGCTTAAAGCCAAAAACACCGCCCCGGGACCCGATGGCATTCCTGGCCGAGCGTGGGTCCTGGCCTTAGTCGACGAGGCTCTCGAGCCCCGACTGCGAGGGTTCTTCAGCGCATGCCTCGAGCGGGGCCAGTTTCCGAAATTGTGGAGGACGGGGAAACTGGTCCTCATCCGAAAGGAGGGGCGCCCGGCGGACTCACCGTCCGCCTACCGGCCCATAGTGTTGCTTGACGAGGTGTGCAAGCTCTTTGAAAGAGTGATTGCAAGGCGCCTCGTCAAGCATCTCGTGATGGTTGGGCCGGATCTGGCGGACAACCAGTACGGTTTCCGTCAGGGGCGCTCCACCGTGGATGCGATCATGCGCGTGAAGGCTCTGGCGGAGGAAGCAGTCTCCCGGGGTGAAGTGGTGTTGGCGGTGTCCTTGGACATCGCCAACGCGTTCAACACTATGCCCTGGAGCTGCATCAGGGAGGCGCTCGTGTATCACGAAGTGCCTCTCTACCTCCGCCGCATAGTCGGGGCATATTTGTCGGAGAGAGCCGTCGTCTACCCCAGTAGGACCGGTCTCGGTAGGCGTGAAATGTCGTGCGGTGTTCCGCAGGGGTCGGTGTTAGGGCCACTCTTGTGGAACATCGGCTACGACTGGGTGCTTCGTGGTGCCTTCTTGGATGGTGTCGCCGTCGTGTGCTACGCGGACGACACACTCGTGACGGCGCGCGGCAAGACGCACCACGAGGCAACCCTGAGGGCCACGGCCGGGGTTGCCCAAGTCGTTGAGCGTATCCGGCGGCTGGGTCTCGAGGTGGCTCTGCACAAGTCCGAGGCCCTGTTCTTCCACGGGCTTCGGAGGAAGCCGCCTGAGGGATCTAGCCTCACGGTAGGAGGCACTCGCATCGGCATCGAGCCCTCGATCAGGTATCTGGGGCTCGTACTCGATGGCCGATGGGACTTCGGATATCATTTCCGAGGTCTGGTCCCCAAGTTGGTTGGGGCAGCGCGTGCGTTGGCGCGGCTGCTGCCCAACATGAAGGGACCCGATGACTCCTGCAGGAGACTCTACTCGGGGGTTGTGCGGTCCATGGCCCTTTACGGGTGCCCGGTATGGGCGGGGGCCCTGAAGGCCAGCAACGTCGCGATACTGCGACGACCGCAGCGAATGCTGGCCATCAGGATCATAAGGGGGTACCGCACGATCTCCTTTGAGGCAGCGAGTCTCCTGGCCGGAACTCCACCGTGGGACCTGGAGGCGAGAGCCCTTGCGGCACTGTATCAGTGGCGCAAGGAGGCGCAGGAGTTGGGTCGATACCCCGAGATTCGAGAAATCGATGACCGGAAATCCCAACTCCGCCAGGTCATCATAGGGGAGTGGAGGGAACGACTCGGGCAACCGAGCGCTGGGCACGCCGTCATTGCGGCGGTAAGACCCGTTATGGAGGATTGGCTCGAGAGGCGTCACGGGACCCTCTCATACCGATTGACGCAGGTGATCACTGGGAAGGGATGTTTCGGAGATCACCTGTGTCTGATCCGCAAGGAGCCAACGCCTGAGTGCCACCACTGCGATGGCCAGACCGTGGACACGGCTCTCCACACGCTGGCAGAGTGCCCGGCGTGGGTTGAGCAGAGGCGAGACCTCGTGGCGGCCATCGGAGTGGGAGTTCTCTCGCTCGATAGCCTGATTGCGGCTATCGTGCGGAGCGAGAGTGCGTGGAACTCTGCCGTCTCCTTCTGCGAGCAAGTTATGCTCGCGAAGGAGACGGCGGAGCGGGACCGGGAGAGGTTTAGAACTCTCCCGGCCCGCCAGGCCCGGGCACGGGCCAGGCAGCGCAGGTCACTCAGGCGCCGGAGGTCGCAGAACGACCTCCGTCCTCCATAAGCGCAGGCCTGGGGGTGACAGGTGAGGCCATCTGTCACCCTAGCAGAAGCAGGCCGGGGTGGCGGCGAGCGCGTTGCGAAGCGCGCTCGCTTCCAGGGAGCACAGGGAACATGGGGTTCCCACACGGGGCGGGGGTCGTCTACTCGTCTGTAGATGACCCGAGGTATGTCGGGGCACCAGGGCCTTCCTTTCTAGGGTATACCTGGTTCCCCGGCTATTAGTACCCGGCGAAGGCGTGCGGTTTTAGTCGGTTCGAGTCCGACATGCCACCGACACCGATTTCCGCACGAAAAAAAAAAAAAAAAAAAAAAAAGGCAAAAAGCAGTGTAATAAATGTAGGAAACTATAATACGGAATAGCGTCGTAGACTATCTCGGTCATCGACCTTTGTAAACCAATCGACAAATACAACTTCAACCCGGCTCAAAATGCGCGTATTGTAAAAAAAAAACAAAGCGTGTAATTGTAAATAAGTCGATGAACGCTCTGAAAGCCACGGGTTTTAACTCATGTTTTTTAAACAAAAAGCTTTTAAATGTACTTTCGAATTAAGAAGTTTAAGTTGGTGGAAAGTTTGCGAAGGTATTTGGGCGTAGCGAAAAGCTTGCTACCGCACGAATGTGAATGCATCGTTAGCGACGCCTGGGGGATATAGCAGCGGTGATGTACCTTTTTATCCGAGACTTTCAGATGTAATTTCTCTTATAACCGTCACGTTTGGCTGCTTCGAAAATATCCTTGAATTGTAGCTCGTAAATGTTTAATTATGGAAATTTACTGAATTTGAAATTTACGTTATGTATTCACCGTCCATAACTTTAATATGTATCTCTAAATATACAGTTTAGGACGATAGTTTTTTTTGGTGTAACTAAAAACTGGAAAAAACAAGCCGCCTTTCCCCATAGATTAACATGGGGGTACTTGTATGATAACATTTTATTATAATTTACTTTTTTCTCTTTTTAGTCATAGCCTTTATCAGATTGCGGTATACTTATATGCTTTTCTGTTTTAATTTTATTTTTATTTTACCAGTTGTTTTCTTGTCTATTGCTGATTATTAATAATTTAAGGAATACCTATCGCGGCTAGCTCGTAGCATATACCAAAACTGAAAAATTGTACTACAGTTTCAATTTATTCACTTTTCATGCTATTGACATTTATCCAAATGCAATTTTACGCAAGTGGGTATTTGTTTCCACGTTACTAGCAATTGTAACAAAGTAAACTTTCCACTGATTCCCTATGGGAATATACCTACGCTTTGTGAGCTCTTAGTAATAATTAATTAAACGACACAACATGCACCTGTTATTGAACCACATAAAACGTTTTGAGGAAACTGAATTGTTTACCTAGTCAGTAAACACGTCATTATTAATGAATAAGGGGGCGATTATGTTGAACATCCTCAACTCTGTTTAGTCAAAATTTATATTTCTAAATGTAAACTCAACTTACATTGAAGCTTTGATAACAGAACCTTACTCTGAGTCTTTTTCCCAAACGAAGTTAGAGTCGGTTTTAAGGCTGAACTTCTATTTTTTTACGCGGAGTAACTGCCATCAGACCTCCACAACCCAAGTACTAAGCGATTTCAAAGTTCTGTAAAAAGACTGTTGTCCGCTTTATTATTTTAGGTCTCCAACTACCGGTAACGATTGCCACAGATGTTCATGTAGCAACTGGGACCAACGTCATAATGTACCCCCGAGGCACGGAGGGGTCACAATGAGTTAAGAAATTATCACCCATCTATGGACTGACCTGGTTAGGATTGCTTAACTTTGCTTAACAATGTGTTTACGTACTCGGTTATCACTTATCACTTCTATAGATAAGACAGAATAATAATATTAATAACTTTACACAAGTCATATAGGTCAGTCTGATCCATAACTAGGCAGAGCCTGTACTACAGTAAACAGACTGCTGATAAACATACTTATATATTTCTAAATTCATATATGTTATAGATAAATAACATACTAAAGTTTTTCATCAAAGGCACATCTCTAAAAATTCAAATTCAATGGAGAGACTTGTAGTCCAAGGCCGCGTGGAGGGCACAAGACCTCGGGGTCGCTCTCCAACCCGCTGGATCGACCTAATTAAAGCTACGACCGAATCGACTGCAGTACAATGTGCTCGCTATGCGGAAAGACGTGCAGCAGCCCTGAAAGTGAGCGATGACGGAACACAGAACAAATGATCGTGCTCATTACACAATATTTGTCCTAGGTCGGAATCGAACCCACGACCTTCAATTTAGCAGTCAAGGTCACTAACTACCAGACCAACAGGCCCCGTTGAATGAAGAACACGTCTAATGATGGTGTAGTGGTTGATTTAAACCCGACCCAGTACCAATTAACTTCTAACACAACCATTTACACTATTGAGATAGGTTAAGCCCTTCCCTATTAACCTTTACAGCACATTAATAGAATCATAATTGCTTTTTCCACGTGTGTATTAGCCTTAAAATGCATACGATACGACATTGTATGTCATGGTATTTCCAAAAAAAAAGTATCTCTTAATGTCTCGTTGTCTGTTTTTACCTCATCGATATAGAATCTGTACTTTTTTTACGGGGTGGAGGAGTATGTGGTGTTTCCACAAAAAACCACCCCGACGGCCAGACTCAGGCGTCCTACTCCGAGGAGGACTCGGACCATGTTATTTCAGATCCCCCCCGGATCGACGCCGCGCCTAGCAAAGCCCTACCCTGGGAAGTCGCGGGCTTCCCCCGCCTATCGGCCCAATCATTATGTTATGTTATGTTGCGGCCCGATCGCAGTTTTGCGACCAGGCCGCCATCCTAAAGCCTACCGCAGCAGTTAATCAGCCACCAGCCTGCGGTCCCGTCGACGGCTGATATCGCCGGCGACGTCCTTTACGCTCGGGCCTCTCCCAATCCCGTTCAGCGGTCTCGTTCCGGAGCATTCCAGTTTCACAGAAAGATACCACTACGCCCCAGCCCTCCTAATCTGCCAGCATGGCAGCAATGATTGCTGGCGGGGACAGGTCTCGTCCGATTTGGTCGACTAGGACTTCGAGTTCAAACGCCCACGCGGGGCAGACTTCCAGCGTGTGTTGGGTGGAGTCCCAGTCGGCTACGCAGTGCTGGAATTGTGGCGTCTACTCGCTTCTAATCCGATTCAGGTACTCACCTAAGCAGCCGTGCCCAGTGAGTGCCTGCGTCAGTCAGTAAGTGATGCGCCTCCCATCTTACCTACCCAAGCTTCGAGGCTAGGCAGAACGGCCCCAACAGTGCGATGGCGCGCATTCTGCGGCTGTTTGATCGTATCACCGCACAGTAGAGGCGGCGAACTTCCTCCCGCGGACCCCTTAAACTAGGGAACTCGGAGGATCATCCGCTCGAAATACTCCTCGAAGCTCCATCGGCTTTCCAGGGTAAGGACCTCGACCTCAGTTCCCCCCTCTCTAATGAGCGAGCGGGTAGGAACTGCACCTCTGAGGTGCAACCCTTAGACCCAGACCGCTAATCTTTCGGATGACACAAGCCACCCCTAACTCGGAGAGCTCCAGGACCTCCTGGAAGCCATACCCCCCAGTCTGTACCAAAGTGTCGTCCGCATAGCAGACGACACTCAATCCTGAGGGAAGACTGGTCCTCAGTACCGCATACGTGCCCTCTGTGTAGCAGAGGGACACGTGTAGGGATATTCTTGGACATGCGGCCTACGGTATACTGCCCATAGGGTTTTTATAGAGGTTTTCTCCTGTTGGCCTGTCTCCTACGTAGAGTGAGGTAAAAGCCACCGCTCCCGTCAGCGTCTGCGGCTGTCCGGCTGCCGGTGTTCAGAATTGACCGCCGTCAGTGGCTCCGCTCATAGCGAACGGAATTTCCGTCGGAGCTTATGTGAATATAGATACGTCTTTCCTTTTGTGGCGGCATCCACATAAAATGAAAATATACTTTAATGTAATATAACGAAGACACTAAATAACCGAGTAACTTAATAATCCTATAATCCTACGTAATGAATATTCCTGAGTTGATTGTCACATATACTTTGTGTTATAAGAATGGCCTTATGGTATTAAAGTTGTTATATAAGTTATCTAAAACGTACTTGCATTTATTTTACATAATAGGTACAATGACAAGAAACAAATGTAACGAATATTTATTTAAATTATTATTATTAATTTACTAGCGGAGTAGTACGAGCGCCATAATTTTCATGTATAGAAAATTTATTTTAAGAACTAGGTTACAATCTTTAGGCACTTGTTATTATGAGAGATTCTTTTGCAAAAGAATGTCTGTAAATAATTGCGTGTAAATGGTGCACTGGAAAAGCTGGAAAAACCGCTACGTGATTAGATGCAGCGGCTTCCTTGGACCACGGACCGCTCTTGTACACCCACTTTATTGCATGTATATTAACGCGAACTAGTGAGAGGAATATGCCTGCAAGTATGTAAATATTTATCATTTCGCGAAATATTTATCATTTTAGAAAAAGCTTAAGAAAAAATAAAGATGGTTAACGGAAACATTTTGAAATTTGTTTAATTACCGGTATTAGGAACTTAAATGTACTTTATATATATCATTGTTATAATTTGTCGTTGTTCTTTTAGTTTATACCCCGTTTGACACCTAAACAAAAGAATTCGTTCTGTTGTTTTTATTTACCTTCTTTTATAATTTTTTTAATATAGAATGAATGCAAAGTTATTAAAATAGTCCTTCTTTTTACTTATCACAATTGTGCAAGTTAAACGGTACGTCTGTAACTTCACGTAACATCAAAGTACAACTTTTAAATATTTTTAAAATTTGATTTTTTTAAGTAAAATATGGATATTTTTTCTTGGGAACATGCAAATTCATTAGAATTAATCATTTTATATTTACACGATTTACAGATAATAACGTGAGGAATATTAAAAAGTATATGTGAAAACTACATATTACATCATAACATACTTCCCCGCGGACTCGAACCGACTAAAACCGCACGCCGTCTCGGGTACTAATAGCCGGGGAACCAGGTATACCCTAGAAAGGAAGTCCTTGGTACTACGTCATAACATACTGCATCACAATCGTCTAAATAACTTATTTCATAATATTATTTTACACAAACAGGACACACAATAGAACAAACAGCTCTGCTCTCATTAAAAAAAGTAAAAAGAAAACGAATTTCGGTATTTGGTATACAATTCAATTTAAGGGCGTGTCTTTCAATACCCGTGGTCAATATTAATAACTAGGACACGACCGCGTAAACTTTAGATTCAATGATATTAAATTGTAAAAAGTTAAATAGAGCTTTTTGCGCTGATTTCAAATTTTATTTTCCTATTTTATTTTTATATTTTTAGCTCTTTAACAGTAGGTATACTATTGCATACACAATAAATACATTGTAACCTTAATAGTAATGAAGTATAGGATCCTCACTTTATGTAACAAAACCATTTTCGGTTATGTATTACGTATTTGCTTGCACAACATACATATGTAACATTGTTTGTTATGTTGTATACTTACATATGGAGAACTCGAATGTAACGTTGAACATCTCAAGTTTGATGTTCCCCTCAGTGCAAATATTTTTTTGCATCGTCTAGCAAGATTTATTTGGGCTATGTCTATTTTTAATAATTATATTTAATAAAAATATATCTAGTTATGTTTACTCGTGTTCTAAAGCCCTTAGTAAATTGGTGTAGATAATGCTCTACTGCTACTGCTATAATTGTTAATTATTTTTAATGCATTAATAAATCATATAAATAATAACAATAGTAATAATTAATAATTATTACTTTTATTCATATAAAAATAAAGCTATAAATTTACACATAGTTTCAGATCTTGTGTAAACAATTACCTAGTTTTATTTTTACACTTTGATTTCTTGTAACATAGTATAACTTCATAAACATCTGACACAAATTAAGTTATCGATGCTGAAGTCCCTACTAACAAAACAAGCAGCAGATAAAATCTTATAAAGTTAATAAATAAATAACCCATATCTCAATACACAATCTTTCATTTTTCGCTGTCTTCGCTGTTGTTGTGCGAAAACACGTCCCATCCCTAACTGTGTGTGAGTATCTATCGACCGCCTTCTTGACCTAGAGGATAAGCTGTGAAAAGTCGAAAACGTACCCTCGGCTTCGTTTCGGCGAGTTCATAACTATTATAAATTGTTGTTTATGATAATATTATAGCCGCGTAGCTTGACTTGAGCCTTGTGCGGTTTAGAAACCCCCCTGTATATATATAATTACACATGTTCTTTTTAACAGTTTAAATACGAATAAGATTTATGATTGTCCATTATGCATAATGTTTTGTTATTTAGAGGGTTGTTAGAATGTTAATTATTATTGCTTCTTTCACACGAAATATTTAGTGGTAAAATAATAACCGCTTTCTTCTATGAGAAACACAAGTATATAATTGAATGACGTCAGTAAAAAATTATAAAGAATTTACGATTTATGAAATTAATGAACACATTTTAGTGAAAACACCTATTTAAACGTTTTATAACACAAATTAAAAAAAATAACGCCTTACTTTTCAATTGTATCTTTGTCACCAGTAATTGAAATAGATGAAATCAACGAACATGGATAATAGTATTAATACATGGATAATAATACATACATTAATTTGGTACAGAGACGAACTGTTAGTGACATATGTTTCTTGATAAACATCGCCAATGGAATCGTCCAGAATTGCTGAGCCATATCACACTTGGAACGAATCAATTAGTTTTTAGACACCCCTGTTACACGTTCCCTTTGCTGTATATATTTGCCCTATAGGCGGAACTCGTATCTTTTGCGTGCGGCTGAGAGCTATATTGACGTGGCATCAAAATTGGACTTAGATCTGTTTTGTACAAACTCAACTACAGCCAAAAGACTTTTCAGTAAATATTTCTTTGGCAGCGATCGGTAGATATACCTACTGAATTACCTTGTTTATCTGTTTTAATTATTATGTTTTTTTTCGTGTTGCCTATATTTTAGTTTTTGGTTTTTATTTTTGCTGACACTTGCTGTTCAGGTCAACTGGAAATATTGTGTATAACTATGGTTTATTATTAGAAGGTTATTTATATGTGGAAGCTTTTTATTAGCAATTTAAGCGTTACTCAGCTGTGTATGTTAATATTAGTCTGTAAGCTTTCCTAAGATAAATAAATAAATTTATAAACAACTATTTGGAAAGCGTACAAGATAGGTGTATTTTATGAATAGAAAATCGGACAGAATATAGACAAAGAAAAATTAGATATTCCTGTACACGACACAAAAATAAACATTTTACACATTCAGGTGTAGTCTAGCCGGTATGTTAGTTACATGGTAAATATTACAAAGCCAACATTCAGACATCGTTTACCTACCTCATAATTGATAACCGTGCCTGGTAACGTACATAATAGCAACAAAACTACTCAAAACAGTAACATTTCCATCAGAACAACTATGAAGACTATACTTCAGCATAACGAATGAGTGGTTATCTGCGGCCCATTAATTTGTGCAACGTTCACGCGGCCGGACGCGCCGCTCGGAACACATCGCGGTCCTAATGACCCAGATTTATACAACTAGATTTATTCTAACGAGGGTTAACTGAGTCAGAGTCTGAGAACTATATGGTTGTTGTTTCTTGTGATCATTGCAAAACTGATACACTAAGAAAGAGGCTGTGGAGTAATGGGTGTAATAGCCCTTTGTCACAACCTTCCACCACCCTAGGTGATCATGCTGTGTGGACTGCGGCCCATCCCTAAATGTTGGTAAGTTCTCTATTATGTTTATAAGAGCGAGCTTAACGTAGTCGTTAAGCTCGTCTTCGTCTTAGATGAAGCTGTAGTAAATTTTGTTGTATATTGATACTTACGAGTACTCTTGCGTACAGCTTAGAAATTAATGTCGATTTTGTGAATTAATATTTCCCGAATAAAAAGCAACCTATATGCTATTTCAGACCATAATCGATCTCTGTGCTAAATTTTATCCGGATTTGTCAAGCTATTCTGACGTGATTGAAAACAAACATCCAGCCATCAATACCCACAAAACTTTCGTAATTATAATAATAGTAAATAAAATTGCATCCATTTTCATCCATCCATCCATCTTTTCTACTATTAAGGTCCCAAGCCAATAAATAAGTAAACGATAAATAAATGATAAATGATATTTATTTCTGTAAGTAAATCTTTTCAGATATTTTTAGAAGTCGGACTTTACAGCTAAAAGGAGCCGGCATTTCCTAAGACTCACTCTGGGAAGAAACGCAGAAACAAATCACAGAGGTGTCTTTTTTATAAGCCCGTAAACAAAGTTAAATATAAGTAGTACAGTATAGGGTCTGGAGAGGCCTGTTGAAGAAAGGACCATAGTTTTGAGTCGGTCTGTCCATACAGACGGCATACAGGCCCCAGCCATCGTGTAGCTTAACCGATATTGGTCAAGATCAACGACCCGAAGCATGATACTACCGCCAGCAGGACATTTGGGTAGGCCGTAGAAACACTCAAACCACCGGCAACTTACTAAAATATGAATTAACATTACAAGCCTAACTATACTTACATTAACATACTTAAACAAAAAAAAAAAAACTATACAATTCAAATTCAACGAAAAATAAACAAATTAAAACAAACGAAATACAGCAAACAAAAATGTGCATCACTCTCAAACATAACAACAAAGATAGGAACTTAAATGTGGGAGTGAAGAGCATCAATCCTAAGCAAATTTGTCATCGAAATAATCTGTAGTCATGTAGTAAGCCTTTGTTTTCTTTAAGTTTTAGTTTTACTAAAGACAAAATGTTAATACTTAATTCATAGAATTTGATTGCCATGATGATTGAGTAATCGGACACCATGGTGTCTGTTATGACTAGGGTGACCTTATATCTTATTTTCCTTTGAAACAGTAGGTTTGTTACCGAACTATTAAAATCTCCTTAAGATATATTCAGCAATTCTGACTAAAATATGAGTTAGAAAACCCTATATTATGTAATGTGCTATTACCGTTATTTATTACACAGTCGTACATTATATAGTATTATCAGGCATTACTTCAAATCCTGTTTGTTTGATGTCATGAGTGTGTCGAGTCCCTACGACTGAAGGTCCACTTTCGTTTGACAAAGAATGTTTGTGTACATTCCATGCGCGATAGAGAATCCAAAGGGCTTAGTAAGCATCTTCAATAATGCCGCTTAAGGCTTTAAGATACTACACTTCAGTAATGAAAGAGTAAGGCAGTAGCTAAAAAGATGTACAATACTGTTCTACAACTATCTTTTTTAACAACCGTTTCATAAGATTAAGGACAAAAAGGAAACTAAACATTTAACACTACGCACACAGTATTTGTGTTTTACATACATTTAAAATTTATTTATTATGTTAAGATATATACACGTCTACGCTATTTTTTTTTATTAAATCCTATATCCTTGTATGCTGCCATGTATATTACTCCTAAAGTTCAAGAGCTACACGATTATGTAACAGCACGTATAAGCGTCGTCATAACTTCAATCTTTTTCAACATTTCAACATATTTTGTATCGAGACAATATTTTTAACATTTTTAACTGGAACTTCAGTCCCAGTTACGTCATCGGGGCCAGCTATTGCAGTCAACCGAATACATTAGTACGTAATACCTATCGTCAGCACGTTAATGCCCATACCCAGAGGTTTATTTTACATACGAGTACCTTTAGCTCGAATTGGCTCTATTTCCGAACCGTGTAACAGATAACTTCTAAATATTTTATATTTCTTGTTTGTTTCTTATCTTTCTGTAAATCTTTTCAGCAATCTATCTATTTTCTCTTCTCTTTCTTTTTAAAAATAAGCTTTTCAAAGTGTTGTGCATTCCAATGCTCTCAAAACTTGCTAACATTTATCGACAGTTAGAAACATTTCAGTAGAATACTCTGAAACTTTTAGTTTGATTCGAGTCATGTGTTCGGGAGATGGTTTATGGAATCAATCTGTATTAACTTTGTCTGGAGACAGATAATCTTTGGTTCGTACAAACTACGTAAACACAATAGATTATACTTACGATTTTTTTTACATGGATAGGTAATAAACCTTTGCTGTTAATTTATTTTATTTTATAAAATTGATTGTTCAATAATAGGTTTTTCAATTCTATTCTTTTATTCTATTATGTATTAATTTTTAATTTCGTTGTTTATAGTAGTCCACTGGTTGACATAGGCCCCTCCTTTATTATATATATATATATATATATATATATATAGACAGAGGCCCTGTTATTTCATGGGCCCCGTCGTGGTCCACCCCCTGGCGCCTCCATCGTGGTCAACTCGGTCCTCGTACCGGTTCGGGCCCAGATGAAATATCTGGGCCTGATCCTCGACGGGAGGTGGCTCTTCGACGAGCACTTCCGACAGCTTGCTCCAAAGCTGGTCAGCGCTGCGTCTGCCCTAGGGCGACTCTTGCCCAATATGGGTGGACCCAGCGTCGCGACAAGACGGCTGTACACGGGGGTTGTCCGGTCAATGGCGCTGTACGGTGCACCGGTGTGGGCGGCGGCTCTGACCGCCCAGAATAGGGTACGCCTCTGGCGCCCTCAGAGGGTAATGGCGGTCAGAGCCATACGCGGTTACCGCACCGTTTCTACGGAGGTGGCATGCGCGTTGGCCGGAACTCCCCCGTGGGATTTGGAGGCGGAAGTGCTCGCCGAAGTTTATCGGCGAGTGGCTGACTTCCGGGCGGAGAGCGGATTTCGCCCTCCGCCCGAGGATGTGCGCGAGTGGCGCGAAGCCGCTCGCCGAGCCACGATGGCTCGTTGGTCGTTCCGGCTGGAGACTCCACGCGCTGGCTTCGCCGCCGTGGAGGCTCTCCAGCCGGTCATCGCCGAGTGGGCAGGGCGGCAGCACGGGACCCTTTCCTTCCGACTGACGCAGGTGCTTTCCGGGCACGGTTGCTTCGGAAAGTACCTGCACACGGTCGCTAGGAGGGAACTGAGTCCCGCCTGCCACCACTGCGACTGCAGTGAGGACTCGGCCCAGCACACGCTGGCGGTCTGCCCCGCATGGGCGGCGCAGCGCCGGGCCCTCACTGCAGTCATCGGAGTGGATCTCTCGCTACCGGCCGTAGTACGCTCCATGGCCGGTAGCGACAGTTGTTTTACCGCGGTCGCAACCTTCTGCGAGGTAGTAATCTCGCGGAAGGAGGCGGCGGAAAGGGCCCGGGAGGACGACCTCCACTCGGACCCGATCCGCCGCCGGCGAACCGGGCGGCGGAGGCCCGCCTACCACAGCCTCATGCCGCCCTGAGTGTGGCCGCGGGTGGACGGGGTGGGTTTCCCCTCCACCCGCATTAGTTTGGCCAGCCGCGAGGGGGCGGCGTCCGCGTGTGCCGGACGTCGCCTAAAGAGAGGAAAATATTGAGACGGAGCCCGCACCAGGAGCGGGCTGGCGCTAGGAGGGGTCCGGATGTCTTAACAACAGCTGTTCCCGGATCCCTCCTGTTACAGGCGCAGAGTGGCACACCGTGTGGTTTTAGTCGGTCCGAGTCCGACACACCACCCCGCCGCAAACCCCGGAGGGGTGACGGTCCGAGGGGATTTCCACACGTTAAAAAAAAAAAAAAAAAAAAAAAGGCCCCTCCTTAGAAAGGAGGTTTTGGCCTGCAACCTCACTCATTTAGTGAAAATCATATAATAATAATAATAACTGCTAATAAACATACTTATATATTTCTAAATACATACATATTATTAATAAATTACACCCAGACACAAAACAAATCATCGTGCTCATCACACAATTATTTGACCTGGGTGGGAATCGAACCCACGACCACCGGCTTAACAGTCACGGTCACTAAGTGAGGTAGTTTGTAGTTGCTCCGATATATAATACTAAATGTATTTTTATCAACCCCTACTAACAATATACGGGCTTAAGCAATTAGAGAGAAAAAATACGAAAATTTATATTTAACAATGACTGAGGGAAAGAAATATTAAAGAAGCCAATGAAACAAGAAAGAGCCCTCTTGAAATAATTAGAATTAAAACTCAACGCTCTGTTGATATTCTTTGAAAGAAAATTGGCGTCTAACGAAAGGAAAATTAAGCTCTCGGGCGAATGAAAAGATGCAAAAGATTCAGTTTCACCGTGCGCTTTAATTGCTCAGATTTCAGGAGTTTGCAATTTGACTCGTTTTAGTGTCATGGTACAAACAAATCAGTAGGTTTAAATTGATAGTTGCTTAAAGCCTCGTTATATTTTGTGTCATGGACGCCTAGTGGAAGAAGAGACCAGGGAACTAGCTCGCTGTTATGACCACTACCAAGCAGACGGGAAATTTGCTTAAACAGCGATTCAGATGTCAATAAACCATCATTTTTCATGGCTAGCTTCTTAACAAGATTCTTGTTCAGCTTTTTTAGAGCCTTCTCTATCCGTGTGGTGACGGAGTAAGAATACACAGGACAACAGCACTGCAAAGAGAAGGAAAACTTAAAACGAACCCTTTTTTTACGTGTTTAAACCCCCTCGGGCCATCACCCCACCGGGGTTTGCGGTGGGGTAGTGTGCCGGAATCAGACTGAATAAAACCACACGGTGTGCCACTCTGTGTCTGAAATAGGAGGGATCTGGGAACTGCTAATATGTTATAAACCATATGACCATCGATGCGGCTCACACGACTGTCCCACATATAAATTAAAACTAGAGCAGCTAATCTTAAATACCAATTACTGACTAGTTTAAAGAGTAACTTACTAAGTAATGGATAATATTTTAATAGCTCTATAGAGCTATCAAAGCGGAAGCTCTATAGAGACTTGTTGACGTAGTCATCAGAATAACACTGTATGTGAGTAATGGGAATAATGTAAAAATTATATGTATGTATACCTAGTACTAATATATCTGTAGGATTTTTTCTTTTCTGCCATTATGACATTTCTTAATTCAGTCTCATCTTTACCTGTCCCAAAAATACACCTGCCACACATAGATTTGCAACACCCAAAGGTTTGACTGGAAGAAAATGCCTGAGGCATTAAGTCCGCCTTATGCAATATGTTAGCAGGCAGGCTTAATAAAGTCAAGTCAAGTCAAGTTAAATCTTTATAAAGATAAAATAGACATCAGACCACATCAGAGTTAGTCCGTTTAATTTTAGAATCAAAGTTAGAAATTTTCGTTATACTAGAACAATATCAGAGCGCTTGCTTGCGTAGTAAAGTGTTACAGCTAGACTGCCGCTCGCAGGCTGGAATATATGTTGCAAGTTCTAATTTTACTTTCACATCTTTGCGTAATCTTATGACGCCACACTGCGCTGTTGCTGAGATCACATCCTCTACCTGTAGGGTTTACGTAGTGAGCGGCTATTTTCAATATTCACATCCTATTGATCCTCACTTACATCACTTACATTATGGTATCGCAAGTTGCGTTCAACCGATACTGTTCGACGTTGTGCGGTTGAAGATTTCATTGAGGAAATGAATCTTACTATTCACAATACGCCCGATGCACCACCAAATTTTCCAAACCAAATGGGTGAGTCTTTTATTGACGTCTCGATATCCGTGTACGAATTCATGCCAAGGGTTGCACAAGATCCGCTAAGACCTCCCTATAATTTTAGATATAAAACTAAAGGCACGAAATGGGCTTTGTTTGTTTCACTCTTTGCAACTCATGCCAAAGACTTCAGTCGCAGTAGTCTATCAGCTGAGCGAAGCGCAGAAGTACTGACCAAAACTTTCACACTGATGTGTCTATTATCTCAGTCTACTATTATTAACAGGAGATTTGTACAATAATGCTCTCATTGCTCTTGCTGTAGTGGGATCAGAGTTGCCTGATCCCACTACAGAGCGGCTGTGGAAAAATCCAAGGGAAACTTAATTCACACAGTCACCTTTGTATCAGGAATTGAAGGCAAATAGATCAATCGACCTTGCATACATTCAGAACATCAAAAATAATAACAGATATACCACAAGAGTAGAACAAACAGCAGAATATCATTTAGAATCACACGTACCTGACGATCGACCGGAAAATGACACTGATCATCACCGACAGATCAGGCAGATTTGTGGCCGTGGTGCTTCCCTGTTTAAAAGGGTCTATGCCTATTTTACTTCATTTTGTCTCCCGCTTTGCTAAGGAGGGAAGTTAATTTACTATATTTACAACTCCTCCAATTTTCTTTAGATTAATTTCGTAGCGGGTTCGAAGACAGTTTCATTTTTTCCTGGGACTTCCCAAATGTCATAACTCAGTGTGTTCGTGGGTCACTTCTGTTAATCATGGTTTACAGGAGTTACAGTGGGAGGGATTAGTCCCAATAAACAATAAAAAAAACTTCAGTTATTAAGACATCCGATAAAATGTTCATGAACAAAATGTTTGACTTGAGCGGGAATCGAACCCGCGACCGCTTAGAAGTCCGTTACACAAACCACTATGCCATCAATATTTTCTTTTTATGATAAAAAATGTATTAAAATCGTTTAACACCTCTTTTTGAATTAAAAACTGTTCAAAATGATAAATAAAATCACTAATAATAATATATCAACCATAACAAGTTAAGGGAGTACTTTAGTTGTTCTACTGCCTATTTTTATAGTGTGTGGTATAAGCTAACGAATTATAGACTTCTCCGAGCCCAGTGAACGGGGATTCTTTTTGAATTGTAGTTTACTCTAATGACGTTACGCATTTCCTATGTAATATTACTATTTTAAATATTACAATATGGTAAATAATTGGTAATGAAACAAGCCACTTCCTAATTCGATTTTTTAATTGTTATATTATTTTATGTTACTAGCTTTGTCTGCGGCACCGTCCCCCCGCTCATATCTGTTATCGCGGTAAAAACCTAACCTATGTTACTCGTTGATAATGCAGGTTTCCACTGGTGAAAGAATTTTTAAAATCAGGTCAATGGTTTAGGCGTGAAAGCGTAATAAACAAACTCACTTTGACATTCATAATACTTATATTATATCCATATTGACTTAAAGTCTTCAACTATTGTTTTTGTCAGGTTAGATAATTTTTCATTAACTATAAATATCACTTCTTTTATATGTATCTGTTATTTTATCACGCTTTAACCGTCAAAGGAACGTGACAGTAATCTCGGCACCAAATAAATTGCCTCTTAAATAAATTTTATTGTGACTAAGCTACTTTCAATGAAAATTTTAACTTAATGAATTTGTTAATTATATAAATTTTTATTAGACCATTATACAAAACACTAAAAGTCAATGCGCAAAACTTTATACCTCAATAATTTATAGTTTTCAGTTCAGCAAATTAATATAAATAGTTATTCATTTCGGCCGCAATATTACCCTAAACACATTTGGTTACTTTCAACCCTTAGTAGGTTAGTTATTATACATTTATGTGTAGGCAGACTTTTAACTCTTTATTCATAATACCTAAATCATGAGTCACGTCAAAAGTCGAGCGGGTCCTGCTCAGAAGGGGACCATGCCCTTTTAACACGCCTCGATTCGCTAGGTTAAGCAGTCTAAAAATGGGAAAGGCAATTGGTTTAGAAGTCATTGTTTTAATAAATGTATCTTTGAATATATTCGCTTCATTATAAGTGTTTCTAATATGTTTTTTAAGATGATAAATATAAAAAATATGCTAGATTTTTAATAAAACACACTAGAACAAAGAGACATTAGATATTTTTAGATACTAGATTTAAAAAAAAACAATAATTGGTATTTAAAACTAGTTCATTGTCAACATGCAGCGAGAACACTCAACGCCATCTATGTCAACATAACAGAACTATTCATCTGTAGGTGGCGCAAATGGAGTGAATAAAGCAGATCACTAATAAATAACACCGCGAAATTTATCTGTCATGACATCAACACGGATTCCGGTGTATTAGAGTATTTTCTGACCCTTAAATCAGTACCTGTAGTCAAGTTGCCCTGAATGACTTTTAATTGGTTTGGGAGTGGAAATAAAAGGGTTAGAAATGAACACAATACAAATGAAAAAGCAATTAGGGCAGTGAGGGATGTGAGTTTGTAGAGACGATTTAACGGGTATTCGAAAGGGTTCTGTATAGAAAATTATGATGTAGTGATTTGCCGTTGAATGAAAAGTTTCTCAATCTGTATGATATGTAGTTAAAACTTTATTAATTTAATTTATAATTTTTATAGCTTTCTTGGTTTAGATTTTTAGGTAAGTTAGGGTAACTCAAAGTTGATTATCACGTATCGACTGTGAAGGACTTACCAATAGTTTATTACTTTGCCGTCGATATGTTTTTCATAGATAAGAATTGTGTAATGGTCCATTTAACTGAAGAGTTATTGCAATCCAGGACTTATTATGATTATAGTTAGTTAGTGTCCCATTTTCATGGACATCCTATATAATAGACGTTAAAGGTCTAACTTAATATAGAATTTTGAACAAACTTATTTAGGTTTACGTTCGAAATAAAAAGTATAATTAATTGATGATCAACAAGGTTAAGCTTATCGAAGGCAGAATATGTATATTTAGGTTTAGGTCTTTAAGACTAAAGTAGTCTTTAATATCAGAAACCGTAACCAAAAAGAGAGTCTTTGTAGTAGATATCTATTCAAATTTGAAAATAAATAGTTATCTCTCAATTAAAATAACCATGGATTAGCCAAGAAACAAAACTCACACACAGGCATGGGTTAGAATGGGGGCCTGGTTGGATAGGATGGCAGCCAGGTGGAATAGAATGGCGGCCTTGTGGGATAGGATGGCGGCCTGGTCGCTGGTTGATTGGGCCGAATAACAAGGTCCGGATACTCTCTACTACTATACTCCGGGATCTTACGTCCCCGGGAAACCGAAGACCTGCGAAGGGATTTGCCACCCCGTCAACAAAAAAAAGCCTTTGTTAAATACACATCATTTATTTAATACGATAGTAGATAGTCTTGTTACGATAGTAATACCTTTGTGTTTAGTTCAAAACTTTATTAACTGCCAGCGAAAAACATAAAGCAGAAGTGGAAACATAACTCGTAGCATTGTTTAGTTTAGTTTTAGTTACTATAACTCGTGCAAAGTCCTTGAATAGGAAGGGACTATGTTGTCAAACGTGGAAGATAGCGGAGCGTAGTGTGGCGTTAACTAAAAATGTATTCACGTGGCCTTTTGTTGCATAGAGTTATGAGAATTCGAGGATTGACCTTGACTAGATAGCCTAGCGGCAATGTTAGTCAGCAAAGCGATTAGCGGGGCGATATGAAACATAAAAGTAAAATAAATGGACCTATTCATGAATGTGATGATATTTGTAAGTAATACAAATTCGACAGAACAACTTACAGTATAACATTAATTTAAAACTTGCTCATGAAATTAGGTTATTATATTATTTATTAGGTATTTTCAACATGATAATAATGAAGGTATTGATAATAATATTCGTATCGTATGCTGTCGATGATATTTGTATAGTTAGTTAAAAGTATTTTTATGAATTGTACCTAAACCACTCCCGATCAAGTTCAACAACCTAATTGAAAAAACTAACATAAAAAGGGGTCCATCCATTCAGGAGCACAAACAGACACACAGACAGATAAGTTAAATTAAAAGGTATTGAATTAAGTTGCCGCGAAGCAGATGAACCATGTAAAACTTACTTTATGCAAAAAGAACGACATCTGCAAGAAAGACAAACTACAATAACGCGTTTTTATTTTATAGCCGTGGATACACATTTTCTATTAGAGTTAAGTACTTAAATAATCGAGTGTATCCATTTTCAGAACCTTTTACTTCACCGTATCCAAAGAAGATCCGATAAATATATCTAAATAAATAATCTCCGACCGGCTCGTTCCTTGTGCGTTGCCTAGAGATGTAGCTTCGCTCTGCATTCTTTATCGTATATATAATAGAGAGTGCTTCGAGGAATTATTCGGACAAATACCGGCCGCAACTTTCCGCCATCGTTCCACATGGCAAAATTGCCATCCTCACCACTTAATAATTGTCATTCCACCACTGTGTGCTTTACGGGATACTTTTTGCCAACCTGTGGAACGGGTTATCGTCTGCGGTTTTCCCGGACCGATACGACCTTTAAACTTTCAAGAAAAGAGCGTACTCCTTCCTCAAAGGCCGGCAAAGTACTTGTTACTTCTGAGTTGCAAGCGTTCATGGGCGGCGGTGGTCACTTTCGATCAGGTGACTCGTCTGCTCGTTTGCCCACTATTCCATTAAAAAAAAAGAACAAAATTATACCATATATATCTAGTTAAATCAAGGCAATGATTTCACACGCTCAGCTACCCTCTCCGCATACTTATAAGCTAGCAGTCTTACGATTGCAGGGGTGCCAACTGTGCGGCCCGTATAATTGGCAGTAATAGACGGGCCGTGGAGGCCGGGGTTATTGCTCGCCCATTCGCCCCTCGCTCGTTTAGCGCGGTATTAAAAGTGAATCTAACCCGTTTGAAGCCATTACTTGATATGTTTATTTTGCTCTGATTAAATTAATTGGTGGCAACCCTTTGTAAATCGGAGCTAAATGTTTGATGAAGTTGAGATTGCAGTCGCGGGTTGGGTTCGAAGTTGTGGTGCTGGGTTGAATTAAAATGTTCAGAACTTTTTTAATAGGTATTAATTTAATTTTGTAATTTAATTTGTACTTTGTAATAATACAAGTCGAAGTCGCTAATTAGAATAACCTTTCTTGGAAAGTTCGATTCATCCTAAAACAAGAGACAAAAAGAGGTTGTGTAGAAAGTTCGTTTCAAACCGGCTATAAAGTCGGCTAATGTTTTCAGTTTTATTCGTTTAGGATATTAGTGGTGAACACGATATTCTAAACACTACTAGTCTAAACACTGCTACTTGAATTAATTAGAACTATGTTTCCACTTGTAATCATAAATGTTAAGTTTTAGAGAGTATTCGCCTAGTTTTTATTTGATTTTAATGAACAATGTAAAAGGTCAATAAGTTAAAAGAGTAAAAATGAGAAATTAGGGGTGGAGTTCTGCCGAGGGAACACAGAATGGGGTTCTTAAAGACAAGAGGTTTATATGTTGTCCAAGAATTGTCACTGAACGTTCTCAGGAATTGCAAGCGTCTATAAGCTCTTACGTGAGCTCAACTACTTACCATCACCCAGTCGTACGCTTATTTTCTACCGACATTATGTAATAAAAACAATATCAAGAATAACATTCGTTTATTACATAACCGACTAAGGGAGCAAACTACGCAGGACAACAACACTGCAAAGAGAAGGAAAACTTGACACAAACCCTATACCAATCCATCTGGCCAGCGTGGTATAGTAGGCCAAACCTCCTTTCTAAGGAGAGGTCTATGTCTGACAGTGCAGTGCAGGCAGTGGACTGTTAAAGGCTGTTGATGATGATGATTATGATCCCTCGGGAACTACTGAATTTTTATGAATATATGGCGTGACAACAGTTATAAATTAACTTACTTTCAGTCAAGTGTGTTTCTTAACCACTGTTGTTGTAAAAAACTGTGGTTTATTTTTCCCTAAATTTTTCCTTCTAAGATTAATTCAAACCGTTGTTAATCTACATCACCATTTGTTGCGTTCATAATTAAAAGTAAACGGAGGGTAATTTGCAAGTGCTGAAACGCAAACAGCGATAAGAGTGAATATACAATGCTTTTGTAAGACGAATTTAATAAGAAAACTTAATAAATGTCAGCCTGATGAATAATGAAAAATTCTTATATTATACTTTAATGGTTTTTCGCAGTTCCTTTCTGGTTCCACTCGCGAATTAACCCACGCCTTATTTTCAGACTAGTCCTGGAACGTTCAGGAACAAGAGTAACTAGATTTCTTCTTAATAAGCATGACCATCTTCGTCTTTACCACCAAAATTTAGATTGATTTTGAACTTTCATAGAATCATATACACAAACATGTTCTATATTTACAACGTCTAAATTATGCGATAACCGATTTTGAACTTTATCATGACTAGACAAAACCTTAGAACTTTCTTTTATTTCTAATGAATTATCATTAATTCTGTAATTACACAATCTTGGAATTATCTGCCTTTAAACCAACGATGAAGTCCATACCTGATCGAACAGGTTACTCTAGCTAAGATCACAAACAACCTTAACAGGCGATTCAATACGATCAACCCATTCTTTTACTTATAACGACTTTTCAAATCTGACGTTATAAAGGTTATAAAGTTTTCTTTCTACTCACAATGAAGTTTAAACTTTAGTGCAACGCTAAGTTATTATATGAGCCCCGTTTGTAACAAGTTAGTGCGGGACATTTATTCTCTAACGGGACACTGGCGCGCAGCCAGAGACAGCTATTAAAAGTAGCCAGTGTCAACTGAATGCCCCACACCGACTGACTTGAGGATTTTCAGTTTTCTTAATATGAACTATTATGAATAAGACATTTTTTTATGATGTAGTAGTTTTTATTACTTAAAATGAAACTTGTATCCATTAAAATTTAAATAATCTCTTAAATATTTTTGTTTTATGTACTACTAATACTACAAACTTATACGACACGGATTTCTACTCGGTGGATGGCTTAAAAGTATTAGCTTAAAGCCCAAATAGAGGGCCGCACGAAAATCCTATTTAAAATCGCCATATTCTCAATATTAGTCAATTGGTACAATGGTAATTGTAAATAATAAGAATATTGGGTAATTTTTAGAATTACTTTCATTTATAGAAAATTCCTTATTAAAGGTAAATCCTGTTTAAAAATAGTTGATTGGAGTTTTTTTTTTTAAATAAACATAGCTTACGTAAAGTTTACGTAAATTGTGTTAAAATTTTATTCATTAAAAGTACCTATGATACCAACTGAGAGCCACAGTTGGTTTATCGGTAATGACGTATTCGGGTGCACAGTAAGGACATCTGCACTCATAGTCATAATAATATTTACTATTTTAGCCTGTCCAATCAATTTAGTCAAATTAAAAGTTTTTCAAGTGGTTCATGTTAAAGTATTTTTTACCTATCTTAATCTTACTAAAATGTGTCAGTGAAACCTAAGTGATAAGTGAATGCATGATTTCTGAAAAATAAAATATTATCGATGCCGCCACAGTCTTAAGAAAAACGTTACCACATAACAAAACATTTCACGCGAACAAAGCAAAGTGTTTTTTTCTTACTGTAAAAAGCAAGAGTCATAATGGCAGTGATAATGGCATAATGGCAATATTTATCGTCCCGTTGAACAAAATCGGAAACACCTACCAACAACAATGTGAACTTAGGCGACGCGGTGGTTTGAGTTTTGGCAAAAATATGATGTAGGAATAATATTTTGTGCCAATTAGATAAAGTTCAAAGTTCTATTCTTCATATTTTATTTTTTATATATTTAATTTTTAAATGACAGGCTTTTAATTTGCTTTTTTATATCAATAGTTAACTGTACTTCTTAAAAGTAGTTTTATATTCTTTTTTGAACCCTTGATATCCTGTATGTAAAATTTCGCAATATTCAGTTCAGTATGTGGGTATAGAGTGAAAGTGTAAATAACAATAAACTCACATTTACCTGGACCAGAAACAAAATAGGAGAAGGAGAATGTGACTAATTATTCAAAAGATTCCTAAAATGTATTATTTATTTTTATATTTTATTATTAATATTAGAGTGATTAATCACAAGAAAATTTTATCTGCCCTGACTAACTGACAGATTTATCCCACTAACCTAAACCAATTCAATTTTAAAATTCTGTCAGCTGATGCTTTTTATGTTGTAAGCGGCGTTTATAACATAAAAAGCATCAGCTAAGACTAAGAAAGGTTTTTTTTGGAAAATTTACCCCTAAGAGAGTAAAACAAGGCATGAACGTTAGTGGTCATAACATAATCAACAGGTCCTATATCTTAACTCATGGAAACAATTTTCAACGTAAATATTGGTTATACAAAGCTCGACTTTAAAATCTCAATTGTTGTAATAAAACAGATCCGATCAGCTTGTTACGCGTCACTAAACAATAGCAGTGTTTGAACAAGGCTGCCGATATGATCGCTTGGTGATCAACATTCGTTGTTGTTGCCAAATTGATTGATGGGCTAAACTGTTGATCACCTACATCAACGACTACTTTCTGATGTATCTTGAACCGTAAAGTATAAAACACATTGAAGAATCAGGTTTCATGTTACTTTGGTTTTTGATTCGATGAAAACGATAAAAATAGTTTGTTGAAAAACTGTTATGTTTTAATATCATAAAGAAAGTAGAACATTTAAATCAATTGTTCACCTGGTTTCTTCTTGTTGACATAATATTCTTATTCACAGCTAAAGCAAAGAATCATTGTGTACTAGCTTTACAGAATAGAGAAAAACTTTGTGATCCCTTTTTTATGATATATTTCTAGGCGAAAATGTATTAACTCAATTATACGTTAAAATATTTTAAATTCCTCTTGTGTGGTGACTTAAATCATGAACGTTAATGTATTGATGACAGTAACGCCACCTAGGCTACGTACGGAGAACTAACCGGTAGGGACTTCCCCTCAACCACTAGCGCTCGCAATAAGTGAACTGTAAGTTTCGTAGAGTTGCCATTACTACTTAGATTTTGTGTAAAGTGAGTGTAGCTTGTTACTAATTGCCGAATGAATGAAAATGAAATAAATCACAGATGTGTTGTAGGCGTAAACCACGCCTACAACACATCTGTTATTTATTTCATTTGTTTTTTTTATCTTTAAATCGCCCCTAGTAGATGTGTAAAAATGTTAAATAATTATAATATGGTGCATAAGTGCTAAAATAATGTTTAAAAAAATAACAAAGAGATCATAAATTAAATTAGTACGATATTTATTATTTAACAAAACTTCTTTTCTATTTTAGTCGGCATGTGGTGGAGTTACATATTTTGTGATACAATCATGTTATGCTTAGAATTAAATAAGTAAATATCTAAATAATCTAATGTTGAAATGGAGATTAAAAAAACATATTTCTAACGTACTATCCAATTTCTTTATGAGAACCTTTACTTTAGCTTTACCACTAATAACTGAATATGATTATTTCATAATTAATATGTTAAGTGTACATTTAAAAAAAATCTTCTGATACTTATTTTTGTCTATGCTGTGCAAAACATAATATAAGTGCTGTTTTCGTCAACAGTTACGAAACCCACGGAATGAAAATGAGTGGTGACATTCTGAATTCTTAATCCGTCACCACAGGGACAGACAAATATGACATATCAGAAATTATTGTGAGGATCTAATTAATTTTAAATTAATTAAATTAATTAATAAATTTAATTTAATTAATTAGTTCTTAATTTTAAATCATTTATAATCTATCAGAGAGTACTTAAAGTAATTAGTTCCTTAATTTGTGTCTACAGATAAAAATCGAGAACTCTACAAGAGCAGCAAAAGAATTTTAACCATTTTGTAAAGAAATGAATAACTCATGTTTGTATAAACCAGTTTTTGAAATCATGATTTTGGATATTTTTTTAATACTCGTACTAATGGTCGCATTATATAGACCTATTTTTTAGCTTCCATGGATTCACCGTGCGGGTTCCTGGTCCATAGAGTGATTGATGAGGCCACACATGCAATTTCAATAGCGCCTAGGAATTGCTACCTAGGAGCATCAGTGCTCACCTCCACTGTCTGCTGAGTTACGCCCTAAACCTAACTGTATCTTTGATACGAACCTAGCGATGCCGCTTTGGATATTCATTCAAGGTCTTTAAGCAGGTTATAGAGGGGTTTAGCTGGTATACCTCTCGCACCCACTTTGACGGCATACGACGCAACGAAATAACCATTTTTAGTTATATCGTTGCTTAAGTCAAAGTACTTGTTTCTTATTAAAGCGTGATCTTTACTGATGTTCGTTTCTCACGGCACCATAAATTCTACTAGTACTACCTTCGGTATGTTGTAATGATTTTCATACGTGTCCACTAATAACGTCCACTCACTAGCGGTGTTTATAATTGAGTAAGGCTTTTGTAAAGTCTTTTTTGTTGAGGCTTCTTTACACACTCGATGTTAGTTTTTATGTTTGCTGTTATTGCTATTTGCGCTCTTGCCAGTGATAAACTTATAGCTTCGCGTATGATTTGCAATACCCTATCATGTCGACGTGAATAATGACCCCTGTCTAATAGCGCCTTACAATCTGTCAGTAAGTGCCTGGCTGTACCTATTTCCGCACTGCACATCGTATAAACCTTTTCATATCCCTTCGTTACTAGTTTGCTTGTTCAGGGAGAGTTAATTTAAAGGCGTTGAGGTAAAATTTAATAGGGCAGGTGAAAAATCGTATAAAAGTGTACGCTATTTCAAGGCTGGTAGGATACTACATTTTCCTAGAGTTAACCACTCATTCTGCATTTCTAGGTTCATTGCGTGCACCTTGTTGTCTCGTTTTCATCTTTTTAGAGGCAAGATTTAATTATCTCTTTGTAGATTAGACTAGCATTTTCTAATCCAACTCTACTGGACTGCATACCCACCATAAATTTCTTATGGAATTGGAGCCCGTGAGAGAGAGCCGTGACTCTAGCTTTGATGAATTTTTGTCTTTTGTAAGGGATCTATTGATTTCGTCTTATGATTTTCACAAGACATTCATATTCATGTTAATAACTCTTAGATGTTTGTAGAGTTCCGAAGGTTTTTTAAATTTCATTCCAAAGTTATTCGAGCCCCTGTACAAGGTTGAGAAGTCTGCAGATGGTTCCAGTTTATATTATATAACAGTTACGTTGTACACAGAAACGTATCATGTACCAGATAAGCCGTGATGTTTAGTAGTTGTCGTAAATTCAAGCTTTTTTACGCTACTTATTGGCTGTTGGTCTACCTTGTCAATATCTTTTACGAAGTCATCGACTATTGCGTTCATAGATGGAGTACGACCTTTGTAGTTTATCTTTCTTCCAAGGAATTTAAATATTTTTGACTAGCCTGAATTGCGGGAATTTTAGCCATATTAGCCACATTATTGGCCACTGCTACGCTCCTAAATTTTCGAATGATAAAAATAATTATTCAAATCTGACTAATAGGTCTAGAGATTAGCGCATTAAACATAATTATCAAACAAAAAATCGTTTCGTTCTATTTTATTAGCATAGATGTACCTACTTTTATTCACGTTCGCTAGTAGACGTCCTATAGTGTATTGATGATCACGATTGATATAAAAGTTAGGTATTGTATATGTGGTAAATGATTTACGATTAAAATGAAAACCTATGAAAGTATCGGTAAAAAAACTTGTAGAATTAAACAAACCGCTGCTGCAAAGCTGCTTTCCATAAGAAATCCTATTTATTTTGTTTAAATTTTGAAATACTTAACTTGATTGATTGCTTACTTTTTACTTTATAGCCAATGTAACACGGGAAGATGTAACGATAATTAAGAATCTATCCGCATCTGTTCGAACATTAAAAAGTTAAGTTGAATAAAGAAACTCACATGCCTATCAACATAAAAATATAAATACGTGAACGCTAAAAACATTATACCGTTTTTTTTTCCTGGAGATTCTCAACTATGTTGGATGCATTTGTTTTAACTGCCAATTTAACAAATATTTTTTATAACAAATTGTTATGCTGTTGGTTTTCTTGATAAAAAAAAAAACATAAATATTGATTAAAATTAAACCGAAAAGTTTTCTATATTGGTATTAATATCTCCTGTGCATATTACTATCATGAAGATATTTTATGTGATATCACCTAGTTTACCAGCTCTAAAGATTCACATATATAATTCATCTATTACCCGCGGGTAAAACCTAGGTGGACCATGTAGTTAGGGCACGGCCAATTAACTGTAAAATTACATTCATTATTAAAATTATTTAAATCAAAATGATTAAAAGAATCAAAAATTTATTTTGTAATATGTTACTAATCTATGTATAAGTCAAATCATGAATTGATTGAATTGACTTTTTTTTATTAATGGAAGAACGGGCAAATGAGCAGATGGGTCACCTGATGGAAAGTATGCTTATCATGATTTTATTTCTTAGCTTTGCTTTGTAAGCAAAGCAAACTTACTCAATATTTACAAACACCTTTATTTTTTTTGTTTTTAACATTTATCGTTCTAAATTACCGTAAGTATTTAGTACCGTAGTATTTATAAGTTATGGAAATTGATACGATCGTGGTAATTTATATTTATTTCTAAAAAAATTGTAAGACATTTAATAAAAACCCTTTGTGGTGAAGTGCGGCATTTTTACATACAAATGAAGCTAAAATTAATCATATGCATCCGTAACCACGATCGTATCAATATAATCAAATCGTCAAACAAATAAAATCCATACGGCTTCAGAATAAAAGCGGAACAAACTATGCCCCAATATTAGTTAGCTTTGTAAACAATCATGAATCATCAATCAGGGCCGCGGTGTTAACAGTCATGTACGCCTTCCACAACAAACATACGAACAAACTTTTGAAACTGAAATCGAGATGAAATCAACCTTATGCAGAATATATAAGAGTGGTGTGCTTTTTGTGAGCGACCTTTTTCGAATAGAGTATTGTTTGTTAGACGAGGTAGTATGCCTCATCGATCTCTAATAATTTATGTACGATGTACACATACGAACAAGCTGCTTTCATATGCCAATTTTAATCCCAAAATTGTTCGCAGAAAAAGTTATTAAAAAATTGAGCGGAATTTACATGTCAGCAGGCTTTGAGGTTTTGTCATGTTTTATTGGACGAAGTTCAATTTACTATGTATGTACTACGTACGTAGATTTTACCATTCTATAAGACCTTATTCTGATCACTTTTTACAGGTACACATTCAGTACGGAACTAACGTAAACTTACTAGTTTATGTTCACCTTGTCCAAATCGTTACCCGTAGAACCCAAGTCTCGTTTTTCAAATTCATATATCTTTTTTTTTCTCCTTTTTTTATCCACAAACTTTTCAACAGGAATAAAATTGCCAGTTTCAATAAAATAGATAATTATCTCTGAAAACTTTTGATTGGTCTTCAAAAGTTTAGCCTTTAGCCTATTTTATGCACTCCTATATTTTTTCTTCGCGTTAAAATAAAACTTTGAAAAGTTGTACGCAACTGGGAATTTTCAAAACAAAAGAAGTAAGAAATTGAAGTTTGACAACTTTTTGCGCCAGTCTTAAGAAGAAATCTATGTTCAGGAGAAAATGAACCGCTGAAAGACACACAGTTGGAGTTTACAAAGCAACTTATTCGAAGGTTAATAATAAAAAAAGGTTTAAGAGTATATGGATAGGATACTGAGCCAGTGGTATCAAAAGAAAATGAAATTTTAAAGCACAAAATAAAAATGTTCAAAGTAGTGCAGCTTGTCGCTCACTTGAAATATATTTATTTATACCCATAAATAAAGTAATGTTCTTACTTAGAGCATACTGAAAGTTTCTGGATTTTGTAAAATAAAACTGGAAATAAGACTTATGATACTTTTATTGTTTTTCAAAGTATATTCCCTCCCAATTCATGCATTCGCTGAAACCACTGTACAAAACACTTGCATCAGACTTAAATTTCTGTAAAAGTTAGGTCATGCGGTCTCTATCGAATGCAAAGCTTCCGAACCTTCAGATGCACATATAAAATGTTTTGCACTTGGCTCATTCCAATGCCTTACCAAGCACGAATTTGCTAGCAAGTGATTTTTTTTTGGCAGTTTCAATAAGTTTTCGTATGGTGTCAATATTAGAGTCTGTAACCGCAGTCGCCAGCTGACCTTCACGTACCTCGTCATGGAGATAATCACGTCCACATCTTAATTCTCTAAACCACGAATACACAGAGCTGCGAGATGGTGCTTCATAACCAAATTCCAATTGAAGTCTCCGGCAACTCTCTTGTTGACTCCACAACGAAAATCATAAAAAAATCATTAAACGAAAATGTTCACTAGTTTAATTTTGATAGCAATACACAATTTTCGAAAGGAAGTCACAATGAAAAAACAAATGACAGTCTCCCAAATTAAAAAGTAACATGTTCCCAAAGAGTTCCATTTTCGAATTCCAAAATTGTGTTTTCATTCTTTTATTGAAAGTGGCCAGATCCAGAGACTTTCAGTATGTCCAACGTATAAACATGTACTTAAAATAATGTTACGTAATAGTCCACGCCCCTGGCAACAGATGACGTTGCTATCGCCGTTCTCAGACCCTTTAATATTTATTATTCACGCTGAACTTTCCAAGAATTTTCTTCTTTGCTATTAATGCAGGTGAGTAAATGAAATATAATCTATATTATAATCTAATAAAGCCGAAGAGTATGTTTGTTTATTTGCTTAAACGCGCTAATCTCAGGAACTACTGGTCCGATTTGAAAAATTCTTTTAGTGTTAGATAGCCCATTTATTGAGGAAGGCTATAGATTATATATCATCAAGCAAAGACCAATAGGAGCGGAGCACTAATAAAGAATGTTTCAAAATCTTTGGTTTCTTTTTCCTTTTGAGAGCTTCCGCTACGAGCGCTGCGTAAACGGAAATAGCTTCTTAACGTACGTATTATTTAAAAATATTTTCACCTTCTACGGAAACAAAGTCGCGGGTTAAAGTTAGCGTTAGCCCAAAGTAACTAGTTTATCTATATTTTTTGAGATTATACAACTTGAGAACTTTTTAAAAGAAAATTGATTAAATAAAAAAATAAAAGTAGATTAAATATTAAAATAATAGATATTTTTGGTTATTAGTTAGGCTTTTTAAAAAAAAACATTTTTAGGTTATGCTTATTCCTACAGTCACTATCTCTCGAAATAAAATTATTAACGAATATAATATTAACTTAGAAATAAACCTTTGAAAACTCGGAGAGTATAGTCATTCTTTAAGCAATAGTGACTTGGTTGTTTTTAAATCATATTGTTATTTGAAGAACAGTTTTACTATAGTAATTTAAGGTCTGTATAAATTCTGTGCAAATTGAAACCCATTTTCAAAGTAACGCTAATAGGTTTTAATAAAACCATAGCGAAGATATTCAAAGATAGAATCTTAGAATTGCTCTCTCAAACACTGTCCGACTACACCAATGCATTTAACATGAAATCCAGTTATCCCAATCGGGCTTCGATGCTATCAGCATGAATGAATATCCACGGATGCAAAGCAACTAAAATACAAGAGACACGAATACTTTTAAATTTATTTGCTTACTATTTGACAAAACAGAGATTGTTGCTTTTGTGTTTGTTGATCTATGACTTTAGAGTCTACATGGAAGACGATTTCAAACAATTTTGGAAACTTTATGAAAGAAAGAAAGTTTGAGTTTGAGTTTAAGTTTGAGTTTTGTATGTGATTATCGAGTATAATAGTATTTTATATAATTCAGTTAAAAAATATCACTGATCATAGATAGGTTTTTATTGATAATGCGGCGATTTATATAGTGGCTGATGTGTAGTATCATAATCACGGCTTACACACTTCATTTAAAGCCATAGAAACTATGAAGATTATAGTATAGAACCTAGCATAACAGTCTGAGAATTGAGTTAAAGAATAAGGAAGACCAATTAAAGATATTTCAGTCCATTTATGCCCTAAAGTCCGCCCGTAAAATATGCCCGTTTAATACGTGAAAGTTAATTATTGTTTCTAGTCTTGGTATGAACAACTCTTACAACTTTTTGACTGCCTCGGTGGTGCAATTATGTATGCGACTGCTGTGCTGACGTCTTGGGTTCGATTCCTAGATCGGATCAAATGTTTGTATGACCAGCAAATATTTGTTTTGGCATTTGGGTGTATTCTATGTATAATATGTATGTATTTACAAAAAAAAGTATATAAGTATTCTATCAGTCTATATCTATCTGTATCTAGCTTTTATAGTACAAGCTCTGTTTAGTATAAAACTAGATGGCGTTGTGGGTTATAAAATAAATTTAGGATAAATAAAAAAATGCGTTTGTACGTGTAGGACGGATTAAGAATATGGAGTGTGGGGACCCCTATTTATCTCGTGGGTGTCGTAAGAGCCGACTAAGGGAGCAAACTATGCAGGACCACAGCACTGCAAAGAGAAGGAAAACTTGACACAAACCCTATACCAACCCGTCAGCGTCCAGCGGCCAGCGTTGTATAGTAGACCAAAATATCCTTTCTAACAAGAGGCCTATGTTCAGCAGTGGACTATTAAGGGCTATTGATGATGATTATAAAGTTATTGTAAAAACAAAGGAATAAACAAAATTTATCATAAAAAAATTGACAATTTCTATAAAAATATTCAAAACAAGTAAAAGTTAATATGTAATACTGGTATCTTTTATTTAAACCCACCTAAAAAAACTATTAATTCTGTATTGTATTCTATTTGATATAACTCTGTGGGAATATTTTTCCAGCGTAATAGCATTTCTTTTGTAATGTCAGAATGTAAAACCGTACCCAGCGGTAAAATTAATCGGCAACGGATGGCCCAGTGCAGGGAAATCTTGTTTTGCATACGTGTTCCAATTAGGTTACATTTTATCTCTTAGCTCTTAAATCTTCTGTCTGTAGACAGAGAACTTCAGTTTAACTGGTTAATTTGTTTTGTAAAAATAATTTAAGTAGGTACCTTTTAATAGTGTGATAATTGAAACGGGCCTGTTGGTCTAGTGGTTAGTGACCCTGACTGCTAAGCCGGAGGTCGTGGGTTCGATTCCCACCCAGGACAAATAATTGTGTGATGAGCACGATCATTTGTTCTGTGTCTGGGTGTAATTTATCTATATTATGTATGTATTTAGAAATATATAAGTATGTTTATCAGCAGTCTTGATTACCATAGTACAGGCTCTGCCTAGTTTGGGATCAGACGGCCGTGTGTGAGATGTGTATAAAAAAAATATCTTCTTTTTCACTTTTCAATATTTAATTTTTTTACTGATTAAAATAAATAGAATTAGAATGTTGTTCGACATTAAAAGTAAAATAACAATGTAAATCAAGAATAGCCGAATATTGACAGGTTTACGAGATTAGATTGGATTAGATTAAATTTGGCAAAGTATCACGAAAAATGTCAAAAGAATTCAACAAGGAAATGCATATTATTAAGTCTATGTTTCTACCTACGCGTTTACCTTCATATTTTGATTTCAATGTCAAATGATGTCTGACTGGCCTTTTGGTCTAGTGGTTAGTACACCTGACTGCTACGCCAGTAGTCGTGGGTTCGATTCCCACCCCGGGATATATTACATAATTTTTTTTTTTTTTAATAAAGTACACCCAGACACAGAACAAATGACCGTGCTCAGGTCATTTGTTCTGTGTCTGGGTGTACTTTATCTATAATATGTATGTATTTAGAAATATATAAGTATGTTTATCGGAAGTCTGGTTACCATAGTACTGGCTTTGTCTAGTGTGAGATCAGACGGCCGTGTGTTAAATGTTTGAAAATATTATGATTATTATCTTCATTACATTATATATACATATTGATTACATTTTTAAA
Source organism: Arctia plantaginis (assembly GCA_902825455.1). Taxonomy (NCBI): domain Eukaryota; kingdom Metazoa; phylum Arthropoda; class Insecta; order Lepidoptera; family Erebidae; genus Arctia; species Arctia plantaginis. The sequence goes on along the minus strand of CADEBD010000171.1, from coordinate 15,477,356 downwards.
TTTCAAAAGAAAAAAAATCTTTTAAATGTAAAAAAAGTAGACCTCCGACATTGGGTACAGGGACCAAGACACCGGGGATTGGGACTCCACAGACAGGAACCTCTTCATTATTGTTATTTTTTATTATCAATGCCCAACTTTTAACGCTGAGTTTGTTTTGCGTCAGTTTTTTCAGACAAAGACATTCAAAACTACCAACATCTTTCTTTAGCAGAAGCTACCTCTCAAGTGGGTATACACCAAGCCCCTCCCAGTATTGTACTGGAATGTTACATTAAAACAACATCAAGTAAAAACGTCGTTGTATCTTAAGGTAACTTGAATTTGTAACCACACTTTGTAGTCCTTCTGTCATCTATTCACATCTATTACAGAATTAGGCACTTTCCTCGTACTAAAACTTTTGCTAAAATATGGTCCGTTATATATAAAGAGATGTTGGAATAGGAATTTAAATATAATATGAGTGTTCTAATTTTCTAGGTTCTCGCACATCCTTTATTTATTGCAGGACAGAAATTTTAATTAAGCGCTGTACTCTATGCTGGTTTACAGTTTCACAAAGGTCAAATAATCTGGGGTTGGTGCTGAAAAAAGCTGTCAAATGACCTCAACTTTTCTAACTCTATAATTTTAGAACACAGTCAAAATTCTATTAAAGAAGGAAGCAGTTAGTACTTAATCATTTTCAAGATTAAGTAAATACTTTCAAAATCATTAAACCGGTAACCTTACTTATTAAAAAAGAACTAAAAAAAATAGTTTTAAAAAACTAAAAAACACGCCAAACTAAAAATAGAAAATAAATTTTAATAAAGAGAAAAAGCGTTGGGTGCCTGTTATCAATAGTAAAAAGCACCCCAAGCGTAGGGTGCTTTTTTATTTTTTAGTTTGGTTTTCTATAAAAAGCGTGATTTTTAGTTTTTTTAAACTATTATTTTTTGTATTTTTGGATTTTCATCGGTCCTCGATATATCTACAAAGTTTGAACGAATTCTGACCGTTGAAAGTCAGTCAAAATCACGCCTAAAGTTACAACGGTTACAAACAAACATACAAAAAACAGACATACAAACATGCAAGTTAAGCTTTTCTTGGTAGCAATATTGCTTAAATGCGATTTTTCATTAAATAATCTAACTTCCCCAGTCAAACAGGTATTATTTTAAATATGTAAATGATAATATTCTGCAGTCCAAACATTTGATTGGTGAAGGTAAATTGGCGGATACCGTGTCCAACTTTACGTTAATAGTGTCGGTATTACGTCAGCATTGTGTTTGAGGGCCGACTTCTATCACTGGTAACCTCCTCCGTAGAATTCGTGTTAATTATAGCGAAATGTTTCATGTTGAGAACTTAAAGCGTATAAATGTGTATAGGCTGGTTTACCTTTATTGAGGACCGTTTTTCAACCAAAGAGAGAAGGCGTCTCACGTATTAGTTTATAGCCATGGAAAATTAAACTGAAAGTGACATTAGAATTTTTGCTTCCTTTGAATATATTTTTCTTGCCTTTATAAGTGTGTGTGAGCAATACTGTGAAATTATGCACTCAAACCCAGGTTCCTATGAACCTAAGCGCTTACTTGTTAAAGCCAATAAAAGCATGTGGGGGGCTTTTATTGGCACAACAAAATTACATTACTTCGGCATAACAACCAATGAAAAGAAATAACCTGTAACTAATCAGTATAGAGTTCACACCCAAAATCTATTTGTTTTTAAATGAATTACTTATAATAACGTCACACATCTCACACACAGCAGTCTGATTCCAAACTAGGCAAAGCCTATGCTATACACACGTAAATATTTCTAAATACATACATATTACAGATAAATTACACCCAGACACAGAACAAATGAGCTTGCTCATCTCACAATAATTTGTGCGGGTTGGGAATCGTACCCACGGTTATGTTTTTCTATGGCTTGAGGATGTGTTATAAATAAAATCACTTCTTAGCTTCTTGACTATTATATTATCATATAATTAGCGTATTACATAGACAGACTTTGACTAGCAGACACAACACATGCCCTACCAACTAATGCAAATTAACTCTAAAAATTATGACATGAAAGTAGTTATAATAATAATAAAAAAAAAAGATACATTCTATGATATTCTATGATACATTACTTAATTAAAAAAGTAGTTGTCACTCAATCTTTACATTTCTAAAAGCATTTACATAATAATACAAGATTTACTTCAACTAGTTATGTGTCTTGCATATATATAAATAAGGTTGATTGATGCACAGCCTGGGACAGACAAGCGAGTCCCAGAACGCAGCCATGTAAACTCGACAGCGGATTGACTTGCGGCATAGCTAACTAGTTTACTACCTACATACGTCTACTATACAAATTGGCCACACAAACGGACCTAATGGAATTACTTAGTGAATGTAACCGCTTGTAAGGGATATTCGTACTGTATACGATAGCATAATAACGGCTTCGGACGTTGATGCAGTTATCCAGTTAGCTTCGCAACTTAGGTTAATTCGCTTTAAAGGAATGACAATATCTGTTTATATGAGTTTTTTTTATTATCAAAAGTTGTTCTTTTTGGAACAATTAGGTACTTTATATGAATATTACTTGAATAGGGAAGCCGAGAAATGAAAGATTTGTATAATTCAGTAATTATATTTTGTTATTTGTCTTATTTCAATAAACTGATATTAAATAAATAATATAATTGTAAAAAGTACTCTTTAAATACGGTCCAATCTCACCACCCCTATTCATCCCGTGGGTGTCGTAAGAGCCAACTAAGGGAACAAACTACGCAGGACGATAGCACTGCAAAGAGAAGGAAAACTTGAAACAAACCCTATACAAACCCGTCTGGCCAGTGTGGTATAGTAGGCCAAATCCTCTTTTCTAAGGAGAGGCCTATGTCCAGCAGTGGACTGTTATAAGATGTTTTTGATGACTTTTTAAATAATTATAATTTATTGATAAACAATTGAGTTAAAAGTTGTTTTATCTTTTTTATATTCTATAAAAACACTGATAAATGGATTTAGCTGCGGTGTTTCTGATAATAAATCCATTCAAGTGAATTCATTCATTTTAAAAATTACCAAACAACTAACAATTTTGTTTTTATCTTTCATAAGTTATCTAATGACCCTTGGGTTTTTCAGACGGATAAAAGTATACCATATATCGAAATCACTCCAGCCATTTTTAACACAGACAAGATACGCGCAAAAAACATAACCCTTACTTGGCACTCGGGTATAAATAGTGTCATAAAAAGAATTATTTTATGCAACAATACAAACTATGTATAATACCTACGAGTCTTTACCGTGAAAAAGCCAGACTTCGGTACAAATGGGCCGGATACATTCGATACAATCGACCGGAGTGATGCCACGGCCTCACAGAAAACAAAACAGGTCTTAATCAATTATTTCGTGGCTTTTGACAGAGTGAATCAAGTTTTTGGAGTCCAAACCTCTCTTCCTCCTGATTCTAGGTTAAGTACTCAATGGGTGACAACGCAATTATTACTTTTGAGCTGAAGGTGTCAATAAGCGGCGGTAATTACTTACGATTAGGTGACCCGTCTACTCATTTCCCTCCTATACCATAAAAATGCCCTTTGTGTAAATACATTACAGAATATCACATTTTAATGGAAAAAAAAGGTTTACCTTGCTTAGTTACCTTTGCTTCGAATTAAATTTTCCCCGAACAGACCTTTGAAACATTCTATGCGGTTTACAGAAAATAAAAAAGTGGTACCTATTTGATCGCAATGCCTCGTCGGACACGATAGCTTGGATATTCGCCAGCTCAATGGCTGTTTAACTAGCTCGAGTTTTCATGATACTTTGCGCAATATAGAAGTAAAATTTTGCATGTAATGTATGTGCACCGTCATTACTCTTAATGCGAAGATTTTATCAAACAAAGTTATGGTTTCCTTTGCCAATTTCTATTCAGATAATACAAGCAGTAATGGAGAGTGATTATTTTATTTCATTACTGCGATTTGGTAAAAATCACTCAGCAGCTCAATTAGCACTTTTCTTCAATTCGTTTGGTACAAACTTCTTATTATAATCAGCGTATCTAGGTTAACAAATACATAATGCATTTTATATTTTAGGTTAGGTTTTAATTGTTTAAAAAGTTAAGTCAGAATCGCTTACAGTAATTTTTCGCAGTTAAAACAAAAAAATTACGAAGTGTGATCCTCAATAAAATTGTAGAATTATCTTAATAGGTTATATCAAAGGTATCAGAGGGATATCTCAACATCGACACTTAATGTAATTAGTTTACTGCACAGGTGTGTAATAAACTAATTTAGAAATTAAATCGGGATACAAAATTGAAATAGTTATACAGGATAGGAAAATATGATGAGTGTGTTCTCCGTAAATACAATTTTAGACGATGTGCTTGACGTTGTACTTTAATACCTTCAAATTGCAGGAAGGGAATAAACTAGTATTTAATTTTAACTTGATATCCTAGATAATGGAAAAGATCGTAGGCAATGGTGATAATGATGAAAATTGTGACGTTACAGTAGTAAAATTTAAAGATTAATTCTGTGACGATGCCGCTACTCTCTAAACACTTGTAGATACAGTTTTAATCTAAGGGCACGCCCCTTAGATCATTATTAATTTAAAATGTCAACTAAACATTCTGTCAAATCTGTCTAACAATTGAACCTGATTATAATTACACGGCGAGTCTATTACTTTGGCTTGTTTTTGATTGGAGTTAAATATTGAGGAAAGTTTATTGAATTCTTAAGAGAGTCTGGCAGTCTCGCTATCTACCTGAAAACTCGTAGTTGTATGATACATATAACTCTATTTTATGTTATTGAGCATGTACGTAGATATAACCCATGAGGTGAGGCTTTGTGTTTTAAAACGCAAAGTTATTTAGGTTATCAAAAACATAAATTAAAAATTTTGCATATAATTTTTTGCATACATGGGATCGATGGGGACTTTTCAAAATTTTATTATAGTAGTATCCCTAACGATCATACAAAAAATCAGCTTCTTGGGAATTTATGAAAGGGTGAATGTCTAATTTGACCGTACCATAAAGTGTCTTATCACTGTTAACTGTGGAAGGTTAGGCTGGGGTCTAAATGTGAGCCACTGGTCCTTAATACGTGTGTTATTAATATTTTTAAAATTTATTTTATGCTCAAAAGTTTGCTGTTGTCATGTGTCATGACATAAAACGAATACAAATACATCAATTTTACGCATGATAATGTTAAGTTTCGGCCTTACTGACCCTATAGAAAATGACGTTATCTATATTTCTATCATTATATTTACCATTAAAGTTCCAAAGAAATTTGTAAAACACAACAAAAAAAATAAACAAAATAAAATTAACAAATTATGGAGTGCGTTAAATAATAATCGCCTTGATAAGAGTTGGTTAGACATATTACCTACTCTTATGATATAAATTTCAAATAGAATATATGTGATTTCATCAATGCAAAATTTTCAGTATGAAATAAAACAAATTTCATACGGAATAAAGAAGAGCAAGAGGCGAGCCTACTCTGTTTGAATTGTCTAATCATATGTTATTTATCCATGCAGCATACATGTGTAAAGTGTAAGCAATACGCTATACACATTAAGATTTAAATATTATGAGAAGAGTATGATGAGAATATTTTGCTAAAGTAGTATTGGTTTTACCATTCACAACAAAAGCCTTTAGAAATTTGACTATAAACTTATACTTAGTTAGTTTCTCAAACTCTCTTCTTTTGTAAATTATTTTATAAATATTGGATATTGTGAAATATTGTAGGAAAAAACCTTCCGATCTGTAGATGCAGCTGAATGTTTTTAACTGTGATGTCAAGAGGTGCTTGTTCGGTTCTTAGATAGTCTATATTTACTAACATATCTTCTTTACTCACAGCACAATATACACATATTTATTACACTTACTAAATTCATAGCACTCAAAGCGAGCTACGTTCTTTTAACTCTTGGAAAAAAAAATAGGTTGGTCTTAGTTTGTTTCTAGATAACCCTCTGTTTCTAGATAAAACTCTAAAAAATTTGCTTCAAAGTCTATCAAAAACTTTGTCGAACACAGCACCATGCAAGACAAGCCAAGTGGAATTCGAGATCGTTCAAACAAAGAACAATAAAACTAAATAGTGTTAGAATTGGCTGTGAGCTGTCAAAGTTGTAGGGCGCTGTTGCCAACACATGGGGAAGTCGTCATCGAAAGCAGTTGTTCACTATCGTTAGTGGCAACCTGGACACTTGGCAACATACCCCGCTTTACGAGATGCGACAGTGCAAAGTGGTTACATGTTGAAGTAGTAAAGGAATACATCGCGTTGAAACACTTAAAGTTATGTATGACTAGAGAAGGCTTATGGCGGGAACTGTTTTGTATCGAACTTAAGTAAGTATGTTTGATAAACCAGTTGCAGTATGTTATAAAATTTGAAAATATTTGTTTCTTATTTTTATGATTTAGGGATGCAAACGAACAGACGAGTCATCTGATGGTAAGTGACTACCGCCGCACATGCGTACCTGAACCTCAAGAGTTTCAAGTATTGAGTCAATTTCTCCAGAATTTGGTAGAAAGGGGAGTTTGGGCTCTGGTAACCTTACTCACTCGCTGATAAGTCACGGAAGAATTGCTTAACCAGAGTTTCCTGTGAGCCCGTGGTATCACTCCGTTCAAGCCTACCCATTTGTGCCAAAGCATGGTTCTCTCATAGTACATCATCGTCATCATAATCATCAACAGCCTTTAATAGTTCACTGCTAAACATCTCATCTTAGAAAGAAGGTTTACGGTATATATTTAATTTCTTCACGTATGACATTATTTCACTAGTTAGGTTACTATTATTCTGTGTCGAAAGTCTGATTTGGTAGAAAGTTGTCGGGTAATACCTTGCCTGGAAGTAATGATCATTAAATGTTCCATGATAGTGTTAGTGTTAAAGTTACATATCTTCTTTAAAAAGCACTTCAAGTTATTTTTGTCATAAGTAGTTTCGTAAAGACAAATAAATAAGGCCAGTATAAAAGAAGTATTTACATCAATATTTAATTTAATCCAACACATTGGGGAGAAACATTAGTGCGGTCTAATAATCCAATTTAAAACCTGTAGTTCAATGTGTAATATATTCATACCTTTACACAAACGCACTTAGTTTAAAAAAATATGTTAACCTTTATATGAACCAAGAAAAAAAAAAATTTTTTTCACAAAATTTCAATTCCGTGCGTCGCGGCCTATAAAAGCCGCGCGCGGTTTGTCGCGTGCAGCTTACGCGCTCATCTTATGCGATAATAGTCAGACTTAGATTCGGACTCAGACTTGACGCAGACTTAGGAAACGTCGCCATCGCCATATACATATTTTCATACTCTGACTATTGGCACATCAGCACCGCGTGTCAACTGCAAGTGATCAATCGCGACTATATCGATCAATGACTATAATTGGACTAAACTAAGGTTGCCAGGCAGAGATTGCTCTTAGCAATAAGGCCGCCCTTTGTACATTACACGTCTGAAATTTTTATGTACCATAGTACCTGTAAAATGTGTGCAAATAAAGAGTTATCTATCTATCTATAATTGGCCGCGATGCACGGTAATGAACCTTAAGAAAATCAAATAAAATGTTCTGAACCAAAAGTGAAACCTTGCACATCACGATAGCATTAAGCACAAACTCATTATACAAACTAACGGCTAACAACCTCATTGGGTTAGAGACCTTAAACGATAAATAATATGATGATATGACTTCAGCTGTTGCCAAAAGTTTAATATTTATATTAATTTGTAAGTCCTATTATACTTTTAAACTTATTTAAAATTAGCTTTTGACTTCGGCGTTGCTGGCGTAAGTGTAATTTTCTCGGTAAGTTTTTCCCTTGATGAACAGTAGGCAGTATTATATGTATAAAAAGTTTATGATAATATAAGTATATCAGCGTACACAATAATAAAACCCTTTCTTTTCAATTTATATGATTTTCTTTTGTGTGTGTGTCTGTTATATTTGTAAACCATTTTTTTTTAAATTATATTGTTATCTTGTGACTATAGAAAAAAAAAGTCACTGATAATATTAATTTCTCAGATATAATCTCAGATAATATTTGTTGTTTTGTTTTTTCGGAGTTAGGAATTAAGAAACTTCAAACATGTACATTGAACTGTTTGGATATGTTTATACATAATAATAATATGTATTGTCCACAGGCATAAGACATAATACTAATATTTGTAGATCTTTAAAATTATTTATCTTATATATTACCTACTTCAAATTTAGCCCTTAAACTAGCTTTCGGCTTTTTGACTGAAAAATCTGAAAACAGAACATTTATTTGCCAAACTTTTCCCAAGAAAGTAATTTCGAAAAAAAATGCAATTTATTCGTTCCATTATGTTTCAAGAATATCTTATCGCGAAACCTATAATTCAAACATTTTAATATTCAACAAATTGGTCGCGCGGTGTTACTAGCGTGAGTGTAATTTTATTCAAACTTCCGTAGTATTGCCCTAATGACCGCACTCACTATTTCATTAACCAAGGTTCACGTGGAGAAGTTACAGAATGTAAAAGTTCAAGAAAACCCACGTTCGAGCTGTTTGACACAAACACTAATGCATTTTAAAGTGGGCACAATCAAAGAGCGTGTGCATACAATAGCTTTAGGGTGCATTCACATTTAAGTGGTGAAGTGTCTTGAAAAGATACATATTATGGTTCAACATTTTGAAGAGAAATTCCTAATCTAAAGCCATGCAATAATTATATTAACTTAATTGGATATGTGAGGTTAATGTATCAGGAAATGTAAATCTATAAAAAGGTTACTAAATTTATTTATTTATTTTATTATAAATAAATAATAGTTCACGAATGCGTAAATCTGAGTGTGAACTTCCTAGAAAAATGAATATTTAAGAAAAAAGCAAAATGAGTTTGTGAAGTTGTATTCAGTAAAAATAAAAAAATGTTAGTGTATAACAAAAGCAATTGTTAAAAAAACGGTTGTCTACGATTTTATTACGCACACTACTTTTTTATTAGGTACAATGTTAAAGATGTTGTAGCTAGATCATCTTTAACATTATTTGTAATAAAATACTTTTGTAAAACAAGCCAAACTATTCAATATAAAGATATTTACAGTCTCTTAATAAGCGAATATGAGTGGATACGAAAAATATCAAGGTTAACTCATGGTAAGTCGCAAGGATCGAAATTTTGCGTGATCGAAATCCTTACGTTCTTTCTGTCAACTTCGACCTAAAGTGTCATAAAACATTTGAAATTATTACGGTAACAGTAAAGTGAACGTGCAAAATCAGCGGTGGGTGACTATTCATGTGGCGTGCAGTTCGATCGTGGCGAAGCAAGGCGCGGAGGAAACGTCAGAAAAATCGAATTTCCATGCCGGCAGTCGAGGCTGAGGCGGCGCGGCGCTAACACCGCGCACACAGCGCCCGCGCGCGCTCTTCAGTGTTGCTCTCTCCGCGCCGAACGCACCTACGCGTTTCAAAATACGCGCCACCATCGCCCGCGCGTGCTGGACCAACCAAACAGTGCAGTGTCATACAAACTCGAATCTTAAATGGTACACGGCAGGCTAATTAAGGAATTATGGGTTCGGCACGGGTTGTCCCGATCGTGGGTCACTTTATCGCCCAACCACATAAATTCTAGCTCGTTTCTTTATTCATTAAAAGGTGACGTCACTCTGGCGGTCGATTTTCGTGTAATCGGTACAAATTCGCGATTGTGTTTTTGGATAATAAAAGTTGTAGATCGCTTAATTGCGCCAAATTGTTGCATTGTCTCATGTTGTTTTTAAGTGATGGTATATAGAGGGCGTATGGTACAGGATTATGGCCTTCGATATTTATTGATTAATAAATATACCGTTCGATTTAAAAAAAAGAAAGCTTTTTTTTCTATGTTTAGTAGGTAATTGTTGAAGCTTTGACAAGTGTGATAAACGGTTTGTATTTGTTTCTATACTATAGCATTTTAAGTCTTTAAACTCATTATATTATTACTAGACAACTTTTCATTCTTCCTTTTTTTTCTATCGTGTGTTATGCATAATTTACTTGGCAATTTAAAACTTTTCAATTACTTTCTACAACTTACAATCTATATCCAAAATTATTTCTGAAAAGTTGAAAACTCTTTCAAACAAACATTCCACAAAGTAAAGGTTCCCGACTGGAAAGCGGTAAATATTTTTTTTAAATTTAAATAACTAAATATGTTGATTTAGATATTGTTTTGTTTAAAGCACTAAAATATGTAAATTAGTATATAACAGATATCTAAGTGATTGTGAGTGACTTCTAAATCCACCAATTTTACAGTAGCATGTATTCTATTTCTTAATTTATTCATTTCATTCATTATTTCTTCTATTCTAACATTCAAAAACAAAAAAAGTCATAACTTATTGAAATAATGCAATTTTTAAAATGAAACTCCCATAGATCTCAATAAAGTACAAAGCTGTGCGGCTTGATTGCAGTTTCGCTAATCGATTTCAGTTTGTGATTCCATTACTAGACATTACCTCTATGTAACATAATTACTCATAAATATCATTATCCTCGTATGATGGAAACTATCAGATGTAAAGCGGAAAACGCCGAAGTAACTATGTCGGAGTCTCGTCTCGGAGAGTCTAACATAGAAAAAAAAACAGTTGACAGGAACTAGAAATATCTGCCGCGTTTTTTGATTAGTGACCCATAACTGCTCTTCGTACACATCGCACCTTTAATCATAAACTGAATTAACTTAGAATTTCAATATTGTGGGAAATCGCATTTAAAGTTTGACATTCATGTACGTGCGAGTTCGTCAAAAAGAGAACGACGATCTCTTATCTCTGCCATTTTCATGGTATCGAGTCGGCTGTTGGATTGTTCGTGTTCTACTAATGAAGTTGATTTGGTATTTGTTGAAAACTCGAAAAACGTAAATTTTGAATTAATTCAGTTTATTATTACAGGTGCGACATACTATTATTGTGTATGACTTTGTTTATCAACTTCCAAGCGTAGGTGCCTAGGTATTTTTCTTTTATCACTGCAGCTGAAAAACACACAGGTATATAACTTTTATTTCAAATTACAATACTTTTTAGGTGCACTAAAACTCATTTTAATCTCTTTTTTCGTGTGGGCAAACTTCTCGAATCCCCTCACCGGACGACCAGGGGGTGGTTATGACGGATTCCAAAGAGCCAAAATCACACGCCGTCTTGGGTACCAGTAGCCGAAGAACCGGTTGGAACCAAAATGAAAATCCCTGATACCCCCCGTTTTATCCCTTAAGCATAACAAAACAATTATTCTTAAATCCCTCAGAAATTGTTGATTTTAGAGTAATGCAGGTTTCTGGTCAAACAGGATCCAAATCCTTATAAAAAACGTTTATTTTTAGAAGTTTGTTTAGAAAAACTGTACTTTACTCGCGACTTTATCCATCAGTTAGTATGCCTCGGAAAAGTTTTGTCTTGATAAAAGTACCATATGTAATCTTTTATACACACCAATTAGTACGAGAAGTTTTAATATAATCCATTAAATAGTGAAATTTGACAAATTATATACAGCATAGGATAGGCAATTCTAAATCCAATCGTTATCTAATCAAACAGGGTTTACGAGCCCGCTGGCATTTGGTTTTTCTTCCTCGAATTTTTGGGGGAGCACTCAGTCGCTATCTCTGATTCTGGCTTTTACCATATGATCAACCCCGTGGAAGTAAAAATATTTTTGAATATGTTTGAATACAAGAACGCGGCTCTTCGGTAAATAAAAAATGTCCAGATCCAGATCGAACTTGATCGAGCCATTACAAAATGAACAAGATTCTGTGAGGATAAAATATTATATGCGATAATGCAGTGGTAAATCTGGTCCAGAAACAGATCAGTACAAGGCATCTTAGGATGTCTCAACATTGATGTTTGATGTAGAAGAAAAAACGCACTGAATGGAAGCAACGTCAACAGACCGCTGCACCAGTGAGGTCGACAAATTTGGAGTTTTACTCGTATTTAAAACAAAACAAACGAACAAACATATGATAACTTCTAAATGCATGTATATAAGTATGTAACTGTGCCTCTATAAATAAATATATATCTAAAAGCCTTATACCGTTTCGACGTCTTTATTAAGATAAAGTAAATATACCGCTTTTTCCCCCGTTCGTCCGTTATACATGCTCAGTATATATCTGACTGTGCCAATGTTATTAAGTATATCTATTTGGTTATATTTATTATAATAGAGCCTTGTTTACCATAAAATAATTGTCAGAGATTCCTTTCAACGGTTTTGGCAAGGAATATACCGTCATCTACTATGTTATGTTCGGTACCCGATATTTTTTCAAAGAAAGGATACACTATTCTATTAGGTACATAACCTGTACAAATAGTTGTATTGTATGTCATAAAAAAAACAAAAAAGTATATACGTACGATTTTATATATAGGTACATATGGATGAATGATGATGTATTTATTTATTGAGTAAAAAATACGTCAGAGGTTTTGCGAATGTTATGAGTTAATCGTTGTCATGGTCAGGTTATCTATTAGAAGCAAGTACCTATTAGTGTAGTTGTTGCAACTTATTATGGCAGACTATTAAAAATAGTAGGATTGTAATAAAAATATATCATTTTGTTTGTAGAATATAAAAAATGAGATATTATTTATTTCTTGATAATATAAACTATAACATTTATTTAAAAACTAAAGTAGCCAACTAAAAAACCGTCATGCTGACTGAGACAGAATTCGATTACTTCGTCTCGATTTCTCTATGGATATTATTTCTCTATATATTATAAACTGAGAGAATTATTTGTAATCCTCTTTAAGAAAATTTCACGATCAGAGTATATGCCATTAGAAATTTTATCTTTACACAGTACTTTGAAATAATAAGCTTTAATAATTATTCATTTATTTATTATTAATAGTTTAATTAATAGTTGTATATTTCAAAGAACTAAAAAGTAAAAAAAGTAAAGATAAAATTTATAAATAATTAAAGAAATCTTCAAGAAAAAAGCGTACTCTTGAGGTTTTCTAGCTGTCTATGACGGTTTGCTCTTTACTTCCTACACAATGAAAATATGTCAAAACTTAAAAGACATAAATAATCAACGCGTCCTGCGTATATGGGCTGACAAAAGGACAAGATCCTAAAAAAAAACGGATGCTAATTATACATATATACTCATATATATACTATACATATAGACATACTCATGCACCCATCATTCAATTGGTTGTTTAAGATCCATATATATATACAGGGTGGCGCAATAGAACGTGCATATTTAAAATATTGATTAGAAAATAAATACAAAAGGTATAGTTAAAATAAAACTGAGGTATTATTAAGAAATAACTGAAGTTTATTTTTTAAAAATAACATCGTCTAAATGATGACCCTCTCTACGACGACACTCCTCTAATCGCAAACGGAAGTTATTGAAAACTTTCTTCAGTAATGCTGGTGTAATTGCTGCCATTTCACCACGGATATTCTCCTTGAGCTGATCGTTGTTTTTCGGATTATTACTGTAGACTTTGTTCTTGAGGTATCCCCACAAAAAAAAGTCAGGAGGCGTCACGTCTGGACTACGTGGGGGCCATGGGATATCACCTCTTTTCGAAATCAGTCTGCCAGGGAACATCTGTTTCACAACCGCCATGGAGTCATTTGATGTGTGACAGGTAGCTCCGTCTTGTTGAAACCAAGTCCTAGAATTCACTATTCTTGAATTTTCAAGCTCTGGAGCCAAAAAACCTTCCAACATCGCAACATAGCGTTCGGTATTAACAGTGACGTTTTGCCCCCGCGCATTTTCAAAGAAAAACGGTCCAATTATTCCTCTACCAGAGATTGCTGCCCATACTGTCACTTTAGGACTATGCAGTGGTTTCTGGTGCTTGAGTTTGGGATTCTCACTGTTCCAGTAACGACAATTTTGACGGTTTACGAACCCATTGATATGGAAGTGGGCCTCATCTGAGAAAAGGATATTGTCAAAATTGGAAAATCGATTAAGCATTTCATTAGCAAATGCGAGCCTTGCTCCGAAGTCAGACTCTTTCAATTCTTGTGTTAACTGCAGCTTGTAAGGATGCAGTTTAAGATCCAAGTTTAAAATTCGTTGCAAACTTCGTCGCGATAAGTGTAAGACAGACGATCTCTTACGAGTAGACATTTGTGGATCTCCTCGTACAGACTGCATAACTCTCTCAATATTGTCGTCGGTCCTAGATGTTCTTGGACAACCTTTTGCTTGTGGTTTAAACGTTGAACCAGTCTCTTCAAAACGCTGTACCCATATTTTAATTAAATTAGCACTCGGAGCTTTACTAATTTGCCGTAGTCCATATTCAGAACAATATAAACGCCTAGTAACGATGTATGAACGAGAGTTCTCGTAAAATGCGCGCACGCAAAATGCGCGACGCTTCCCGTCGAAGTGACTCATAGTGACTAAAACTCCATGAGCCCGCCTACCCAACGATGCAGGCTCCCCCTGCCCGCGCACTTTCTACCCCGCGAAAAAAGATGATGCAATATGCACGTTCTATTGCGCCACCCTGTATATATATATATATATCTATATATATATATTCCTTCCAAATAATAAATATTTATTAATATTGTAATTAAAAGAATCAAGCAAAATGCCAATTTGAATTTTGAACCCTATAGTATAGGGAAGAACTATTCAATATAGTTAAAATAGTAATACAGTAAGTCAGAAAGTACAATGCACCTAGCATTTAACGAAGAATAATGATATACTCCATTACTGTAAAAGTACATATTAATCATAGGGCACTGTTGTATGTGGATTTGTGATACGCCCTGTGTAACCCGGTCGTAATTAAAAAAAGTATCAAACAGTTTCGTTACTACGGGCAATATCAGATTAAATGCACGATTGGAATGCACGAATGTAATAAAACTAAAATTCCCTGAAATGTTTTTATACAAACCGTTCAAAGTTCTACGAATACGTATGCTACGCTACTCTACAAGTGCTACGAGGCACTACGCTCACATGAATATTTTTGTAATCATGTATGAAGTGTTTGCTGTTAGGTGCATTACGGTGGATGAAAATCAAAAGATAATAAAGAGTCAAATGATAAAGTAGATAAAACTTTTAATTATTGATTTCATAGGCATAATTGATAAATTGTTGCATATATAATTGTTGTATATATATATATATATAACTGTTAGAAAGGCTTTATTTTCTACACTTTCCAAATCTTTAGAGAGTTTAGAAAATAAAGTTTTTATAATAATTATTCTCTACGGGTGTGTTAGTTTTCTCTTATTATTTATGTTGCAAATAAACTTCGACAGAAAATATATTATACTTTAATCTAAATTTACATACTATAAGATCATGCCTTAGTAAATATAACTAATAAACTAGGGTAACACTTTACTTGCACAAGTCTTTGCAGTTTATTGGTAGTACGGAAGCGACGAAGTATCACGTCTTGTGGCTAGGCATTACTTTAACACCTGGTGTTAGTAAAAGTTTCGAATTTCGAATATGCACACCTTGTCGTACGACTCTAGGAGCTCTGAGAGTAAAGCTCATACTGCATCTTTTGGCTCATGAACTTCAAAAGGTCTTCTGCCTGAGAGATGTACACTAGGGTTACACAATGATGATGTGTTGTAACGTGTTGGTCTATGAAAATTCAGTACATCTTTTTGTATCTCATATATGGCTAAGTTAAATTTACTTTTTGTATTTTATCGTGTTATTTTATCAATTTACTCTTGTTTTATCGCACGATATTGTAGGAGAACTGTTTTCTATATGAATAACTAGCATTTGGCCACTCAATAGTCAGCTGAGTTTTGTTCAGTTAGCAATTCTGTTATTACTCGTATTCGGCAAAAATAGTAGTAGTTAGTAGCAGTAGTAGTTTTCCGAAAGATAGGAATCCTGTGTTCTTTGTACTACTGTGTTTTACTAATACTTTTCTTCTATATATAAGTACATGTTTTAAGTACTTCATATTTTAATTAAAACTGACAAAAAACTCATTTTCTGTACCAATAAATAATTGATTTTGAATATAGTGTGATTCTCACAGTTTTAGAATTAGTTTTCATCTGTCTTTATTGTATTACTAATACTTTATAAATATGTTGTTAATAATCTCGTTACATAATCCATTAGCTTGAAGTGACATCAATTCAAGTAATGAGATTATTGGATTCGTGTTAATTGAACGTTAACTAATAGCGTTGATGTTCGAAACGTTAGGTGACTTTATCAGTTAGTTTAAGTGAGTTAACACTATCAGTGTTGCCAACATTAAACCCAATAAAATAAATAAGCAAGGAAAAGTAGGACACAAAAGATTCTGCTCAATATAGAGGTGCATATCTATTTTATATGGCGTGTTATATTGCCAAATTTAGTTTGAAAAAATAGGAAAATGTAATATTTTAAATACAATTGATTTAAATTTTTGAACCAAAAAGTATTTTTGAACTTTTTTCAAGGCAAACGATTGCAGGCCTAATTTCAATACTGACTGAGATCATGCTCTTCAAAACATTCTTGACTACACTTTTACATAAATTACAAATACACATAAATATGAAAGTGTTTTTCAAAAAACTGCTTTTCCTTATTGTGAATAGGTTCTACTACCTCTCGCTTTCTTTTCCTTTTTTCTTTTCTTTTTAAAAAGACAACACCCGCTTTAGGAATATATCCTGTGTCCAACCGACTCAGAACAACAATTTGTGGATCACACAAAGTGTCGTCCTATGTGGGGATCGGACCCACAATAGTCAGCGTAGTAGGAAGCGTGGCGACCGCTTAAACCATTTCGCCATCCGTGCAGCTCAGTGCAGCTTAACAATCAGCAACGAAAAATAAAGTATCGTCTATAAAGTTAAATGAATTTAAGTTTCCATAACGTTGAAACTGCTCTCCAAGCACACACATAATATTTGCACTGTGATTATCTTTCATACGTTGGAAATATTACCCATGGGAATGTGTTAACATAAAAAAAGATAGCTTTTCATATAAGTGGAGTCTAATCACACTGTCAGACAGTATGCCCTAAATAGTATTTTGGTCATAGAAACATTCAAACAACCTTTTCTAATGGTGGGTATATATTGACAGATGTTATTTTGTTGGTGATGGTGGTTGCACTATCATTAAAATCACATTACAACACTTCTTTGAAACAAAAACATACTTATAAATAAGCTTTTATTTTGTAATTTATTGATTGCTGACACGTTTGTTGTTTGAACTGAAACTCCTATGTAATATAAGTTTGACAATCTCTGTGTCACATTGTCAATCAAACACTAGCATCTGAATCATCATCATCAACAGCTTTTCATAGTCCATTGTTGGACATAGGCCTCTACTTAGAAATGAGGTTTTGGCCTACCATACTACGCTACGCACTGGCCAGACCGTTTGATATAGGGTTTGTGTCAAGTTTTCCTTCTCTTTGTACTGCTGTTGCCCTGCGTAGATTGCTGCTTTAGTCGGCTATTCCGACACCCACGGGATGAATAAGGGTGGTGATTCTAAGTATTCTTAATCCGTCACCACATGGACGCATTTAAAGGCAATATCGTATGGGATAATACGCATTTAAAGGCAATATCGTAATATTTCTATGTTTAATATGTATGTATTATATATGAAAAAAAATGACTAAGTATTATAGATCACAAACCAAGGGTTGCACGGGATCCACAAAGGGTTCCTTATAATTTTAGATATAAAACTAAAGGTGCGAACTGGGCTTTGTTTGGTTCACTATTTGCAACTCATACCAAAGACTTCAGTCGCAGTAGTTTAGCAGCTGAGGAAAGCTCAGAAATACTATCAGAAACTTTCACATACTGCGCTGATGTATCTATTGGTCGCAGATCTATCACTAACACTCGTAGATGTGATTGGTGGAATGATAGATTAGCCGAACTACGTAGAAGCTACCGAAAAGCTCGTAGAAAATTAAACAATTTTAAAAAACATAACGTAACAGGAGATTTGTACAATAATGCTCTCATTGCTCTTAGAGTTGCCAGGTCCCACTACAGAGCTGCAGTGGAAATATCGAAGGGAAACTTAATTCAGAAACTTGTCGATAAACTCGATAGAGAGAGCCCGTGGTCACCTTTGTATCACGAATTTAAGGCAAATAGATCAATCGACCTTGCATACATACAGAACATCAAAATTGATAATAGATATATATCACAGGAGTAGAAGAAACAGCAGAATATCTTTTAGAATCACTCGTACCTGACGATCGGCCGGAAAACGACACTGATCATCACCGACAGATCAGGCAGTGGGCCATCGAACCACCACTGTCTCCGATGTCTGATTTACCATCTTCAGACGAATTTCTCGGTATCGTTAGATCCTAGGTACTAGGTACTTGCCACTAAACAAGACTTCGGGCGATGATAAAATATCTAACAAAATGATCAAAGAAGCTTGTAAACTCTCGGATGACACGATTTTCACTGTCTTTAAACGTTGCATTGCTGAAGGAATATTTCCTCGTATATGGCAGAGCGGTAATATTCGTATAATACCAAAAAGTGGCGACAAGCCACCGGATGATCCTAAATCCTACCGACCAATCACATTGTTATCATCGTTAGGAAAGCTTTTAGAACGTCTTGTAGTGCCCCGGCTTCTGCCAGGTGGAGTCAAATTTCATGATAGACAATTTGGATTTACATTGGGTAAATCGACAACTGACGCTGTTATATCGGTTAGAAAGTTTGTCACAGAGTCAAAATTTCAATACGTGCTGGCTATTTTCTTAGATATATCTGGCGCCTTCGACAACGCATGGTGGCCCATGCTGTTGCTGAAATTAAAATCACGGGGGTGCTTTAAAAATATTTATTCCCTTATATCTTCGTACTTTTCACAAGGTACTACTAAACTAAGACTTGGTCATCATTCTGTGTCGAAGGCGCTTACAA
The DNA here is from genome assembly GCA_902825455.1 of Arctia plantaginis. Lineage (NCBI taxonomy): Eukaryota > Metazoa > Arthropoda > Insecta > Lepidoptera > Erebidae > Arctia > Arctia plantaginis. Next base: position 15,458,233 of record CADEBD010000171.1, on the reverse strand, counting down.
TGGGATGTCCTCAGGGATCGGTGCTAGGTCCATACATGTGGAATATCGGCTTCGACGATTTTCTTGCGGTGGAATCTGGTACTAGGGCGGGGCTTGAGAGATTAGCCAATAGATGTTTGAACTTGATATCTCAATGGGGTGAACGTAATCGCTTATCTTTTGCACCCAACAAAACCTTCCAGCTACTTTTAAAAGGTAACCTCAAATCACCGCCAAGTATTAGATTTGACAATGTTACTGTAAAAAATAAAGCCTCAGTGTGTTACCTAGGATTATTTTTAGAAAGAAACTTTTCATTTATCGAACATATTAAAATAGTTAATGAAAAGTCTAAAAAGAGTTTCTGTGCATTGGCAAGGATATCCACTGCGACATGGGGTCTATCATTTAATACATTAAAGATCATATACGGAGCTACTCATTTAGGTTCTATGTGCTATGGTGCACCTGTATGGGCCGATAGGGCGACCGTAGGCGCTGTCCGTCGCAAACTGTTACAAGGCCAACGACTTGCACTGATATTCTTGTGCAAGGCATATAGGACGGTTAGCACTGAGGCTTTGCCGGTGTTGGCGGGTGTGCTTCCGGTCGATCTCGAGGTGCAGAGACGTGCAGCCATGTACTATTCAAGACAACAAAACATGGAATGCAATTTTTTGGGCGCGCGGTATCGCGGTAAAATTACAAGATTGCTTCAACAGCAGTCCGATGTCTATAATGACCTCATAGACGAATGGCAACAACGCTGGGATGAATCATCCAAGGGGCGCCATCTTTACCAATTCTTTCCATCTGTTCGCGAACGGTTGTCGAGGACATGGCTTGAAGTGGATCACTGTGTCGCTCAATTTCTTACGGGTCATGGTAACTTTAAGAGCAAGCTTTATTCATTTAAATTAGTCGAGTCACCATTGTGTCAATGCTCAACACCTAACTCTCGCTATGAACAGTCTGCTCATCATATCCTCTGGGAATGTAGTCTTTGGTATAAAGAACGTAATATAATGCTGAATACTTTGCAGGTGACATCTGGGGCGGTATACTATGGGGATCTTGTGTCAACTAGGGTGAATTTCCGTGCGTTTAGGCGATTCTGCCATACATATCATAGAAATCAAATATAGCTCACGTAGGACCCGTAATATTTTGTGGCCGTGGTGCTTCCCTGTTTAAAAAGGTGTATGCCCATTTTACTCCATTTCGTCTCCCGCTTTGCTAAGGAGGGAAGTGGATTTACTGTATTTCCAACTCCTCCAATTTTCTTCTGATTAATTTCGTTGCGGGTTCCAAGACAGTTTAATTTCTTCCTGGGACTTCCTGAGTGTCATAACTCGGTGTGTTCTTGGGTCACTGCTGTGGATCCTAGTGTACAGGAGTTATAGTGGTGGGCGTGTGGGTGGGATTAGTCCCAAGCCTCAGATCACAAACTAAAACTTTGCTCTAGTAATTTTCTGCTCTGTGTAATTATGATTTTATGACGACTAGCCGTTTTGGCCTGATTGAGCAACAAACATACTTAGTTAGTATTTATATATAAATATATATATATATATATATATATATATACTAACTTGCATCCTTTTTTGAAGGGTAGTTTTGAAAAAAATGTAATTTCATGGTTCAACATTCATAAACTAATTCAACATTCAAAGAAAAATAGTATTTATAATCTTGAACGCAATGAATCAGATCTTTCAATAAAAACAATCATTTGAGATTAACAATAAAAATTCTGTAATGTCATTTCAAATAACTAATAAACTTCTAAATTAGCGTTTAATTTAAAAAGAAGAATATCTGCTGTATTCGAAATTCCAACAGTGAAGGGAATTCCTCATCTTTCCTTACTTAGGACTTACTACTACTACTTTTATATCCCGCGACAAAACAGCAAAGTACAAAATAAACCATACTATCCATAGTGATATTATAAATGCGAAAGTGTGTCTGTCTATCTCTCTGTCTGTTAACTCTTCACGCTTAAACCGCTGAATAAATTTAGATGAAATTTAGTATTCATAGAGTTTGAGTTGTGGGTAACGATAAAGAATAGTTCTTATCCGCGAAATCATACCCTGAGAGTGTAAAAAGGAAGATGGAAATTAGTAAAGGGAATCTATAAAAAAGAACGATAAGAGTTTTATCATTTAACTGTTCGTTAGAAATAAATAATGTTTCTGTTAAATTTATATTAAATAATTAGTCATCCCTCATCATTAGTAAAAAGAAGGGTGAATGTCTGCATAGTAAATATCAAAAATAAATAACTTCTTAAGTAAAGAATAAAACTCAATATTATTTTACTTTTCCTAGGATTTAAAGAATGTTTTTAACTTTTCATTAGAAATAAAGAATGTTAATGCGTTTTTGACCAATTAGTCATCCCTTTAGGAGTAAACGAAGGAGTGGGAGTTTGTATAGGAAATCTCATAAATCAGTAATTTATTAAGTAAGGAATAAAACGCAAGATTATTTTACTTTCTTAAGATTTAAAGAATGTTACTGCAGTTTTATAGATCACTTTAGTATAGCTCCTGCTACAAGTAGTTAGAAACGATTCGAGTAGGCATTTAGTTTTTATTACAATTATAAACATATAATATCTATGCAAACCGGTTACGAATACATACTAGAGGCATTTTAGTTTGCCATTGTGTACACAGGGCAATGGCATACATTGATGGACGATTGGCTTTTGTTGCGCGCAATCGGGATGTTTTCGGTTTTTTGGGTACACTTCAACAGAATCGTGGCGTGGCTTGGCCTGTGGTGTTTACTATACCATCACCGACTGCTGATGGTATAGCAAACTTTTTACTACACACTGTAGTAGATTAAAATATAATAATATAATATAAAAGTAGTAGGTAGGTATTTGTTTCGTATATTTAAAGTTAGACCCATAAGGTCATATAGTTAACATAATAACAATATGTCATAGGTTTAAATATTACTATCTCACAAATATTATAAAGGCGAAAGTTTGTAACGATGTATAGATGTTTGTTACTTTTTCACACAAAAACGGCTAAACTAATCTGGGTAAAATTCGACACGGAGATGGATTATAGTGTGGAAAAAGCTACTTTTTACCCCGGCAAATTTGTGCTCCCGTGGGATCTACAAAAACAACCGCGGGTAGCTAGTATTTTATAAATGAGAAACTGTACTTCAAAATAAGTCTTTTATTCTTCATACAAGGAGAAATGAATTAATCCTTAAAAAATAAACTGCATTCAACGAAAATAAAGACTCCACAATGCTGTACCACGAACCTTATATATATAACATTATATATATTGGCTGTGCAATGTAGGATTAAAGATAAACACAATTTCAATATTCTTTTTGTATTGCGTATATGATCTATTCACTATTGTAACTGAACTAGTTTTCTTTTGTTATTGTTTATCCGACAGGCCTGTTGGTCTAGTGGTTAGTGGCCCTGACTGCTAAACCAGAGGTCGTGGGTTCGATTCCCACCCAGGACAAATATTGTGTGATGAGCACGGTCATTTGTTCTGTGTCTGGGTGTAATTTATCTATAATATGTATGTATTTAAAAATATATAAGTATGTTTATCAGCAGTCTGGTTACCATAGTACAGGCTCTGCCTAGTTTGGGATCAGACGGCCGTGTGTGAGATGTGTGAGATATATTATTATATTATTATTATTATCCTTTGTGCGTAGAAAGGTACATCAATTTTAAATCTGTTCAGAATTGTACTTATTTTTAAAATTCAATAGTGTAAGGAGGGTTGGGTCGGGTACGGCGAAACGATAGCACAATCTCAGTCGCAATAAATGTAGGCAGGAGTCGGCAAACACGGGCTTATTGCACCATTCGCGTCGAAAATTGTGCACATTATATATGGTACTTTCTTGTTCGACCATAACAAATTTCAGTTACTTTATTCGGGATTAGATATTTTTGTTATTGCTTGTTCTTAGAAGTAAATAGTGTTGTAGATAATAAGTTACTGCTATCTTAGGAAATCAATTGCTTTATTGCTGGGTATTTTCAGTGGAAATAACTATGTTGATGGGGTTTTAGGTTGCATAAACCATGGAATTTAATACGATATAATAGAGAAGACATTGGATTAGAAAAACTTGACAAATGAGTGTGGCTAAATAGTAATATTTAACCGCACTAGTCTGTAAGTTCGTCCAGCAGTATAACAGTAAAATTCTGTTGTTTCTGTAGGAAATTAGCATCTCTAAGTAAATTTTCTATTTCATTGGCCCTTTAGACTGATCGTCCAAGAGGTTTTAGGAGCTTTCCAAGAGGTTTTAGAGGTTTTAGGAGCGTTAACAAAAAGTATTTTTTTTCTTAAAGTTTTTGAAATACCTATGTATTAACAATGTAATATATTTATATATATTAAATGAACATTGAGATTGGTTTTACACATGTTTATTACATTTAAACTATATAAAGTATGTTTCAAAATAAACAGGGCTTAGGTTTTATTTTTTTAATAAAAAAAAAGTGGTTGAATACGGGTAATACAAGCAAAACATAAATCATTCGCTTACATGAAGGTACTCATACTTAATGAACTCTAGCTTTTTTATGTTCCTATTAAACGAGATGAAAGCACAGGTACCCTACGATTCCACCTGTATGAGTGAAATGCAGTAGATATTTAGATCATGCGTTAGTTTGTAAAGATGAGTATTTTGTGAGCAACTTAAACACCAGAAGGAAAAGAAACAATTTTATAAAAAAATAAAATAGTAAATAAAAAGTTGTTATTTTAGATTATGACTGAAATAAAAGTACAAATCGGACAATAAAATTCTGTCAAAAACTTTAAATGTAATTAATGAAACACTTGATAATTATTTAGAAATTATGTATGAAATAAAAGGTAATTTAATGTACGGTAAAAAAATATTTACTTCATTTGAAATACCCATCCCCATTTTGAATACATAGGTACTCGACGCGGCCAGTCATTGATCGAAAAGCACGCAACACATTATTTCAATATTTCTGCCGCTGAATTAACTAGAGATGCTCAGAGAGACTCCAAATTCTGATGAGGTTCAGCGCAGACTTTCTGCTCCAACTTTTGCCATATTTTGTAGTCCAGTAGGTTTAAATTTACATTAGAAGGGGGACAGTCTTTATGCCCGATGAAGTTAATTCCACTTGCGGACAACCTGTTTTGCGTACTTTGGGCCTTATGGGCTGCTACAGATTGCTGTCTGAATTTCCAATGTCTGTTTTTAAAGTTCTTTGAAAAGGAAGTTCCACTATGTTCGTTGGATACGATTTTCACACCTTTTTCAGTTAACCCTTAATAGAAGACTTCAAGCCAAACCATTAATGTCTAAGGATAATGCCGTCGCTGGACCCTTGGTATTTTCCAGGCAGTGAAGTTTAACTATACCTTATCATATCATATCATTTATCATATAACTTATAATATCATCATCATCATCATCAACAGCCTTTAGTAGTCTACTGTTGGACCTAGGCCTCTCCTTAGAAAGGAGGTTTTGGCCTACAATACCATGCTGGTCAGACGGGTTGGTATAGGGTTTGTTAAAGTTTCTCTTCTCTTTGCAGTGCTATTGTCCTGCGTAGTTTGCTACCTTAGTCGGCTCTTATGACACCCATGGGATGAATGGGGTGGTGATACTCCGATTCTTCATCCGTCACCACATGGATAATTCACGATAAGTCACTACATGTTATCATCGTACTCACGTCGTACGTACGTCACTATATGTTATTATCGTTAAAAAGTTCTGTCTTCTTGCATTGCTGGGTTATAAAGATATAGTTAGTGATTCTCTGAAAAACCGCCATTTCGAAATATCCGAGCGTGTTAGATTTTATATAGACGGTTCAGCTTGATGTTTCTCTCATACTAGCCAAGAATCTGACGATAATTTTGCAGGGTGGTTTAATCCTGACGGTTAGAAATATTTAGTTTTTTATATAAAATGTGACAAATAACAGCACGAAAAATTATGTAGACATTTAAGAAGATTTCTTGCACTGTTTGCTTCAAAATAAAAAGAAATGTCAATGTCATGTTTTTTTTTTTTGAGTTTTGTGACCCTCCTACTGCTTTATGTCACCCTCAAATCGTCTATTTTTTTTAAATACACGCTAAGGTGTATGTAATTGACTCAACTTACCTTAATCTTAAACGCCCGAGTAAATCCCAAAATGCCTTCTAGGGCTTACCTACAATAAGTAGCATACTAAAGAAAGGTAAGGAAATATCACGAAAAAAGGAATATTTAAAATTTAGGCAGGATATGGATCAAGAAGATAGATTATATATGTATATTAATCCCTAATGTTTATTCTTTAGTGGTAATCATAGGCATAGTGTGACCTATCTGTTCGAGAATAATGAGCCTGACTACAACTAGCGTATTAAGTAACAAAGCACCATTTGAAATAAGTGATCGCGTTATACGTGGGACGAGCAGTCTCAAAGGCAGTGTCTCGGGATGACGTCATATCGTTTAACCTATTTCAGCGGTCACGCTCGTCGAGCCCCTCAATATGACCAACTGCGACTATTGCTAATAATTCAATGGACAACTTTTTTAAAGTTCGTACTATGTTTTCTCCCACTTTCGTGATGAAATTGAAGAATCCTTAAGTGGTAAAAGTTGTTTTTTAAATTCAAATACCTTTAAATAAATATTTTAAAATTTAAACCTCGAAATTAATAATTATAAACTACTCTCTACTTATTGCACCAAAATTTCCTATAAAGCAGCAATTAATAATAATAATAATATAATAATATTCTACCCCATACACACAACGCCATCTAGTCCCAAACTAAGCAGAGCTTGTACTATGGGTACTAGACAACTGATATAAATACATATATACTTTTTTTTTTGTAAATACATACATATTATACATAGAAACACCCAGACCAAATCAAACATCAAATGTTCATGCACACAAATGTTTGACTTGAGCGGGAATCGAACCCGTGACCTTTGGAATAGCAGTCCGTTACACAAACCACTACGCCATCCGGTCGTCATTAATCTTATATATAAAATTCTCGTGAGACAATGTTAGTTACCATACCTACTCCTCCGAAACGGCTGGACTGATTTTTATGAAATTTTGTGTGCACATCGAGTAGGTCTGAGATTCGGACAACATCTATTTTTCATACCGCTAAATTTTTTTTTTGACAATTTTTTTTGAAGTAATGTATGTACTAGCTGACTCCGCAAACATTGTTTTGTCATAACAATGTTTGCGGAGTCAGCTAGTTGTTTAATAAATATATAACTCTAAAAACTAGTTTTGAATTTCACAGATTTTGAATAATTAAATAATTTGTATACGTAATTTGTACAAATTCTCATGAATACTTCTATTCACAGAGAGTATATGCCTATGTGGAAAGTCCTACCACAGTAAGCGATCTCATTAATAACTGTTGCTATGGTCTATGGCCGGATTTTACTTTAAATATTTAGGAACTACTAACAAACTTCATACAATTTATTTAAAATGAGTGGGAGAAAGGATTCACTAACCCGCGCTCCAGAATATTTCAAAAAAAATTACTTTAGAAAAACTAAAAAAAGAACAAGCTTTAATAGCCAACTTTAATAAAAATTAAGATTTTTTTGATATAGAGGGGAAGCGGACATACGTCACATGATGGTGACTTTTATTGACGCAGAAGCCTAGAGTATGTGGTATTTTCACTAACCACCTCCCGACGGCCGCCCTCAGACCCCTGAGCCCTGCTTTGGGGACCTCCCCACCATTTAAATCGATACTACTCTTAACCCGGCCCTGTCCCGGGGGAAGCCACATGATGGTGACTTAAGTAATACAGGCTTTTGAGTGTCGATATCAGAATAACGGAGGTAGAAAGCGGCTTTGGTATCCTTCAGAGAAATGCACTGAAAGTATTGATTAATTTGATTAGCGCAGGCTTTCTGTGTGGCGGTGGTGTCACTTCTGTCGAGCCGTCCCATGTGCGCTACATCATGGCTTGTCTACGGTTAAAACGTTAAAAAAGAGTCTCACTGCTTACCTCTCAGTTCTATTATATCATCAAACTATCAGTCCAAATTCAAGTGACCTCAAACTCAACTAGTAGCCAAGGAAGAGTTTCACCATACACTTCCTGGCTTCATCTTCCAATCAGCTGTAATTTGATTACTTATAATTACACTATTGTCATCCGAACTACACAAATATACAATCACGTATGAGCAACTCGTGTTAAAAAGTAATTGTAACAACAAATATGTAAGGTACAAAATAAAATAAAGTTTTTACTAGAAAAACTATTTACTTAAATGTCACAGTTGAAGTTACAGCACTTTCAGCTTACAAAGCAGTTACGGGTTAAATTCGATCAATGCTGGTTACTTAGATAATTGTGAGGAAGTTGAATCGATTATTAAAATACACAGTTCGCTTTTTGCGGTAGCACCGTAAACCATGACATTCAAAAGGATTGTGAAAAACTTTTGTGGACGCAGACTAATAAGATGCTGATACAAACTAGTCTGCTATTTACTTAACAATAATTATTAATACCTAACTTGGCATTTGAAAGTCTTGTTTATTATAGTGGCCATTTTAACTTAAACTATTATTGAATAGGTATTTGTACCATGTCAGGTCAAAATATATACTTGACCCCTACAGTCTTATGAACCCATTTTTACATAATTTTTAATATCATATTATTTGAAAAAATATCTTTATTTTACTTACAAAGAATTCCCTTTACTTTTGTTTCTCTATGGCATACACATTACTCACTAACTACTAAAGTTTTGGTTACCCGTACTTATTAACATACATGTGCTACGTAGGTAGCATATGCTACGTAGCATATTGCTACGTTGCATATTGCTGCGTAGCATATTGCTGCGTAGCATATTGCTACGTAACATCTGCTAAAATCTACGGCGCTTCACTGCTTCACACCATTCATTAGCGCTATAAATAAGGGTCCGTAAGTTATCCTATAACAAGATTAACACTATAAGTATTTAATTTTTATTACCTTTTCATGGCGCCGTCACGACATTTCCTTGTTATCGGTCGATCTAAACATTCTTTGAACTTTACCAACCCCAGAATACAGCCATAAAGTATTTCTTAATTTTGATTCAGTTCCTGAACATAAAGACATATTAAAATAACATCGGTTATTAGGTTTGTGAAGTTAATTTATACCAAAAAATGCAGAAGTTTTATTGAGTAATTTTAAGTTCGAGGCTGACAGCAAGCGGGGTGGAGCTGCGTAAGCAGCAATATACTAATTATAATATTGAAGATCACAAATCCGTGTCGTGTTTAGCTCAATTGAAGCACTTCTGTATCGTCTCCTTCCCACTTGTCTACTATCTCCCGGTTTTTAATTAGACCAGCTATATGCTGTGCTATTTTTCTTATTTTCATTGTAAACAAACAAGAAAAAACTTCATAAAGAAATTTCAAATCTCGATCATTATGGATTTCAGAAATAAAATATTAGAGTAATTTAAAATTAAACGTTTAAAATTAAAGTTTAATGTTTCTTGAACTATACCTGTAACAAGCCATCCTACGCAGCTTCACCCGCGTTCATAATTGATTATAATCACTCCCCGCCCTTAAAATTTGCAGCGCCATATTATATTTACATCTTATCTATAGGTAACGAACCTGTGCCAATAAATATTCTATCAAATACAAAAAGGATTTTTAAAATCCAACTGTTAGTTCCAATGAATTCCACAAACAAACAAAAACTCATCAGCTTTCTTGTTTAAGTGTATACGATTCATTTTATAGTTTATTTTTATTCCAATTTTCATGCATTTTTTTGTAACTGTCATACTTTTTAGTTTTTGTGTATTTCTCAAGCTTTGTATCAAACTATACATCTTAAAAGTTATACAATTGAGTAAAAAAAAACTATTTTATTTTATTGAAATTATATTTGAACTACTACAGATTAATTAACGTCCCTTCTCAATATCGTCACACAATTGTTTGTCCTAGGGGGAATCGAACTCACAAACCCTGGCTTAATAGTCAGACTCAGTAACCACTAGACAAAGTGCCAGCTGCCTGTACGGCTAGCATAGTGGTTTAAACGGCCACCTTGCCACTTCTTACAGCGCTGAGTGTTGTGGGACCCCCATATTGGACAACAGTTTGTGTGATCCGTTTCATGTATGTTTGTAAAGTCCCTCGCAACAGATATATTCATGGTGCACTAGTTGTCTTTTAAAAAGAAAGAAAAATAAGAAACAATCCTACGAAACCTCTACTACTAGCATGTTGAGGATATATTTATGTAACGTAAACTGGAACGTTAATTCACTAACACCACAACCTGTAGTACATATGCATGTACTTAATTTTCTCAGTGCCAATTGTCAATTCATCATCCTTAGTAAGTAACGTTACGTGTCTACCTTACACTTAAGGGCACTTCTCTCGTGTATTGTTGTACGAGTACAAGGTACAAACAGGTAGTTCATTACAACTTGTGTACGCATACATCATTATTGCGGCCGTACAATGAATTTATTTAAAGAGTCAATATTTTACATATTGTTTCGAATTTACTGTAGTTTGGAAATGCTAAAGAAACGGCTTGGTGTAAGGTTTTCGAATAATAGTCTTGTTTTGAACATTTTTTTTTGAATCAGCATTTAATTTTACATAATTCACTAGCTGACCTTTCTTCTCTCAAAAGGAACAAATATGCCCGGTATTTGCGTCATTTTTCATTAACACTTTGCTCCTCTTAGTCATAGCGTGATCATATTATATATAGCCTATTGACTATTTCGATAAATGGGCTATCCGAAACAAAAATATTTTTTTTATTTTGAACCAGTATTCTTTTTTTTATGTTAGAGGGGGCAGACGAGCAGACGGGTCAACTGACAAAGTGACCATCGCCGCCTATGAACGTCTGCAACTCAGGAGTCACAAACGCGTTGCCGGCCTTTTAGGAAGGAGTACGCTCTTTTCTTGAAGGTTTGAAGGTCGTTTCGGTCCGGAAATACCGCAGATGATAACACGTTCCACAGATTGGCTGTGCGGGGCAAAAATTGTCTCGAAAAGCGCGTTCGACCTATCCAACCTACAAGGAAAACCTTCAGATTTATAATGATAGTATAGATTATATATACTCAGAACAATAACTGTTTAGGTGTAACTGTAAAAATAGTATGTATATAGAGTGTGGTATAAACTGTTGCTGGGACGCTGTGCCTAATGAACTGGAACGGATTATATATTATTATTGTCTAGAATTGTATGTTGCTGTAACGGAATTTTTAATTCGTGCTTAATTGGGACCCAAAATACAATGTGCTATAATGCCTGTCACAAAATTTCAAATGTTCTTTTTGAGAAACTGTGGAACATGCACGTCCAAAAGTTCCAAAAGTTTTATATTAATTTTTTGAAGGCATTTGTTAATCATTATGCGTATAAAACCAATCTACTTTCAGTCGATACAGCAAATTTACAAGTATTTAAAACATTATTAAAATGGAAAACCATAGACTAGATTTTCTTAAAATAACACCAATTGGAAATCTTGCCATAGATTGTTTGTGATATCTAACATCATTTTTAATGCATTGCGTAGCGCAAGTATCTAAAAATCCTTTTTTGGTTAACATAAGATATTATTAAAGTCTGTCTTACAGACTATAAACACAAGATCATCGAACACGGTATTTGGTATCAGATGATAACTGCTCCTACTAACCATGAATACGGGTTCATCTTCGCACGCTATTATAATCCATACGCAAATGTGTTGAACAAATCTCTGGAGCATTGTAGAACAAGATTTGGTAAACGCCTTGCCCGGGTAGGTCATTAATTTAGATTGGCGCGAGCCTCGCTTCGATTGTTTATTCCATTAAACTTATATAGTTGTTAGAAAACCCTAGTAGTTTTAGAATTAGCTCATACACGCTGTTTTGAGAGTATAAGTACACTTTTGTAACTGTGTAGAATAAACATACGTATAAGCCGAATTAAACCCGACCGCAGTGACACCACAGCCTCACAAAAAAAAAGGGGCTAACGAGCAGACGGGTCGCCTGATGGAAAGCGACTACCGCCGCCCATGAACGCCTACAACTCAGGAGTCACAAGCGCGTTGCCTCTCACTGAGTGAGTGGGGTTACCGGAGCTTAAATCCCCCCTTCCGCTGACTCGAGCGGGAGGGACTCCAAGGGCAGCAGCGCACTTGTGATTTTTGAGTTGCAGGTGTCCATGGGCGGCGGTAGTTGCTTACCATCAGGTGACCTGTCTGCTCGTTTGCCCCCTTATACCATAAAAAAAACAGCCCTTTCGTTGCTTTTACTGAGAATGAGGTTACCGAAGCTCAACACTGATTCTGAGGATTCGTGAGGGAGTGGATTGTTAGGGGGTCAACAAAAAACAGAAAAGTGTAGTCTAATTTTATAGGAGGGTCATGTGAAGCCAACACGTGGTTTAATTTGAAAACTTATTTTTGAGAAGAAAGTTTTGGAAAGAAAAATGTTTTTCAGTTTAGGTACACATTTCTAAACAACATATAATAAAAAAAGTGTAATGTTACTAATGTTATTCTTCTTTTTCTACCGATATTAAAAATCTGGACGCTCTACGAACATTCTTGGCATTAAATACATAAAATGTTAACTTACCCCCGAAGAAAATATTAAATGTAGGTATCGGATGATTTTGACGTTCATTTTGTCAACTTCACAATAATGTTTCTATCAATTCACTCAGTCATTCAATATTCACACTAAATTCGCTTTTGGAGGATAGAGGCTATGTTTAACAAAAATAGTAATTAAATTAACGAGGGTTAAATTTTTAACTTTAATTACCCATAAAGTATACCTTGTCTTTATAAAAATATAAAAAAACGGTAGCTTACAATCAATGATGAAATATATACCATAAATTCTATCTACAGGTATACCCACATTTTGCTAAATATAACTTTGCTGAAGCTTATTGCCGCCAACGAAACATTTCAGGGATTAAAGCTGGGAAAATTGAGGCTATATTGAAAAGGAACGGAAACCAATGAGAGAAGAGAATGGAAGGAATGGGATATTATCATCGAAAAGGTCAAAGCAATATACTTGTAACTTGAACAGCCTAATGCTAGGTATATAAGTCTAAATTCTTTAACAACCCTATCTTATCTGTACTTTAAGCTATAAATAAATTTAACCTTGAATACAGAATAATAAATATGTAATTTTTACAAAGTATTAGAACATAATGTTTATTAGAAGTTTCGGCAAAGGTTAAGCGCCATATGTGAAGAAAACGCATGTGTGGACGGAAACTTTCATATGTACAAAAGTACTTTTGTATTCCTCCAACATAGAGAGCGAATCGCAAATACAAACACAAAATTATTCTTACGCAGTCGGAGAAATATTTCAGTAACGGTTTTCTTGCATAGTTTAATGTTTCCTATTTAAAAAAAGAAGTGCATTGTAACTTTAAGTAAATGACCCGTTAGTGTAATATATGTCTTTAAAAATAGTTAAGATTAAGTTTTAAACTTTGAGTTGATTCGTCTCGATAATCGAGATATTTGTTCAGATACTAAATTACATAAACAAGATTATTTCCAATCCAAACTTTGATGGATCACAAATTTACAAAAATTGTTTGAAGATGTCAGTCTGATCATTGATGACAAAGGGACTGAATGAAGATAAGTTGTTCATAAGAATCAAATTATTATATTAAGACTGCAGGGTGTTTTTCAAGACTGCAAAGTATACTTGTCTATGACGACTTATGCTTCTTTTTGTTTAAAATGCCGAAAATATCTATGGTGATTTAGACTGTCTTAGCAATTGATTTAATAAGAATAATATTTAATGATGATTCTAGGTTAACAAATGTCAGAAGACACTAACCATCAGATGACCCGGCTGCTCCTTTGACCCCTTATACCACAAAAACTATTTTTCCTTTTTTTTCTTCTTGGCTATGCATTAATTCAATTTATAAAAATTCATCATAGCGTTTTGCGTCTTAAAAAACAACTAGCACAATATAGGTACTACTACTCGTAGTAACAAAACCCCAAATCACTAAAACCGCTTTATATCGTGTTGACATAGAAATAAAAAAGGTCACTAACTTAACAACTAATTAGTTATCTATCGGAGGAAGTTGTAAGTGATTTGGGAAACCGGGTCATGGCAGTCTTTCAAGACGATGGCATGTCTGAGCAAACGCGTTTAATGTCTTGCGATAAATATTTATTGAACATATTCAACAAATTGAAACACAACCACAGTCACTGGACAGAAACAAGATAAATAAAGTCACATAATAAAATTCAATTTCTAAATTATCTCACCTTCACCTGCTTAAATTTAAAAAGGGTAAAAAGATGGCTGATGACTCTTATGATTTCAAGTGAATATTTGTATCATTAAGTGTACTATTTTATTGCAGGTGACTACATAAAATATTTATAAGAAAGACTATTAAATTAAATATTGCACTGTCGCAAATATGTTTTGAGAACCGTAGATAATTTATTTAATTATAAGTTTTGATACTAAGGTGTTCGAACTCTTGAAATAATATTTCTGAATAATATTTATGTATTACATATATTTTTATTAAATATACGGTTTATTTAACTTGTGGATGATGGCCGACGGGCTTCATATCCTACCAGAGCTCTTTTCAAGGATCAGTGAGTCCTGCCACTAGCCGGCATCCACGAAATGCACTCACACAATTTAACAAGGTTTGCGTTCTTGACTAGGGTACCTTGGTCTTGAGAATTTACTTGCGCACTCACAGCTTAAACTTGGACTTAGATTTTGTTAACCAGGTTTAATTTAAGTATTTTTTTATTAGGCATTAAATATTACATATTTATTAACAATTTAGTAAGTTACATACTGCTAGGTAGTCTAAGTAGAACATATATTTTTTCTTCTGTATTTATCAACCATTTTTCTGACGTTTCTTGTGAAGTAGCTATTTTCTAAAGTGATTGTAGCCTACATTTAAATGTATGATATCGCAGGCGTTGGTGATTGTCACACGGATGCGGTGGGCAGCCAGCGTAGCGCGGCGCGGCAGCTGCCACGAGATGGCCGGCGCTAGCTGAGCGTCGCGCGCCGGCGGTGCATGTACGCTGCGGCGGGCGGCGCCTCGCTCGCGGGCCGTAAGGTAATACTCTCATCTACCTAATACAATACTTAGTACAGACTGATTTTCTAAATGTAAGCAAATTAGGTCGCGATGTAAAAAGGAATACCCTAGAAAAACGTTTATGAGCTCATTTGGTGGTTTAACTTTGTAACGTCAGGGGTCGCAAAATTTCAGGCTTCTGGAATGCACTTTCTTCGAAGTCGTGGTTGTTTATGTTAGATATAAAAGTAATTAAACATTCTTAGTGTCTTATTATGCAGTACTATACTTATTATTAAAATGGGCTATTGATGTTTTATTCTTATTTGAAATTAACAACTCTCCTCTATTACAGGCGCGCCAGCACGGCCGCCAGCCCGCGCCGCCGAGCCCGCACCCACACAGCCCGCTCCACCCCGCGCCGACCGGCGTCCGCGCCTTCTCCTGCCAGCATTGGGAGTCGCGCCTCCAGGCGCCCGTTCCGGCCCGTCCGCTCTCCGTCCCGCTCTCCGGCCCGCCTTCGCCATGCGACCCCGCAGAGGTAGACCTCAGAACATCTACCATATGAGTGTTTCAATGTATGCTAGCATAAGCATGGTACATCATATTCTTATGTGTTGTGTATGTACAGAGGACTAGGATATGCTCTAGCGGTTTTGCTCGTCGGTGTAAGTAGCGTGCATAGGTATGTATTCAATGTTTATTGTATTCCATAGTTAGTTAATATAAGCATGCATATGAGACAATGCAACGTACAGTCGACGTCATCTTTAATCCGTTTTTGGGGATCCTTAATTAGCCACCGATTTAGTATAGCGTAGCGTGCGCTCCGAGTCTGTAACATGTGTTACTCTGAAGTGTTATTGAGTGCAGTGAGACAAGTGGGCCGGCCATGAAACAGCGACACCTAGTGGGCACTGGCGTCCGATGGCAGGTGTCGAAGAACCAGAGACTACGGCTCGACGTACGGAACGAAACTTGATCGGGTATACACAGTGTGTGTGATTCACGAACACGATCTGAGCAAACTTTAAATTAAACGCCAAATTGCGCTTGCTTCCATTACATATTTTCTTCTAACACTAAACATATCGTAATATAAGTCGATTAATATATTATAATAGTTATATTAGATATAATTCAAAATAGTTTTGAGCCTTACTTGTGCCTATCTCAATCTAATTCTAAAGCATTCTAAAGTGAGATTAGTAGAAAGTAGTTAAGTCTGTGATGGGACTGATATAAGAGTGATACTGGGTTCAACGTGTAAATAAAATTCTTTATATTTCAACTTAAATAACTAGTTAATAATAGTGTAGGCGCGCTAGATTTCTACTCTAGACGAATACTAAAACCGAGTTAACTAAGTGTCAATTCGCGGTGACTGTGTTGGTGAAGTAAAAAGTGTCGAACACGATCTTGCTTCTGTGACCGTGTGTCACTAAGGCGCTGCAGGCCTCTGGTTGAGTTTTCTGCCGGTGCTTACTAACGGCCTCAAACCTGGCAAGTATGCAGGCGGCTCTTATGCTAAGATCCAAATCACGGGAAAGAAGAAAACAGCGCTTAAAGAGAGGAATAAAGCACGAATTGCCGAGTAATATCGCCACCAAGAGCATCGCACCTTTCCCGAGATATCCTCCTGCTTCATGGGTATGTACATATTCATAATTATACTTATTTCTTGTAGTGGCGAGAGGTAAACATTCTTGTCGGCTTTCTTTATCAAATTGTCTTTAGTTATATAGACAAACCTGTAGAATACTTAGTAGCAACCTAACGTAAGTACATACCTATTTTCAAAAGCTTTCGATTAATAACTACAAAAATAGACAACTAAAGATATGATTTCCTGATTTTTTACTTAACTAAACAATTTTTTTAAAGAAACGCCCCCTATAATAATAATATTCTGTGTCGCGCGGACTTTACAAACATTTATGAAACGAACACATGAAACACGCAGACTCAGAACAACAATTTATGGATCACACAAAGTGTCGTCCCATGATAGGATCGTAAGCACAACACTCAGCGTAGTAGAAAGCGGCGTGGCAACCGCTTTAACCACTACGCCATCCGTGCAGTCATAAGTAATTAAGTCACCTCCATAATCAATTCTAACTAATCTTTTTGTCGACAATAAATACGATGCTTAGTTATCTATAAGCTAATTTATGTTCTGACAAACATCGAACTAACTTTGTACCACGATTTTGCATAATATCAGAGCATGAGCAATGCAGTGCAATTCATCATTTCGACTCGTTTATAACATCATATTAAAGAATCATTCCTATTTGACATTGTTTCACTAAAACATAGTAGTTTTATCTTAGTCTTGTCATCAAAGTTGATGTGTGCCTGAGGCCAATGGGAAATTTTTCGACGTTTCTCTATTGATCATTTTGATGAAATAAGTTTTCTGATAACAAAATCTAAAGTTGCTTAAAAAAGGTGAAAAAGTTTATGTTTAAAAAACAAAATAAAATCATTTCTCTAAAGAAATTTTTAGTCTTCTTAAAGGATATACAAAATTAAGGTGCACTAAGTTTCCTAACTTTTTTTCACCAATTGTTTGCTTTTCGTCATCGATGTGTTTGCATAAATGTGGTTGCATGTCGTCTTGCCGTAGTACATATTTATAATTAAGTTCTTTCATAGGATTGTATGATTTAAAAGCCAATTATAAATAGTAAGGAATGGAGCATACTTCGAGGTTGGCTCAAACAATTACAGAAAATATATGAGTTCAAAGTGAGTTATGAAGCTTGTCGGCACTTAATAAAGTGCAATTTATAAATTACCACGTTCTTGTAGTTAACCAACTACAGCCTAAGCCACAACAAAGGCTCAAAGTAAAATTGTAGTGTGATTGAGTTATTATATTGTCCTTTGTATAGTTTTAATTAAACACACGATGTCGCTTAGACTTTTTAACTTTTTACATATCAACAATAAATATATGTCAATAACAATTTTCAATCTCTCATATAAATCGCTGTATGTAAAATCCTTTTAAAGTGACATGAAAAACCTTATACGTGTCCGTGTTGTGATGGTAAAATACTAAATTAAAAGTTTTTGACGTGTGGTAACTATCTAACTGTAATAAAATGTGTCCTGCAAGGAAAAAAAAATTAACACGAGACCATGACCTGAAAAAATCTTTCGATCATTGTTATACTATTAAACCGCTACCAATACCGCTCCAGAAACAAAAAACATTTAAAACCAATCTCAATAAAAACATTTCCCGTTTTCTGGTACCAATATGAAAAGATATCAATGTACAATGGTACATTACTGCACAAGTAGGACATCAGAAGTACAAACTAGTGGCATTCAATTATTTGTATTGTATGAATTGTGTCCCAGTGTCACAGCCGCGCAGAGCGCTGAAACAAAGCTGGTACACTCACCGACAACGGTGGCTGATAAATTACCCAACGACGCGCTACACATACAAAGTAGCCGACTATACATCATTTTTATAGTCTCCCGCTCGAAAATCTATGTCTTTTATCATCGTATAAACCAAAGACTTTGATATATCGCCTGTTTTATGTAATTATACTTAATGTGGATTGTTTTAAACGCCTATTTAGAAGTTTTCTTTTCACATTTTTGGAAAAGGATTGTTAAGTTTATTAAGATAATTTGATAAAAAGACAGACAAAACTAATTAAGGTACATGATTTCTAGTTTTAATATTTCATATCTAAATGTAATTAAGTATTTGAGAAAGATTTTTGGGATGTGCTAGAATATGCCATCTGAATGATTTGTTAAATTTATTTAAGCTTGCGTCTAAGAATATTGAAAACTGAAATAAAAAACTCAAGAGAGAAATAAACGATTATATTACACTCAGCAAAATTTATCGCAAAATAAAACCTTGACGTATTGCGAATCAAAATAAATACAAAGTAATAATATAATAATTAATCAGTAAGTTTGACATGTGATATTATTAACACAGTGTAAACCTCCTTTGATAGGAGTGGCCTATGTCCAGCAGTGGACTATTAAAGCCTGTTGATGTGTATGTAAAATATTTATGTTAAATGTACATTTTAAATGGCATTAAAGATAAAGACAAATGTACTTAACAATCAACGTTATGTAGTAAAAAAACTGAAATCGTTATTTCTGCTAACACTGAATTATTTCAACAATTTCTTTTGACAAGTAAAACGATATACCTTTTTATGTCTAGTTTAATAAGAGATACAGATACAACAATATTTTTTATTTATTTTTTATTTATGTGACCTATTTTGCTAAAAACCATGTCACATTTCACTGTTAAAATCAATTTTAAGGAATGATTTCCAGTCCAAATTTACTTTTCGCCGCTTTAATGATTTGTAATGTCACACCAAGTGTTCTACGTACCTATTTATTTGTATTTCAGAGAACATTATTATTAAAGAACCAATTTTCTTCTACAATATTTGAAGAAAAAAAAAATTCTTCAAACCTTTAGACGTATATTATACTCTGCGTAGTTTACCCAAATGAAGACATAATTTAGGCGAGACTAGGACATTTTGCAAAGTAGATTCTAAATAATACTTTGACTTTTATCGTGGAGAAATCTTGACGAGGGTACGAAGAATTGATAATGTCAAATTTGAATCGTCTAAAATAACATATTACATTATCATATCACATATTATAGTTTGGAGTGGCCCACCTATCTGCAACATCCACACTGATTCCGACGACATTGAAAACAACTCTTCTTCTTTCTAGATATATGTTGTATTTTATGTTAGTGTTTTCCCTCTAGCACCTTATATACTCACTAAAGTTTAACAAAACGATACTATGTGTAACGATCATTTTTATATATTTATACTACTTTGATTTCCTCTTCTTATCTATTTCCTAATACACCAGCCACTACCCAACACCTCTTTCCCCTACATGTTTTATATAAACATAACGGTTGTCTGTAAGAGATTGCCTCTGTGCGATAAGGCCGCCACTTGTACTCGTCTCGCCTAGTTTAAGTGATTTTTTGTATATACCAGGTGTACAACAAATCAATATGTTATTGTTATCTAGAAAGACCAGTGTTTCTCTTATAAGAGACGAAACTACTCACGTTGTGTAAAATGTAATACGAGAACATTTTTATGCTAATCACCCGATACATATGTACGATTTTATATGATTTTATTGACAAGGAAGAGTCTAAAAGCTGAGTAAAGCTGAGCTGACTAAAGAGTCTGTAGCTTTTAGAGTTTTCAACATGTAAAATGAGGTCCTAGTGAATACTTGGGCAAATTTTGGGCCGGCTAGACCGGAGTGACACCAATAAAATGGATGTTATTAATTCTTTCGTTGCTCAACGAGTGACTAAAGTAACTGAAGGCTCAAATCCACCCTCCTATTTTAGGGATCAGAAATGCACTTGCGTCTCTAGAATTGCAGGTGTTACTTACTATCAGGTGACCCATCTGCTGGTTTACCCGCTATGCCATAAAAACATCTAACATTTCCACCTTGTCCGCAGTCGAGTATGCATGTTGCATGAGCATTGTATTGCATCCTGTCTTACCATTTTTAAGATAAGAAAATAGTTTCAAGATTTCAAGTAAGTACTTTTTTACATGCTTTCAAAAAATACATTTCTGAAATCAAGGATTTTCAGTCAACGCATTGTGCGTTTATGTTTACTTTTACCTTATGAGGAAAAAAGAAAAAAGGAAGAAAAATAAAATAAAGAATTAGAAAGGTAAAATCTAGGGTAGTAAGCTGCCCTCTTTTATATTTAACCTATTCAGTAAACCCTTTGTTTATTATACAGCTTTCTTTGAAAGGAAGGACGTGCACCCCGTTGCATATTCCATCAAGCGAAATGAGGGCAGTAATTAGTGAGAGTACTATCTAGGAAGCGTTAATTTAATTATCTTATTAGTCTTTAGTTTTTGGCATCATGTCAATCTCTTGTAATTACTACTTTTATCGTCACTTAATAGTTATTGGTGTCGTTATTTCGAAATAACGTTCTTATAGATTAGACGCCTGTTATTTAAGAAGTTAATACTCGACTAGTATAAAAGAATGTCGGTGATCATATAATACATATCATTATGTTGATAATAAACATGAATCTAAATGAATTCCAAACACTATTTGTATTTTCTATTCCTTATTCTGTTATTTTTAGCACGTTTATAACTACCACCCTATAACCATAGATATTCCTGGACATAATTATGAACACGGGTATTGAAATAAAAATGGAATAAGAATCTAAGATATTGTCAGAGTAGTTTTTTTTCAAATCGATGACGGGTGCCACTTAACTTACGCACCAGTTGGGTTCGACCGTGTCCTTGTTTCTCAACTTAAATATTCCAAGCACAAATTGATAAAATTGGTATCATAATATAAAATAAATAGTTACTGTTCAAAATATTTTATATAATAAAATAAAAATACTGTATTATATAAAAATATATTCACGAACCGAACATACCAGTACATATACACAATAGTACCAATAACTGGAAATAGGTTTGCTACCTGCTTCTTAAGTATTAGTTATATTATTAGATACCTCTTCTGTAGGTATGTTTTTTGTTTAAAGTAATAAAAAAGAGTTTATAAAATTACGATCAACTTTGTACCGCAAATTTAGATTATCGCAATATAACCTATTCACATTCAATATTAAACCGAATGTATTCAGTATGATTGTCTATGTCTGAGCGAAGGTACCTCTAATTGCCACATTTATTGTGACACTATAATTAGTGTCGAATCAACGCCAGTATGAACAAGATGTTTCTGATTATGTCTCTTTGTTGAAGAGTAAACGAACAAGTGGGATATTTATCATACATATGTATATACTTGTATTTAATATAAACTCAAAGAATAATTATTATCTTGAATAAACGAGTAAATGAGATATATTTACCTCTCGTATTATTATTTTTATTAAATATTGTCAGCCCTTATGTTTTAATGCAATACTTTGGTTTAATTTATTTGTACCTCAACCCTTAATGCTAGTCCTTTTTTAATCCTTTTATATACTTTAATTTTGTGTTCCATTGTTTGTGTACTTTAATGTTTTGTCCATTCTTAATTTATGTGTAAACGTCTGAGACATAGTTTTTTTTTCCGTGCCGAAATCCCCTCGGATACCATCCATGTCGGACTCGAACCGACTAAAACTGTGACCTCCGGCGCCTGAGTCGCCTGCGGTACCTGGCCCGTTCCCGGGCCTGGCGGGCCGGGAGAGTCCTAAACCTCAACCGGTCCCGCTCCGCCGTCTCCTTCGCGAGCATAACTTGCTCGCAGAAGGAGACGGCAGAGTTCCACGCACTCTCGCTCCGCACGATAGCCGCAATCAGGCTATCGAGCGAGAGAACTCCCACTCTGATGGCCGCCACGAGGTCTCGCCTCTGCTCAACCCACGCCGGGCACTCTGCCAGCGTGTGGAGAGCCGTGTCCACGGTCTGGCCATCGCAGTGGTGGCATTCAGGCGTTGGCTCCTTGCGGATCAGACACAGGTGATCCCCGAAACATCCCTTCCCAGTGATCACCTGCGTCAATCGGTATGAGAGGGTCCCGTGACGCCTCTCGAGCCAATCCTCCATAACGGGTCTTACCGCCGCGATGACGGCGTGCCCGAGACATAGTTCCCCTAAATTCATATACAGACACAGAACTGTCAAAGTCAATATGAAAACAGTAATTTGCTTGGGACATTTGTATCGTAGTCTAAACTAAATTAAAAGTGCAAACTTCTCGTATTTAAGAAAATAGCGTGATTAGGAGTGAGCAAGCTCTCCTTTTCATAACATAAAGAATACCTATATGTACAAGATGAAGTTGAAGAAATTTCTTAAATGATGTATGTTTATGTTATTCATTGTATTATTCTGTTTTTAAAAGACAACCTCCTAACTTAAATTATAATCCTCGTGTCCCACAGACTTAAATTTCAATTATTCTTAAAGCTAAAAGATAATTTTTCATTTACCTAAGTACGAAAATGACACTCTGACTGACTCCGTGTCATTTTCAATGGCAGGCCATTGAAAAGCGCAAATATACTCTTGACTACCTAGTTAATTCGATAAGACGAAAGTGAAAGAGCCATTGCTAATCGAAATGGCAGATTCAACGAGCTCCTAGGTCATCGGCTAAATTTTTTTTTTTTTCTCATATATATATGTGTATGTGTATGTATATATATGTGTATATATTTATGAGTATGTATATGTATATATATGTGTATGTGTGTGGTATTACGACGTATACACCAAATTCCAAGATAGTTGGTATTTAACAAAACCACTATCGTTTATACCCTTCCATAAATGCACCTACCTCATTCTTTCTCAGCACCGCCCAATCGGTCGACTGGCAGAGAATGCCTTAGGCATTAAGATGCATGTACTTGTGCAAAAAAATTAAAAATAAATAAATAAATAAATAATTCGAGCAAAATTTATACTACGACACGAAACAATTCTCGTCTCTCAGATATTCTATTCTTATATTTATAATTTTAAACTGTTTAGAATACCATAACATATAAACATCACTATGTACCTTATCGTTAAATATTTTTTTGTAATCTACCCTTGTAAAATACAAGTAAAATGAAAAATCATTCATCAGTTTTGAGACGAATTTATAAAGCAAGTGCCGTCAGCCCCATTCAGTTATCACGAGGAAGCTATTATCGTTCTAAGCGGCCACGAGTACACCTACCATAACACCATAGTCAACTGCTGTATTTCAAAACAAACTATAATCTTTAGATATAAAGCACAAATTTCAGTGTACAGAATGTTGATGAACTTCAATGATAAAGTCGGCTCGGGTTAGGCGCGAATGATGCGGCAAAACTTTTACTTACCCACCGACTTATTTACAACGAAGTATCTTTTTTCTATCGGGATGACATAATTATTTCATTGGATTTTTCATACCCAAGCAGAAAAATTTTGCGTGTTTTTTGTAACTTTGATGTAATAACCAATGAATGAGATGTGAAGACGATTAAAAAACAAGAATATTCGGTCACTCTTGTCCTTTTGTAATGCCAGAAGTCAGTTATTTCTTAATACAAAAGTCTGTGCAAATGAATATGCAAATATGCAAAATAGTGCAAATGAATATTGTTGTATTCATCCTCTCTTAAATGAATTTAAGGCTATAGGTCTATAAGTTAGTGTTGACAAACTCTGTGTTTATATAATAATAATTAATAAATGGTAAATAATATATCAAATAATCACCATGATTGCCATACACCTGCCAAATAATTTAATCGACGCTTAAACACTAATCGTATCATGTGATCCATGTCCGTGTTGTGACAGATTAAGAATACGGAGTGTCACCACCAGTATTCATCCCGTCGGTATCGTGAGAGTTGACTAAGGGAGCAAATCCTTTTTTTTTTTATTTTTTTTTTTTACGTGTGGAAGTCACATCGGACCGTCACCCTGCCGGGGCTCTCGTTCGGCGGGGCGGTGTGTCGGACTCGAACCGACTAAAACCACACGGTGTGCCCTCTTTGCGCTTCCAGTTTAGGAGGGGTCCAGGTAGTTATCGCCTTCTGGACCCCTCCCAGCGCCGGCCCGCTCCTGTTGCGGGCTCCGTCTCAAAATTTTTCCTCTCTTTAGGCGACGTCCGGCACACGCGGACGCCGCCACCTCGCGGCTGGCTAACTAATGCGGGTGGAGGGGAGAGCCCACCCCGTCCACCCGCGGCCTCACTCAGGGCGGCATGAGGCGCAGGTGAGCGCGCCTCCGCCGCCCGGTTCGCCGGCGGCGGATCAGGTCCGAGTGGAGGTCGTCCTCCCGGGCCTTCTCCGCCGCCTCCTTCTGCGAGATTGCCTCCTCGCAGAAGGTTGCGACCGCGGTAAAACAACTGTCGCTACCGGCCATGGAGCGAATTACGGCCGGTAGCGAGAGATCTGCTCCGATGACTGCAGTGAGGGCCCGGCGCTGCGTCGCCCATGCGGGGCAGACCGCCAGCGTGTGCTGGGCCGAGTCCTTACTGCAGTCGCAGTGGTGGCAGGCAGGACTCGATTCCCTCCTAGCGACCGAGTACAGGTACTTTCCGAAGCAACCGTGCCCGAAAAGCACCTGCGTCAGCCGGAAGGTAAGGGTCCCGTGCTGCAGCCCTGCCCTTGCGATGACCGGCTGGAGGGCCTCCACGGCGGCAAAGCCAACGCGTGGAGTCTCCAGCCGGAACGACCATCTCACCATGGTGGCTCGGCGAGCGGCTTCGCGCCACTCGAGCACGTCTTCGGGCGGAGGGCGAAATCCGCTCTCCGCCCGGAAGTCAGCCACTCGCCGATACACTTCGGCGAGCACTTCCGGCTCCAAATCCCACGGGGGTGTTCCGGCCAAGGCGCAAGCCGCCTTGGTGGACACCGTGCGGTATCCGCGTATGGCTCTGACCGCCAATATCCTCTGGGGGCGCCAGAGGCGCGCCCTATTCGGGGCGGTCAGAGCCGCCACCTACACTGGTGTACCATACAGCGCCATGGACCGGACAACCCCGCGTACAGCCGCCTCGTGGGAACACTGGCCCCACCCAAGTTGGGCAAAAGTCGCCCTAGAGCGGAGGCAGTGTCCACCAACTTCGGACCAAGCTGTCGGAAAGGAAGCAAATCCTATACCAACCCGTCTGGCAAGTAATAGCAGCAATAGTAGGATAAAAACCGTAACCTATATCCAGCAGTGGACTACTATGGGCTGTTGATGATGATAAACCATTTCATAACTCCTGTATATCTTAACTAAGTCATACTTAAGATAGTCATACTCAATAGTTCTGGTGGGCACTGAAAATCACCATGTAAGTCGCAGTGACTGCTGAGGGTCCACCTGTTCTGTGGGACACAGCGTACAACGCTCATCCACACAAGTTATCCATGTGGTTGAGATGAGAAGCCTACTTGGTTACGTACAATAGGTAGATTCTCTTTGGTACCTAACCTAAAATAATAGTGATCACACGTCAGCACCACGTCATATATGACCATAACCACAGATAGCGTAGTGTAGTGTTGCACGTACTACAGGTCAACAGCTATAAATCTCAAAAATGTAATGTCATTTAAAATGTATTTTGTGTTTTCTTTTTTCTTTCAACATAAGTTGTATGCTGTGTTTTCTTTTTAAAGAATAAAGACTTATTGTATTTTATTTTATTTTTACTATTCTTGTCACACCGATGCACAGAACTTCACTTCAACCATATTCTAACCCAACTAGGAATGCAAAAATTGTAATATTTATACGAGCTTACATAATTAAGTCCGTAAACTTCCGGACATTCGTGACAACACATGTTTATACAGTATGTTGTCGTACAAAATATTCCTTCTATGCATTTCGTTGTTATCTTTGTGAACAAACACACGTGTAACGAATTGCACGACAACCTCCGCCACAAGTGGTTATTACAGTTTTATGGTAAACTTTTGTAACAATACTTTCCATAGTTGAATTTCAAGTTTATACCTATATTTTAAAATGTATTGTACAAAAATGATTTTAAAATGACAGTAAACTAAATATAAGCACTTTGCAAAACATATAGTGAATATGTATTTTATGCTCGAATGGGCAAAATCTGCAACTAGATACCCGTCATAAAAAGGACTACTAACCGTAAAGCTATTGTTGCCAACATACAAAAGACAATACCCCAGTGTTGTCTTTTGTGCTAGATATCAGCAGTAGCCTATCATCAGGCGAGACGTGTGCTTATTCACTTTCGTACTTGGTTTGTTCCTACTACTGTACCTAACTGATTTAAAACATATATAAATAGTAACAGAAAAAAGGATCTAAACTTTTAAGAACATAATTAGGTCAAAGAGATATTTGAAACAACGAATAAAATATTGTCAGGTTATTGTTCATGTTTATGTGTTCGTGCCAAACATATAACAGATTAAATATTCAGACTATTCAATATGAAAGTGAGCATAGCATAGATTAAATAGAAAATCTGTCACGGAGTCGGTGTAGTGTAGTGACACCGCGGGGCCGCGTGTCAAGGCCTGCGCTATGCAGATATCGATGTGTGGGTCGATACGATGACTATTCACAACTAGTGACGTTGCTTTGATGACGAGGACGATAGTACTTGGTTGACATCGTGTGGCTATTACTGAATATTTATTAAATCGTACCTATCTGTAACTGTCAGTTAGATAACACCTGTGTGTGTGTGTGTGTGTGTGTGTGACACCGTATTGGATACTGTATTTTAATATCTGAGTTATCGGTGTCAGTCAGTGTGTTTATGATCTTATGAGTGAAATTAAAGAAGGCGAAGTTTTGGAAATTCATTCTTTTAAATATAATGTAGCTCTTTTACCCAAGATATACGTTCCTTGGCCATACAATTCTTAATCAAGTCTTGGAATTGAGTATCAAATCAGAATAATGATTAACGGTAAGTTTTACGGCTGTTTACAACACTCCATCCTATCGCAATCCTGGTTCTGAAACGTAAAGTATTTAGGAATTCATTCCAGATATTAAGTTAACTATCCCTATCATAATTTGTTTGCAATTAAAGTTTGTCACTATCCTAGTTTTTCTTGCCAAAATTTAAATTCGTGTTCACTGGGAGGAAGTAATCGAAGAGTCTGCTTGAGTTAAAAAAATCGGTTGTCTGTAAAGTCGGTTTACTGACGATAGTTGAACGTGACAACGTCATAAGAAAATACTGATGGAATGGTTGCATTTTTCAAAAATGTATTATTGTATACGAGTAGCAGCTGTCCACGCAGACGCATCGCTCACTCAAGTAGGAGAGAGACAGATGTCGAACGCTGCCGAACGCGGAGGCCGATTGTGCCTCTTTGTCACTCGTTCCGCGCTCTCGCTTGCACTTCACGCCTTAAATGGAACGCCTCAGAGCGAGGTAACGCCGCATGAGTCATGTTTTTTCGTGCGTGCAGCCGGCTTTATCGAATTATAAGACGTTGTCACGTCAAAAAAAATGTTGATTGACGTAAAAGTTAGACAGTTGGTGAAACGCCTCATCGGGTTACACGTGTCCAGTATACTGATTTGATACAGAATAAACATGGACCGTAAGTAAAATGACAGTTCCATTTAAACTGGAAAATAAAGTAAACCAAATATATTATGGTCGAAATTCGACTACTAGACGATCTCTACTATGTTTAAAATATTTTGATTTAGTATCTTATTTATCAGTTCCCCCTCTTTTATATTAGAGTGGCAATAGATATGCTATTCGACCTATGTACGAGTAAAACACACGCACAATAACAATAATTACCAGCCGTGATTTGCACAATTTGTCAAGAAATTTGAAAAACGGGGAATGTATAAAGTTGTTTTATTAACACATAAAAATAGCAATTCGCCACAATACAATATCAAGGAACATGCAATTTCCTTAAGATTTACTGAGTTGTAAATTGTCACCCTCGATAAAATAAAAGGCTAAAGGGCAAAGCGGCGCTGAATGAATAAAACCGTAAAGTAGAATACAGAGTAAAAGTGCCAACCAAATATATCGTGTCACGTCTTCTTTATACAACTTATGCACTGGGGGACAATGCGTGTGTTTTTTTACACTCTATAAGAATAAAACCCACTGACGCTAAGTACACCTAAATCCTTCACAATGGTCTGTGGGCTACACAATTCTTTGCTCTTTACGAGAAATGCGAACCCGACTATTATTATGAAGTGTAGTTTTTTTGAAACATTTTTTTTTTTAATTTATTGTCACCTGATGGGAAGTGATTACTGCCGCCCATGGCTACCTGCAACTCAAAAAAACAGTGTCACTCTGGGAGTGCCGACAGAAGTGGAAACTTGTTTTTTTTTATTATAACAGGATTTTTTATTGTTTTTTTCGATTCGAAAACGTTCCGAAATCTATGATGTACACAATAAATGTTTATATTATATATATAGGTATATTAACAGAGTATTTCAACCCAAACTCAACTCTCGTGTAATCGGGGCCAATATATGTAGATACCTATATTCAGAGGTGTCGGTAACGGTAACAGTGTCCCGAGTTCAACGGTTTTTTCCCATCGCATAAAATACTTTCTTTTGTTTGTTGTTTAAAAATGTCCAATCGCCTAAAGAAGTATTCACTTTAAAAATGCTCTGTCCCCCTCCCCCCTATGAAACCTCACGTTGTTTGTGCGTTTCGGCCCGCAGACCGAAACGCCGAATAGCGACTTTAGGAATCGTCTTTTTATCGCGCGAAACAAGAGTGGGTCGAAACGCCTCAATGCAGGGCTTACCGATAGCTGTATAAACATACGAGTGCGTGATCTCTCTTACAAATGTATAAAATATTTGTTAACAATGGTATATATTTTTGTATATCATATTTATCAATCGAACTGTTATTATTATTTATTTTTTTATTAAGTCAGACCAAATGTTTGTATGATCTTAAATATTTGTTTGGGAGTTTGGGTGTTTTCTATGTATAAAATGTAGTGTTTACAAAAAGTATATAGGTATTCTATCAGTCAATCTAGCTTTGCTCTGCATAGTTTCAATTTAGTTGGCGTTCTGTGTCAGATGTCCTACAATATTATTATTGTTATATGTCATCTACGATTCTGAAGATTCAAAGCGTAATGAGATAGTGGATGTTATATGAAAATAAGACCTTACACTCGAATTGCTTTGTTGGCTCTGCTTAGAGTGTTATTTGGCTGCAATATTCTGCTTAGTACTTCCCAATTGAAACGCTTAAACACAAGGTAATTTTGTGTGTGTAAGTAAAATTAGAGATGGATATCGCTTCGTGTAATTATTACTGCCATAAAAAAGGTTTCTGTGCAAAACGAACTCAACTTAAAATTACTGGCAAACGACTATGATGACATTTATTACTTCGAAAAATTGTTTTTTTTTTGTAAGTAACTTAAATGAGGCGTTGGTAGTTCATTCGACATTCTAGTTCAAGTTTGAAATGATTATTACGATCGACCTATCGTTTTAATAATATGTAAGGAAAGGAAAGGAAGGAAGGAAGGTTTGTAGAAAATTAAAAATTCCTAAACTGTTATGAATTAAAGTATCCCGTTGGATCAATAAAAATAAAGAGAATTTTTAATTTATAAAAATGAAACGCTTAACATTTAGGTTAATTAGTAACATAGTTATGTTCTTTAAGTAAACGTAGAAAATAGTCGACTAAAGATGTTCTTTATGCATTAGTAAGGATACAATTTAATTTAGTTTAACAGATTAACGGCTGAAATTACCCTTATTTTATTTATGATTATTCTTATTAACAACATAGGTATTTTCAATCACAAAACCCTGCAAAACTGTTCTGACAGTTTGAATGCAGGAAAATCGCTTTCTCATATACAAAAATAATTGCCTACATAATTAACCATGCGTATTTAACAAGTTATAACAATACACTAGTTTAGTTAGTTCAGAATTAAAATTAACTCATTATGGGAGCGTATTTAACAATCATACCTTTAGTTTTTCTTTAATATTATTAAGCTCGAGTATGTTTTCAGGCAAGCTATATAGTAAATAAGGTAAGCGTTTTTTAGGTTTTTATCACACCTACGCTAATGAGAAGTGTCATTGCATTCTCATTAGCTTATATCTCATGACATTTATCTGTATTAGATTAAATATTTAGAATTAATATGTCTTCGTGTCTTTATTACTCTGAACTCTTATTTTACGAATATTAGGTGGATATATGTATAATTACGCAAGAAAAAAAGAAAGTATTAAGTTAAACATATATTTTGGTGGTGTATTCGATTATCTACCGCAGTTATGCAATATTTGTAACAAAGGTCTAAGATACATAAAAAAAACGCCATAACCTAAACTCAGTACAAATACAATTAACCCCGTCCTATATACGGTAATGTGTTGCTGGGTAATGAACAGGTCGTGTAGACCTCATTATACACATACTTGGAGGTGAGAGACGTCGCTTGTACAGGATCGTAAAGTAGAGCGGTGCTTGGAAAATTTTAATGAAATTAAATTATATATTTATCATATAATTGATAGATTTATGGCTATAATCAGAACTACAGATCACTCATTGAAACGAAACAGGATCTGGATTGTTAATATTGTCAAAGAATTTGATCTTGAGACAAAAATATTTGACCGTTGCTTACAAAATTAGTTCACGTTTCATCAATCATCAACAGTCTTTAATAGTCCACTGCTGGAAATAGGCCTCTTCTTAGAAATGAGGTTTTGGCTTTACTATACCACGCTGGCCAGATGGATTGGTTTATGGTTTGTGACAAGTTTTCCTTCTTTTTGCAGTGTTATTGTCCTGAGTAGTTTAGCTCCTTTAGTCGGCTCTTACGACACTTACGGGATAAATCGTCACCACATGATTCACATTTCAGCATCAGTTCACGCTTAAAGTATATGAAATGTCCCTTCTCTCTGTCATCGCCGCGATTCTGAACTTTTAATAGTTTGGATATACCTACTAAAACTTAAGATTATCGAAGAATGTTCGATACTGGCACTCCGCATCTTTCCCAGAATGAACGAAGAATGAACAATATGATTTGGCCGTATTTGGTTGTTGTGAAAGAAAAGATGAATATGTTTCCTTAGTTATTCTAGTTTAGCTGTACGAATATATGAACGATGAAGCATTCACTGAGCATTCACCGATTCAAACGACTGATAGCATTAGCATCAACAGCCTTTAATAGTCTATTGCCCAGAAAGGAGGTTTTGGCCTACTATATCACGCTGGCCAGACGGGTTGCTATAAGATTTGTTTAAAGTTTTTCTTCTCTTTGCAGTGCTGTGGTCCTGCGTAGTTTGCTCCCTTAGTCGGCTCTTACGACACTCATGTGATGAATAGGGGTGGCGACGCTCCGTATACTTAATCCGTCACCACACGGACACTCTGATATCAATTTTAAGTATAGCAATATTAAAATAATTTGAAGTCATTGTTTGACAAAAACAGATAAACTTTTTGTCCATTACTTTCATAAACTTTCTAACACAAATTGTATGATCTACTTTAGCATGGGCAGATAGATGAGCTTTGTAACGTTACTTGAAATTTATATCATGGCAATAATTGTCGGCAAATAAGGTGTAATGAAAAGAGTCTCATACAACTTAAGGCCCACTTGACAGTTAACAACCATAATGAAATTAAATATAGTTAGACTACTCCCAATGTGTGCACATACCTGGTCCTCTGCATCCAGTCTATTTCAAGTTACCTTCAAATCAAATCAATTAAATAATTCCAACGATATATATTTTGAATTTTCTATAGTACCTAGTAGTTAATCAGAGTTAGCCAGCTGTGAAGCTAATTGCTTGGTTCAATAGCTGATCCTAAGCAGGAAGAGACACTCCTATTAATCATGTTACTATTTACAAATATGCCGTCTCCAGAACATCAGCCTCTGTAGGTGATGTAGTCCATTTTCTGTCTACCGATTCACTGTGTCGATACTAGGGTTTTATTATTTCAATTAAAGTGAAATATAACATTAGGTAAAAGTTAATTAACCCTGACATCAGAAGTTATTATTTTGTATAACTAACTAAACAATCAAGCACTTAAAACAATAACGAGAAACTAATTCAAATCCACAATCAACTATTCATTTATTTATTTATGTATTTTTTTCACCGAAATGGTTACGCTTTTTCTTACAACAATAAAGGTTCTTGACATACTGGGTCTACCAATAGGGATGACCTGGATTGACAGCTCATAGCGGCCATGTTTAATGATGGATCTTTGACGTTTCTTGACATTTGTGTTCAGTAAGGTCTGCCATTTTATCATGTCACGTTTCACTTTAAACCAACGCTTGGAAATTGTCCAAAATTTCTTTGAAAGTGACGAAGGAAACCCTGTTACTGTGAATGGCGAGCGCTATAACTCGATGTTAACCGAATATTTCTTTTCGGAATTTGATGATATTGATGCAGACGACCTTTATTTCCAACAAGACGGTGCACCACCTCACATTACTCGAGTGAACATGGAATTATTGCGTGGAAAGTTTGGTGAGTCGTTAATTTCGAGAAATGGACCGATCAGTTGGCCACCAAGATCGTGTGATTTAACACCTTTAGACTATTTTCTTTGGAGTTACGTTAAATCTAAAGTGTACAGCAATAATCCAGTTACAATTCGTGACCTAAAAACCAACATTCGACGAACCATAGCCGACATGCCGGCTGAAATGGTGCACCGCGTCATCGAAAATTGGCGTGAACGGGTGACCGTCTGCAAAAAGAGCCGCGGCGGTCATTTGCCAATATATTATTTGCAACATAAATTGCATAAAATTATCTATCAAAAAAATCAATCGGATGCGTGTTTCATAAAAAATTGTGTGTTTTATTCAATTTTTAAACCAGGACGTTCTTATTGGTAGACCCCATATTATAAAGTGGATAATATCAAGCGGCAAACTCATTTTTCTCAGAAGAATATAAGGACTTAAAGTACTGAGTTACAATATACTAAAAGAAAAAAGAATAATAAAAAATAACTAATAAGCTTATAGCTAGTAAGTATTGCCTTAGCCCTTCACGCGAGTAGCGTGGTTAGTTAGTTCATACATTTTAAAATGAACAAGCGAGCTTTATGTGTCACTTATTACAACCAACCTGGCATCATGTGACGTTCATAATTTGATTGGTATGGATGAACGGCTACTTTTTATGCTGGAATAGATATCGACGCCCATTTAATAGTGCTCGGATATAAAATGCAATATTATTGATTATGTGAACCAGCCAATTGAGGTTATTGGCCGTAATAGCAAGTGAATTGTAGTGGAAGTGCTCAGTCTAGTACAAGTTGTAATTAGTTACGGACTTATTGAATACCTCACTTGTATTTTATGAGTTGACTTAATAAAACTTTTAAAGAAGTATTGCTATGTTTAAGAGTTTCAGTTTTTGTTGACTCGACTTTAAATATTGAGTGAATGAATAAATAGGTAAATAGTCTTGTAAGGAAAATAATTTAAAAGTTCAATAATATGGATTTAAATGAAAATATTACAAAATCAATTCCACAATACTCAAAGTGGTTTACAGTTGAAAAACTAGAAATATTATAAGTTTTGCAGAAACCTTCCTACACAGAAGATTTCTTTTGTATCTGTATAAACAAAAGACTTACTCAATAGCAGGAGAACAGCATTACGAGTAATTCTATTCTCCTATTATAAAGTAGAGTCGCTAATAGGATTACCAAATATCCTTTGAACTACTACTAGATAACGCATTAGCGGTTCGAATGTTTTAAGTTAACCTCAACCATTTATCATCAAAGTCTAAAATAAAAATATAATAAAACATCCTCATACATATACACACGACCGCCTTAACCCTATCTAGACAGTGCCTATGCCATAGGAACCAGACTGTTGATAAACACACTTATATATTTCTAAATACATCCATATTATACATAAATTACACACAGATTACAGTACTGTCTGTACTGTACAGTCGTGTTCACCACGCAATTATTTTCTGGGTGAGAATCGAACCCACGACCTCTGGCTTAGCAGTTAGGATCTAACTAACTACTAGACCAACAGGCCCATCAAAAAAGTAAAATTAATAAAATAAAGTAAATAAATTAAAAAATTGAATCATAAAAACGTAACCTTTATAATTTTGAACACGTAATTACTTAACGTTGATAACAAAAGTGTATTTGAACAAATTCTCGAATATTAATGTATCAAAAATATTATTTTGCTTCCAATCTCAACTTTACATTATAATAATAACAATAATTTCATTGACACACAATGCCATCTCGTTTCAAACTAGCAGAACTGATGGAATACCTACTTATATACTTTTTTTTTAAATACATACATATTATCCACAGAAAACACCCAAACTCCGAAACAAATTAAATTAGTAAATTATTATTATTATTAATGAATTAGTTAATAGTGTAACCGACAAAAATATTAAATGTAAGCCAAAGCAATACTTCCTTAACCTAATGTAGCTATTCCATCCACAGCCTTCACTAGTCCACTGCTGGACATAGGCCTCTCCATAGAAAGGAGGTTTTGGCCTACTATACCACGCTGGCCAGACGGGTTAAGAATACATAGTGTCACCACCCCTAGTCATCCCGTAGGTGTCGTAAGAGCCGACTAAGGGAGCTAACTCCGCAGGATACAGCAATTCAGCTATTGTTATTTGATTATTATGTATTTATGTAATGTTTTCAAAGCACACAATACTCGTAATTAGTGTACCATATAGGTGACAAATTTTGAGTATATAACTACCCTCATTCACTTGCATTGTATTAAAGTGTAAACTCTCGACAGCTCAAACATAAACCTATGTGGTTTCTCCAGAAGCTGTCGTTTTGTAAACTTTCTCGGTCAAGTTGTTTTACGTGAAAAAAAAAATGCAGATCATACAAACATTTGGTCCAACCCGGGAATCGAACCCGAGACCTGAGCACAGCATACGTTGCCACTACACTACCAAGGCAGTCATTATTAACTTAACGAACTCAAACATTATTAACTTAAGTAAAAGTACAACTATAGATACGATATGCATGATAGAATTCGAGGCCTCGGGCGTTCTATATAAAATACGGCGAATGACATTACGTGATAATTAGACTCCGTTCTGGCTTAAATATATTATTAGTATGTAGTTAAGTGTCAACAATCCTTAAGACAAAGCGGAGTTTCAAGGCTGTAACTTCTTAATGGGTAAGCAGAGATGTTTTCTATTTTCTCGAAGGCACTTTGTGATATCCAAATACAATATATTGTGTAACTACTTTAGATACAATTTAGATTTTAGGATAGAATATATTTTAGATTTAGAATTTAGATTTCTACAGATACAATTTAGAGTAAACTGTGAATTATATACATATATACGTAAGTATACATATAATAGGGTCAATGAAAAATAGTAATTCTTCAAAAACAAAAAAAAACTATCGAATTGAGAATCTTTAGCTTAAGGTCGTAAAAAAGGTATTTAATTCGAATGCACTAAAGCGAAATATAACAAGAGATTTCTATTGGCTTTAATTAAGATCTATTTTTTTTTATAAATCTACCATAGAGGTTCAATCCATGTAATGAAAACTATTCAACGATATTTATATATTTAAAAACCCATTTCTATAAAACAAATCAGCTTTTTAAATACATACATATTATTTTAATTAAGAAATATATGTTCATTTTACGCATTTGCATCAACAGCGGGTATGTATGCGAATGAATGCTTAACTAACCATCGACCTGACTCTTCAGGCTACTGATATAGTGTATACAATGAGGGTAATGCTACTTTGCTCTGATACATCATTAGACCTATTTATATAATTATGTACCTAAAGTTATACTTGCAATGAAAAAGTAAATTTGATTTACTTGAGGAAACGAAAATGATGTGTTTGATCGAAAGAATTTTACAATCAGAACTTTTCAGTTTTACTGTTTTCAAGTATAATGTTAAACAATTATTTTAAATTCAAGTTATGAAATTAAAAATATGTCTGCCTGTCTTGTTTTTAGAACTAATATTCATACTCGACTTTTATGGTTGAGGCAAAATTTGTCAGCAAATTTGACAATATTGGAAAAGTACAAAATTGAACTTAAAAAACAAGCATTGACTGCAGTGCGCCTGAATCGTAATATATTATGGTACACTGTATTCCTGATACTTTGATTTTCAACAATTAAGATTATGTATTAAGATGTCGCGTTACATACAATAAAACAATCGAATTAAAAGCTCTTTTTATATTCAGTTCCAATATGTTAGATTATCAAAATTACACCCACAATGTACCTACTAATGTTCTAAATAATTAGATTATAGAGTACACTGTGTAGCCTTGTACAAGTTTAAAAAACATATCTCCCTAAGTTCCCAAAGCTTAATTTAAAACGATCAAGATGATTATATCAAAATTATAGTTCAATGCAACTAAAACTGAGTCAGACCATCGTATTGTTGAATATAAATAAGAAAAACACGCTACAGATTATTTCAATACTTACTTCCAAAAATTGTTTAAGTAGTTAGGCAAGTAGGCGTTAAAAAACAGCTTAAAAATAGAATCTGAACTTAACAATATGGTCTTAACTGGAGACTTTTTTTGACGTTGATATCAGCAACGTTGATGTCAGCAAATTCAATAAATAGATCCTCGAACACGACCCAGCACATGTCAAGAGTCTCGAAAGGCAATTCTCGCCTTTGAAAAGCTCTTCAAGACACTGTAATCAACTTGTGCTTCTTGTTGTGTTATTCTACTCTGTCATTTTGCATTGCAATTGTGTAGTATTAGTATCGCAGTTAGTACCACTTGTAAAAGTCGATTGATCGATTAGGTTTTATCAGCCTACAGGAGGCAGCCGTCGACAAGACACACCCACAAAACACAATCAAAACTCCATTAGTAAAATACTTAGCATAATATATATAGCATATATATATATAGCAAATAGGCGCAATAATATAATATTATAATACTACATGATAAAATTGATAACTGATATACTGCTCCACTGGTATTGCTTATTAATTTAAGGACTTACCAATCTGAAAAGTATTGTAGTAAATAATAATGTAAAATAATTTAATAATTGTATAATGAATAATATTAATTATATAAATTAATATATTAATGTCATGAATAATATGAATATAATGAATAAGGATATTAATCAATTCATTCTGCATTGCATAAATATAAAAGAGTTATAAAATTTAGGGATAATTGTACTTAATGCTCATAATATATTTGTACGCCACAATGGCTAAACATGACTGTCTTTATAATCTAACTTATTACACATTTTGCATGCCTGCGTGTGTATACTCATGTTTTAACAAATAAAAATGTCTTTGTCTTTGTCTTATAAAGGAATCGAATACTAAACTAAATCTAAATCTAATCTCAGGTACTAGGGGTTCGAATTGAAAGATACTTTCAGTGTTGGATAGCCCTTTTATCGAGAAAGGATATAGGCTATACCTATAATTTCATGCTACGATCAATAGAAGAAAAGTATCAATAAAAGATTTACAAAAACGGGAAAAGCTTATTCCTTTTGACAGAAGCAAACGAAGTTGCCCGGGTCAGCTGATAGTGTATAAAAGTTAACTATTTTATCCTAAAATATAAAATGATTATCTATATTTAAAAAAAAACTATTTATAGTTCTGTGCAATTGATTTGCTATTTTTTTAGTCGGAAAGTTATGAAATGATACACAGATTTTTCATCAAGTCGCTTTTTTCGAGTTGTACTCAAACGCGATTTCATCCTCTACATTTCTTATGTTTTCATTTATGAATTTCTTCTGTGATTGAGGTGAGATTCGTTTTCTTCTAAGAACATTCACTGGAACGACTTACTGTATTTGAACGGTTCAATACTCGATCTGTTGAGTTTGAAAAAAATTAGGAGACAACGTTAAACTAAACTACAAGCTGCACGGCAGCACAGATCGTTTTTGTTGACATTAATAGACATCCTGGTTAATATAATATGATATAATATTGATTTCGTTGTATTATATCTCTTGGTAACACAAGAGATTGAAAAATTAAAGTAAATATGAGTGAAGCCGCTAGCAAGTCCTAACAATTATAATTTAGCAATAGAGTATAATGTTATAAATGCTAGTTTCTCGCACGTTACACATACACACATGCTATTAAAGTAATATTAACAATTCTCACTACCACAGAACGTATTGATGACAAACCGCGAAGCACATCGTCGCACATTTGCTACGTAAATATTTGCTACGCTTTTCGCTCCGATTACGGTTACAGCCAGTCATCGCTACAACTTGTTTCCTCTAGGTCAAAGGCAGGAAGAGGAAACGGCAGTAACGGGGACTTGTAAAAGAAGAACCCGTTTTAGCTTAAATAGCTTGAATTTAAATGTCAAGCTACAGAAAATGTTAGATGTACCGTAAACAGAATTAACCATTTGAAGGTTATTTTGTATTTTATTTAGTTATCTTCTTAATACTTTTTTACTTTAATGTGTTTTATTGATGTCTTTATATTTCTGTGCATAGTTCCATTGAGAATTATTAAAGGTTTCTCTAAGCCTTCTACCAACATAAAACTTGTCTCATTTTATAAAACTTTAATTTTGATGGGAAAAGCGATATAAATAAAGTATAAAATAGATTAAAAATGAAAATAAGTAAAATTATGCGAGTGCTAATTTTTGTTTCTCGTGGCTTTAAGGATGAAAATAACTTTAGAAGCTTAGTTTTTGTATAAAGAAAGTTATGTTCACAAGTAATTTTCATAGTTTTATGGAAAACGTTGTAATTTTTCTCCAAACCAATCAGCACGAGTGCATTCATTGTGCGATTAAGTAACAGTAGTGACCATATAGTTCAGTTATTAGCTTACCTTATAAATAACTGTGTAAACAAATCTTGAAAGTCTGGGTAACTAATTTTTAATTATTGTATTGAAATTAAACTTTAATTTATAGTGTCTGAAGATAGTAGAATTATTCAGTGTCTGATAGCAAACCCCTTAAGTTTGGACTCACATGAATCAAGTTGACTAGTTAAACATATTGAAACGAAGTTTCTACTAAAATATAGAAAACAGTTAAATTCCCAATGGAACAGAAAACTTTTATGGGAGTGAATTCATTGCCTAAAGCCAGTTTTAAAATAAAATAAAGAAGAAATACCTTACAAACAGGTTACTGCTGGAAATTTGATATTAGTAAATTTTACTACTATTAAACATAATAAATTAAAACACAGTTAAAATCAGTACATGTTAAAACGCTATAATGTCACAGTAAGGTAACCTATAGCACAAATTACTAAGCATTTATTATTTCTATAAAAAGCGAAATATTACTAGTGGGCTAGCAATGTTGGCTATTTTTAGTAGGAAATTCCTATGTATTTTTCTAAGGTAAAGGTTACCCGTTGTAACCGGTGACATTTAGATGCCGCCACCTAAAGCACGGTGCTGCTTTGCAAATTGTATCGAACCCTCTGGGATCGATAGAAGCGTGAAGCGACGTGGGCTTATATAGACGTGTATTAGTTCTTTTTTTGGTGTAGGTACATACTTTATGTACCTATGTTCTGCGTAGAGATGAGCAAAATGTAGTGAAGATAAATTATAAATGATATTTATTTCTGTAAGTAAATCTTTCCAGAAATTTTTACAAGTCGGACTTTATAGCTAGAAGGTGCCGGCATTTCCTAAGACTCACTCTGGGAAGAAACGCCGAAACAAACCACAGAGGTGTCTTTTTTTTTAAGTCCGTAAACAAAGTTAAATAAAACTGTGCGAGTACAGTATTTTGAACCTCCTTTCTAAGGAGAGGCTTATGTCCAGCAGTGGACTATTAAAGGCTGTTGATGTTGATGATGATGAGAACAGTATAGGGTCTGGATAGGCCTTTTGAGGAAAGAACCATAGTTTTGAGTCAGCCTGTCCATACAGACGGCATACAGGCTCCAGCCATCGTGTAGCCTAACCGATATTGGTCAAGATCAACGACCCGAAGCATGACACTACCGCCAGCAGGACATTTGGGTAGGCCGTGGAAACACTCAAAACCATGAGAAAGATAATAAAATATGAATTAACATTACAAGCCTACACTATACTCACATTTACATACTTACACAAAAAATAAAAAAATACTATACAATTCAAATTCAACGAAAAATAAAATACGAAAACAAAATACAAAATACACCAAAAAAAAAAAATTATGTCCATCACTTTCAAACTTAACAAAAGATGTCTACGTAAATGTGGGAGTGAGCAGCATCAATTCCAAGCAAATTTGTCGTCTAAATAATCTATAATAGTGTAGTAAGAATTTTCACACAGTTTTAGCTTTACTAAAGACTTAAATTTGTTAATACTTAATTCATGGAATTTGCTTGGCACTTTATTGTAAAATCGCACACCCTAAAAACAAAAAGACTTGCTTACTTTTTGTAGTCTAGTGATGGTGGATAGTTTTATGTATGAAAGTTGAAAAGAGTAGAGGGCGACTAAAGAAAAGATACATGGACTGCTTGAAAGAGGACAAGGCTAAAAAGAGAGTAGCCAGTGAACTGACGAGTAATAGAGAAAAATGGTAGAAGAAAATTCATCGCGCCAAACCCCAATTAAATTTGGGAGAAGGGTAGAAAGGTGATGTAATAAAAAAAGAATTGATGATTGATAGTTATTTTATTAGTAATATCAAAATGGATTATAGAATAATTAAATAATTTAAATTAAATATATAAAAAGGGTTTACTCCTTCCTCAAATACGCTTGTGACTCCTGGGTTGCAGGCATTCATGAGCTGCTGTAGTCACTTTCCATCAGGTGATCCGTCTGCTGGTTTGGCCCCTCATCCATAAAATAAACATTAAATTGCAAACAGAATAGCATAGAAAAGCAATATAAACCGATTCCATACAAAGAGTCTGTTTGGCGTCCCTCGTCTACTCTCTGTTAACTGAAACTTATACAAAGCACCTGTTAACAATAGCAGTACATAGGCTTTACATATTATCGAACTTCTAAAACACAAAGCAGCGACAAAAAAACATTTGTTTATAGTAGAACTGAAGTTGACAGTAAATCTGTGGGGAGCGATCGCTATACAAGTAAAACCAAACATCCGCCCATGTACACGTAGCCCAGTTGAGAGAATAAACATGAAACAACAACAATTGTTCACTTGTGAGTATTAACGTAAAAAGGCCAATATACACTTCCAAACACAAATATATGTATGTAAACGAATGAAGGAAAAAAGTTTTTTTTTTATATTGAGGTATATGTTTGGTTTGTATTATTCAATTGAATAATTTTTTTTTTTATTGTAAACATGTATATAACGCGGGAAGTCGATTGTAAAGCAAAACACTTGTAGTTCTAAAAAGCATAATGGCTTGTGACCAATCCTTTGCAGTCAAACATCAGTCAGTACAAGAATACTTAAATTATATTCAGTAGGATTTTCCTTTGTAGGTATAATGGTACATTGTTAAATTTTAGTTAAAAAAAAATTATAAAACTTTATACACAATGAATACATCGCCGTACTTGTTATAGTTGAGACTAAATTTAGTCAATGTCTATATACAGTATTTTGAACCGTACATAAAGTCACCGTCAAGAACACTTAACAGATAACCGTGTTATGGGTGGCTGATTTCTAAACCTATATTGACGAAATTTACATCATAGTTGTTCGCAAATTACCATACAGTCAATAAGATACATAATATTACTATGTTGGCTAAATTCAGACTGAAATACTATTTAGTTGCTTAATCGCGCAAACACAAAGCAACGCATCGCAGAAAGAAAGCTTATTTATAACTTCAACTAGCTTCGTATAGGTGCAATGTAGATACTGGGTACACTAAATAAATACGAAAAACTTTATTCCTTCAGTCACTAATAATTATAATAATAATTCCTAAGGGTTCAAAAGTCCTAATATAACAACTCCGATTTATCCTATTTTTCTGATTCAAATATTTCCCTACTTCTATTTTAACCTTACTATGCTCAGAATACTGAGTTTCCATAGATAAAATAACAAAAAGTCAGACTTAATGAAAATTCGAATCATAACAAAATTGGAATTTCTTTCAAAAATAAATATAAATTTCGCTATTTATTTCATTCTTCGAACGTTTAAAAATCGGCAAAAAAACAAATCGCATTGCCGATTTTCGGTAAAATAAATTGTCATGAAATTTAATAATAAACATTACAATTCTTAGGTATTATGAAATTCGGACTTTTGAAGATCGGAACATCGAAACTCGGCATAAAATATTTAGATGTATTTGGGTGTTCTCGTAGATACTACTAATACTATTAATGGGTTACCAGTGATGAGTAATTAATTATACTATTATTATGATAGAACTATACTACAGGACATCTTTATATGCAATATTTATAGGCCCGCACTGATCGTGCCGGCCGCTGCCACCCGCTCGCTTTGCCCCCGCATTTTCAACCTCTAATATCTTCTAGCATATCCACATACTTATAGCATATTCATTTTAAAGATATGCTATAAGTATTTAATTTATTTAATGGGATCATTATAATAATGTATTCTTTAAAATAACTTCGTAAATAATACATTATTTTTTGTAACATTTAAAAGATTAAAATGGTTACTATGAGTCATCCTTAGGAGATAGACCTATACCATCTGACCGTTTTGTAGATCTTTTTAAAATATATATTCCATAATACATTATTTTGGTCTATGTCGTAAGGATTAGCCAGCTATTGCATGTTTTTTAAGACAAATCTTTGAAATTCACGGATTTTCTCTACTATAATATGCATGTATTATACATATAAAACTTTCTCTTGAATTACTCTCTCTATTGGTGAAAATCGCATTAAAATCTGTTGCTTAGTTTAAAAGATCTAAGCGTACAAAAAAGCAACTTAATTTTATACTATGTAAAGATTAAAAACGCCCCTTACGGTAGTCCTATACCGAAAAGGGTATTTATGCAGTGTTCCCCAGACATATTATACGTTTCAAATATGAAGAACACCTTAGACAGGGAGCAAAGTGTTATTTCCATAATTACAGTTGGATATTTCAGCCCATAAAACAGAGGTTGAGCTGACGAAACCCCTCATGACCCAAATACCTTAGTATATTAAACATTTCTATTTTTGATTGCTTTAGAAAAAAATCTATTTTGCCAAGAGAATGTTATGAAGTTGACAGCGATATAGCACCGTACCAAGTATCTAACTGTATTATTATATTTACATATTGTTCTACAGTTAGATAGGTCTTAAATTAAGATTTCGATGTGTAAGATTTAATACGCAGTAATTGAATCCGAGTCTGTCCGGCGGGTATATCCTACTGAATTGATTACTTTTTTTTCATAAAAAAAAGTTTTACTCGTAATAAACGGATTTCTCATCAAGCATTGGAAGTTATCTATCTAACTAACTTCCCCCCTTTTTAAATTACCTACACTCAAACAGAAACTTCTGTATATTTATTATATTTTTGTAGTTTTATTTTTCTATACCTATCGTTGTTAGTTTGTCTAAGAACTGGTTTTATTTCAGCGTACTTAAATTACTGCGGAGCAACAGTGGTCGTTGTTCGTTATTGATTTGATTTATGACAAATCCTAAAAAAAGTGTAATTAACATTATCAAAATGAAAACAAT
This sequence comes from Arctia plantaginis, assembly GCA_902825455.1. Lineage (NCBI taxonomy): Eukaryota > Metazoa > Arthropoda > Insecta > Lepidoptera > Erebidae > Arctia > Arctia plantaginis. Next base: position 15,413,788 of record CADEBD010000171.1, on the reverse strand, counting down.
CGTCTTGTGTTGCTTAAATAATCATTATTAAATCCGTAAATTCATTAATCAACGGACAAATGATTTATACATGAAAAAATGTGATGTTTATCTCAACTGGGATTATTTATAACATGAAAAGTAATATTTCTTTCTTTCTGCTATTAACGTCGTTTAGAACCTATTGACTTTCAAGTAAGTGTTTTTAAAATACCTCTGAGAATCTAACATCATCATGTAGATAGCGACATAGCAGAGAGTTTAACTTTACAACATTAAAGTGAACGTTCGCATGATGAGGTGGCGTGCGACGCGCCCACCTCGTAATTACATTTTTTCTCCGCATAAATCAACTCTTAATAATTTGCGCAAAAGAGTACAAATTAACGTGGCGAGTTTTAACGTCACTACAAACACGTCCATACATTTAAATATTCCCTTATTTTGTTATCAGTAATATAGTATTAACAACTGACTGCCTCGGTGGTGCAGTAGTAGCGTATGCAACTGGTCTGCTGAGGTCTCGAGTTCGATTCCCGGGTCAGACCCAATGTTTGTATAATCTGCAAATATTTATTTCGGAGTTTGGGTGTTTTCTATGTGTAATATGTATGTATTTACAAAAAAATATATAAGTATTATAGAAAGTAGGTATATAAGTATTCTATCAGTCAATCTAGCTTTCATAGAACAAGCTCTGCGTAATTTGAAACTAGATGGCGTTGTGTGTCAGATGTCTGAAAATATTATATTATATTATCATAACAATGAACAAAAAAAGCCCTCCTTATTCATTCGCTACCTATTTATCGTTTGTATTTTTTTTTTAATTTCACGTCTTCCATTTACGAGTAAGCATATATTAAGTATTTTCTTTATAATTATCCATGATATGGTTTTTTTTTTTCACAGGCAATAAAATAAATCGATTTTATTTTTTTCTTCAGTCAGATATTATTGAACTCGTTCCAGGGACCAATACATGCCGCCGATGTGCCATAGTAATATATTTAAAACTCGTAATTGTACGTCTTGTGCTCTTCCTATCAGGATCACATAAAGCAACGTACGGCAACCCTACGTAAAATTGACTTGTTTATGAATGCTTTTAAAGGAGATTATTGCAGGCAGTGGGCCTAGGTGTCCACGACATGAAATTTTGTTGATGGCCCAGTATTCCATGTAATATGCTCTTAAACCAACTATTTTTGGTATTGGCCTATAAGTCTTCATTTTCCGTTTATCGAAATCGTGACTTGTATCAATAACATTTTCACTAAGGAAACTTTGGGATGTCATATATTTATTGCTTTTTGTATCGGAGGTAATTACGATGTTTACAAGACATAATGGAGATGGTACATGGTGTTTTTAACGGATATAAAACTTTAACGGTATATATTGATCGTTTTTTTGTTGTGTCATAATAATGAGATGGTAAATAACGTGCGATGATGACGTAATGATACGTAGTAGTAGTACTTGTTAAGAAGTTTCATATCTTAAATGTGAATGTTTATATTAAACCCGTTTTTAAATTGTCACGTGGCATAGGGCTGTCTCAAAACTGAAAAATAGTTAACTAAATAAGCTCATCAACAATGAAACGTAAAAGCCCAAGTCTCGCAAATGGCAACGTAATGCTTCTTTGTTGACGCCTGATTCTGGGATTGCGCCCACGGTAACCTCACTGTCTCATTGAAGCGTTTTTATGTAAAGCTGTGTTATCACTCCGGTCGAGCCGGCTCAAAAACTATAACTTATATATTTATAATATTTTAAAGTAACAAGGACGATGTTAGACATCTTTATTTCTACAAGATAACTTAGGCGTCGCATAACAACATAATCACATAAGAATAATTTACTATTTTCCTAATTGAACGTGTTTTACTAATTGAGCAAGTGAGCCTTCCCGCATACACAAATACTATCATGTGTGGTTGTCAATTCATTATTTTTAAATAAAGAAATATGGATGTTTAATATTGACATGATTACTGTTGTTAACTAACAAAATAAATAACAATTAGATCTTAACTTTCTGCAGTAGAAGAACTACGTTGCGACTTGCTACATTAGGGTTTAAGAATTTTAATGATCGATAAGTGCGTCAGGAATAAAGTGAAATAACTTTGACAGACAATCGATTCAAGAGTTTAGGTTTATATATTATCAGATTAAATGTAATTTAAGAATATACAACAACTGCGCATGGCGGCTATGCCATGGTTCTCTCATGCAATTTGCCTTTCGTTTGGCAGGGGCACTGCCGTGCCCTTAGATTTAATCTTATCACACTGTATAAGTCTAAACACTCATTCAATTATTGCAAAGTTTGCAATACATACTAGTATTTGATTGATAAAAATATTAAAACACGTTGGTATGCTGCGCATCTTCCTTATTTTTAATGTGTTAAACAGTTTGTGAATAAACATTGGGAATATCGAAACACCAAAGTTTGAAAGACCGTTTACAATCTTCCCATTAATGAATTTCTATAAGTACATAGTATAAGGTTTACAATGTGCAAGTACATATAAGCCCAATAATTTACCTGGTAAAGGAATTAGCGTTAGTTGACATATGGAAACACAATAAATTCTATTGACTTTTTTCATGAAAAGCTACTCAAGTTTCATTCAAGAGTAGACGTAGATATTGCCCTTTACTCGTATGTCCCAACATTTGTTGATTTAAGTATCATGAGATGTCTGAGGCATAATTTAAAAGAAGTATTTGACAAATCAATCAGATATTGTCCATTAGCGCTATTTAGTAGAAGTCAGAGGCAGTTTATGTATATTGTACGTGTGGTGTTTCAGTGCGCTGCTGGTCGCGCGGCGTGGGCGGAGGCGGCGGCGCTATCGGTTGGAGGAGGGTACGGCGGCGCGGGGGGCGCGGCTCGCCGCTGCTCCGTGCTCGGCGACCACCCGGGCGCCAGGAAAGGCACCGGTGGAAAATGGCACAGGAACAACCGGGTATATTTATTTTACTTTTGATTTTAATTCTTTATGCACAAATTACAACTTAATTGAACAATGGCGGACTTAATGCCACAGGCATTTTCTCCCAGTCAACCTTTGGGTGGTGGGGAGATATCTGAGTAGGTGCAGCAATTAGTTTTTTTTTTGTTTTATTAAGATGATAATAATTAAGTAGATGAACAGAAACAAGCGGACAGATATACATACATACATATATACTGAAATACACATACATATATTTATACACAAATAATTAATAAAACTTAGTCTTATGTTACTTTCAGAATAGCGTTGTTTTGAAAAATATTCAAACTTTACAAGCCCTAACCAAACCAAGCCCTAATTTCTGTAATTCCTGTATAAAATTTCTTAAACTCACTCCATTTTGTGTTTACTCGAATTGTGGAATGTCATAACAAGTATCTTTTACGGGGACTACCGCTCTTCTATTTCAACTGATTGTTGTCTTATAAGAAAATCAACTGAAGATCTTTTGGAAGTTCCAAGTTTTCTCCAATCTTTTCGGCAATTTGATTAAGTGTAATTTTTTATTCGTTTACATTTTACTTAATACGAGTGAAACTAGAAAAGTTATGGTCAATTTCTAATTTATATCACCAACTGCTAAGGTAGAATACATTTAAAATATTGAACGTACGAACTTAGTTCATGTTAAAGCGTTTGTTGTTAGAATACTTGCCTGATAAAAGCTCGTTCAAAATAAAGATTTCACAGGAAACTACGAACGAATACTTTAAATTAGGCAGCCTTGAGTCATGTACAGTGGTGACCATAGCTACGAAGTAAATGTGACGTTATGATTCAAAGAAGAAGCAAAAACAACCTCAGAAAAGCGTTAAATAAAAGTAGTCGGTGCGAAAATTATAATCCTTATTAAGAGAAATATTGTTTGAAGTATCTTCTTATGTTCCTGTTGGAACAGGTTACATGTTTACAATAAAGTTCATCTATCTTTATAAATAAAAATGAATCTCCAAACTGTAGCTATGTACGAGCAAAACTTCCGAACGACTGAACCAAATTGAATAGAAAAAATTGTGTTCGTTATTGTCAGGACAAGGTTTATATAGAAGTTCTTTTTTTAAAATATCATATTATGAAAAGTGAGTGAGTGAATGAGACAGAAGGCTGTAAGAGATCTATACTAATATCATAAAGAGGTAACAGTTTGTGAGTTTCTATGTTCAGGGTAATCTCAAGAACTACGAGTTCGAATTGAAAAATTCTTTAAGTGTTGGATAGCTCTTTTATTGAGGAAGGATATAGGCTATATAACATCATGCTACGGCCAATAGGAGCCGAGTATCGATTAAAAATGTTGCTAAAACAAAAGTTCTTCCTTTTGACATAAGCAAACTAAGTTGTGCGGGCCAGCTACTTAATAATAACAGTGAAAGATAAGAGCACGAAACCTCTGACTTATTTCACTTCATCACTTATATTGTATAGCTAGCTATATGTCCATGGCCGCATATTGAAATGTGCAACGAGGCGGTACAATACGCTTCCGCTCAATGAAACGCAATCACAGCCTTTGATATTTTATTGCCTAAAATTCACCTGCGGGCAAGAAATTAATGGCCTCATCGTCATTATAAATTTTAATGAGATGAGGTTAATTTGTAAATTGATTCAATCAATTATATTGCCAACACAAAGTTATTTTGAAAATGTTTTTCATATTCCATTTAATCAATGGGATCTGAAAAACATTTTCATAATAACTTTGTGTTATTATTGTATTAATTGTTGTTCAGTAATGCACGGTAGCATTCGTTTATTGTGCAACATGTTTAAATGTGTGAAAACCTCTAAAAGACATGCCTTGGGAGTTTTTTAACACAATTAAAGTTACCTAATAAAAATTCGAGAACATTACTATAGATTTTTTTTTCGGATTATTTTTACTAGCAAGAGTAGATAGAAACCTGTTCTCACAGTATCCTCAGTGTCGCTCTCTCACAGAGTACAGTATTACTTTTGAATCACCGTCTCTATTGGTGAAAACTGCATTAAAATCCGTTGTTCCAAATATCTAAAGATGTATGCCAAGTAACAAAGGAATTCGTCGGCTAAACAATTTTGAAAGCATTATTCTACATAAACATATTCATTATTTGTCGTCATCTCATTACCGTCAAACTGTTAAATTGATGTAAAGACTTATTCGTCATATTTTGCAGGTGCGGGACGCGTCATACGGCTCGTCGTCCGAATCGGACGGCGAGGCGGAAGGAGCAGCGGGCGATTCGTGGGGTGTTGCACGGCTTCTATACGCTGGCCTCGGCACGCTCGCCGTTGGACTCGTCGTTTACTTCGTCGGCACTGGCGACAAGGTGTCAATTACTACTTTAAGTCACGTTTTCTTGAATTGGAACTAAACTCTTATGAATAGAAGATTGAGTTCGACCCAACTCGCTCAGTAAAGCTAATAAATTTACCTGCGTCAAACGGTCTACTGCCACTGAGCTACAATTTCTGCACTAGTCAGTAGTAGCCATAAAATATCTAAAAAAATGCTTGTACAGTCTTGCTCATAATGAGTCAGCACATTTAATGATTATGATGGCACAATCACTTGAGTGCGTAAGTATCTGTTACTAGAGAAGTAAGTAACCTTAAATTCCTTAAGAAGGCTACATACTCGTATGTAATAATAGGTCTTAACAACAGCGCAACAGACAGTCTCCAAGCTGCAAGAGCTGGGGTTGGAAGCTCTCCCTCATCCGCCATACTCACCAGATCTTGCACCTACCGACTATTACTTTTTCCAAAATTTAGACAACTTTTTAGTGGGTAAAAAATTCCCGAGAGGCAGTACAAAATGCCTTTGAAGAGTTTGTTGCCTCCCGTCCAGCTGATTTTTACAAGAAGGGCATCAATAAACTGCCAATGCGTTGGCAAAGATGCGTCGATTGCATGGGTGATTACTTCGAATAACAGAAATAAAAAAGTTTGAAAAAATAAGTACTTTCACTTATTGCATACAAAACGGCAATTTCATAGGTAAAGACCTAATATAAATAAATATTATGGTTTTAAATATGCAGACTGGTGGCAGTCTAAACAATTAAAAGTCTGTTGAACGTATTATGTATACGTTTGACTGTTCAATCGTTCAACGTAGGTATTTTGCAACCGTCACCCATCAATAATATTTTCATGTCATTTCAGGGTTTCAAGACACCAGCGCTACGGCTTGTGGGGCCTTCTCTTATAGTAGCTGGACTTGCGTGTTGTATACTACGTATCTGCTTCTGCATATTTGCGAAGCCTTGTTGTCGACGGCGGACCAACTACAAGGAGAACAGAAGGTTGTACAATAATCTCTAATTTTAGTAAATAAGATGTAAATCAGATGTTAAAGTGTAAATCAGTAGAGTAACGTTAAAAACTTACGTGCGTATCTTGAGAATGTCAAAATAGCTCTAAGCTCCATAGAGGCCCTCTGTCAAGATTGAAGCGACTGAACCCTAATCAGAAGTTACGCAAGGTTTTTTGAAAACTCAAGCATTCTTGTGCACCGCAATTTTAGTAAAACACGATCGTCCACTCTGTTAATCTCGCACTTTGTAACTCCATACTTATATTATAAATATGAAAGTGAGCTTGTTTGTTTTGCTTTTACGCTTAAACAACTACACCGATTTAAAAAAAACACCAATGGAAAGTTACATTATCAGCGAGTAATATAGGCTACTTGTTACCGCGGTAACCGACATATACGCGTTTATGTATCTACATATTTATGTTTTGCATTGTTATACATAGGCAAACTAAATATACAGACAATTTATACATTATATACCTAAGTAGTAATCGTGTACCTATCTAGTGGAATTTTGAATACACATCTAGCTGTCTCCACGAACACTTTTGATACCTGTTAAGCTTGCTTGAAAAAAAATTCATCTTGTGGCGTTATTGGTGCAGACTGTCCGGTGGTGGGGAAGGCGAGGAAATGCCGCTGGCCCGCAGTGGGTCAAGAGGCGACCGCGTCGGACCCGCTCAATGTTCACCCGCGCGCCGCCTCGACACGTCGTCTTGCGACGTGTCCAGCCTCTCCAGTGGCGAGGAGGACGAACGTCTCCGCCGGTACCGCACCGCTTCTCTGCACCCTCCACCGGTACATCAGGTACTTGTACCGCCCATTTTCACGAATAAATTTTAGAGATCATTTCCTAACATATTTGCAAAATTGCAATAGAGAATATGCATGTATTTTTTTTATTTTTTTAAACGATTCTACTAGTTATTACATTACCAAAAATAAATATAACACATCCGAAATATAAACCGTTAAGCAAAAAAAAAATTATTAAAATCACTATCATTTTGGGGCAATTTGAACACGTCCATTTTGGCGCGCTTTTTTTGTGACGTCAGATTACACTTTCAGACGAATTCGATGTCAACAACAGAGTGAAGTTCACAAAGTTTCTGAAAGTTAAAAAGTTAGTGATAAAAATTAACTTATTACCATGGAAAAGCCAATAAAAACTTATTTTAAATATTGTGCCGTTCCTTTGTGCCCAAATAATATCAAAACTGCACCTGACAAAGTATATTCAGTCATTGTGTTGAGTCTTTCTACACGGGAATTTAATAATTTAACACTGAAAACGTATTAGTTATTAACTTAAAATGAAACAAATAATCACCAGAAACCAAATATTACAAATACACACAACTTGTTGACACTCTTGACAGTGTAGGTTGACGTCACGTTTCATTCAACCAATAGCGTTGCGTTTTAGAAATTTGCGAGGGAATCTTAAAAAAGCCAATTTTTGATGATTAAATTTCACTATTAAATTAAAATAAATTTCAAAAATAATTGTAGGGGTATCTTTTTTTAGCAATAAAAATTACAAATAAAAATATTTTGTCCATTTTGGTGTCACGTGCATATTCCCTATTATGTCGACCACAATACAGATATTCAAACATTTTTGAACAGAATAGAAAAGTTACATCTTATAACTTTCTATAATATACGACTTTTAACTACATCTAATGGGCTTTTATTAGCCACAATATCACTATAGTTGCCATACGATTTGATTCTTAATCTGTAGATGTCATTTATGGATGATAGGTTAGCGAATAACACGAGGCGCTTTCGTTAGAACTATCACTTTGCTTTTGGTTCAAAATTACTGTTTATGTATCTTTATATGAATTCTTAAAATATACGTTACCGCAGGTACAACCTGTACAGGGCACGAGCCAACCAGCGCTACAGCAAAGCGGGTCGAACCAAAGCGCGTTGCAACGTAGCGGCTCCCAGCATAGTGGCAGCGCAGGGGGCGCGGGGGGCACGAGCCCTGGTACAGCGGGACCAGTCCTCACACTTGCCCCTGCACGACGTCCTCCACCTCGCAACGTGTCCTTTGCCGGCGTCCCCGATGGTGAACTCGTCCTATCCCCAGCACAACTACGCTCCTAACCAACAAGCAATAATGGTTGTCGCAATAACCCTTTTATAAACATGAACTCTCCGAACGATGTGACTATATCGATGCGATATCGGTTAAGTGATAGCGTGAAACTCTGACAGTTTTTAAGTGAAGTTTTCTATTCGATAAGCTACGAGATCGTTGATTATTTGCACGTTTGAATATATTCTCGCAAGCTCTATCGATACTCGTGTCTAAATAAGTATAATTTGCTAGTACTATCTTGACTGTTTTAAGAATGCCTAGTTTATATTATAAGGTGTGTAACAAAGTAGACGTTCTGAAGCAGATTACTGAATTTTATTCAATGGAATATTAAATACTATTTTACTTGTTGACGACAGTGACGGTTCTCGGTTTTCGAACAGGTTCCTATTTATGTAGACATTTTGCAAAGACTATAAAATGAAAGCGTTCACTTTGTAACACGTCTCTTCTCTAAGTTGAGTTTCTGTGACAGAATGTATCGGTTGCATGTTCATTAAGCAACGATTGTACAAGAGGCTGTCATACTGAACACAGCGTGGTTATTTCATGCGACAGACTTAGGTGAGTCAGCCGGTCTGCCAGCACCTTAACTATTTTTACCGTAGTACTCGAATCATGTAACTGTAAGCGTTAATTCTAACTTTGTAGCCAATTAATACTGAATGTGCTAGATCCATCCATCTTAAAGCAACCTAGTAGAATGCCATCTTGCATAACGAGGTGTGGTTTTGACGACCAAACTTTATATACAAATAATTATATTATCACATAATATTTTAGAAACTTTAGACTTGTGTTAATATAACAATATTTGCTTTTACAAAAAATAAATATATATCATATATACCTAGTGTTTTGAACTATTATTATTTTTAAATCAATTGGATTTATATATTAAAAAAGGATTTATATTTGAAGTTTGACACGGAGGATTTATAAAAGTATATTGAATTTTGTTCCTAAAATATGACATTATTCTAGCAGTGATGAATGAGTTAGGTTAGCTGAGCAAATTCATTTTAATTGAGTGTCCATTGTGGAAAGAAAACAATACGACACAATCCATCCAAAGTTATATACATTCACAGTAGACAGTAGAATAATTTATTAGCAACATAAGACCACACCTCGGAGCAGTTTGGAACTAAATAGTAAATAAACATAATTGTTTTAAAACTGCCTACTACTAGATGCGAATTTATACTTAAATATAAAATTCATAAAAATAGATTTATAACTGACAATAATGATTGTTAACTGATATATAAAATGTTATGGCGTATGTACGTTGATTTTATTTTGATTATGTCCAATAAATCGTGAGTAAGTAGTTCAAGCGCCGAGTACCGACATAACGCAAGAGGCCTCACCTCTAGTCGCCGCACATGGCCAGGCGAACAGCTTGTAACATTTAGGAGTTCGTAGCATGAAGTTTATCATATATACGGACTGTCCACCGCAAGTATAGGACACTTACTTTGCGGCTTAGTTAGACGTTTTATTTCATGGTAGAGGTGTAAACTTGGCGTGTGAACTACACTAAACCAAGGATATAATGTAGTAGCTAATTACACACAAAGGTTTGTGTATAGCGAGTGATACTGTCTAACAGTAATGTTTTTATGTGTAAGTAACTACGGTAAATTAAACAATACATACATGTGTGTTACGCGTGCATTGTATATGGCACAATATAGTAAATACTGTTTATAAATATATAATATATTTTAGAAATATTTGCACCTTTAGTAGTGAAATATTAAAATGTATATCTGCAGATTTTAGCTAGAATATTGTGAAAGACACTTTACATGAAGTGTTATAAAACATATTTTGAAAAAATTAAGTTTCTGTAAACGAAACAGAAAATTATTATAAAAGTTTTTGATTAGTTTTTGTCAATTATATCTTTGTAATAAAAAAGTAGTTAATTTGTATTGTTTAAATCTAAGGAGGGTCAATTACTTACTGATTATTTTCGAGATAAGGTTTGCTTTGATTTACCTAACTGCTATCTGTATCGAGCACTCGTAAATCTACTTATAATGCTTAGGAATACTCCATTTAGTTGTACTTCATCATTAGGACTCTCGGTATGCGCTCTTCATCGCTAACTTCTGGTACTTTGATCAACTTGAGTTTTCAACATTTCTACTGACTTCGGTTACTTTTGTATTCACATTATTTTTTATGAAACATGTGAGAGTTCAATGCATGTCATTCGGCAACGAATGAGCATTTCATTCGACGAGTAACGAATGGGTACTGCGGGTGCGAATCTGCACGCTATTAACGGGCACGTACGAGCAGTAAAATCATAATGGCTGTATTTCAACTAAAATATTTTGAACATGACGATACTATAATAGACGTACATAATAGGTGTTAAGAAAAATATGAGCTTCGTTTAGACTAACTGGCTTGTGTAACAAAGTGTTGTGTACATTAACGAAATAGATAACCATTAAACCATTTATCAAATCACATTTGGCATTTCTTCATACTCGTAGTGGATTAGGTTTCGTCGTGTGTATTTTTTTAGACATCACCTATAATGTACTATTCTGTATGCTTCGATTTTGATTAATACTATCTAAGCGCACATAAATCTGGTGACAGGGTTCATTTATTTGCGTCTACCAGCAGACGAGTTTTCGTTTACTTTTAAGGAATTACATCACTTCTATTTTACGAAGGGAAATTCGTCTGCTTATTTACGTATATAAAATTATATAGATCGTTTTATACAAAAATGAAACTGTAATATTGTCATTATGAATTTCACTTCACACTTCGTACTGAGGACACCAATGTTTAAAGTTAAGATATTAATTTTATTTCTAATGAAAATGTGTAAATAAGCAATATGGATGTCAAGTCTAGTTACATTTTAGTTGTTATATATTATGTGATGCTATGTAACAACAGAAATTTTGTTCTAAAGACTTAGCTAAAAACCTATGTAACAATTGCGCCAAATTGCACTTTTGAACTCCTAACTTCAACTATATTTTGTAGAAGCACTTAATAATCAAAACTACAGCAAAAAGAATTGATAAAAAGATAGGTTTTTGACATGAATTGTATATTTTTGTATATACGTGCTTCCATTTGAGCTTGCATTAAATTGCTTTTTTTTTGTGTATCCTAATGTGCAAAACAAAGCAATTAAACTAGATTTTTTAGATCTAAGCGATTAAAGTTTCAAGGCCTAATAAAAATAACGTTTTGAAGTCACTTTCTTCAACGACACCTGTATATTAGAATGTATTTACCACAAGAATACTGGCAGTAAAGTTATAAACAGCAATCCTACTTTCATACAGGCAGTGTAAACCAAAACAGACGTACTTGCAGTCTTTTAGCGAAATAAATATGTTACTGGAAGGAACTGTTTGCCCGAAAACCAATGCTTTGTACGAGAAGTACTTTTTCGTCGAATAGGATTTTTTTCTCCTTGATCGAACCAACGGATATTATCAGATGAGTGTTCAACAACTTTCTTTTCTCTAATTTACTTCATCCTTCAAATTATTGCCTTTTTAAGTTCAAAAATCATATTCTTACAATACAAACTTTACAATAACAAAAATCTTGAATCATATTTTAATATACAAATTCTTTCACAAGCAAGTTGACTAGATGTTTATTTGGACGATGTTATAAAAATATATAAAAGTATTTTCCTAAATAATTTTATCCCCTGTCATTATTTTGTGAATCCTTAAAATAAAAATATTTTGTAATGCCAATGTGTTCTTTTAATATAGACTACTGTATAATATAATACTGTATAATATTCTATCAGTCGCAGTGTTAGTTGTCTTGCTTATAAACTTCTATGATATAAAATAATTTGCGCCAGCCAAAATAACTCTATAACTTACGAATGCTGTGTTATTAAAGGTTAACTAATTATTTGTATTATAAAAGACGTTAATTTAGTTAACATTGAAAGTTATTGTTTCGAGATAAGTTTTAATTTTAAGCGTAGTTTCGAAAACTGTTTATGAGTCTATTCCTGTTTTCTACTCTTTCTCATTTAAGAAAAATTGGAAACCAGAAATAAAATATGTGAAAACAATTCTGTAATAAAGCTAAAGCTCTTCTAATATTGTGACCTAAAACTTGAAATGTATGACAGTGAAGTTGGTCTCTAGCTCAGTGTGGCTACTTTCTAGCGTCGGTGATTCTCACCAGGCGTTTCGTTCTACATCTTCCTATAATATAGGAAATGCGGTGCAAAACAATGGATAGAATGAACACTGTGATTTAAATGTTATTGTTAAAAGGGACGGATGTGACGACATGTTGGGCAAGAATAAATGTTGATGTTTAGTTCCAGAGGATATTGAAATTATTGATATTACGCTCAAGAGTACGTGAAAAATATAGACTTTTTATAATGATAAAAGAGCAATGATATATATATATATAATTTTGTTGTGTTAATGTAAATATTTTATGTCATAACCGGTATTGATCATCATCGTTTGTATTTATTTATAGGCATTGGTGCATATCATGTGTATAGAGCAGATGATTAATCAAATAAATTAGAAGGAAAATATAGTTGATGATGATGTTTCATTTCAATGTCACCTTATACTCACACCTTTCACGCCGATGGTACATTTATTAGGTAATTAAAAGGTAATAAACACGAGTTAAACCACCGATATTTAAATGTAACATGTTATATATTTCATTTCAACCCTACAATATTTTCATTCATCAACATAAAAATAAATTTATTTACATCGATAATTATTGCAACTCTTAAAATAAAATCACAACATAAATTTACTCAAACCTTGTTTAAAAAATTATTCTAATTAGATCAGTTTAAGAGTCATGCATTGTCTTTTTATAATTTTTCAAGAGTAACGTCAATCTTGGCTTAAAATTCGAATTGAGTTGATATTTTAAAAAATACAACGAATTGCAATTTGGCGACACAAAAGCAGGCCCTTTCATAATTGTGAACAAATACAACTATAAAATTACTGCCCATATAATGATTCAATATTAATAATATGATAAATTTAAATTTGAAACAACTTATCTGTCATAAATTTTATACTAATATACTGACACAGATTGGAATACAATACACAAATATTAAATATAGGGCTATGTTTGCTATCTAATATATAAAAAGGAGTCTGCGTCGTTAGAGTTTATAGCTAGGTTTCAGAATATTTCATTAATAATAATATTTATAAATTAAATTTTTCAATTAACAATACTGTGTGAAATGGTAAACTGTAGTAGAAATGGACTTGTTAGTATTGTAACTTACCTAATTAAAATAAACTTAAAATCTAAATATTATTACCTATTTTATGTAGTAGTATATCAACGCAAACTCCGTCACGAAAATCATTATACACAATATAATAATAATGTTATATATGTATATAATAATTCAGGCATTTTTTCTCTAAACCATACTCAAACATGGACGTAACAAGAGATCCATTCCGTTAGGTTTTAGAAAAAAACATCTATGAAATCTCTTATATATAACTTTTCATATATTTAATTAAATTTATAATTTGGTTAAATTCTAAACTTTTAAAATACTGTCCATAAATCTGATTTATTTTAAATCATTTAGTATCCATCTCGACACTGAGTTTTTTAACTTGATATCGTTTAACTCAAAGAAACAACCAATAATTATATAAGTATTAGATTAGCGCTATATATGGATAGCCTGTTAAGCGCCATTTAGGTATTAATAACACAAAAACGAACGATTTTCTATTACAAATCTGAAGAAAAAAGTTATACGAAGAGAAAAAAAATCTACTTTAAATTTATGTGGGTTGGAAATTTTACCTATTGGAAGTAGTCATTTAAACAATATGTTGAATTAATAAATAAAATATGTAATAAAATATAAAATAACAATGTCTACTGTTAACACCTAAAATAATATAGTAATGAGCGTAAACAGGTCTATTAGAATGATTTTGAACATGGTAACTAAAATAATACTATGCGTGCAGAAATATAAACTAAAAATAATTATCTTATATATAAAATTCTCGTGTCACAATGTTCGTTCCCGTACTCCTCCGAAACGGCTTGACCGATTCTCATAAAATTTTGTGTGCACATCGGGTAGGTCTGAGAATCGGCCAACATCTATTTTTCATACCCCTAAATGGTAAGGGTGACCCATCCCTAATTTTTTTTTGTTTTGCAATACAACGTTTGCCGGGTCAGCTAGTATTTTATGAATTTTAGGTTTTGAAGTATTACTTTGTATTTTCTTTATCCAGATTAAATAATTTAGACATTCAGTAGATAAAATTGGGTATGAAGTGAAGAGAAAACTTAAATAGATGGTTAATAAAAGATAAAATTATCACCAAAAACCGCATTTACGGTAATTTAGGTTTTTCAAAAGTGCGAACAAGTGCGTGTTGGGTAAGTTACTAAACAAAACGTTTATTTAAAATCTTATAATATATTTCAGAGGTCGCGGAAGCGATGGGAATAGGACAGGAATGTGATGACCGAAATACTAAATTAAATAGGGAATTTATACTTTCTGTAAACAATTACAAGTCTGTTGTGAAGTTTTTCAAACGGTGTAAAAAAATCAGTCACAAAAATTACGTTAATAATGACTTTTTAGTTAAAGTTCAAAATAGACTATTACGGTATTACATATATAACATTTCACATTTAAGTCTAAGTAAAAATAACTTTGTATAATCCGAGCGCCGTAACTTGAGACTTGTCTGGAATGCGATTCCCCGCCCGCTCCCCTGTCACTTCCCTTCCCTATTCTAACAAATATTATTCTCGTATGCATACGTCACGTAACGACGATGTACACTCCTATTGTTGACACATTTCTTGTTACATTTTGTTGTTAATCTTGTTATTGTTTTGTTATTAGACTCTCTATCGCATTGTTATTTTTGTTAAATTTCTTGTTAGATTGTTTTATTAATTTTTAGGAAAGCTTTTACAGACCAATATTAATACAGACATTGCTAATAATGAGCTTCCTCATAATACTTGTTCGTAGCCTAATAATTAAGGCAAACAATATATAAATTTTAGGCTCAGTATAATAATAAAAGATTAATAAGATTAATATAAAATGTCGGTGTTTCGATTACAACACTTTATTTATGTTATTTTTTACATTAAAAATAGCATAGAGGAAGCTTGTAGTGCTCTTTTTTGTGCACTCTGTACAAACGCGTGTCTGTGACGTTACCGAGTTCAGGTCTTAAGTTACGGCGCATGGATTTTATGTAACAAAAAGTAACGAATGTAGAAAGGTAATCAAAATACAACTGGCAACATTCATCAATACGCATAAAAACAATAGACCTGCAAAGTCTGTATCTAAAACGAACAATTCTAAAGCAATGGCATTTGGATAATGAGTCACAGAACTGAAATGATTTCCATAATATATCTTAACTGACGTTTGAATTATAAATCGTTATCGAAATTAGTTTTTTTTTCTCATCGGAGTTAACATGGAGCATTATTTTATAAGTGATCACTTGTGGACAAAGTTATGCAATGAAAATATAATACATAAAACAATCGTAATATTAAATGAAAAATAACCAAAAAAAGATCACAGACTCAAAATGTTTGAACTAAGAACATTCCATCTTACCTTTTTTTAAATCCTAACTACAGGCAACGATCACTATATCATTCAGCCTAATACATTTTTACGAATCTTATAAAGGCCTTGTGTCATGTCTCCTTTGTCAACAGTATTTGTCTACATCCGTCATTTGTTTCATCTCTCTCTCAGCCATCCCTTGGTATTATTTAATTAGCGCTCTTGATAAAATAATATATTAGTGCGTTTACCGTGAGTTCTCAGCATCTAATATCAAATGGTTTCAACGAGCCCCTTTCGTTTCGGTCGCTGAGGTTCGCTGGATATAAATGAAGTTTCTTCAGATGAGCTTATTGTTTTTTGTAGGGGCGTTGATGTGCTGTGTTGAGTCTATTAATTATTAAAAAAAAAATCAGTAATTATTATTTTTATAATAAGTATTGGATAAATACGCTTTTTTTATAATTTATAGAGTGAATGCAATATTTTTAATTGAATTTACAAAGTAATTAAAAAAAAAAACTTAATATCAATTTTTTTTTAGACTGGTGCGTGAAATCGTCCATAACTATTTACTGAAACTTTACACAACTAAATATCCAAATCAAAAAACCTTATACAGGCAAAAGCATAACAAATTATCCCAGAATAGCGTGGAGCGAAACAACTTTGTTTAGAGCCATTAGTGTGTATGATATAAGGTTGATATTGCCTTACCGCGGATGTTATTCATTGTCTTGTATCGACGTTGTTGGCTCACATTCTGAACATCAGTACAATGAGTCAAAATCATTAATTATTCTTCTATCAACTCATTCATGTAATATATAAAAAAAAACATACACGATGTACAATAGATTTACTTTTTATTCAATCATTAATATGAATTTTAAATAAATATTTTATGGTAATAGCTTAGGGTGTGAATGCATACCTGTGATATAACAGGAGTGGACGCCACAGCAAGAGCGGCCGCATTCCTCTTGATTTCTTCCATAGGTATGTCTTCTGAACGCGCCCGCGGGGACCCTTCGCGTGAGCCTTGAGCGCTGCTGCTACGGGATACACTACTGGAATGCGTGACCCCCCAAAAGGAAAATAAGCAGAAACATTATAATTAAAGTGAGATAGACGAAAAAAAATACGTTTCAAATGCACAACAATCAGTGCCAAGAAATATTAAGAAGTAAAAATTAGGTTAGCATATAAAAAAGAAAATGGAGAAACATTTAACACGAATCAAAAAGATTTTAAGTTTGGTTATGATGACGAAAACCTGTGCAAAAAACGTAAATAATTTATGTATTCAGATTGGTAAAAATAAACTGAATTCTACTTCAGATTTTTTTTAAGATTTCATAGGTTTACAATATTTGTGGGTCACAACTAGTACCCAAACTTATACGTAGTATGACGAACTATTTTCATTTTTTTTATTTTATTATCATTGAAGGTTGTAAGCGTGTAAAGCGTTAGCAGAATAGCGTGCCTCAATAGCTAATTTAGACCTTATTCGCTCTTCTGTTAATCGCGAGGTAACTTGCTCTAAGATATCTCTTCTCTTAAAGATATTTGTCAAGGTTTATGATAATGGCCCAGTATAGTTGTCAACATTTTAAACAAACGTTTAAAATGTTGAATAACATTAAATATGTGATGTTTAACTCTTTATGAGGAATGAGGTCACATGTTATGGCACTCAACCAACGCCCAAGTTATCTTGACGACTTAATTAACAGGGCAGTGAAAATATGTTTAAATTTATTTAATTCCCACAATGTCTGAGTTTCACTTAAATATTTTTTTTTTTTTTTTTATTTATTTAACATTAGTTACAAAATCGGTACGCAAGCTTTATGATACCACATAAACTCATTCGAGTTTTTCTGGGCATCGTTATCATTGACATTCAGTAAATAGTAAGTACAACTAATACGACAAAAGTAGGTACATGATACAAAAATTAAATTCGAAGAGGGTAGGTGGTAAGAGAACGGCACCGCCTCGCAAGGCCACCGCCCGCCAGCCGGCAAACTGTTTTTATTATTGTATGCCGAGTAGATAACAGCACGTTAACTGCATCCACAGTATGATGTTTTGTTTGAAAGTGAGCTAGATATGTAGTACTGTTAGATGTTAAAATAGTATAAGTAGAATGAAGTGGAATAAGTAGAATGTCGCAAAGACCAACATACAAATACATGTATATATAAATATACATATATCTATATGCTAGCCTGCACGACATTTGGGTGTTTTGTGTGTGTGTTACTAATGTTTAGTTATATTTGTAAGGAAATATTGTTTAAGTCTGAATTTAATATTTTTTGGAGTCAACTCATTCCTAAGGGATAATGGGAGATTGTTGATCAGGTCTGGAATAATATATGACAGTTTCCGTTTGCCATAGAGGTTCGTGTATTTGGGCAATAATAGCTTAGACTTAAGTAGCTGACGTGTTTGGATTATGTTATCACTGTTCTGTCTTTTTTTTTAATTTCTTCTTTGAAAAATTCTTCATTTAAAAGTGTAAATTTAATTTTTTCATAAATCGGTAATATTTTGCAAAAATCAAAGAGTGCATGGTAGTTACTTTCATATATTTTTTTAATGCTATAAGGGACCACTTCCTTTAGCAGCCTCAATTGTAGTGCATAGATGGAATCGAGATGCGATTTGTATGTTCTTCCATAGCTCGATAGGCCATAACCAATCACTGATTCGGCCAGGGCACTGTACAGTTGAAGCCGGATTTGGTAGGGTATTTTCTTTTTTATCAAAGTAAACTTAGCCAGTATACCCCTCAGTCTGTCACACACCCGGTCTATATGACTTTTCCAGGAGAGTCTACTATCTATAACGAGTCCCAGATATGTTTGCTCATCCACCACATCTATTGGTTTGCAATTACATTTGTCAGGTGTGACTTTGTTATTGTTCATGTGAAGGCAGTTATGATTGTGTGAGACAAGAGTAGGCTTAAAGGTACATCTATTTCGACTAGAGCTAATGTACATTATTTTGGTTTTACTTTCATTCAGCACCAGCCCCAGGTCATGTGACCATTTAACCAACAAATTGAAGTCATACTGGAGTTTAACCAATGCATCCTCGGCCGATTTTCCCGCTGCCACAAGACAAGTGTCGTCAGCATACTGAAAGACCTCACATTTCGTAATCAAGTTCTGCAAGTTGTTAACATATGTGAGAAAGTGTAATGGTCCCAATACCGATCCCTGAGCCGTACCCTCGCTAACGCGCATGGTATTACTATCTTCACCTGACACTCTCACTTTGAACGCTCTATTACGCAGGTAATCACCGCACCATTTCAAAAGATTACCATTAATACCACACTCTTCCAGGCACTTTAACAATGTTGGGTGTCTGAGTGTGTCAAAAGCACTGCTGTAATCTATAAAAACTACCATTACATGTCGTTTATTGTTAAGGTGGTCGTATACGCTGTCTGTAAATTTGGTGAGGAGCTGGGAAGTATTTTTATGTGGTTGGAAGCCATACTGGTTGGTGGAAAGGATATTATTTTTACCTAAAAAATCGTAGATTTCTTTACTTATGTACTTTTCAGCTATTTTATCTATTATTGGGAGGATGGTTATTGGCCTGTAGTTGGAGTATTCACCTTTACTGCCCTTTTTATGTACAGGTCTAACTATACCAGTTTTTAGTTTATCAGGGTAGACGCCTCTTGATACACTCATATTAATTAAGTTGGTAATGGTAGATGTTATTTTGCCACATAGATTCTTTAAGTCAATTACCCTTATGCCATCCAAACCTGGGGCTTTTTGTATATTGGTAGACTTAATGATATTTTCTATACCCTTTGTTGTGGCTTGTCTAAATCTCATTGTTACATTGACTGGTCTTGCATACAGGGACTTCTTTAGCAATGGGCTAGAGCAATTATGTGTTACAGACTTTACGTTATTAACGAACGTTTGCGCGAACTTGTTGGCCACGTCCTTATTGCTCTCACCGTTTTTTACCAGCGAATTTGCTATGACAGTATCTATGGACTGTTTTACTCTGCCTGTAATTCGGTTGAGGATTTGCCATAGGTTACGTGGGTTGTGCTGGTTATGAGTTATTTCGGTTCTAAGACTATTATTCTTTGCTTTTTGTATAACTTTATTTGCAAAATTTCTAGCTTTGTTATAGTCACGTTTTAGGTTTAAGTTGCGGGCATCTTTCACCCATTCGATAAATTTTGCATCCCTGTGTAGGCAAGCATTTATCACCCTTTTATTTATCCAAAAGTTGTGGTTACGTACATTGTCCTTAATTTTTATTTGATATTTAGATTTCGAATAGCATTCCTTAAATCTGCTCTCAATGAAGTCGTTGATTTCTATCGGGCACGATAGTTCGCAGCCTTTATCCCATTTAACATCGTTAAGGAGTTGCATGAGTTTCTTGTTACTTATGCACGTTTTATAAACTGAAACATCCTGTATTGGTACACCGACACAAGCTAGTGCAATCGCACGGTGATCAGCCAGTGTGGTACCGATTGCCGACGTATATACGTCCTTTGAGTGAGATCGAACAAATATGTGGTCAATACATGTTTTACTCAACAAGCTATTACGAAATTCTATTCTGGTGTATTCTGTGATTCCACACCAAAGGCCTAGATTATGCAACGAGTTTTTATATAAATGTGTTATAGGAGTGCTGATTTTCAGGTCGATGTTAATATCCCCTAATAAAAGTAAGTCGGAGTGATTGGAAAGGTGTTTGAGTGCCGATTGTAGTTCGTGAATAAAAAGATGTTTACTAAGGCTTGGCGGCCGGTAGACGGCGCATAGGTTTACCGTATAGTTTGACTGAGTCGTGATAGTACATAAAATATTTTCAAAGTGCCGAGTATTATATTGCTTTAAAACAGTTTTGTGTATATTTCTCACGTATATTATGATACCACCACCCTTGCGACCATTTCGCAGGTTCGTAAACATTTGATAGCCTCTTAAGTTAAAAAGGCAGCTTAAAGAATCGGAAATATTAACCTCGGATAAAATTATTACATCAATATCTTTGTTAGAAGAGCGAATACATTGCTCAAGGGCAGCAAAGTTTTTAACTATGGATCTAATGTTTATATGCATACAGAGTAAACTTATACAAGTATTAGGTATATTCTTTAAAAAGTTGTTAAGATTCATGCAGTTAGTTAATTCAGTAATATCATTTGTGTATTTAATATCGACCATATTTTGAATAAATTTGAACAGTAAATACAACTAATATATTAGTATATAATAATATAGTTATGAGTGGATTTTACTTCTTTTTTGTAGTCAGTGCTTGAATATCTTCGTTAGACCTAATGGTATAGATCTTTTCGTTGTCGTCCCTTTTCGCTTTAACGTAGCCTTTTTTGAACCATACGTATTAATAATTTTGCTTAGTTTTGAGTTCTTGTTTTGCATTCCATAGTAATTGTTTGTTTAGCTGCGTCATAGCTTCTCTGACATATACAACATCTTTGATGTTTTTGCAGGCAGGATGGACGTCTGCTACATACGGTTTTAAGCTTTTTACTTCCGTTAGCCATTTCTCCTGGGTGACTTCGTCCCTTAATTCTACTAATATTTTAGCTGGCAGGTCCTTGCGGGCGTGGAGCCTCCTCGTTATTTTAATCCCGTCCTTTGGTTGCTTTATTGTAGCTGCAAGGTTTTCGACAACATTTTTGGCTTCCTCAATTGTGTCAGTTGGAACGTTGGCGATCTCCAGGAATTTCCCCAATTTCTCTTGTTCCAGTTCCTGTATGCGTTGCTCCATTGCTCCCACACGGGTTTCCAGGTTGGTTGTTTTATTAGTGAGTGCGGTATTTTTCCGTTCTAGGTCCTTAATAGTGTCTTTGAAAATTTCTACACACTGCAATACCTCATCCATCTTAGAGCTATGAAACTGTAGGGCATCGTTCAACTCCCTCATTTCTTTTTTCATTGCTTTCTCGACTTCTTTCGATATGTTAGTGAGTAGTTTATTTGAATTAATCGTCACTGAAGCATCCACTGCATCATCATCATCATCATCACTTGGTACGACGATAGATGAGTTTTTTCGCGGCATGTCACTTTGGCACTGCAGACAGGTCCACTCCAGGCTGGGTGCAGCTTTTAGTGCTGTGATTTGCTTGCTGGTCAATCCTGTACACTTCGTGTTTAGGTGAACAACGCACTCACATTTGCTGCATTCTACACCTGGCACATTCTTTGTTACATTTTTTTCACATTGATCACACTTTTTAGGCATTGCGGGTGGGTAACAAATAGTTTATCGAATTATTCCGCGAGATGTGTTATTCGAACGACAGTTAGTCAATGAATGTTATGTTGCCAGAGGTCGTAGGTTCTATTACCACCCAAGACAAATATCATTTTGATGAGTCTGGATGTAATTTATCCATGTGTATGTATTTATCAACGGGCCTGTTGGTCTAGTGGTTAGTGAACCTGACTGCTAGACCGTAGATCGTGGGTTCGATTACCACCCAGGACAAACATTGGTGTAATGAGCACGATCGTTTGGTCTGTGTCTGGGTGTAATTATAATAACCTCACACATCTCACACACGGCCGTCTGATCCCAAACTAGGCAGAGCCTGTACTATGGTAACCAGACTGGTCATAAACATACTTATACATTTCTAAATACATACATATTATAGATAAATTACACCCAGACACAAAACAAATGATGGTGCTCATCACACAATTATTTGTCCTGAGTGGGAATTGCACCCTCGACCTCCGGATTAGCAGTCAGGGTCACTAACCACTAGACCAACAGGCCCGTCAATTTAATCTATAATTATATGTATGTATTTATAAATATATAAGTATGTTTATCAGCAGTCTGGTCACCATAGTACAGGCTTTGCCTAGTTTGGGATCAAAGAGCTGTGTGTGAGATGTGTAAAGTTATTATTATTAATCATATGCGACATTACAATTGCAAAGTAGTAAAGTATTCATAGTAGCTTTATCCAATGAGATTCTAAAGTGTGTCAATTTTGCGACTTGGGCGGTGAGGCTCCTTAAGCTACGATGTATTACCTTATTTTAGTATCGTATCTAGTTTTAAGCAGTTTCTCGTAAAATTTCGTATAAGGTTTTTTTTTAGGTTTAAGAATAGCATATCACAAGCGTAGGGAACGAAGCTGGCACGTACAAACTTTGCTTTATAGAGGACGGCTGACACTGCTCTCTTGAGATCTAGGTATGATTGAAGTATTCAAAAATAGTTACCTCTCTCGACTCGTAGTGCGTTCTCTATACACAACGATCCCATCTTTCAACATGTGAGCGCTTGGTCTTCGTAATCGCCTTTCTGTGTCATCTTCACCACCTAAAAGATGTTAAAAGAATCATGTATCAAAGTAATTCGGCAAGAAACAGATATATATATATATATTTTATCTTTACACAGGCCTACTCCAGATAGCATCCCGATTAAATCGCTACTAGATGATTGAGCTATTGCGGCAGCAATTTTGGACTCGTTAGAGTAAAGAATACATTTCGGAGCTGCAGCAACGTGCAAAATGGCGAACTAATTCAAACCCTTTGAAAGTGGACAACCTCGTTATTTTGAAAGGATAATGAAGACGGATCCTTTAGTCGAAATGAGGAATTTGTGTACCTGTGGACCTGCGCGCTGCGAGCGCGGCGAGCGCGGGGCGCGCGAAGAGCGGGCGGTGGCGCGGCGCCAGCGCGGGCGCGCACATGCCCGACACCTCCAGCAGTCGCCCGATCTGCTGCATCTTCTTCTGTCGGGACTTTGTACGACCCTGCATCGTACACATTATTTTTTGTAAAAATCACCAAAATAAGACTTATTATTAGGTGTCATGTCTCTCGATAATGTCTGTCTGTATGTTATCTTCTGATCACTTACAGTCAACGTATGCGGTTACGAAAACGTATATACAGTTAAATTTTGAATTAATTAATTAATTTCATTTCTCCTTTGTAGTCGAGTCTAAGAAGAGAGTCCATATGAGAAATGCGGGCTGGTTTTAAAACTCCATGTACTAAACCCCAGTATGAAACACATTATTAACTGCCCAAATCAAATCAAAATCTTTACTACCAGCTATGTTGATGTTATATTTAATAAAGTAGGGCCTTAAACTGTCACAATTTACAATTTGGGCGGATAATTCTGATAAATTTATTTTATAATATAAATAAAAGCTAGCTAGTACTAATATGTTTATAAGTTACATGAAAACCTAATACCATTTTCCATTTTCATTTTTCATTTTCATTTTTTTCCATATATTCAGCGACTATTATACTCAGCCAACTCAACACATAAACACGTTAAAAACTTATTGAATTAGTAATAAACAACAAATTACCTTGGTAAGTCTCTGTTTAGCGGCCATACTGCGTATGTGATCGTCGAACTTGAACTTGGCTCGCAACAGTACCGTCCGCGGCAGAGCCCCGCTCGCACCGACACGCGGCTTGTGAATCGTTAAATGTAGGCAACGGGGGTCTTCCTTGTCACCTTGAATCTGCACCAAGCACAGAACTTGAAAGCACGGAGATTATATTAAGTTTTACGGAGATTATATTAAGTTATTTGGCAGTTTCCTACTCGCTGGCCTAGGGGTAACGGTAGCTAATCTAGCAGAAACAGGCCTGAGACGGTGGCGTGACGTGCTCTGCGCGCGCCTCTCTAAACCGGAAGGAGGGAAAAGCCCGCCTCACTGAATAGTGTGGCTTTCATGGTTCTCGGGGACTTCCTTCCTAGGGTATACCCGAGTCTCTTGCATTAGCCACGACGAACATAGTGTGGTTTTAGTCGATTCGATTCCGACATACCACTTCACTTGAGGCCCAGATAGGTGAAGACGGATTTTCACACAATAAAAAAGTAGAATGATGCGGAGTCAAATAAAAAGATAGAACACAATATATACCTATTATGACACATATATACATTAATATATTTTGATAGTACATATAATTAATTTTTGGTGTAGTGCTTTATATCCTGATGAATTCTAAAAGAAACCTATAACCAATTGGATATTAATTATAATATTAACAACTAATAATAAAATATTAATGTTATTATAAATTGCATATATTCATGTCTTTTATCCCCAAAGGGGTGGACGAATGCTTATAAAAAGTGTAGACGTTTTTGCCGACTACATTTTTTTTCAGTCCGACTTATAAGACGTTTCATATGTATGCAATATATCGATCACGTTAATTCTTTTTTGTTAATAATAATTTTAAAGTTAGTAAAACTAAGTAAAACTATTCATAACTTACTTCTAAATCTTGTAAACTTCCAACTAATTTCGCGACGCCCCATCCGAGCCTCTGCTTGTCAGGTTCAACCAAAATGATTTCTATACTATCAACGGCTAGAAACCTATGCTGCCATGTTCCATCCTTTTGTATTATATCACAAGAAATGAGATCAGAATCATCTGAAATACAAAAAAGAAAAATATATTTTTATATAACAATACAAATACTGAGTTCTGATGAACGAGTCCTATTATTTCTTTTATAACTTAAAAGTCTTACTATTTTTTTTTTCAGCAAATTTATCAAATATTCTTCTCTACAAATTTTACGTTTTATTTTTTAGGCAACTTAACTTGTGTTCATGTTTATATATTTGTGTTCACAGTCATGTATGTGATTCCAGTTTTGAATATCCACTAGTAAGCAAGATTCATTGGTAGGAAATTATATTTATAGAATAGAAGAATGCCTCCCAGGTACCCCACAGACGACAACTCAATTAAGCGGTTTATCTATGGTATCGCTAAATGAAATCTGAGGTATTAAATTAATGCAATCTTTACATCACGTAAAATAATAGAAAAACGATATGAAATCTATTAGGAAGTAGGAGGGTGTACAAGTATTAGGTGGGCACACTGTTTTTGATTTCTCTGCCTCGGCCATAAGCCGAAATAAAAATTTAAGTTCCCCTCCCAACTCAGTGACAAGAACGAGGGGGTCGAAGTACTGACTACAAACGATAATTTTATGGAATCATTTGCCCTAAATATGTTTCGGATTTAGTGCTATCCTAAGAGGAATTTTCATTACTTTTATTTTTCTTCCTAAAAATTTTGATACTTACTAAGGTCCAGAGATTCACCGACTTGTACAAAAGGCGCAGGATTTGTCAATGGCAGCTGAGTTTCAGGCTTCCCCGTTAGTTTCAAGTACAAATCTCGGATGAGAAAAAAAGTGCGTATTGCTCGGCGCGCTCTTTCCATCTGCGTAACAAATACAATACACTGTATATTTTGCACAAAAATAATAAATAACGCTCTTTAAAACCACTTAACGCTTTAAGTAGTACTTGTGTTTGACTTTAAAACGTCAAATAAAGAGAACAATATGATGTGGCTTCTACTAAGTGAGAATCGAACAGATACCTAATAATAGACTTAAATAGCAGATAGCAACAAATTAATAACAAGGTGTTGGTATGTAAATTTTAATCCTCCTGACCCTGAAAAAAGCCGATGGTTTCAAACCTCTGAACATACTTTTAGCAAGCATTCCAAAAAACTATCACAGAATAAAAAAAATCAAAGTAATAGCTTTCTAAGATCATATGTTTAGAAGCTACTACTGCTTTGATAGATGAATCACAACGTCTTAACGAATCAATTTTTATTACTCCATTTTTCATCTTAATTTTTTTGCATTGCAGCATGAAGACCAAAATACAATGATGATACCATCCACACAGAGCTCTCAAATATCGTAATTTTCCTCATATACTATTATGATAAAGTTTTAGTGGATTACTATAAAAATTATGATATCAATTGGCAGTTTATTTGCACATTGTGACGTTTATATGACGCGGTAACACTGATAAAATATAATACGCATATCACTACGTCAGTTTCGTGTCTGCATAAGTGACGTTGGAATTTTTAACATATGTAATAAATAAATAGGGCCTCTCGATTTGGCTTAATTTTTTTTAGAAGGCAACACTGTTGTGTGGAGGTAAAAGTTGCCATTGTCGGGAAAGTAATTATTGTGTAGTTTCCTTTAATCTTAATAGTAACAAAAAAAATCAGAGAAGATGTATGATAATAACTTCTACATTACAACACTATTGTGTAAATAGAAACTTTGAATAAAATAAATACGGCTTTTAAACTCAAAGAACCACTCGAAGAAAAACTACGCCTTGATAAAAAATTAAATAACCCACCTCTCCGCTAGGTAGTCTCTTAGCGAAAGCTATACCAGACATGGGTGTCCGAGTAGGTGGTAGCAATATCGCCGCGTCCATACACAGCCATTCCACGTTCAAAGGACGTTTACTTGTCTCACAATACCTGGAAAACAGACATCATAAATGTAACTCTTGACTTAAAAAATGTTGGGGTATGCAACAATATTTTGGCCTTTCCGTTATCGGACAGAGCCAGACTACTGGTATTATATAATTTGTACATATTAGTTGTAAAGAATTAGACTTTACATAATTTAATTATAGTCTATTATTTTAGTATAGTATTATTGTATACTAGCTGACCCTGCAAACGTTGTTTTGCTATTTACATTTTTTTTTTTGAATTTCTTAAAATCCGTTCTTAGCTGACCTCTACTCGGTGAAAAGAATATTCCTACCAAATTTCAAGTCTTTAGTTAATTAATTTAGTTTTAATGGTTCCAGAGATATCGTGATGAGTGACTATATACGTGGAAATCTCTTATATGTATATAGAGATCTAGTAGAGGCAAATTATATAGAAACACTTAGTGAAGATGTCATTTAAGTAAATAGTTAGAGTTAATTTATGTTTGTTAATTTGTAATTCAGCGGCATTGTGAAACCTGACATAGCTCAATAAATAAAAAGAAAAAAAAAAAGAAAAAGTTACTCGAGATTTGATCTCAATTATTTTTTTCGAGAGGCCCTCGGTTCGTTTGTCCATCCAGGACAATTAATTTATTAAATAGTGTAATGACAACGATCATTTCTCGTTCGATCGTTGCATAGTAAACACGTATCAACTCGGTTACAAAGTTTCTCAATCACCCACAAGATGGCAAAATGTACTCGTTGCAATAAAGTCATAACCAAGAAGTTCCCAGGACTGGAGTGCAACAAATGTAGCAGTGTGACACACGCAAGCAGCACCTGCACCGAGCTCACCGCAAAACAGCTTGGTCTTCTGCAAGCAGCCGAAAACCTCGAGTGGACTTGCCATCAGTGCGCGGCTAAATCACCTAAAAGATTTTCGTTTGCAGTCCCGGACAAAGGAGAAGATGATGAGGATGATGACGTGCAGGATGATGGAGCTATATACCCAATCGACACAAAGAAACTCGTAGCTGACATCACTAAACACATGGATCAAGTGTTCAAGCGTGATCTCAAAGAACTGCAACAGGCAGTGCAGTTTACAAGTGATAAAATGGATGAATGTTTGGAAAGCATAGAAGCATTCAAAGAAAAGATCAAAGAGCTTGATAAGAAAAATACTGATCTTGTAAACCGCAACAAACACCTAGAAAGAAGATTGGAGGCGCAAGAGCAACGTCTAAATGAATACGAACAAAGAGAACTAAAAAAAATGGTTGAAGTCCAAGGAATTCCTACTCAAGATAAAGAAAATCTAAGAGTCATCGCCAAAGGACTCGCGAGTAAACTGAAAAGGAATCCAGAGGAGGTGAAGGAGGTAAAGCGAATGCCTACTAAGGTAGGAAAACTTGGAACTCTTCATATCAAGCTTCAAAATGAAGAAATGAAAAGACAGTGGGTAGACGCGGCTCGAAAAATATCCGTACAGGTCTCCGATGTAGTTACTGGTTGTGACACAATAATAAATGAGAACAAAATATTTATACGCGAAGGCATTACCCCGCATGTAAAGAATCTACTCTGGAAAGCCAAGCAGGAACTAAAAGAGACCTATAAATATATTTGGTGCAGAGAAGGTAGGGTACTTTTACGTAAAACCGATAACGCGAAAGTCATTGTCCTACGCTCTGAGAGTGATATCAAAAACCTCACTCATTCGTAATATTGTGCATTTTTTAATTTCTTCGTAATATTAATTGCCTAACAAAATAATAATAAAAATGACCCTAAAAATGGAAGACATCCAAGATAACTTAACCGAACTACTCGACTGCCCAACCATCTCATATTATTTTGAACAGCTACCTAACCCTTATAATAAAGCAGGCTACCTAACTTGTCTTCATGTTAACATTCGTTCAATAATTAAAAACTTCTCTAAAATCGAATTACTACTAATTAACTCAAACAGAAATGTAGATATTATTGTGCTGACCGAAGTGGGTATATCTGAACGCATAAGCTCGTTATATCACATACCTAACTATGATATGCATACAGAACTGCGAAAAAAGCAGAAAGGCGGTGGTATAATCGTTTATGTACACAAAAGTCACAAATTTACGCCTTACAAAACCACCACTATTCACGCGGAAAGCATTGTAGGCAAAATAACTACAAAATCCAACATGACCGTAGTTCTGTTTGCACTTTATAGACCACCGGCGCGTAATAAGACTCGCTTTCTCTCCGAACTAGGCAACATTCTCAGGAACTATCAATCAGAGGATCTCATACTTATTGGAGATATAAATATAGATCTTAAATCCAAGACTTCCATAGTACAACTGTATCTGAACTTAATGTACGAACACGGTCTTATGTGCGGGATCAAAGACTATACAAGAATTGAATTTAAAAAAGATATTTTGACAAAAACCTGTATCGATCATATATTTATAAGATCCCGCACGCAAGACGTGTATTGTGCGGCGCTCGGTACAGTACTAGCGGACCATCGCGTCACTGTTGCCTCGCTCCCGTGTACAGCACGTATACAGAGTGATTGTAATTATGTGCTGCGGTATGATAAATCCGTTTTTGAGAAGGAGCTAAACAGTATCGTGTGGAACAACATAGAAAATCTCACCTGTCCAAACAAAATATATAGTATAATTAAAACTAATATAGATAACTGTTACGAAAAATCTAAATATCAAACAAAGTTAATCTCATCTGATAGGAACAAAAAGAAATGGGTTAATAACAAAATAATTAAAATGTGTAAACTGAAAGACGAAAAACTCATAGAATTAAAAAAAGATACAACAAACAAAGTACTTAAATTAGAATATACACAATTACGCAATAAATGTAACAAAACTGTACAGAAAACCAGAAATCAATTCTACAAAAAGGAAATCAATACATATAGGGGCAATCCCAAAAAACTGTGGGAAATATTAAATGGGATGACAGGTCGACTGAAGTCCTCTTTGGACAGCATAATTTTAAAGGCATTTAGCCAACAAAACTGTTGTGGTAAAACTATAGCCAATAATTTTGCTAAAGAATTCGAAAACTCAGTAAAAGTTATAGTACTTACCTAAATGCAAAATCTCCCTACTCGACCCTAACTCTTATGTCAAAAATGCAAACGTTTCCATATTATTAAAAAAACCTACAAAAACAGACATTCTTAAAATAATTAAAAACATTAAAACCAATAAATCTCCTGGAATAGACAAAATTAAACCAATAGACATTAAAATCACAGCAGAAAAGTTATCCTATGCAATTGCAAAATTAACTAAAGAAAGTCTGAATAAGAGCTCTTACCCAGACGAACTTAAGGTAGGCTTAGTTAGACCAATCTATAAAAATGGACCACCTAATGAGTACAGCAACTATAGGCCTATTACTATATTACCTATAATTGACAAAGTAGTAGAAAAATACATTTGTAATGAAATTCATAACTTTTATAGACAACACCAAATTATATCAGATAATCAGTTCGGTTTCCAGCCTAAAAAGAGTACAACGCAACTACTCTCCAGTTTTACAGATTATGTAAACGGCAGATTAGATGAAAAAAAGCATGTTCTCATGGTCTTCATAGATTATAGTAAAGCATTCGACACCTTGAGGCATGACACACTGCTACAAAAATTAGAATGCAGTGGCATACGCGGTCCCCCTCTAGCTTGGTGTGCAGACTATTTAAAAAACCGGTCCTATCACGTAAAGATAAATGAAGACTTGAGTGAGCAGGTTAAAGTTGTGGGGGGAACAGCGCAGGGATCTGTACTAGGCCCTCTGCATTATCTTGCCTATGTGAACGACATGAACAACATCATAAAGAACTGTGTTGTTTATCAGTATGCTGATGATACCTGTCTCATTTCGGCTGATCGTGATATAGAAGTAGCGATGAATCGACTACAAACAGATTTCACGCTTCTAACAAAGTGGTCTCATGATGTAGGGTTAGTCCTGAATGCGCAGAAAACGAAACTGCTTCATGTGTCATCGATCTATAATAAAAAGTACAGTGGCTCTGACATTAAATTGATTGCCCATGATCACGACTGTTTGCATGGTAGAACAACTCAATGTAATTGCGAACGCCTTAATAAAGTTTCTCAAACCACGTATTTAGGAGTAATAATAGACGATAGGTTTAATTGGTCTTCTCAAATTGAAACTGTGTGTGATAAACTACGCGCCATTTTAGCAAAATTCTATATACTTAAATATAAAATTCCTTTCCCTATTTTGTTAGATATGTATACAGCCTTAGCGGAGAGTATTATACTATATGGACTCAGTAGTTATGGACGGACATTTCCATCATATCTGCAAAAAATTCATTCCTTACAACTTCGTTTGTTAAAGGCTATTGTACCCAAAAAAGTACGTATACAATTTAATTATGATGATGAAAAATTGTTTCAATTTTGTAAAATAATACCCGTTCATGAGAAAGTAAAAATGGTGATAATTATAGAAAATTATTTTAAATTCAATAGTAATCTAAAAAAACACCCCATTATGACCCGTCAAATTGTAAATAAAATGCTAACTACCAAAACAGCTAACAACTACTACGGCAAGCGAACTAACGACTACCTCGTACCAAGACTTATAAATGAACTACCATTAGAAACAAGGAATAAAATAGATTTACTCAACATAAAACGAATAGTCAAAAATATTTACCTACCTGCAAACAGTAAGCTAAAATGAACCTTTATAATTTATATAATTTATAAATAAATACATCTGATATATAATATATGCATATGCCTTTAAAATAATTAATGCACTTATATTATTTAAAAAGTACTAGTTACTAATCACCCTATATAGACTCTAAGCGAACTCGTAAAAGTAGGTAGTAGTAAAAGTAGGTGCGAATAACATACTGTTATCGAACGTAAACAACCATACCGGTCAACAAACGCGTGGAAGATTTGTACGCCTACCTACCCTGCACCTTTTATTTATTTATTGTACTGCTACCAGTGTATTTCTATTAAAATTATTGTTATTATAGTGAATAAACAAACGAAACATAAAGGAATGAGGAATGTACACTCACACCCAAGATAAACCAATACGTGTTTTATGGGTGTTTCATGTTTTTATGTTATGCTGTTTTCTTATTTAAATAAATAAATAAAAAAAATAAAAAAAAAATATTCTATGTTAGGGTGTAATTAGCTTTTGCCCGTGGCTTTGCTCTAGTAACCCTTGGTAACGTCAACCGGTGAAAGATTTAGAAATAAACATACTTAGATTCGCATTCATAATATTACTATACGTTCTATTTCGTTGGCCTTAAACTGCGTATCGTATACGACACATACGCTCGAGCAAACACGTCGTAATATGTGTGTACTCGAGTCCGGTTTTTTAAAGCGCCAAATTTAGCGCGCGTGGCACGTTTTCCAAAACGACCGTATACGCGTAAAAAACGTTGGTCCTCAAAAGCCCTAACATATACAATACATAACGTATTCAATATAGTCAAGAGAGATTATCAAGAGTTATCAAGTTTGTAATACATCGAGTCATTAGAATATTAATCCACTTGAAATCGATCACACGAATAAAGCTTATCTTTGTTTTAATCTCAAATGCATTATAGGAGCCGTTATAATTTTGATGCCAATATCTGTGTGTCTCTGTTTGAGTAGCTTCGTAGCCTCCTAAAGTCCAAAACAACTCAAAAACTATTATTTTTACGGCTAAAACTATACCAAACTCAAGTCTATAAAATGCGATAAGAAATAATTAACTCTTGATACATTAAAATCCACGGTCTACGAATTATTTAATCGAAGTATTATTTTTATTTGGTTTAGATGGTTTAGATGGGTGACGAGCAAACGGTCATCTAAATGAGGAGTGAGTATTGTCCCGTATTCGTAGGATCGAACCCACACCACTCAGCGCAGTGGGAAGAAGTGACCGCTTCAACTACTTAGTAAGGTTTGTTTTTATGGAATAGAGGGCAAACGAGCAGACGGGTTACCCTGATGGAAAGCGACTACCGCTGCCCATGAATGGAGCAATTCAGGAGTACTTAGGTGCTATACAAGTAGGATAATTAATCATATTTGAATGACTAGAGCCTCAATTATTAAAACAATACTCACTCGTCTTCAAACATATCAAGGAAGATATCGTCGCACTTGTAAAAGTTGCGCGCTAACGACGCAGCCCGTGCCCTGAGCGCGTTTACGTCGGGCGCATATCTCGCGCTTGCACCTTTCGTCCCGCACATCGCGACACGCATCAGAGTAACACTCAATTCTAACGTGACTAGCCGAACTTTTGATGCTGTAATAATAAAATTAAACAGTATTTAATATTAGAAATAAGATTATCGACAAACTCTAGTTGATAAAAATGTACTTTGTGTATTTTTACATTCCGTCTGACTCTGTATTCAAATTCTAATAAATTCACAATTCAATTTAATACTAATAGACCACAGTGCAAAACAATAATAAATTGTAACAAGGAATATTCTTTGTAATTACCAATTCATTATAAAGAAATTGAAATTCGAATAGTCGAAAATCAAGTGAAAATCAATTGAGTACCTCTGTTTGTTAATGTCGGTTAAAAATTATTATCCAAGAATTTTCCACTACAGCATCAAAAATGATGCTTAATAACTCAAAAACCACTCATTTAGCTTCTAGTTTCTACTTTATTTTTCAGTTTCCAGAAACTTCACCACCAAACTCCAGTTTTGGTGTAAAAATCATTTATTAGTAAACCTAGTAAATAAAACGAAAAATAAAAGAAATTTCTTACCAGTTTTACAGCTCAAGTTAGCTATCGCCATTAGTTTGGATATAAGCAAAGCATTAAAGCTTTGCAATGGACGTCGATCTGGTGGAGATGACGCGTCTGTTTTACCCTCACTAGATGTCGCTTCATTTTCTACATTAGAACTGGAGCCGCTGACCGGAGTATTTGAGCCACACTCACTAGTACTACACAGTATCTCCTCTTCAGGACATAATAACGTATCTAAAAGCTCTGTATTTACTCCTAAAATAGAAGGACGTATTCAGACAACACAACACAATTTGCAGAATTTAGGCTCGAAAACAATGTTTAACTTACCCACTAAGCCAGAGGAAGCCAAATATAGAAAAGATAATATTCATTAGTATTTATAATTAACATGCAAAGACATTATTATATTAAGGAAATATTTATTCATCATCATCATCAACAGCCTTTAACAGTCCACCACTTTTTGGCCTACTATACTATATAATATTTATTATCCGGATACAATAAGAACAAGATGTAAACAAGAAGTGATATGGACATAATATGTATCGCACGAAAATAGAATTATCATTGTACTATATGGTAGTTTACTCACCTTTGTTATTTATCAGTGCGAAGAGCAAACAGAGAGCAAAAAGCGCTTTGTAGTCATTTTCGCTACAATCCAATGAGTCAAATATAGTTTTTAAGAATGGCCTTTTTTCTATTTCTTTATTCTCCTTATCGATGATACTCTCTATTGTAATTACTCGTTCATTTGATGTACTCGATGTAACACCAAGCATTTTTTGTTTCTCCTCGTCGGTGATGTTGTTAAATTCATTCGATTTCGAGGAGCTAGATTCGATGCCGGAATCCGGTAAAGGAGAATCGGGCATATTCTCTTTGACAGTTACGGCGCTAATGGATTTCATCGATTGTACTTGAGTTACTAGATCCTCAGTCGAATCGTGATCGATACTTGAAGACTCGCTTATATGCGACGTGGACGGAAGCGAGGTGGATACTAGTTCAGGATCGAGATCACAACTTGACTGGTCAGTATTATCCAGGTCGTCGCCAAAATGTTTAGGGCCGCTATATTCTGGCGTTGTATAATCCCTCTCACTTGATGTGGTTTCTAAGGCTTTTTCTAGACTTAATTGTGGTTTAGAAAACTCTAGTTTGACATTGGTCTTCGCATTACTAATGTACATCTCTAGTATTTTAGTTGCACCAACCTCAAATACTGATAAGTCAGATTGTAATATGATCCAAGCCAGTGCATGGACGATCGGACCATGTGTGATTATAAGGAACACTTGCGATAAGAGGAACAGAGAGACGACACCTGACACCGATGGTTTACATTCGTCTTCTGTTTCCATTCTATGTCTAGGAAAGGTCATTCTCGCTGGTGATGTGTCAGTATTCTTCCCTTTTAAAATGGCTTCTAAATTTCTTGTTATAGCCTCTATGCTTTGTATATGATCTCTATTGTAAGGTGAAGATGATGTTGCTCGTCTAGTACTCTCGGATGTCAGAGAATATATATACAGAGGAACAAATAGTTTGTGCAACAGATGCTCCGTCAATACATCGTTTAGGTCAGGAATGTTAAGACATAAGATGTCATTGATGTAGTGTAGGTGGTCGAGGTGTTCGGCGACTAAATCATCCAATTTTTGTTGTGATTGGTGGCTAGAAAAATGTCTATTATTTATTTTACTACCTGTTACATCTAAAGTTTGAACAGAACATTACTTCGAAGGTACCATAATAGTCATCGAAAGATAAGCTGACTGCTGACTATACTTAAAATTTTAAATATAGTCAACGGAGCGATATTATTACTTTTGTGAATTTGTTTTACGTTGATATGCATTTGGTTTAGACCAAAGAGGAGTCTTACATTATTTTGAGAGATAAATCAAATGAACTCAAAGGTTATTAACATAAAAAATTATGAATTAAGTTTGTAAAATCTAAAAATTCTAAGGATTAAGCAATAATTTATACTTACTCAGCATCATTTCTAACACACGCATTCAATTCCAAAATATGTTTGCCAATGAACCATACAAGATTACTAAAATAGGGAGCTGCCGTCCTAAAAGTAAAAAGTTGTGTTTAAAAAGATATACATATTATAACAATCAATAGTATAAACTCTATAGACCGAAGAAAATTTAACTATAAACTCATACATTATTAATTATAAAGTAGTCAGAGCTATTCATATTTTTTTATTTAGCCAGTAATAGGTAGTGTTTATTCAACCAAAAAAAAAACTACCATCCACACATTAATATTAGTATTTCAACAAACCATTGTGTTTAGAACAGTTTTAACCAAAAATGTATTACTATTATAACTACTATACTATTATAAACTAATGTTTTTAAGCGTTCTGGGTTTACCTTGGTAGTTTTAAATCACTCAAACTCAAAAAAAATCGTCTTTTATGTAGACTCTAAAGTCATAGATTAACACACACAATAGCAACAATCTCTGTTTTGTCAAATATTTGGCAAAATAAATAAAATATAACATCGAAAATTTTGGGCAAAATACCCATGGTGAGCATAATCAAGTTCACATACTTGAAAAGCCATTTGTGTACAAAAGGTTATAAACACTCACCTATCTCTTATAAATCGCAGCATGCTAGCGTCCTGTACTCGATATACATTGAGTGTGAGCGTCCGAACAGCAATGCGCACCATGGATTCGGAATGGTTAAAGAACTTGATCGCTTCTGTGTATAAAGGGAAGTCCTTCGTGTGCTGCAAACATCAATCTATTATAACCTATCATATGAAAGTACTAGAATCTAAAAAGGCTAAGGTTACAAGCTAAATCCACGGTACTAGATCGCGTCTAAGCCGTCTCCAGTTGGCGTAATTGGATCGGAAGGGCAAACCCATTGCGCAGTTCGCCACTTACAATCGGTATGCAAATTTATTAATTTAGAATGCGCATTCGGTAGGCAGTTGCAATACAGTTTCGTTAGTAGCAAAAAGAATATCATAAAGTCGATAATTGGGAATTTTTAAATAAAATTTCTTTTAAGTGGTTAAAATAAACTTTATTCACACACTACCTATGAATATTTGTTTTTGTTTGTTTTGCCACTTTTTGTTGTTCTTGCGACGATTGGAATAAAATTTTGCAAGAGACGTAATCCAGCGCAATAGAATATTGTCTAATCCTCTTGTAATGTATTTACGTACGTACGTAACGTATCATCCATAATTAGGAGCGAGCACCGAACGTCGGAAGCATGTTTGTACGTGGCGAAGTATCCACGCGTGCAACCCGCCCTTGAATTTCGTTTGATCTTGAACTCAATTTTCCACTATCATTGTTTCTATTTTTGTGATAATATATTTAAACACGCTATTTTACGTGACTTAACGCGATATAAATATTATTATAGGTGCAGCCGTGTCGTCTTAAATTAGTGTGTCACGTTATTTGTGTCAAATTGTACTATTTCCAAAGTATGAAAATGTTAATTATATTTGTTTGATGGTAGTGTTCATTATTATTCAGTGAAAGAGCCGTAATACCCACATGGGCCAGTTTGACCGGAGTGTTACCACGACCTAACAGAACCGAGTTTTCACCGAGTAAGTGCAGTTAACGGGGCCCACTCCCAACCTGTTGCCTGTTGGTCTAGTGGTTCCCGTGACCCTGACTGCCCTGACCCGGTCGTGGGTTCGATTCCCATCCAGGGCAAATAATTGTGTGATGAGCACGATGATTTGTTCTGTGTCTGGATGTAAGCCTTGAGATTGTTTGCCAATATTTAACCTAATCCTTAGTTTTAACATAAAAAAAATTGTAATACATTATTCATTGTCTATATCTACCATGTTTATGAGCCTGTTTGTTTATATACCTGTACTACATGAGTTATATATATCAACACAGATGGTTGCGTTAATTAGGCCATTCTACACAATCACTTCATTATTCGGTCATTGGTGACTATATGAATATTAATTACACATCCATGATAGCTACAATAATATTTTTACGATATTGTGACGAACATGCAGTTTATGATATCAATGTAGTAAAATATCAAAGACAGATGCTGCACCGCATGTTCAGTCTAGCGCTATTACACACCTGGGTTACCCTGCATTTTAGACCAGACTATCTGGAGGCAGTCTCGGTCCTAATCAGTACGAAGAAATTAAGAAAACGATTTATAAATTAGTACAAATAACATAATGTAGATTTAGTGCTTTTACCTTTTGCAAGCAACATTGAGTACAGGACATAAATGAGATAGGTACACTCTAAAAGCCAACCTTATCAAGTTCACTCTATCTACTAAATATTTCACGACAAGAAGCCGTCAGGTTTTATTGGGTTTTGTTTGAACTAACTTAACCACTTCGAAGTATCTTCAGATTTGTACAAAAGAAAAAACATGTAAACATCTCCCGTTTGCTTCAAAAATAATAAGTTTTATCTCGCTAACAAAAATTCATGAAGTGTGGTATTTATGACTATATCTGTAGTGGTGAACATATGTAAAAATATCGTAAATAGTCTTAAGTCATTGTATTATAATTATCTGCACTTTTGCGATAACGCTGAACTCTTAAAATTTATATCAATGCACTACCGTACGATACGGACACTGACCTACTGATTTATAAACATGAAACAAGCTAGATATATAACTATGAAAAAAGTATTGATGGAAAATCACTTTCAGTGCAAAAATACAAGGTACCAACAAAGCGAGTATCACCGAGTTAGTAATAGTTTGGTTAACCCATCCACCTACCTACTCATTGGATGTGAGTTTACGTCTATTGTGTATTTGATTATGTTCGAACCTCGCCTCTGTATATTTGCACTTTGTCGTTACGATTACCCCATTTTGAATTAATACAAGGTCACGCAGACCCAATTCAGTTATCGTTCAATATATTTGTCTTATAAAAATAAAATTTGGATCTTATTTTAAATGATAAATAAATTGAGTGCACTTAACGGTTTTTCTTATCTTCGTGTTGCGGTACGGAATGGTGGATGCTTTGTTACAGACTAATACAATGATACCTAAACTCTTATACAACAAATATTCTGGAAGTAAAAAACATCAAACGAGCTGTTTGTTTCAATACAGGTATTTATTAGGCAATCACCACATGATAACAGTTGACGAAATTTATATAACTCTATTATTCATATGGCGGCATTTAGGTACTTAATTTCCAGTTCAAAACATTTTTGTTTGATATGACTTCACAGAAAGTGAAGGTCGGTTACGGTCAACTGCTTATAATGTATTTCGAATGTCATAAAACAAAAATCACACAAATTATTTCATGTAAGCTTTTACCCGCGGCTCCGCCCGCGTAAATGTTGGTTACCGCGGTAAAAGGTAGCCTGTGTCTTTGATCAAGAATCAAAGTATGTATCTCTATACCAAATTTTACCTAAATCGGTTTAGCGGTTATTAATTTGCCATAAAAACTTCCACCCCCCTTTTAACCCCCTTAAAGTTTGATTTCTGGGATAAAAACTACCTAATGTCTTTTCTATCGGGAAAGGAGTCCCAACTTGGGCTATCTCTATAGCAAATTTCATCTAAATCTTTTCAATGGTTTAAGCATGAAGAGGTAATAGACAGACAGGCAGAAAGACAGACAGACACACTTTCGCCTTTATAATATTAATATGGATTTTATTCACACCTTTATTTGCTTCAAATGTTTAGTATAAAAACAAAAAGTATTGCAGAAGAGTGGCTTAAGGTGATCCTCATTTTTTTTACTTCTAAATTTGAAATGAACGGAAATATTGAAATCCTTATTAATATGTCGTGTGCTTGATTAAATTACATTTATAGAACTTCAGGATGATGGAAAAGAATGAATATTTATGCTATACTATCTAACTAATATCATATGGAATATAGTATAGTGTGTATACGGCATTTCTTAGTTTCCATTAACTAAGAAATGCCGTATACCGTATATCGTCACTTAGGAGGCCAAGGCCGTCTTATATGTACACACGACAAACGACATACCAGGTCAGTAGAAGTAGCAGTGATTTTAATGAACCATTACTCGACAAACTGAATCTAATAACATAGAATGGTTTTGAAACAATGGTATTCACAAATGTATGAGTGAAGAAATAAGTTATTCATACATTCAAAGTAAAATTCATACACATGTAAACATTAGTAATAATATAATTACCAGAATTATTTTGATGGATGTGTGTAGATGTAAAAAATATGATTTTTCTTACCTCATTATAAAAGAAATGTATAGTATGATTGTTAAGTTTCAAACTAAGTGTTTTGAGGAATGATATGTAATAGGCCATCACTTCCTCATCAGAGAAATCAAACTTGTGCACTATTATTGAGTTTACGTGGTTATTACTCAATAAATAATCTGAAACAAAAAACAAATGTTTTATAAATTAATTAAGAGATTCTTAACTTAAGTTTAGTTTTATTGAGAACATCTTTTCATTGAACATGTTTTCTGTGCCATTCACTGCACAGAAAACAGAGCAAAGCTTTTAAGATTAGCTAGTTATAGTAGAAAAGAAGAAGAAAACTTAAGTAGTTCTTTATCTTTATTAAAGACATTTCATAAATTACCTGTGTGGGTACTGGGTGCATCGTGTAA